>OV884038.1:21803581-23007331 GCA_930367265.1 Catocala fraxini
CGATGGTAGAATGGGGTAAGTACATATTATGTTCTGAATAATTCGTGCAAATTGCATTAAAGATTCGATCGTACCTATTCATGTACACATATCTCTACACATTAAGGTAAGAAATTGCTGCTCTATAACTAATAACTACCTGTCCATACTTATAATAAAATTGTAGAGAGGTCAATTCTGTATATTGAATATATTTACAAAATAACTATTGGGGGGTGATTGGTAATCGATACTGATGTCAAAAAAGGAAATAATAATATTTTTTTGTCTGTCGTCTGTCTGTATGTGCACGCATGGATCAAAAACTACTGAAGGGATTTTAATCAAACTTGGTACAGTTATAGTTCTTAATCCTAGGAAGATTATAGGATACTTTTATACAAAAATAAAATTGGGTATTGAGGTATTCGTTCGAAATGTACTAAAATATTAAAAAAACCGTATTATACATAGCTGTATCTTCACAACATTCTCACGATAATAATAATAATATTTATAATATTTTACGATATACACACAACACCATCTAGCCCAAACTAAGCAGAGCTTGTACTATGGGTACTAGACAATGGATAAACATACATCTTATATACTTTTTTTTTTGTAAATGCATACATATTATACATAGAAACACCCAGACCAAGACAAACATCTATGTTCATGCACACAAATGTTTGACTTGTGCGGGAATCAAACCCGCGACCTCAGGCATTGCAGTCGGTTATACTAACCACTACGCCATCGAGGCCGATCGATCAGAATTACTATCTACTTTAATATCTAACAAATAAAAAAGAATTATAGAAATCGGTTTATAAACACACAAGATTATCATGAACTAAAATTTCAAGTAATTACGGTGTGGTAGGTGATTTGCAATTTCCGAATGTATCAATGCAATACGTATGCTATACGGTTAATTTTTGTGCGCGACCTTCATATATGTACCTGAACACAGTCGCTAGGAGGGAACCGAATCCCATCTGCCACCACTGCGATAGTACTGAGGACACGGCGCAGCACACGCTCGAGGTATGTCCTGCCTGGGCGGTGCAGCGCCGTGAACTCGTCGACATTGTGGGCAAAGACCTCTCGCTGCCGGCCGTGATCAAAGCCATGGTGGACAGCGAGAGGAACTGGATAGCGGTCGCACCTTTCTGCGAGGACGTTATCTCGCGGAAGGAGTCGGCGGAGCGGATCCGTGAGGAAAGTATTCTTGCGGATACGAGCCGCCGCCGGCGGCCCGGGCAGCGCAGGCGCGCGTATGCGAGCCTTATGCCGCCATAGTGATGGCTGCGGGCGGGAGAACGGGGATCTCCCGTCCGCAAGCCATTGAGCCGGCGCGACGCTCTCAGTCGCGCCGGGGCGTCGCCGAAGAGTTGTCGTCCGCAGGCATTTCTTGCCTGTGCTGGGCACTGGGTGGGTCGCTGATGTAGTTTCAGTTCCAGTGACTCACCCACCATTCAAGGCAGCGAGTTGGTACACCGTGGCAGGTTTAGTTGGTAGTACCCGGGAATTTCCATCTTTTCCCGGGTGAGCCCAACATAACCTCTCCGCTCCCCTTTGCCGCGGAGAGGTAAGGGTCAAGGCATTCCCCCATGTTAAAAAAAAAGGCTCGAAATGCGCCTTAAATTTTAATATAATAATTTATAAAAATAATAACAATTTTTATTGCACAATATACAGTTACAAATATTTCAACCTTATACATAGTTCCACAAATTAAATTTACGACTAAGGATTCTGAAAATTTGTGTTCTGTACTAGTTAGAAACTGAATCACAGGTAGTATTATTATTAATTGTTTAAAGGTTAAGGCTTATAATATAAGAACTGCAAGGCTCAGAGGTTTTCACAATGTTCTTGAAGGTGTGTGAAGTCACGTTTAGATAACTAAAATACTGAACGGCAATAAAGAATATAGAAATTAACAGATCTTTGTTCGCCACTAAGCTTGTAGTTGTCTGGGTATATAAATTAAGGACTTGCCTCTTTTTTGGAATGAATGCAGAACTAATCTATATTCAAATCCGAAATTGTTCTGTTGATAGTTTTTGTGTTACGCAAACCGAAAGGATTTTGCTGTTCGTTTGCTTGTGGAAAATGGTACGCAAATAGTATATATACTGTCATTTAAAGAAATAACATGCGATTTAAGTACATAGGTACGAATGTACGTAAGTAGGTAGGTAGCTACTTATAAATTCCTTGAGAAAACATCTAATTTTCCAATTTTAGTTGGAGTTTGTCTTCTTCTTTAGATTCGGTAGTGCAAATTGAATGTAGTTGTAAAATCTCACTAGATTTGATGACGTAATTTTAATACATATAACTAGAGATAGCTTATCTATGTATCAAGCAAGTACATAGTTTTCATCCCAGATTTTCAAAGGTTTTCCCGAAGGAACGCGAAAGTAAGTTATTTGGCGAAGAGTGAATTGTTTGTTCAACGCACTTAAAAACTTTGGCCATTGAATATTTAACTTGGAGCCGAATCAACGTCTTACATAACTATCATCACGCTACTCTCTAAGGAGTTAGGCAGAACGTGTAATTTCGTATTATTTATTATTGTTTTGGTTCTTTTAATATTTTAAAAGACGGCTCTTTTATTTCGTATCTTACGTTAATAGTTGATTGTGAAGTCCTATCCGGAGTTCAATCTTTGGATTGCGATTATTATTTTAAGACAACTCCTGCACTACGAATTATTCTTGTATACAGGAATAATTACTGTGGGACTTTAAAAACATTCAAACAACGGACACAAAGAACACCCAGAGTCGGAACAACCATTTGTGGATCACACAAATTTTTGTCCCGTGTGGGATTCGAACCCACAACACTTGGCGTAGTGGCGATGCGACCACTTAAACCACGTATAGTTGGTTGTCAGGTCCTATCCCGAGTTTGATCTTCGAATTGCGTTTACAGCTTACCGTCTTCTAGACTTTATACACAAAGGGACAAGCTTGTGTTCAAACTTCAAATAATTTCGATTTGATAGTGATGTGAATTATAATAATAAGTAGGTATAATGTCAGCCGTATATATAGACTGTCGAGTTCTTATAATAATAATATCAGCCCTATATTAAACTGTCCCATGGGCACGACCCTCTTCTTAGTGAGAGAAGAGTTAGTCCATAGTCTACCAAGCTGGCCTTGCATTGGCAGACTTCACATATCTTTATGAACCTGCAACGGCTAGTGCCGCTGTCGGTGTTCTATCCCACCTTTGATTAAAACTCTTGAAGGGCCTCTTTACGTTGGACCCATGTCTTCGTGTAAGCCTCCCAAAGGGCCAGGTATTTTCCAATATAATATGTTAGAAAATACCTGTGATAAGAGAAACAATAATAATAATGTCCTTCAGACCGATTTCGGTCACGGCGGCCAATCTTAACGGAGACTGGCCATCTGGATCGGGATTCGAACCCGAGACCGCTGCGCCACGGAGGCAACAATATTCAATATTCTAACTAATACTATAAATGCGAACGTTTGCTTGTTTGTTATGCTTTCACGCCTTAAATACTCGACCGATTATCATGAAATTTTGCATACAAGTTGTCAGGGATACAGAAAAGAACATAGGGTATCTTTCATCCAGAAAAAAAGTATAGTTCCCGAGCGAACAAAGTAGCGGGTAAAAACTAGTAAGTCTTATATTTGTATCACGCGTCCGGTTCATGATATTCGTTTTCATGATTTAATTTTTTTTATTTTTCCTCCACACGTGTTGTCAACTGTTATGTGACTATTATTATTTGAAAAACAAGTATATAAATGTCGTGTCACACGAATACATTAGTATTATAGCTGAACGGGTTTTTACACATGTTCACATAATTATCTACACTAGCGGTCGCCCATAATTATTTAAATTTTAAATATGATGTTGATAGGTAGTTAAGGTATGTAACCATAGTTACGAAGAATTGAACGACATCAGCCGAATAATGCCGAAATACTACGAACGCGATTCGCCTGCGTGTGTCAAATGCATGGTTGTGTGTGTAGTGTTTTTTCATTAATTTAATGTATTTCTAATGCATTTTTCATAAAAGTTCTAGGATTCGCCACTCCTTCTCCATATAAACTTTAACTGTGCCAAATTTCATACTCCTCCGTCCGGTACAACATTTTCGCTTCACGTAGCTATTAATATATAGATTACTTATTTAACCAGCAGTTAGTCAAAGTAACATAGTCAAATTTGGCTGTGGTTATTTTAAAAGACCTCTGCCGGCCTATGGTTCAAGCCTTGTGTCGGGGTCTTTACTAACATACCATTAACGGACTCAAAGATGACTCACATTGGAAACGAGATGGGTGTAAAAACCAGGATTGAACCTCTTCGTCTTCATGAGACTTTTATTTCTCATCAGCTTTTTGTTATGTCCCACTGCTGGGCAAAAGCCTCTGCCTTGGACTTCCAAATCACTCTGTTGGTGGATATCCCCTGACCTTATGACCTTGTGACCCCTACATCTCGGGGATCTTTTGACCCACAGGGCCCATATTCAAACTCGACCGAGGGATGACCCCAAGGTGTCTGCATACCAAGTTACAAGTCAATATTTTTCCATTTAAAATATGTGACCTCTATATCTCGGGAATCTTTTGACCCACAGGGCCCATATTCAAACTCGACCGAGGGATGACGCCAAGGTGTCTGCACATCAAGTTACAAGCAATCGGTCCAGTGGTTCCGGAGCTATGCCTGTCATTAACAGACAGACACTCAGACCCACATAGTGTTTTCATTAACCTCTTCGAAGAAAACTCTGAGGTTAATAACGGGATTAAATATAATGACCACCAAAATTAATAATTGCACAGCAAATTATGCTTACTAAAATATATCATAACGAGCACCTATACGCATAAAATCACTGCATTTTGTTTCGAAAGGGTTAGCTTATGTTAGGTTACTTCTTAAAAGGACGGCCGATTGTGCCTGTTGCGGAAGGAAGGGCGAGACACAACCTCGCCTTCCGCATACAGGCCAATCGTGTTGCTGGATGACACGGGTAAGCTGCTAGAGAGAGTGGTGGCTGCCCGTGTCATCCAGCACTTGGAGGGGACTGGGCCGGCGCTATCGCAGGCCCAGTATGGGTTCAGAGCGGGGCGGTCTACGATAGACGCCCTGCTCTGGCTCAAAGACTGGACGCAGGAAGCGGTCGGTGGGGGGAACAAGGCGTTGGCTGTCTCGCTGGACATTGCCAACGCCTTCAACAGCCTCCCGCATGGAACAGTACAGGAGGCGCTCCGGTATCACGGAGTGCCCCTGTATTTGCGGAGGTTGTTGGCCGACTACCTCCCAGGACCGCGAGGTCCTGGTGGAGGGACGCGACGGTTTGAGGCACCGTCGCGTATCCTGCGGGGTTCCACAGGGGTCGGTGCTGGGACCGCTCCTGTGGAACGTTGGCTACGACTGGGTGCTTCGGGGCACGCTTCCCACGAGTATGCGGGTGGCGTCCTATGCCGATGACACCCTGGTCGTAGTCAAGAGGAGGGACCTCGGGGAGGCGGTGCGGTTGGCCGCGGTGGGAGCTGCCCTAGTGGTAGACCGTATCCGCGCCCTGGGATTGAAGGTTGCCCTCTCCAAGACCAAGGCCCTATTGTTCCATGGGCCATTGGGCATTCAATATCAAATCATTTATGCTCAATACATTCAAAATGAATACCTTGGTCTATCTGAGTTTAACATCGCCTTTTGGGTGATCAGTCCATATTGCTGTCAAAAACTTATGTACCAAACTATTCCCATCTACTGCTTATAAACCTTTAATACAATCAAATCCAACATATCAAAATACTCATTACAATTACATACTATATTCATCATTACTATATTATTAACTGCCGTATATTCCATCTTCTTATCATACTGAACGATAACTAAATGCATCCTAAATCTTATCATACTGAACGATAATTAAATGCATCCTAAAAAGTGACAAATAGATTTTAATACCGTCGTTGTCCTATCAAACCTTTATCCAAAATTCTTTCATTAATTGCGATAATTATCCTTTCATTTCATACATATTATTATATTATACCAAATTTATGTTTTACAAATAGGTTTTATTATCACAATGAAACCGTTTTACTATAACTTGCCAATGTTTTAAAAGATAATTCTAGTACTCGCTATACATAGGTATGTATGTATAATTCATAATAATATTTTATAACAAAGTGTTCACACCACCAGTTATTGCTGATGTAGCAAATTGCAGTTGCAGGACATTTCCATGCATAGATATGTGCACGTTTAAAGCAAGCAAGGTATCATATTTTATAACAATGGACTTCGATCAAATCGTATATGGAATATGATGTACATATCGAAAGAATAACTTTCTAGATTACAATAATTTAAACAAAGTACATAGGTATACAGTACTTATGAGCTCATAAAATAAAATAAAATATGCAATTTGCCCACGAATTGGATACAATTTATATGTATAAACTATAAAATATATTTGCTATTTGATCAACGATAAAAAATTATAACTAGTCAATTACATAAATTTCAAAATTAATAAAGACAGACAGATAGTCCTTTTAAAGTCACAAAGAATGTAATAATTAGTAGTAAGACATTTATTAATTTTAAGTGAAGCCGCGCGACGTCTAGTTTTGTTAATGTGTCAAATATCATGTCTGCGCATCGGACACCTATGCGACAACAGTGGAATTCACTCAATCTTACGTAGTCTGTTATTTCTCCAGGCAGAGCGTCCTCATGCCTTATCCATAGACAGCCATCTCCTTGCAGCAGGCTAGTGCCCACAGCCCCCTGCTGTATCAACATCAAGGCGCCAATTTCGCATTGTTGTAACTTTTGTTGTTCCTCCAGAAACAATATAACATTATACGCCGATTCGACGAAAAGATATTAAATTATTATATATCGAATTGAATTAAAAAAATGTGGTTAATATCGCAACGGTATAATAAAATAATACCACAAACTCAGTACTGCCTACAGGCAGCACTGGCAGGATCGCCATGCAATGTTGGGCGTTGGATGACGAAATAAAAGATGTTACTTCGTGTAAAGTTAGATCTATAATGCTTCAAATACAATGAAGTTAATTAATATATATATCTACTTAGTAGGGACGGTGATTCACACACTACAGACACAAAAGATCCCACTGGGTCAAAGTGTCGCCGGTTTGCACTGACTGGCCCCCACATAAGATAAGATAAGCTGTCCCGACAGACGTTGTCCTGTAACTGTATAAAAAACCCTAATTTAAACCATCCTCGAATCCACATGAACACACACAATTTTTTTATATCAAAATCGGTCCAGCCGTTTAGGAGGAGTTCAGTGACATACACACGTAAATAAAATTTTATATATCTTTATATATTTAATTCTAACAACGCGATAATTCCGTATAAAGTGGTTTATTTTCAATGAATCTCATATTTACTTGGTTATTTGATTGTAGGTTTTAGATATAATGTTAATTTAACTCCGAAACGGCAAATAGCAAGTGTATTTCAAAATCTATTTTATATGAGTCTTGCACTATTATTAATAATATCAGCCCTGTTAAACTGGCCCACTGCTGCGCACGGGCCTCTTCTATGTGTGAAGAGGGTTTAGCCGTAGTCTACCACGCTGGCCTAGTGCGGGTTGGCACACTTCATATACATATCTTCGAGATCATTATGGAGAATTCTCAGACCTGCGGGTTCCCTCGCGATGTTTTTCTTTACCGTTAAACTAATTTATTTAAATTATAAAATTAACTAATTAATACGCACATAACTTTGAAGTCACAGATGCGAGCCCTGGAATCGAACTCGAGACCTCTGTGTGGTAGTCTAACGGTCTCTCATTAGGCTACCGGCAAGTTTAAAAAAATATAAGATAGCACTATTGTTTGTATCTGCATAATATTACGCTTGCTACTGGACAGACTGCACTACTAAAAATATACCGAAAATTAATACCACAAAAATGCTCTGTTCTGGGAATCGAAACAATGACCTCACGATGAGCCCCAGACTTTACCACGAGAATAACAAAGTACGGGAATCGAAATGCCATTTTTAGACTAATACCCGCCAAAGCGATCGGACGACCTGGTCATTGCGTTAATTGTATTGCTTTGCATTACAAGCATCTGACAACCATTCTTCAGTATATAGTTTATCTTTGAGTAGGTAACACATCTCGCCATGTTTGTAACGTTGTTAAGTTTCGTGTCAATATGTTTTATAATTTGGTTCTATACGAAATGGAGACGTGTAAAGAATTTTTGGGCTGTCCGAGGAGTGGCGCATTATCCCCCACATCCTATAGTGGGGAGTCTTACGTTTTTGCAGCGTGAGAATCCGGTAAGCCTTTGCGGTTTTGGTAAATAAGTGTTAGGGTATATAACTTGGAAATTGGGACTAGGCAACAGTAATAATAGGCTGCCGGATGGTTGGGATATCCCTGGGTGTTTTTATGACACTGATATTTATTATGGGATTCCACCCGCGTGCCCACGACTGTTAAATCTGCATAGGTTCAGCAATGGTGACCATGGAAAACACCGAGTTCTAATTCTTGTAAATTCCCAGGGAAGTTAAACTGTCTAGGAACCAGCAACTAATTACGTTCTTTTTTAAAAGGCAACTTCACACTTGCTTTAATTATAAATATTGTTAGTATGGGATTTGAACACTTGAGAGTTGCATAATTTTGTGTTATACTTAAAATAATAATTGATCATAAGTATTAAAAAAAAAAGCAACTTACCTACTTATATAACTTATGTTAATTTTTATTTCACAATATTGACATGATAATATTAAAATGAGAGTTTACTGCGTATTTTATAGAGTTAATGATGAGACTGGGAAAATTGGTCGAACGTTGTGAAATATGCCTAGTATTATTTATAAAAAGATATTGGATGCAATTAGTTTTCTTTTCCAGTGCGAGAAGGGTTGATCCTAATTTGACCACTGAGCAAACACAAGTATTATATAACAAAATAATTGACATCTATTGTATCACCATTATTATTGTAAAGCTGAAACAAGGCTATGTCTGTACTGGAGATATTTAATGAAAATTTAATGCTATCAACTATTTACGGGGACTGTAGGGGTAAAGAAAGGGTGATTGGACTCCCGGCGTTCTCGCTTTCCGAACGAAACCGAACAGTATTGACACTAACAGTTTATGTCGATATTTTGTAAATAGGCAATTTGTACTTTCGCAGTCGAGCCGGCCTATTCAAGCGGCGATCAAATTACGCGTGAGGTCGCGGGTTCGAATCCCGCCCATTGCACAACCAACGTAAACTCACTCGTAAAACCTGCTTTCTAGCTTACCTGAAGGGATAATGTAACAAAAATATTACTAATTTAAAAAAAATAGTTGCATTATATGGTATTTATCTTTTCAAAAAAGGGATATGGCGCTGTAGGATGTACATATGTATGTTTATATAATTAGAAGCCAATTTATTTCATCATTAAGTTAATTCTGTAGTCTTTTTGTGATTTAGATCTTAATCAATGTTTTACCTACGATTTTATAAACGCCTTAATTAAAAACTAGAAATGTAAATGTCGCCGATTTTCGGTCATAAAATATATACCTACGTATAATATAATTTTAATTTATTTAAAGCAGCTAATAATTATATACTTTGTGTAGCGCTGATATTGGATTTCATTAACGTGTTAAATTAGATGCTTTAAATAAATGATTCTGGGAACTTCTCCAGCGGCGCGCAGCGTCAACTTTTAAACTCGTGTATTCGCCGAGCGTACACCTAGCAACTAAATACTGGAATCGCTAAATTGTTTACGACCCCTGCACATCGCCATTTATAAACACATTTCTGGTCAGTAAACTTGATAAAACAGTTTATGACTCGCGCACATTACGACACTGCGGCTTGTGTCCGAATTTCAAGTTGCACGGTTGCAGTGTAATACTTGAGTATGTACCTAATTGTAATTATATTCACAAGCTGCGATTCAGTAAAATCTTATTAATGACTGCAAATGTATTTACTGAATGAATCATAACCTCCGTATGATTATATAAGATAACCTTTAAAGCTCTCTGATTTCTAATGTTCACATTAATTCTCATTATACTACCTAGGTGTTCATAAGTAGCACTGCCGCTTGCGAAAACAAATGAAAAGCCGATACCAAGCTATTGCGGCCAAAAAGTTTTAAAGAGATTTCACGAAACCATTTGTAGTTGTCACGCGCGCACACACGCATGCACACACGCACACACACACGCACACACACACACACACACACACACACACACACACACACACACACACGCACACACACACACACACACACACACACACACACATGCACACACACTCAGACTCACACACACAAGCAACACGCGTACACTCACGCATAATATTCCAAAAATAAATAAAATTAACTCATTTAAATAGCAACACACAAAAACCACACAGTATAAGCAGTGACAACCTAAATTACTGAACATATTGCACGACTGAACACTGCTTCCCAAAATACAGGCTTAGGATAACGAAACGTATGAATATATAAAGAGACTAACGCCATCTTATCCCCGAAGGATAAAGCAGAGATTTATAACACTCACACTTCACAATTCTATGTAATCGGCACGTAGAACTAATAATCGATTTTATTTTTATTACAGTATAGTCAGCTATTTGTTGACAAAAACTTGCAATTTGTGTACTAAGTGTACACAGATTACATGCTATTGTTATTTGTATACAATTACTACAGGGTGATTTTGAAATCATGTAATTCCTTTTAACCACGCATGCTACTGGCGGTATAGAATAACCCTGACCATATTTTTTTTTATTAGACCTATGTTTTTGCGGAAATTAATGTACGAATTTTTTTCGTGAAATGATTTCAGATACCTAGTACTACTATTACCAAAACAAACTACGTATACCTAGACACTGAAATGAATGCCATCAACTTTCACCCCATCTACCAACTTACTAATGCTAATGAAGCTACCGACTACCTAATCAACACTCTCTCTAGACTTATAAGCTCTCACACTTCGACAATCAAAGTTACTAACTCCATACGCTTACTCAAACCTTGGATGACTATAGGTATGCTTCGCTGCATGCGAAATAGAGATGCTATGCACAGGGAACTTAAACACTCTCCAAACAATCCTATACTAAGACTCACATACTCAAGATACAGAAACTATTGTACAAAGATTCTAAAAAAACTCAAAAGAGACTATGACCGTACTGAGCTACTAGATGCCTCAAATGATAATAAAAAGATGTGGAAGGTGATAAAGCGGGTTACTAACACTGACAAGCCTCATATACCAAACAGTGATTTACTAGCATCCTCCCCATCACCTCAAAAATCGGTCGATATTGTGAATGAGTTCTTCGCTACCATAGGGACAAACCTTGCTAAAAAATTTACACGCCAGCAAATGAGTCAACAATCACTAGACGACTCTTCGTCTACACCCACTACTCTACAATCTTTTGTGATGTTACAGACTGACGATACAGAGGTCGAGGAGATTTTGATGTCACTCAAGACAGATTCCGCCGTTGGCTGGGACAATATCTCTACAATATTTCTTAAGCGCTATAAACTGAAGCTTATTCCATTACTAACGTACATATTTAACCTCTGCCTAGACACGGGCACCTTCCCTCTCTATTTTAAAAAGGCCATCATTCACCCAATACATAAATCTGGCAGTAGAGATTCCGTAAATAACTATCGTCCCATAGCAGTATTACCTTCAATTTCAAAAATCTTAGAACGCTTAATAAACAAACGGCTGATGAAATATCTAGAGGATAAGCAGCTTCTTTCTCCCAACCAGTTCGGATTTAGGAAAAACTTATCGACGTGCAACGCCGTGAACAATCTTATAGACCATGTCACTAGGGAACTAGACAATAAAAAGAAAGTACTGTCCATATTTCTAGACCTGAAAAAGGCATTCGATACAGTGTATATTCCTGACCTAATTTCGAAACTAGAAACTATGGGCATTCGTAGCCAATCACTTAGAATTTTTAAAGATTATCTCATAGACCGAACACAGTGCGTAAAAATACAAAACTACATTAGCACCGATCAGTCTGTCACTTTTGGCGTCCCGCAGGGTAGCGTGATTGGTCCAACCCTTTTTCTAATCTACGTCAATAGACTCTGTAATTTAAATCTCAAAAACGGAAAAATCACAGCTTTTGCTGATGACACCGCTCTCACTTTCTCTGGCGACAACTGGACGGATACCTTCTCTTCAGCTCAAAAAGGTCTAAACTCGGTTACACAAGTTCTCAACACCCATCTACTGACGCTAAACACAGATAAAACCAAAATACTCACTTACAGTCTCCGGAGTTCCAATCAACCACCAGACTCATACTCCTTAGTAGCGCACTTATGTCCTCTGCCTGGCTCCACAGTGTGTACCTGCCCTAAACTAGAACTTACTAACACTACTAAATACCTTGGACTGACACTTGACAATAGATTGAACTTTACACCACACGTAGAACTGCTGGCGAAAAGAATAAGAAAACTAATCTTCGTCTTCAAGAATCTCCGTCATGTCGCAGAATGTCTAATAATAAGAAATACATATTTTGCACTTTGTCAATCCCTATTAAGTTATTGTGTTTCCGTTTGGGGTGGGGCACCCAAAATGGTCATGTTAAAACTCGAACGAGCGCAAAGAGCGGTTCTGAAAGTCGCCACTTTTCGACCCATTCTCTTCCCTACTACAGATCTGTATAAAAATTGCAAAGTACTAACAGTCAGACAATTGTTTATCTTAAATACAGTACTTCTGCAACATCAAAAAACACCGTATCAAACACTTACCAAAAGACGTAAGGATAAAGCATGTCAACCCTATTGTAGTCGGTACACCACTACACAAAGACTACTGTGTTTCCAAGGACCTCATCTCTATAATAAACTTAATAAAATACTAAGTTTTTACTCACTTCCGAATTCATCGCTAAAATACACATTAAAAAATTGGCTACTGACTATTAACTACAACGACACGGAAAAATTATTACAGACTTGACGCTCTTTTCACTACATAATCTCAATCACGCACTACTCATACACACACACACACACACGCACACACACACACACACACACACACACACACACACACACACACACACACACACACACATACACACACACACACACACACACACACACACACACACACGCTGACACACACACACCCTGACACACACACACACTGACACACACACACACACACTGACACACACACACACACACTGACACACACACACACACACACACACACACACACACACACACACACGCAGACACACACACAGACACACACACACACAGACACACACACTTAACTTAAAAAAAAAAAAAAAAAATTTTCGCTTGTACGCTTCTTTGTTTATTTTTTGTTTTATCATTAATGTTTAATACAAACAACAAAAGAAATGTAATATAAAATAGAGTTCTCCCAAGGGTCGGGCCCAACGCCTTTAATACAAGTTGCTGTAACAACTTAGCAAAGGTGTTGGAGTCAACACACAATTTGTAACAAATATATTCTTTCTTTAACTGTAAGTATAAAAGTGTGTAAAATTGTATATCTGTTTTGAAAATAAATATTATTATTATTATTATTATTATTATTATATGGTAACCACCCGACACAATCTTAATATTTTATAATTTAAAAAAAATAACATCACTATAACTGATGTCGTAAAAACTAAGAGGCAATAAAAAGGACCGCTCGTTATTATTTACGACATCAATTATTAATATTTAATTTTTTTAATTCGAAAATAAGTAAAATTGCCTCGGGTGGTTGACATATATGACTATCTGAAACCATTTCACGAAAAAGAAACGGTACATTAATTTTTCCTGAAAAATAATACAAATAATAAAAAATATGGTCAGGGTTATTCTATACCATTTGTAGCATGCGTGGTTAACAGGAATTACACGATTTCAAAATCACTCTGTATATTTTGCCCGCGGCTGCGTTTGCGTAATGTTAGGCTACGTTAGTAACAGTACTATTTTCTGTATGAAAGGTACCCTATGTCCTATTCTGTAGCCCTGGCAATTTGTATGAGTAATTTCATGATGATCGGTCAAGTAGTTAAGGCGTGAAAGCGTAACAAACAAACTCATATTCGCATTTATAAAATTAGTAAGGCTTTGACAAATAATTACATAGGTACACATATTATAGTCTTACACTTGTTTCTAGACAGAAGACTAAATTGTCTTAAATAAATTAACAGTTATACATTTCTTTAAAGAGAACTTTATTTTATGAAATTAAACATTCATTTCAATAGAATTTCATATTAATTTGACTCATTGATGACATTACTTATGTATTCATGTTAATTTTATAAAATTGCATATTGATTTTATAAATGAAGCACCATTTTCATAATAAATTATTTTATGAATTATCCTTAATTTTAGTAGCATTATTTTAATGTGAATTGGTTATTAATTATGTTTAATTTTACTACCTTAACGTGACTTTAAAATTAATTATTAATTAACTCAATCTGATTGTTAATGCAATGCAATCAAGCAGTTGATTAATTTACATTAGTTATCACTGGGCCGGATTTATAGGACTGGATGCTTTGGGCAACGACAAAGAGGTTGCGTATAAATTTGGACTCGTTGAAAATAGGTACTACATTTAATAGTATTTCAAAATATATGCGGCGAGGGATTGGTACAATAGTATTCCCTTTGTAATTGTTCATCATAAAATAAAAACAATGTATTATATTTTTTTCCGAACATATATAGGGCTTGATCTGCCTGTAAATTTAATGAACACGTTTTAGGCTCCTTATTTAATAAACATAAACATATTTTACAGTCTTTTATTTGTAGGGTAGTAAGACAAGCATTATATTGTTTACTAGTAGTTTTCCCGCGGTTTCACCCGCGTAAGTCCCGTTCCCGTGTGAATATCGGGTTTCACCCCTTTCACCCCCTTCGCGGTGCAATTTCCAAAAATCCTCTCTTAGTGCTCCCCTACACTCTCCAAGGAACATACATACATGCCAAATTTCAGCTTCTTGCGTTCAGTAGTTTCGGCTGTGCGTTGTCTGTCAGTCACTCAGTAACGGAAGAGTTTTATATATACATATATAGATGACTAATTAAAATTGTAAGTAAATAGCATTAGTAGTTAAGATAAGCAGCTATGACAGACGGATGGACAGACAGAGCCGCACTATAAGGATGCCGTTTTCTTTGTTTTCGTAAGGAACGCTAAATCCAAACCTGGTTAAAATATTTAATTGCCTTGATCCGATGGCGTACCTATATATTAATACGCGAAGGGAACACTACACCATTTTTAAGCACATTGCGTGCGTGGAGGATTGTGAGTTTTGTGTGATTTTTGATTAGGCATACTTAGAACATACACGGAGTTAAAGTACAGAACGTTACATTTATCAAAATGGGGCAATTTTGTATTTACGTTTATGAATTATTTCGATTGCGAGTACCTACTGTTTTCTTTAAAGCCTTCATTGAAGGCAATAACGGTTATCAAGATCTGAGAATTGAACCCAAATCGTCAGCGCAAATTAATGCCACGGGACCAACTAGCTAATTCCACCTGTAGGTTATGATATAAAGAAGATAACATAATATAATCTTACGTCTATTTCATCACTTATGATAAAAGATCCATTACATGGATCTTATAACTGTTTGATTTCCGGGTGCTCAGTAAACGATAATGGGAGTATTGCCGTTTACCGAGCACAGTTTTACCACACAATTAAGGAATTATAGACATACAAATTTAATAATACTGCTCTGCCGCATTCATTACAGATACACCGAAAGTGAAATATAAAAAAGCAAATTTAATATTTTATTATTTTCAGGCGGTATGGATGCGGCAAGTGTACAACGAATTCAACACTCCATACGTGGGCATGTGGGCTTTCTGGCGTCCAGGTCTGGTGATCAACTGCCCGGAGCTGGCTAGGAAAGTCCTTGTAAAAGACCACGAGGTGTTCAGGAACAGATTTTTGAGTTCTGGGAAGACAGATCCTGTTGGTGCACTGAATTTATTTACTGTTAACGTAAGTAATTACATAAACAGCAGCAGCGATAGCTCAGTTGGGTGACCAACAGACTGCAATGCAGTGGGTCTTGGGTTCGAACCCACATCGTGCACCTCTGACTTTCGGAAGTTATATGACTTTTTGGAATTATGTGCATGTTGATTGACAATTATCGCCTGCTCCGTGCTTCGGAGAGTACGTTAAGCCGTCGGTCCCGGCTGCCATGAACATCTATGGCAGTCGTTATTGGGGAAGTCAGTACCCTCTAATATCCTGACACTGGTCTAGCCTTAGGGTATCGTTAGCCTTCGGGTTGCGGAGGTCAGGTGGCAGCCGCTCCGTGTAGAAACTGATATCCAGTCAAAATCCGGTTAGACTAGAAAAGCCGACCCCAAGTGACTTGGGAATAATAAAGGCTATTAAAGGAGAAGTAAGTAATTACATAAACAGTACTGTTACCTGACTGACACCATTAATTAAGCCTATTTTATTTAATATTTAATAATCATTATTTGTAATTTAAGTGTTTGTAATTCATAATTTTTAATTCATAATTATTAATTTATTATTCGTAATTTTGTTCAATTTCGCCAACTGTATTTACGTTTTTACTTTGCATGCTATGGTCTACTGTAAGTGAGGGTGCACACTCAATCTATTGACCTAACACTTTTGTATTTAGCTTTAAGTTGTGTGTATCTTTGTAGATGGTCTAATAATAAATAAATAAACAGTAACCACGCACGCTATATACAAGCAGGGGGAGACAGAAGGGTTTCACATCCACGTTACCGTACCTACATATATTTTTAGGTCTCCCGAAATAGAGAACCTATTGCCGTTACCTGGTTCTAGACTCCCGTGTGCTACTGAGCTTTAATTAACATAAATACCCAATAACTTGACCCACTTGGGCACCGAACCCGAGACTGCTACCGGCGTAGTCAACGTTATATTTTTTCGATCTCAGCTATATGATATTTATGATGATGATATTTATTTATTTATTTATCTTTATTAGGTCAACCAACAACTGTTTACACCAATACATCGATCAGAACTTACAGACTAAGGTAACATAGTTCAGTGCAACAATTAATTATAGGTTAACACCACATGCATTTGATACGGCTCTAGTTACTTATTTTATTATATAATATTAATTTGATTACAATTTTAAGAAAAACAATGTTATAATTTGATGTCGCTTACATTATAAATATTGATAAATAATACAATTTAAAAATGGAAACAATAATAAAATAAAATAGGATTTGATTAGAATAAAAAACAATAATAATGTGTGAAGTCAGCTTAGATTAGCTTTTTAAAAGACAATGGTAATCAAATTTGGTGTGCTGTTTTTATAATTAATGGTGTTTGTTTGATATTTGGATTGCTTATAAGAATTTTAATTTAGAGCTACATTGTTTTTATAAAATATCACCTCCACCCCCTATTTCCCAAGTTTTCAAAGACAAATTCGGGAACAAATAGAATTGTTAGAAATATATGTAAAGAAAAGAGTTTAGAGGGAGATCACACGCAGAGGACTCGAGTTCGATGCCAAGGCAAGCTTTCTGACATATTGAAGTTATGTGCGTATGAAAGAAATATCATCACTCACTTTAATTTCGTCAGGACACCTGCA
This sequence comes from Catocala fraxini, assembly GCA_930367265.1. NCBI lineage: Eukaryota > Metazoa > Arthropoda > Insecta > Lepidoptera > Erebidae > Catocala > Catocala fraxini. The sequence continues at coordinate 21,821,389 of OV884038.1, forward strand.
TGTCTGAGAGTTCACCATAATCTTCTTGAAGATATATAAAGTCAGCCGATCCTCACTGGGCTAGCATGGTGGTCATGGCCTTACCCTTCTCAAATAGAAGAGCCCTAGGTCAGGGTCAAGGGCCAGTTTGGCCCGTGCCAAACATTGGGACAGTTTATATATAGGACTTATATTATTATGCAAATAAGTCTACACGTCTTGGATACTAACCTCTAACAAGAAATCTGTGTAGCAGTGCGTGTTGCGTCTCGCCCGGTAAATAAGAGCTCTAAGAACTCACATCGAACGTCAAATTGTAAAGATCTGCGTGGCACACTAACGGTTCCCCTCTAGGCGATAATTTTTTTTATAAATTGCAATGGCTGTCTCTATCACCCGTAAATCAGGCAACTGTATAACCCGGTGCCTATGTTCAAGAAAAGAGGCGTTATTACGGATAGTTACATTTTGACACATATTTTATGAAAAATATGTCAAAATTTTACTGCCGGTAGCTAAAACGACTTGTTTCTTGATATAAGAATCGGGGCTAAGATCTTTATTTATTATTTTATAGGATCCAACATGGTCTTACTTAAGGCGTCGCCTGACTGTCCTTTTCACTGCAGCAAGACTGAGAAGTCTCAACAGCCTTATTAGGACGAAGGCAAACGATTTAGTGCTACGCATAAAGGATGAAATGGGGAATAATGATCCTGTCAATTTGAGAGTAAGTTCTTTTCTTTATACATACATGTACATATAGTTTCATCCCCGTCTATATCCTCGAAGAGGAAGGTTGCGGTGTATTACATCCACATATCCTTAGCTAAAGTTTAAGGTCCTGTGTGATAGGAGGTCTATGATCGTCTACCAGTACAGTTTTGCAATCAGAACTGCTACTGAGAGCACAGAATAATATATACTGAGAAAAAAATAACATTCTACGTTCTATGCGGATCAGGGACATGTTAATGTAAATTCAAAGTATAGTAATTAATTAGTGTATACCTTGCCGGTCATAAGTGTAACTCTGTGACCTAAATGAATAGCAATAATTATTTTGATTTTGAATAATAATAATAATATTCTATCACATATACACAACACCATGTTACGTAATGGTAGTCAAGCCGCTTTAGAGGCGTGGTTGACCTAGGATTTTAATAGAAATTAAAGATGAACAACGCGATCAATAAGCATATATTTTCACTTACAACAGGTGTATGAGAATAAACAGAACTACAATTATGTTCAACTAGGTATTTAGTGGTATTTCAGGCCGTAGTTCAAAGTGAAGGCTTGTTACGTGGTCCCGGGTAGAATGGATCACTAAACTTCGGTAGGCAGCGCAGCGGAAGGAGGCCGGCACCAGGACGCGTTGCCAATATATAGGGCCGCCGCTGGGGAGGAGAAACCGATGAAGGGGCGCCGCGAGCACGGCCGCTCAGCAACGACCGGTCCGCGTCACAACCATCTAGCCCAAACTAAGCGAACTTGTACTATGGGTACTAGACAATGGATAAACATACATATATACATTTTTTTGTAATTACGTACATCTATGTATAATATACATAGAAATACCCAGACCAAGACAAACATCCATGTTCATGCACACAAATGTTTGACTTGTGCGGGAATTGAACCCGAGACCTCAGGCGTGGCAGTCAGTTAACCAAACCACTACACCATCGACGCCGACATGAAATAATATTTGCCTGACCCGGTATAGTACAGCTGTATAGCGGTTTTTCTCTAACATTAGGGATAGTACCTACCTGTGTTATACCTGGGATTAAAAAACACCCAGAATCGAAACAATTTTTTTTGATCCCGTTATCAAATTCGCAATACTGGCCGCAGTGACCTTATCCGTGCACTACTACTGCGCCGAGCTAGTCTTGCAGTTCTTTGTATATACATATATGTGAATAGTAATACCATTCCCATTCTAAACACAACAAGAATAAATTCCCCATCGTTGACTTTCATAAGTTGTACGGAATTACAAACAGTTGCCTTTTCTTTTTCCATATGAATAACTGCGAATGCTTAAGTCATGGTAAGGGGCTTTTTGCGAAGAAATTTATGGTAATTCGTGGTGTATGGTTTGACATTAACGTTTTATGAGAAAATGAATATTTCAAGAGCAAAAGGAACTGCTCTACAGCAAAAGGGATTGTAGCTTTGTTGGGTTAAGTTTGCGTTTATGTCTGCGGAACATGATATCCCAGATTCAATACCTCGGACACGTATCTAAAACCGGCATTTAATAAATAAGACCATCTAAATACAAATGTAGGTATATCCTTTACTTGTAGGAGATGTGCTCAGATTTCACCACTGATGTGATTGGGGAAGCCGCCTTTGGACTCTCCAGCGAGTCGGTGAGAACGGGCGATAGCGCCATAAGAAGAGTCACCAGAGAATTCATGAAGTTCAACCTGCATAGAGGCCTGTGCTGGTCTAGTATATTCTTCTTTCCTGAGATGGTGGATATATTTAGGTAAGTTTAAAGCGAAGGTATCATACAAGCATAATTGGTGTTAAACAAACTACCTGGTATCCTAATCCTAATCCTAACTAATATTATAAATGCGAATGTGAGTTTGTTTGTTTGTTATGCTTTCACGCCTTAACTACTCGATCAATCATCATGAAATTTCACACACTCGTTGTCAGGGTTCCAGAATAGGACATATGGTACCTTTTTTAGGACTAGGATATCCTAGTCAAATATATATGATGATTTTAGGTTCTCCCTCTTCCCCAAGGACACATTAAAGTTCCTGAGGAATGTAATACACAAAGTGATTGAACAGAGAGGGGGATACGACAAGGAAGTCAAAGGAAGCAGGGACTTGCTCGATGCCCTGTTGAAGATTAAACAAGAAGCTGCTACCGACAACGAAGGTAATGTCTAACACACACACACACACTCTCACATAAACACAAACACACGCGCACACACACACATAATTTTGAAACTATTATATTACACAATACATTTTGTACCATTTAAAAAAAATATTATTAACCTATTTAGATGTACTTTCTCTGACGTTCGATTTTCTTTCCGGTAGCCATGATCAGTGCATAGTCTTTCTGTTGGTTTTATTACAAATTTTGATCAGAAGACTTATATCCTTAACTTTTATAAAATTTGTTCTAGATTTGGATGAAGACTTTTTACTAGCACAAGCAGCCATTTTCCTTCTAGGAGGCTTTGACACGTCAGGAGTAACGTTCACCTGGATTATTTACGAGCTGGCGTGGAACCTAGATTGCCAGGTAAGGTGTTCTTCTTCTTCAGGCAAGTGGTAGGGTAGGCTTGTACTTTTTTTGGATGAAAGGTACCTTATGTCCTATTCTGTACCCCTGACAACTTGTATGCAAAATTTCATGACGATCGGTTAGGGCGTGAAAGCGTAACAAACAAACAAACAAATTCATTTTCGCATATATAGTATATGTTAGGATTTTTTTGTTTTTATTTATAAATAAAACAAGAAAATGTATTAGATATTATAAATATTAAGTACAATGGTCCACAAAACTGTATTAAATAATTTGTTTGTTAATTGAGTAATTTGACGTTCATAAGTGTTACTTTGTGACTTAATTGAATATTATGCTTGAATTTAACCAAAAAGAACAACGTGCAGTCAATACACTTTTGTATGATAATTAGGTACCTTACAACTAAGTAACTCATATTAGTGACCATAAAATATTGTTAACGAGAACTAATTATTTACAATGTCTTAAGTTATTAAGACATGTGCAGATAAATACACAAGGTTACACACATGACACGTGTCGAATGATTTAATATGTGTCGTACTTATATCAACATTGCAACCATTGTTTTGAATGTTTTTAGCGTAACTAATTTGGTAGCATAATACGGTCATCTGCTTAAGTGCTCTGAAGTTACCTTTGTATAAAATACCAGGTTCTTGCTGCAGCTTCACTTCCATAACGAAACGCATTCTTTAGGGATGTAAGGCCTATGCTGCGACATAGGTTATGTTTCATCCCATTACAGATAAATTATAGACCGGAAAGAGCTCCAGCTTGAAGCACATCTCCAACGGAGGCATATAAGTTCTCTATAACTCCGAGATGAAATGTAGCCTATATAGGAACATAAGCTACATTTCATCCCATCAAAGATAAATTTTAGACCAAAAAGTGCTCCAGCTTTAATACATCTGTAATGAAGGCTTTTCTATAATTCAGAGATAAAATGTAGCCTATTTATAGCGTCATAAGATATATTCCATCCCATTAGAGATAAGTTATATGCCGCAGCTCTCTTTAGTCTATGACTAATCATATACTTGTCATTGTCATGTTACTGCGTAAAAGTAGGTGAAACCTTCAAACACACTTTTGCATTTTTAGAGTTCGAAAAACTCTTATACCACAGCTTTGTCAGTCCGTCTGTTATACAACTTTCAACTCGAGAACCGTAAGAGCTAGAGACTCGCGGTCAGCGCCATTCGACTCAGCATACTCGATATACCCCCGAAATGACTATGACCTTCGACCTCTGACCTCAATGTCACGTGATACCAATTTTTCGAACTCTAAGATTTACGGCAATTCATTGCCGTTTCTCACTTATTATTAGTACTAGCGCCCCGCCCCGCCATCGCACGAGTAGTGCAAAACCTTAACAAATTATTCACCTAAACTTTCCTCATAAATCACTCTGTCTATTAATGAAAACTGCATGAAAATCCGTTCAGTAGTTTTTGAGTTTATCGCGAACAGACAGACAGACGTGGCGGGAAATAGTGGGTGGTGTAGAGATGGATAAGATTTATAGACCTAACGCATGTGTATTTCAAGTTAGCAATCAAATGTATGGCCGATCTAATGAGAAGCGATAACCATAGCCTTTGAAGGCAACAAAATTATAACGCAACAAAAGTTTCTTTGGCCATGATCTTCTGTACCATAAAGGAACTGCCTATGCCGTGTAGCTTCGGGTTAAGCGTTAGAGTTTTCTTTAAAAAAGCGATCTTAAATTTAAAAAAAATATATAATATAAAATAATAATATAATAAAAAGACATTGAAATTAAACTACTATATACGGATTTTAACGCGATAAAATCCGTATATAGTAGTTTAATTTCAATGAATAATATTCGCGTAAACAGAAGACAATATTATATAAAAAAATATTTTCGGGATCCTCGCTTAAGGTTAAGAGTTCTGTAATTAGAATGTTGTTTTAGGAAAAGCTGTACCAGGAGGTTGTGGCAGCTAAACAGAAGAACGGTGGTCTAGATTTGGACTCCACTACGCTAGCCGAGTTGACTTACATGAACGCTGTTATAAAAGGTATGCTGATTATTTTGTTTATAACAAAATGGGGGGTGTCTTTGGAATCAGCATTAAGTAGTCAATTTTATTTGGTACGAGTTCAAGATCATCCGCCTTCTTCATATTTTTTGCATAATATATAAATTGCAAAATACTTTCATAATTGTTTGCCTCGGTGGAGCAGCGGTAGTTAATGCGACTGTGCTGAAGGCTTTGGTTCAATTATCTGGTCAGGCAATGAGCTATAGCATTTTTTATGAATAAATTCAGAGTTGTAGTACGACGTTTGACAATATTGTCGGACGATGGAATGACTATAGCAACATCCTCAATTACATACATCTTTATACCACAGCCACAGTACATACATATACAGTATACTATCTTCATACAAATGGTCGGAACTCGAGTCATACCTACGCGCCTCGGCGTTGGTATGCGCTTGGTTCGCAACCAGCAGCGAATGCGCCGCAGTGACGAACGGACGGTGTGATTGTTTTGTAAGCAGTAAGCGTACGACTTGTGATGATTTGATTTAATTCAACACTTTCTATTTCATTTATTACGAATTTCATTTTTTAAACTCAAGTTGGTAGATAAAATTAAAATACTGTAGGCGGGCAGCCCTAACGCGTGTCTACGAACCGCGCTGTTGTAGGTAATAATTTCAAGGACAGGACCGAGTTACAATACTGTATATGTATGTACTGTGCCACAGCTGACGTAGTGTGGGTGAAATACACATTTTGGGCAATATAGACGTTAAGACTATATATATATGTATTTATTAACAGCAACATCCAACAGTTTCTAATCTCACCTTTCTTTGACCAGAGGTACTCCGAAAATTCCCGTCAATGGGCTGGCTGGACCGTATAGCTTCTAAGAACTACCAAATAGATGACAACCTTACTATACCCGAGGGTACAGTCGTCTACGTCAACGCTGTGGGCATGCAAATGGATCCCAAATACTTCCCCGAACCACATTTGTTCAAACCTGATAGGTTCTTGCCGGAGAATGAGAAAAATATCAATCCTTATACCTACATGCCATTTGGTGAAGGACCTAGGGGATGTATAGGTAAATAAACACCAGAAATACTATTTTCTAAACAATTCTAGCCAAAAGATTCGAAATACAATTATGAAGAGAAAAAAATTCTTGAAGGGCCTCTGCACGTTGGACCTACGAGGGTGCGTTTTTAAGTTCGCGGAATGGAATAGAAGGGGATGAAATAATATTACAAAATTATTTTTCCTTTTCAATATATTCACCTGAAACCCTAATACATTTCTCAGATCTATGAATTAACTTATGAATACCTTCATAAAAAAATGTTTTGTCTTTCTCTGAAAAATACGCCGAAACTGCATCCTTCACTTCTTCATCGGTTGAAAATTTCTTTCCTCGAAGCTCTTTTTTCAGATTTGGAAAGAGATAATAGTCGCTGGGAGCCAAGTCTGGGCTATAAGGTGGGTGATCAATGATATCGAAGCCCACCTTGTGCAAAGCAGCCAACGCAACTCGACTCTTGTGAACAGGAGCATTGTCGTGCAAGAGCAGGACACCTTTGGTCAATTTTCCTCTTCTTTTTTCTCTGATTGCCTCTTTTAACTGCTCTAAAATTGAAGCGTAGTGTTCTCCGGTTATGGAAACACCTTTTTCTTTGTAATCAACCAACAAAATTCCTTCTGTGTCCCAAAAAACTGTCGCCATGAGCTTTCCCGCCGATTGCGACACCTTGAATTTCTTAGGCGGTGGTGTACCCTTTTTATGCCACTGCATGGAATCTTGTTTAGACTCAGGTTCATAGTGATGAACCCAAGTTTCATCCCCAGTAACAATTCGCTCCAAAAAACCATCCTTATCTTCATTACACTGGCTCAAAAACGCACGCGAACACTCGACGCGCTTCTGTTTTTGAGGCGGTGTGAGCATTCTAGGCACCCATCTTGCACTGACTTTTGTCATGCCGAGATGATCATGGAGAACCTTGAAAATGGTCGTTTCAGATACTCCAACCATCTCTGCGATTTGTTTTTTCTTCAAACGTGCATCCTCCAATATTAATTTTTCGATTTTTTCGATAAGATCTGGAGTGGTGACCTCAACAGACCGCCCAGGCCGGGAATCGTCTTCAATTGATTCCCTGCCTTGCTTAAAGAGGTTGTGCCACTTGTATACCATGGTTTTTCCTGGACAAGAGTCCCCGTATACAGATGACATCTCTTCCAAAATGGTTTGAACATTTTTTCCTTGCTTGGTAAGGAACTTTATAACGGCGCGGAACTCGATTTTCTCCATACTTCACAATTTCTTCCAGATTGAGTTGCTTGAGGGACGATAGTTCAAAGACTAATGACCTCATTATGATAATACTCGGTATATATACTAATTATTAGTTGCTAAACACGTTAGTGACTAAACAAGCACCCCCACCACCTTCCATACCCTCCATTCCGCGAACTTAAAAACGCACCCTCGTACATAATTATATCCCCATGTAAGCCTCTCAAAGGGCCGGGTATATTCCTAACGTAATTAGGAATTACCCGTAAAAGAGAAAAGAAACAGTTTTATTTTGCACTTTTACAATTTAAATTATATCACACAAAAGAAATACAATATTAGGACAACATATCACAAATTGTTGTTGTGTCACAACATACCACAATGTGTCGTTGACACCTGTACTAATGAAAACTTTTCATGAGAGGTGAAAAAAAGATACTGAAAGTAAATTAAGTAAGTAAGTTTAAAAAGAGGACAAATATAAATGACTTACACCCGGTCTCGCTTCGTTGTAGCATTCATCTTTAGGTAAAATTTCACGTAAATCCATCGATTACGTTTTGAGTTTTCGGGACACAGACATATGGAAGCTGAATCCTAACTAATATAATAAATACGAATGTGAGTATGTTTGTTTGTTACGATTTCACGCCTTAACTACTCGACCGATCATCGTGAAATTTATACACGGTGTCAGAGTAACAGAAAAGGGCATAGAGTACCTTTTAGCCAAATAAAGTTCTGTTACTAACCTAACCTATATTTAGTAAGGATTAACCGCTGAATCTATTTTGATGAAACATAACGACTGTGCTGCGTATAATAGTTAGTAAATAATATTGTACGTAATTAGATTTTTTAACTAATAATATATACAACTCCCACACTAGGAACAACGTATTAGGTTGAAGGATATAGGGTACCTTTCATATAGGAAAAAGTACTGTTCACGAGGGATAGAAATTAATTTACAAAATCTAGATTAACGCGCAGCGGTCAAAAGCTAGTATATAGTACTAACGTAACAAACAGATATATCATTAATTTTTTTTAATATTATAGGTAAACGCTTCGCCTACCAAACAATTCGCTACGGATTGGCCGCAGTAATCCTGAACTACGAGATATGCGCTTTGCCGAATACGCCAAAACCGAACGACTGCCACTTTGAGAAGAATGGCCTATTCCTCGGACCAGACAAAAAGTTATCTGTTGAATTTAGACACAGGAATTAGATATTATGTTCATTGAGAGCAGAGATAAAATATTTTATGCTCGAAAAATTAATGTACGATGATGATGAAGATTCATTGATATTTTTAAATAAGTGATAGTAATCGCCAATAGAAGTTTATTGAATAATATTAGATGTTTGTTTTATTTACCTGGTGACAAATAAGATTCAACTGAATTTCCAGTTTAGATTCCTAGATTGAACAAAGTGATCTTAATTTTTTTATTAGAAAACGATGTGAGTGTGAAAGATCAACTGTTACGCGGGACTAAAAACGATTGCTGGCAGTATGAGGGAGTAGCACACCTCTGCTCTTTGAGGTGTGAGACATATTTTATTATTCAAACATATTGTTATACAAACGACTCGAGTCTAAACGACTTTTGCTAAATATTAGTATATTCATGGACATAGGCGCATCTACAGTTATTTTCCAAGGAGGACAGGCATCTAAAGAGCGTTGGTCTACAAATTTACAACTGTAGAATTTAGAACTTAAACTTAAGATGCTGGGGTGGATAAAAATCAGTTTGATCCACAAATGGTCTTTCCGAATCTGATGTTCATTGTGTTCGTTATTTCAAAGTTGGTAAATTTCTCCAGCTCTTAAATAATACAGAAATTACACCTACAGCGGTAAACTTTCTTTCCAAAAGAAAAACATATGAAAGGATTTCTAAATCTAAATACGTAAGAGCATAAAGATTGATCGCCATTACATAACAAAATTATGCAGTACAGACCACAACATACTTACTACATTATAAAACGGGATAATAACATTTATATAGTAATAACAATAAAATCAAATTATGCAAAATTTTAATAGCTATTAAAATTTTATTCATTCTATAATCGGTTTCATAGCTCGGCAGCGTCTTAAGGTTGAAAGAAAATGGTTTTTAAACAGCGCAATGGCCAAGCAATAGGAGATTATGGAAATAACTTGATCCGGTAAGGGCTTTGAATAATACGGAAACTATTAAAAATAAGTTAGGCCAGATAGGGATAAAATACGGGTATTAAATGAAACCGGGTATTGTGTTGAATACCCGGGTGAAGTTGGTTTTTGTTTGTTGGGAATTTGATGGTTCGAGATGTGGAAATATTGGGTTAATTGTTTTCTAGTTTTGGTATAGATAATTATTATAATAGAATTTGAAATTAAACTGCTATATACGGATTTTATCGCGTTGTTTATTTGACACTATATTACAAAATTTTGAAAATTGTTACACTACTACTACTATTAAACTTTACTAATTTTTAAGCTAATTAAATTATTATTAAAACTATTTAGATTTATATAATATTGTCTTCTATTTACGCGAATATTATTCATTGAAATTAAACTGCTATATATACGGATTTTATCGCGTTGTTCATTTGACACTTTATTACAAAATTTTGAAAATTGTTACACTACTACTACTATTAAACTTTATTAATTTTTAAGCTAATTAAATTATTATTAAACTATTTAGATTTAATTTATTTTTACACTATCCCCGACGTTTCGGTTGCTTTTCAGCAGCCATGGTCACGGGGAGACTAAGATGGCAGTTGTCTCAATGTTCCAGTGTAGTTATTTCAAAGTACCCGAACATAATTTAATCATTGGTGTTTCTATTTACGCAGAAACGTCGGGGAAAGTGTAAAAATAAATAAAATCTAAATAGTTTTAATAATAATTTAATTAGCTTAAAAATTAGTAAAGTTTAATAGTAATAGTCGTGTAACAAATTTTCAAAATTATGTAATATAGTGTCAAATAAACAACGCAATAAAATCCGTATATAGTAGTTTAATTTCAATGAATAATATTCGCGTAAACAGAAGACAATATTATAAAAATACAAGATATTAAGAAAGAAAAAAACGTGTTTGTCTTTGTATCACCATAACACAATACAATAAAATATAAATGTATACAGAACAGTATGGAGTATGCAGACCAAATAAGATACCTGCGTCAGCTATTGTTGAAGTAGAAATTGCAACGATGGTTTTCTTGCAAGACCTATGTATGTAGTGTATTATTATGAGAAATTACAACCGGCGAACAGCAACCGTCACCATATATCATCAAACAAAACTTGTTTTCCTTGTAATACACATCTATCTATCTCATATGGAAAAGATAGGCGTAAGTTTAGGTGAAGTTCGTCACAGTACACCTGGTTACTCGATGATATAATGAGTTTGTTGGAATTAAACTGGGCAATTCCATAACATATCGAAATATTATTTACTACTCCGCGTATAATATAAAAAATCCACTGAAACTCCGACTTTAAATAAATATTTTTGTTGAATGAGTTCAACGTGATGGCGACGTTGCTCTCAATGATTGAAAATAGTTCTCGTTCGTATGTACATATGTCATCGTTTATTTTATTAATTGAAATTGGGAAAATAATGTTGAGTACCTATGCTTGTCACGCAGCTGTGAGAATTTAACGTTCATGGTAAATATTGACTTGGATTTTATGAAGGCGTTATGATTCATAATCAAATATTAATTTGAGTATAAACTGAAAGACACAGTGCCGATTGATTGAAGAAGAACAAGTTACCTGTTAAATAGTTAAAATTAGAATAACCAAGCTACGAACAGGTAATATCTGCTAAAGAATAGTGACGGAGGCGACTTGGGTTTCAACTTGCGTATTGATAAGCGTAAGGTAGATCGGCTCGCGTATGAGTAGTCTGATAATTTGGTAAAGGTCACTAAATTCTACTGGAAGCGAAAGCAGCTGGGTCGTTAGACCGGATATGGTGACACATATTGGAAGAAGCCTGTGGCCAGTAGTTCCTCGTAAGCTGTAAGATAGATCCTAATAACGTGTTACACATATCTGAGCTCATCATTAACGTTCTCATGCCTTCTATACTGCGAATGATCATGTTTAGACTTTGCCTGCGTAAGGCCGTATACAGGGTATAATTTATTTTTGTATTAGTCCGATATATGGTCTATGTATATACTAAATTTTATCCATATTCACTAAACAGTTTACGCGTGATTGAACAATTATAATAAACTAAATAAGCCCTTAAACACCTTCATCAACTGTCATATATCTAATGCTAAATCAAAACGGGATTAAAAGCAGACCAAATTTTAAAACTCTAAAACAATTGAGTGGATTGGCGATTCCAAACATAATTCTTTGGATACATAATAATTATAATATCAGCCCTATATTAAACTGTTCCACTACTGGGCACGGTCCTCTTCTCAGTGTGAGAACGGTTAGGCCATCGTCCACCACGCTGGCCCACTGCGGGTTGGCAGACTTCCCAAATCTTCGAGAACTTTACGGTGAACGAGAGATATGTAGGTTACCTCACGATTTTCTTCACCTTTAAAGCGAGCGAAAATTAACTGTTTAAAACGCACATAACTCCGAAAAGACAGAAATGCGAACCTTAGAATCGAACTCGAGACCTCTGCGCAGCAGTCCAACGGTCTCCCATTAGACTATTTTTTGGATAGCTGAATGCAATACACGAGTATGTGTATATTGACGTATGTACATATATTGTATAGTATAGCTATTATTACTGACCAGTATGTTATGGCCACACATTACAGTAAAACATGTCTACTACTACCTTATTAGTAACAAGTACGTGTAAACTGCTAACATGAAATAATCTTTTCCGTTATTTATGACTATTAGGTACGTGGTTTTCCTGGAGCCTTATCAATACTACATCCATTCAATAGTCTATTATATTACATTATATTGAAACTTCCATTTGAATTCTCGGTTGAAATCTATCCGTTGTCGCGTATTCAGCACGCAAATCATTGTGAGCCGTCCATTAAAAACGTGTCGTTCAGCAAACCGCAGTCCTGAATGAATCGATTAGGTTTATTTGTCCTGTGGGAATGAGCTGTACTCAACAAATCGTTATTTGTTGAATGGTGTTTCTCATTTGTTATTTGATGTGCTTATACATAGTTTTAAAACACACACAAGAATTGATTCTAATCAACGGCTGGTCTATGTATAGATACGAATAAAGGTTCTATTCAAACGCCTGATCCATTGTAAGTAAATACATCCTACAGCGCCATATCCCTTTTTTGAAAAGATTACTGCCATATAATGCAACTACTTTTTTTAAATTAGTAATTTTCTTGTTAGATTATCCCTTCAGCTAAGCTAGAAAGTAGGTGTTACGAGTGAGTTTACGTCGGTTGTGCAATAGGCGTTATTCGATCGCCGCTTGAATAGGCCGGCTCGACTGCGAAAGTACAAATTGCCTATTTACAAAATATCGACATAAACTGTCAGTGTCAATACTGTTCGGTTTCGTTCGGAAAGCGAGAACGCCGGGAGTCCAATCACCCCTTCTTTACCCCTACCATCCCCGTAAATAGTTGATAGCATTAAATTTTCATAAAATATCTCCAGTACAGATATAACCTTGTTTCAGCTTTACAATAATAATGGTGATACAATAGATGTCAATTATTCTATTATATAATACTTGTGTTTGCTCGGTGGTCAAATTAGGTTCAACCCTTCTCACACTGGAAAAGAAAACTAATTACATCCGATATCTTTTTATAAATAATACAGGGCAACAGCTACTAAACAAAAAAAATAAGAATATCTTGAACTGAACTGAATTCTACTTAACTGAAAGATAAAAATCTTGGCCCATTTATATATTGTTAATGATTATACAACATATTATGTCGAATTAGTTATATATTTCAAATATTACTAACAACTGTAGGAAGACTACAAATATTACTAACAACTGTAAGTTACGACCAGTAAATTACTATTGTAAACACATAATTGACTATTTAGACTCAGAAAACTACCCTCAAATCTCACGATATTTCATCTCGTATGGTGCTGTAATCCAAGTACAAGTTAAATTACTTACGCATGAATTATTCTCGTCTCTTGATTTGAAGCTGCCAGCGTAAAATGCGGCACTAAAAATGGCAACGAAGCGTCAAACGCTTAACGTTACTAACGAGATGTTACTTTGACGTTGCTGGTACTAACTTCTAGGTAAGACGGGCTTGTAGCGATAACAATGTGCTGTTGTATGTAATATACGATATCAAAAATTTAGTAATTGTAATCTTTCGTTTTTATAACGATTTCTAGCAGTTTGGGTAGTAAGTTTTTTATGAATGGAGTCACTCTTGCTTGGAATAATTCCTGCGGGGAGCTTTACAAACATTCAGACAAAAATGGTATAATCAATAGACAAAAATTGTATACGGTACCTACTTAGTTTACTGAATTATTAAAGTAATATTGTATCAATTGTTGTTTGGATAAAAGCTACACTCGCATTATGTCATTTAGAAATAAGGGGGCCTGGAGATTTATAAAACAGGTTACGAGCCTAGTACAGACTCGCGCATTAAGGCACAGAACAATTGCTACGTTTTTATCATTATATAACATTGTTAAATTTACTCCTCTGTATTTTGTGAAACTTTTTAATAAAAACAACTGTATGTAACTTGTGGGAGAAATAAATAAATAAATTGAAATTGTAACAACGGACACAAAGAACACCTAACTCTAAACAAGTATTTGTGAATCCCACGAAGTTTTGGTGCGGCAGCAGTGGCGAGTCGACCACGCGAGCCACTATATCTGTGCAGTCAAAAATTACTTCTTCTCTCTTCTCTCTTAGCCTTTATTATTCCCAAGTCACTTGGGGTCGGCTTTTCTGGTCTAACCGGATTTGACTGGATATCAGTTTTTACACGGAGCGGCTGCCACCTGGCCTCCGCAACCCGAAGGCTAACGATATCCTAGGCTAGACCAGTGTCAGGATATTAGAGGGTACTGACTTTCCCAATAACGACTGCCATAGATGTTCATGACAGCCGGGACCGACGGCTTAACGTGCTCTCCGAGGCACGGAGCAGGCGATAATTGTCAATCAATACGCACATAATTTCGAAAAGTCAGAGGTGCGCGACGTGGGTTCGAACCCGAGACCTTCTGCATTGCAGTCTGTTGGTCTCCCCACTGAGCTATCGCTGCTCAAAAATTCGCAGTCAAAAATTACTAATATTCTTAATTAATTCTACAACAAAGCTAATACAGAAGTGATGGCCTAGTGGGAGGCCGTTAGACTGCCAGTCAGAGGTCCTGACTTCAATCCCAAGGCGCACATATTTGACTTTTCGAACATCGTGAGGAGACCTGCATGTCTGAAAGTTCTCATAATGTTCTTAAAGCTATGTGAAGTCCGCCAACACTCACCGGGCCAACCTTTCCCTTCTCACACTGAGAAGAAGCCCGTGCCCAGCATTGGGACAGTTTAATATAGGGCTGATATTGTTATAAAGCATTAGCTTTATTGCTATTAGCTTTATTTAATGCTTCTACATTGGGCTACCGCCGGTGCCACTTCAAGTAATGATGTCGAAACCTGCAAGACGTAAGTTAAAGTGGTCCCTACTGATACTAAAAGAGTTAAGTGTTATTTTTTGGTATGCAAGTGGCAAAAACGCATACAGCTCGTCTGCTGGTAAATGGTCACCGAAGCCTTTAAACACTTGCAAATCAGACTAATAGACCACGCAAAAACCGTACAGCAACCAAGATTCTAGCTTAGTAAACAGTTAATTAATAAATGATTTTTGACTAACGCTTTCAATTGATCGTGAGATCTCGAGACCTCAGACTGACACAGGACAGTAAACCCAACATCACTATGTTGGGTTTACTGTTTTTAAGCAGCATGATATATTAAAATAGATATATATTCCTCGCCTAAACCGAAGAAAAGAGAGATAGAGTGTGAGAGGAATGATATGATAAGAAGTTTATGATGAGATTACTGATACTTGGCGAAAGAAGACACCTGTGTCATACTGCGCCGACTCTAATTGAATTGGAATCAGGATAAGAGATTATTATTATACTTCTTTAGCTCCTTCGCGGATATATACTCAGGAAAGAGTTTATGTACGTACAAACAAAACTAAACTTATTTATAGCTATTATACTCGTTTACTCGGCTGTTATAAACTTATAAGCGAGTTCTATTGTTATAATCGATTTATTGAGGAGTAACTCGATTGTCCAAGTGCAAGTTTTATTAACGAGAAAACTTTCTTCTTACGTTAGTTTAATTCTCGCTTGTGCGACGATACGCTGCTGAATCGCCACGTTGGCACTGTCGACGATGTTTTATGTAGTTTATGTTCATAGTCTCAAGCCTTTATTTCCAATGGAGTAGATAGGTGTGTTACACATCCAAATTTTGCAACCTATAGCTTTAGGTCCCATGTAATCATCATCTCAGCCGTAAGACGTCTACTAATGGATTTCTGGACTGGCTTCCCGCATCCCATCGCTTCCACCGCTTCCACGTAATAGGGCGAGTCAATTGCAGTGTACCAGGCAGATTTAAACACGGTGATGTTATTAAAAATTTTAGACAATATAACAAAAAACAAACACTTTCTGACCCTACAACCTATCGAACCTGCAAGATCAAGCACAGCAATTTCGATCACTATCGCAGCACCGCGAAGGCAGACACGAATAATCATTTTCAAAAAATAAAGCGTCTAGATTTTTCCACACATGCAAAACCTTATTGACAAAGTAATTACAGCTACTCGTGTCGCAGACGTCTCGTGATAAAACCAATCTCAAAGCTATTAAAGTCTGATTAAATAAGAAGATATGTGCTCTAAATTATTACAAAGACATGAGCGAACTAAGTAATGTGGGCGATGATACCAAAAAAGCGTCCTAACAAGTTACCATAATGGCTACTATCAACGTTTTAGAAAATAGCTTTTGAAATCTCGAGCAGATTATTCAGAAACGTTATTTTTTACGTTGCCTCTAAAATTCTATGACAAAAATAAAAGCTTTAATATGTTATTAAAATATGAGACTAGGGTATATCAAACATTGCTCCCACACTGTAGTCCACTGGATAAGGCATTGAACTTGCGGTCGAGAGATTGAGGGTTTCATCCCGACGTGAGCTTATCAGTAACACAATAATAATAATAATATAATAATATTCTACCACATACACACAACACCATCTAGCCCAAACTAAGCAGAGCTTGTACTATGGGTTCTAGACAATGGATAAACATACATAGATACTTTTTTTTTTTTGTAAATACATACATATTATACATAGAAACACCCAGACCAAGACAAACATCCATGTTCATGCACACAAATGTTTGACTTGCGCGGGAATCGAACCCGCGACCTCAGGCGTGGCAGTCAGTTACACTAACCACTACGCCATCGAGGCCGACAAACATTTAGCTTGGCACGAAGGGTTAGCAAGTTATAAATTTATCAATTATATTCTATAACAAATGTTCAACCTACATTGCTAAAAATGTTATTAAATAAAAGAACGATGTTCGAAGCTTCCCTCGTGTAGCAGTGGCGTGCTTAAGATATCAAAATAAGCCAAGAACAATATACGCTATGTAGTAGCTAGTATGTATGTAAAAGTGACCAGGGTTGGTGAAAAGGAATCGAAAGACCAGAAAAAGAAACTGTCTTTAAAAAAAATACATCCATTTCTACATTTGGAGGTGTTTCTGCTAAAAATCCTAGGTAGAAGCACGGAGCCTGAAATGTGCTCAGCAGATGGTGATACATACACTTGCCTCTAAAATAATATCTGGCATAACGTGGATCGATAATACTTTATAAACTGCCTATTAGGTTGTATATGGATGACGAATATAAGCATCTGGTTGGACCTGGGGGTGGTGGGCTGCGTGGACCTGCTCGCCACCCGATCAGCACCAGGTCCGAGAGGCGGTGTGCGTGTTCCCACGTGCGCCTCTGTGTCGTGTCTTTGTCTTCCCCCAGAGGGACGGTGGAAGAAATATTTTTTGTGTAGTACCCTGCCGTTTCACACGGCGGGCCGAAACCACGGCAGAGTCATGATTACATGTTCGCGCGGCCTCGCCGTCTATGGTTATGTCGAAGATCACCGTGGTAGGTTTAGTCGGTATTACCGGGGTATCTTTGCCCCGGTGAGCCCGACATAACCTCTCCGTCATCCCGCGGAGAGGTAGGTATGTGTCATAGCAATCAATATAAAAATCATAGTAAAAAAATATAAGCATGTAGGTATTAAAAATAATTAAAACCCTTCCACTAATACTCACACATCCACAACATCCCACTGCAATTACTTTAGAATATTATTTTAGAAAAGTACCGTGATGGAACACGGTGTTCATAATCCAATCAAATTAATGAAGGGACTCGGCGAGTTCGCTTGCAAAATCAATTTGCTCTCTGACAAAGTTGGGATAAGTAAGGGTTACCGGGGACCACTAGCTGGATGTATTTTCCAGACATCTGCCGCCTATTTTCGGATGTTCATTAAGGTTTATTTTGGATTTCGGGAATCCATATTATTTTGATGTCTCGCTTTAAGCGTTGCAGCCGTAGTCCCTTATTGAAATAATGATAATTTATTAATTTCGGTTTAAACAAATTAATATTGTTCAGATATAAGTACTATTAATAGGTAATAATATAATATTCCCGCACAAGGATAACCTAAATTGAGACATCATTATAATAATATTCTAACCGGTCGATGTTTGCTATTCTTAAAGTACACCGTAATGTTATAAATTCCGAAAAGTATCAGGATCTGCTCAAACGTCGTGGTACAAAATTACTGTCCCTAAAATCAACACATCCTTTGCTAGAGGCTTCAGTCCATTCAAAGATTATTATATCTATACTAATATTATAAAGCTGCAGAGTTTGTGTTTGAACGCGCTAATCTCAGAAGCTACTGGTTCGATTTGAAAAAATATTTTAGTGTCGAATAGCCACAGAAGCGGCTCAGTAACGATAAACGCGGGTGAAACCGCGGAAACATCTAGTCTATAATAACGTAGCCTCCCTCCTTTTGTGAGATAAAGCATTGTTCCCTGAACGAGGCGGATATAAAAGTGTAGCGACTCCGCACAGACGAAGAGGTTCAGCCTACTTTCAATAGATGGCGCTACATACAGCAAGTGCTCAAATGATGTCATACTATTCTGCATCGCACAAGTGGAGTTTACACAGCGACTAAGTTTATATACAAGCTCCTGATATCAACCGTGGGGCTGCGTCCCGCCAGGCACGATCAAACAGTCTGGTCGGAGGATCTTCCCCTTGTGCTGGAGGGACATTACATCGTGTTCCTCCACAAAAGTAACAAACTGGCTTTCCTCCTTGACCTACCTAGCTTGAACTTTTATCCCAGTTCCACACAAAACTCGAACGCATAACATACCATAGCTTAGATACACTTATGCTATAGTATTTGTATACACACACCACATTAAACACATTATATTATTATTATATTTTCAATAAAATTATACATATTTATTTACAATAATCAAAAAACATATGCATTTTAATTTAAAATTATTATAATTTATATATTATCTTATTTTATGTGGGGGCCAGTCAGTGCAGACCGGCGACACTTCGACCCAGTGGGATCTTTTGTGTCGACACTCTCCCAATAACAACTGCCATAGATGTTCATGACAGCCGGGACCGACGGCTTAACGTGCTCTCCGAGGCACAGAGCAGGCGATAATTGTCATTCAATACGCACATAATTTCGAAAAGTCATATATCTTCCGAAAGTCAGAGGTGCGCGACGTGGGTTCGAACCCGAGACCCTCTGCATTGAAGTCTGTTGGTCTCCCCACTGAGCTTTCGCTACTCCTAATTTATATATTTCTTCTTATAATTTTGGTAAAAAAATTACTAACTTAGTTAAGAAATAATTTGTATTGATACTTCCGAGCACCAAGTTAACCAAATTGTAATCAGTGTAGTACCCACAGGACAAGCTTTGCCTAGTGTGCGACCAATGGATATCGCGTACATATTGTATTGTTTTTGGTAATAAATATTTTTATTATTATTATATTTTTATCAAGTTTTAGAATATCAGATATAATTAAAAATCTGTTGTATCTGGTCACTGGTGTGCCGTTGCGACTCAATGTTCGCAACGGCAGGCGGTTCGAGATTAAAAAAAGGAATGTGAAGGGTACAAGAGCACACGTACGAAGTAGCGGGCAAAAGCTAGTAATGTATGATAGCAGGAGTGAATAAATATATAATATTTGCATTTATAATAAAAATAAATACAGTTACAAATAATTAAATACCACCAAAGTTGGCGATAATCAGTAACAAATAAGAGTGTTGCAATCCGATTAAAGCATATCTATACATATAAAACTCTTCCGTTACTGAGTGACTGACAGACAACGCACAGCTGAAACTACTGAACGCAAGAAGCTGAAATTTGGCATGTACGTTACTTGGAGAGTGTAGGGGAGCACTAAGAGAGGATTTTTGGAAAATCCACCCCGAAGGGGTTGAAAGGGGTGAAATCCGATATTCACACGGGAATGGGACTTACGCGGGTGAAACCGCGGGAAAACTACTAGTTTATTTATAAAAATCATCTCAACTAAGAATCAACTGAAAAGCATGGCGCTGGTAATTTGTAGACGTATTCAAATACTTGCCTACGCTTAAATGAAATTTACTTTTACGATTTAAACACCACTTTGAACATAAACATTGCTCATGGAAAATTATTTTTTAATATCAAACATTTTTATCACGTGTATTGTCACAATAAATGAACATTATGACATTAGACAATAAAAGTCAGGGCTTTTCCAACCCTGAACGGACAAAACTGTCCGTTACGATGTCGGCAGCTATGATAAATGTCCACACATTTCCGTTTCGTAGGACATCTATCACCAAATTGAAACGTTGCCAAATTTTCATTCAATTTGTGTTCACCGAGTTAATAAAAGAAGCCTGGAACTGTAGTCGTAACTTTTAATGAGAACTTTTAACAAGACTGTCGATGCAGAGTAAGAAAGAATAAAAAATCTTTTAAATACTTTTAGTTAAGACCACACTTTTATTGGACTAATTGAGTTACAAGATATTTAATGAGATTTCAATTTTATATATACGATAATATTATCACTAGCCAACGAGTAAGATGATGTGTATGATATTTAAATTTAACCACTTATGCATGACTATACACATACCATCTAACGTGGTCACTCCCACTAGGTATCATAAGTGAGGTACGAGGGACTGGTTGTACTCTAATGGGACTGGTCGTACCCTAATGAGACCTAGTATCAGGGTTATAAAAGACGCGAGTTAGCAAGTTTTATACACTTACCTTATTGTTACCGTAAGACTGTTAATTCTGGCATCATGAACTTAGATACAGGGATTATGAGATAAGCTACATATTAATCTAATAATAAAAATTAGGGCAGAAATTCTGAGAGGGCATAATATTACGTATATGCATGAAAGTGGAACTGTGTACAAACGACGTTGCTGTCGAGCCCAATTCAAGCAATATTACCAATCTGCTAACTATGTAAACTGGCTATATTGCGCCCGCGTCATCAATTAGTTTCATAATTGAACATCATGAATATAATATGATTTGTTGACCCCGTCACCCTCCGCCTAAGACTATAGAAAGTCAAAACATCTTAATAATTCCTAACAAATTTCAAACTGATTAAAATAGACAGTTTCTCCCAGCAGTAATTACCTTTAAAAGAAACAATCAACGTTTCACCGTCAACATGAAAAGCCGCAAAAAGATACTGAATTAATGAACTAGTGAACAAGTACTTGTCTTTCTTGAGCTATATTTTCTTTTCTTTTGACCTCAAAATTAAAGGCATTTGTGTCTTATAAAGAAGGCGCTTTTTATTTGATCAGTTAAATTAAAATATTCATTTGTAGCAGGGATATTTTTATTTAAAAAGAAGTGTATCTGGCTTAAACCATAATAACTTCATAAACGATTACAATAGTTTATGAATAAATGAGCTTTTATACATATTATTTGGGTAGATATAGACTGGCACACCGAGGTCTCGAATGCGATTCCAAGACGCTACATGCCTTTTTTTTGAAGTTACATGCGATTGTATATATTTATGTTTATCCATTGTCTAGTACCCATAGTACAAGCTCTGCTTAGTTTGGGCTAGATGGTGTTGCGTGTATGTGATAGAATATTATTATTATTATTATTGTTATTATTTAAATATCTATGTATCGCTCGCTGGTCTTCTATGTTTGAAAGTTCTATATTATAATCTTTTTAACGATATGTGAAGGAATGGCCTAACCTTTGTCACACTGCGAAGAGGCCTGTGCCCAGCAGTATGATTGTTCATAAAGAAGGCTGATATTGTTTTTATGGAGTAAGACCACTTAAGGCCAGACTTTCAGACAAAAGAAAAAAAAAAGAACGTTCCAGTGTTAAAAGTGGCAAGTAAGTATACGTTAAAGCAGCGATAGCTCAGTGGGGAGACCAACAGACTGCAATGCAGAGGGTCTTGGGTTCAAACCCACGTCGCGCACCTCTGACTTTCGGAAGTTACCCTACCGGCCAAAAGTTTGAGACCACAAGTTAAAATATTGTTTCACAATAAAATTTGTTAAAAATACATATGATAAACAATTAATTTGAACACTTGCATATACAATGGATATTTAACTGTTTTTCGAAGTCATTATTTCTATTTATTTTTATGTAATCATCGTACAAAGGTCTTTTGTCTAGAAACATCAATGGGCGCCGCGTGCGGACCGCGCGCTAAAGTCATTGTAATATTATTGTTACCTGACTATTATTCATTATTTGGGCTTTGTTTTGTGTTAACAGAATTTTAGGAAATTTTAACTTCCTAAAACACTGTGAACACCTGAGTTTCCATGGAGTAAATATTTCTTAATCTTGGTTAGTCCGAGCTCGTCGTTCTTACAGTGAAGACATCTCATTATGGGAAAAGTACGCCAAATTAGCGGTGAAACTCGTGCTGTCATCATTGCTTTACACAACGAAAGCAAATCTGAACGTGCGATTGCTACTCAGCTTAAGTTGTCGAAGACTTGTGTTCATAACACAATAACCCGATACAAGGAGACTGGCAATAATCAAGATCGTTCGCGGTCGGGAAGGCCGAGAGCTACCACTTCTAGCGAGGATAAGTTCATCGTGGTAACAAGCAAGCGGAATAGACGCCTGACAGCACCAGAAATCCGCGCTGAAGTGAACAAATCCCGGTCTACACCTGTGTCATTGACCACAGTGAAAAGAAGACTAAGAGACGCTAAGTTATTTGGTCGCGTAGCAGTGCGAAAACCTCTCTTAAGGCCACAAAACAAAAAGAAGAGAATGCAGTGGGCCCTTACCCATCGAGACTGGAGTAAAGAAGACTTCAAAAGAGTTCTTTGGACAGATGAGTCCAAATTTGAAGTGTTTGGGAGCAAAAGACGTGTTTTTGTTCGGCGGAGTGCCGAGGAAAAGACGATGCCAGACTGTGTCCTGCCCACAGTGAAGCATGGCGGTGGTTCCGTTATGGTTTGGGGTTGTTTCTCGAGCCGTGGAACTGGAGATTTGGTACGAGTCGAAGGAATTATGAAATAGGAGCAGTACAAAGCAATATTGGAGTGTAATGCTGTACCATCGGGACTTCGGCTAGTTGGAGATGGCTTTATTTTCCAACAAGACAACGACCCTAAACACAGCTCCAAATTATGCCGGGGTTATTTAGATACAAAAGAAGCAGAAGGGGTGTTAAAAAACATGGTGTGGCCCGCTCAGAGCCCCGACCTTAACCCTATAGAACTATTGTGGGAAGAGCTGGACAGAAACGTGCGCAGTTGTTGTCCCAGCTCACAAGAAGATTTGTGGAGAGCATTGCAAGAAAGCTGGAACAATATTTCACAAGAAACAATCGACAAATTGATTGCCCGCATGCCAAGACTTGTCAACAAAGTGATTCAATGCAAGGGAGGGTTTTTTGATGAAAAAGCTGTTTAGCTTGTCAACATATATTTTAAGTTAAATTGTCGAAATATTTAATATTTTTTATTTATATTTAATTGCATTTGCCATACTTAATAAATATCACAATAAATCCTTTCATGTTTAGCTTTTTATTTTGAGTTTTACATCCATTTGCAACTTTGATGTAGGTGGTCTCAAACTTTTGACCGGCAGTGTATATGAGTTTTCGAAATTATGTGCGTATTGATTGACAATTATCGCCTGCTCCGTGCCTCGGAGAGCACGTTAAGCTGTCGGTCCCGGCTGCCATGAACATTTATGGCAGTCGTTATTGGGAGAATTCCGACACAAAAGATCCCACTGGGTAGAAATGTCGCCGGTCTGCACTGACTGACCCCCACATAAGATACATACATAAGTATACGTTGCTTATCAACATATTACACATTTTCTGTAAAAGTTTTAACTTTGCTAAAGTGATGCAGGTCTTGCAGCTCTGGGATCTCGGTACATAAGTTTGTATGGCGCAGAGCTCTTTTGAGACGAACGGCAACACTTATGACCGCTTTTTATATAGTCAGTAAGTATTTTCTTGCGGTACTTTACAAAGATTTGAAACTAAATATGTTACTTTTATAATAATGGACCTCAAGACTTTGTTGCCCAACTTATTTTGTTCTCATTAATTGCATAGGTGTTGGTTTTTTGAACTAATAAGTAGCGCAGTAAATATGGAAAGAACTAACGTGAAAGACATAGATATCATTCTAACAATTATGCTTTAATCGGTTGCAAAAGATTATGCTTAACCAACTTTGTTTTGCGACTAACAGAAATAAACGTCCCATTTAGGACGTTTTTGTGTTTTCACTTTTAGAGTGCAAATCACAAATCTGCTCTATTCTGTTATGTCATACGTGCTATGGCTGCGACTAATGCTTTATGGATGAAAATGTATTTAAGTAAAAGCGTACCAAGAAAACAAACTTACATTAGCATTAGAATAAGCAAACGAAACAAATGCTGAATGAAAAATAATCACGAGCATGACAGAGATTGAATTTTTCTCGATTTACTATACAAATGTAATGCTTCTTTAATCTCTTGATTTTCTTCGATTATTCGAGATTACATAACAAAGAAAATTATTCAAAAAGTAAATATCTGTAAATTGTATTTTTAAAATTGTAAATTTTAAAAATACCTATCTTAAGTTTTCCTGTATTTTTCTGATAGCTATTATAACTTAGGCTGTTTCTTGGTTCCGGCTTCACGTCGACTTCTGGGACATCCTGTTTATTTGGTAGTACTGAACTGTGAAAATCGTATCTAAAATTCTTTAAATAAGGCAAATCACTTAGTCTCTAAGGCAGAAATTGAAGGACAAAAATAAAAATGGAGCTTCGCTTTCTATATCGTCTACTTCAATAAATTTGAGAATACTGGTTACAGTTTCATAAGATATATTGTAAACTGTGAAGGCACAGCCCTAATAAGTTGTAACGAAATGAGCTGCGGCGTTCCATCTTCCCAAGTTTGTGATCTTTCACTCCCTGTTCAGAAGTTTGCCAAGTTGATGGCCGTTCTAGAGAGCAGACTGATGCGTTTGGCACCCACTGTCTCGATACGGCTGGCTTTTTAAAGTGCTATTGTTTCTGGAACCTTTTGAACTTTGCAATAAAACCATGTTTTTTCTTAGTACGTTTAACAGGATTTATTCTTTATATACAATCCACATTATTCATTCTTACTACATTAATTAAGCTATTGACACATGTATTAATCTGTCAAGTCTTGGAATACCAGACATAATTAAAAATCTATTGTGCCTGGCTACTGGTGTGCCGGTAAAATTCTTACAAATTTAAATACTTATTCCTTCCTAATCTCCTTATGTGCGTGAGACTATTTAAGTATGTTTAATACATTTTTTATCGCGGCAGTGTTACTGTTTTGTAATATACAATTTTTGAAATGTAGTATTGTAATATAAGAATAGTCACAAAACTTAATACCGAGGCAAATCTTAAAATATTGGTACATTTCCGCTCTTTCACTAAGATCTAACAGAACAGACGGCATCACAAGTCAGACTCCATTCATTTAATAATTGAATTTCAACAAATTCTCCTACAATTTTTCAGTTTTCTCGAATAAAAAATTGGACTTAAGTCCTGGACCACACTTGCGACGGCAGCTTATTTAAATTCTTAGACGTTTTTATGAATGCTGATTTGGTAATGGAAAATCTGAATGACTATCTACTGCGCTACTTGCGCAATGAATAAACTGTAGTACCTTCATATAAGTCCAGAATCCTGGCTTACTTTCTTTAGAAAAGTAATCAGAGATATATTAACCTACATTTCGTCAGATCGATTATTGGTTCCCCGCAGGCCTACTAACGTCTACCCTTTATAGTTTTATAAACCATGCTGTCACTAAGAATTTTTGACAGAAAAACCCAAAAATACACACCCGGATATTGAACCTTATACCTCACGGCACTGAACGGAAGTCGCATTACTTGTTCAGGATCGACTGCCTCTATGACACAGACCTCTGTGTCATAGAGGCAGTCGATCCTGAACAATTTTGCGCGTGCATTAAAGCATGCTGTTAGCAGAGATCCAATAAACAGTATTAATAGTGCTGTTAACGTCCATAGTCTTTATGTATTATTTTAATAAGCATTCTATTTAGGCTGTCCCTATTAGGAATCCAAATTCAAGCTATCAATAATATACGTCAGTTTGGCGTACTGGCCAGGCGGATCCATGGAAAATGATTTGTGTGTATCCGCAAATGATTGTTTTGAGTCTAGGTGTACTTTGTATCCATTAATCGTATGTGTAAAGTGTCATGACACACTGCTACCAATTGGTCTTTAAAATACCTACGTAAAAATACTTTTATCAAATCCGGTAAGAATTGTCATGCTAACATAAATTCGTCATTACTCTGCTTATTTATTTTAAAAATTATTATTTAGTCGCACGTCTGCTCTAAGCTTAAGAAATAAACCGTTACTCAATTTCCTTTATTGGGCACTAAAGACGAAACGAGCTAAAATCGTTGTGAAAAAATCTGTTTGTATGTCAGAATATCTTTGATAATTTATGGAATATCCGAAAAGACTTCGCTATTCGAGGAGCAGAGTTTCAAAAAAATATATCCTAATAAGAATGGTCATAACTTTTAATCAGAGTAGTTATCTACAGTCAGAAGAAATGAAGATGCTGAGGAAGATGCGACATGACCAGGCTCGATAAAATCCGTAACGAGTACGTGCGAGGCAGCGGCTGCGATGGTCTGGTCACGTGAAAAAAAGGCCACCAGACTATGTAGAAAACTCAGAACTACAGCTTACCATACCCAGTCAGAGATCCAGAGGCCAACCCAAGACAAGGCGGAAAGACGTAATCTTGAGAGAAATGAGGGAATGCTAGCTGTTCGACGACGATGTCAAGGACAGAGCGAAGTGGAGAGCTAAAATAAAAAAATGCTGACGTACCACCATGTGGGATATCTAGCCAGGATGAGAGAGAGAGTTTCAACAGTAAGGGTAAGATTCCAGAGTTGGCAGATCTACGTCATTTTAGTATAACTGATTGTTTTACAGTAAATATTGGATGTAGGTAAATAACGTATTCAAACTCGCTGGTTAGAAAGCTAGTTTTCCAATATGCTTGGTTTTTATTTGCTTGGCGACTTTAACGTCATAATTAATTAATTTCTGATAGTATTGCCAATTTGTTGTATCTCTGCGCTTAACATAAATACAACAAATTGGAATGGCTATTAGAACATATTTTGCTTTATGGCAGAATAGCTGTTTTTATACCAGCTACATATATTATAGACATCGGATTGGCTGATTTCTTTTGGGAATACTTCTGCTATGCTTAAGAATAAATGACACCCGTAGTAGTTAAGACACAAAATAATCAAAAATCCTGTAGTATGTATGGAATTCTTTGTTTCCATATAAAACGATTATCGCGAACGTAACTTCATAGTAATCGGAATTTTCACACAAATTTTTATCTTATATTCTAACATTTAATGTCCTAATTTTCAAAACTATGGTTGATGTATATTTGCGCCACTTACATTAAATTACATAAATTATATATTTCTACCACGTGGTAGGAACATATTTGAAAGTATGGCGAGGCGAATGTGTTAAAGAGGCACAAGTATACTTGTGAACTAAAGACTTAAGTAGACTCAGTTAATAAAACGACGAGTACCTTTAGTTAGGAGTTCGGTTTACTAGTGAAATGTACGAATGGGGCAGCTCACTCGACAAGGTTTTACAGAATTTACAGTAATTTGGCTTAAGTGTAGCATCACATATAGCGTTTCGACTTCACGGATGGCGTTGTGGTTTAAATGGTCGATTCGCCAATGCCATTGCGCCGGGCGTTGTGGGTTCGAAACAGGACAACAATTTGTGTAATCCACAAATAGTTGTTCCGAGTCCGAGTCTGGATGTTTTTTTTGTCCGTTGTTTGAATGTTTGTAAAGTCCCCCGTGATACAGGAATTGTTCCTATGAACAATCATTCCTGCACTATTGCAGGAATGATCATTTTTAAGAAAAATAAGTAATTTAGATAATACGGTGACTCACATATAGCTCCACTCCTGCTTTCATTCCTTTTCTGCCATCCTATCTTCAATCTCTTTTTTCTAATTCATCTTGACAATAATAATAACAAAAAGATTGGTGACCTCTAAGTGGTATCTCCTAGCACTGGTATTGCAAACAATTACTCGCCATCTACCGTTACCTTTTTACTATCAAGTGGGTCTCAATTATTTAGGAATCGGATTTGAATCCCAAGCAAATATTGGAATTTTCTGTCAAGAAATTCTTTTTTATTGTATTTCTAATTGAATATCAGCTTTTAGTTAGGAAGTTAGCGGTGTTGCATATCCCGTGTGCGCAGATTAAGATTGGCCGCTGTGACCGAGATTTGATCTGGAGGACATTGTAAATTTCAGAAAAATGGTCCGTCAAATATTTTTTTATATAAGTTGCAAATATTTACAGTCATACGCAAATATACACCTAATCTCCGAAATTCCGTATACATCACGTTAACTGATTACAATCCGTGACACAAATAGTATTTCATCGCGTATTCACCGCAGTTGTTGTCGGTCGTGAAACGCTACGCATTAACTGCTGCACTGAATACGCGAATGAATGGTTTGAAAAATGACCGAAACAACACTTCTGTGCTCCAACATGGTAAGTATTGACAGTGAGTTAGTGAATAAGTCTTGTTTACAAACTTTGCTGCTCTCAGACTCGTATAGAGCGGGAAGACTCTTTCTCTTTTAAGGAACTCTATTGTCGACTAAAGGCGTCCCAGATCAACCAGTTTTAAATACAGTGTAACTGATCTGGACAATTTTTCTTTCTTTTCTTCAATGTAACTGATTATATATTTGGACCACTTATAATTCTTTTCTTATTTACAAAAATGGACTATAGACAGACTCACAACTGTATCTCCAAAGAGGTAGGCAGAGATGTTATAGATTTCGTTGAGATTTACCTCGAGGGAGTAGACCAGGAAAGAAAAAAACCCATGATAAATCATGGAATAAGATAATACTTCCATAAATATTTTCACCGCACAAAACTCACACCACGTATTCTATACAAAGTAGGCGGGGCTTCATAAATAACGTTTAATTATATTAATAGGCTTGAGTTCTTAACATTGACAGCAAGTAAATAAACAATAAAACAGAACAGCTAACAGTAACGTCAATTTTTAAGTAGTCCATTAGTAAGTAGAGTTCAGTGAGTAGCTTTGATGTCAATAATAAACTGCGGTTAATATCAAAGTACTTTTTATTTACGTTTTCTGGGGTTTTCTGATATTACAACCACATTACAGTAGCTATAGTTTTAAATCTACTAGAATCATTTCAAAATATTTTTTACTACTAATGAATTTCTTACAGCATAACTTAACCAACTCGACACCACACCATCGGTCGCAAACAGAAGCGCATACTTACGCTACGCGCCTTATGTCGCTATATTCTTATAAAACACAAATAAAAATTTCAGAACCACAATGAGTTTTTTGACTAAATGTAGCGCATGTGCGTAGGTAATGACACAGTACATAAATATACAGTAACCTATCTTCATACAAACGGTCGGAACTCGAGTCATACCTACGCGCCTCGGCGTCGGCATGCGCTCGGCACGCAAACAGTCGCGAATGTGCCGCAGTGACGAACGGACGGTGTGGTTGTTTTGTAAGCAGTAAGCGTACGACTTGTGATAATTTAATTTTATTGAAAACTTTCTATTTCATTCATTATGTATTTCATTTTTTATAATATAATATACATATAATATTTACAATTACTAAACTAGAAAGAAACTCAAGTAGGTAGATATAATTAGAATACTGTACGCGGGCAGCCCTAACGCGTGTCTACGAACCGCGCTGTTGTACGTAATTATTTCAAGGACAGGGCCGAGTTACAATACTGTATATGTATGTACTGTGGTAATGATTTGAGCGATACGCAGATGGTCCAAAAAAAACTGTGTGATACTTGTTTCGGGTCTGGGTTTTCTTTGTCTTATTTTCTGTAAGTACCCCCGCGACACAGAAATTAGATCTAGTGCGGGTGTCACCCTATATTTATTTTTAAATACAACCAAAAGGCTAATTGTTGAAGGTAGTCATAGAGACATCACTACCTTCAACGAAGACAGTTTGTTTACATTATTGCTCAACTAAAATCATGACAATAGTTACATTACAATAAAAGAGCAGCGATAGCTCAGTGGGAAGACTAACAGACTGCAATGCAGAGGGTCTCGGGTTCGAACCCACGTCGCGCACCTCTGACTTTCGGAAGTTATATGACTTTTCCTAATTATGTGCGTATTGATTGACAATAATTATCGCCTGCTTCGTGCCTCGGAGAGCACGTTAAGCCGTCGGTCCCGGCTGCCATGAACATCTATGGCAGTCGTTATTGGGAGAGTGTCGACACAAAAAATCCCACTGGGTCGAAGTGTCGCCACTCTGCACTGACTGGCCCCCACATAAGAGACATAATAATAATACATTACAATACTAAGTTGGTAAAATATTATTAATTAGTCATAAAAACAATAATTTAAATAAAAAGAATTTCATTTTCTCGCATGCTATTTCATAATCAGTAGTTAGGTACTCTAAAATCTACCTGTGTTAGAAGACCCTTTACTTTATATGCGTTCCCTCCCTTCTATGACATTGGGTCCATCAAACAGTGTGAAGAAGCATCTGGTCGGACCGACTTGACACTGACGACGGCTAGAAGACATCTATCTTCCCCTCGTCGTCACTGTCACTGGACTGTAATTGGGCTTCCCATCAGGTCCAATACAATCACTTTGCCGTGAAAACATAAAAATAATAATAATAATATAAATCCAAGCTCTATAATAAGTTAAGGTGTTTTGTATAATTATGATCCAGCGATTCAGGGTTAGTGGGTTGGAATTGTAACGCAAATAGCTAGTAATTTTTCTCTAAAATGAAACAAAACCGCACGCTCGCTGAACAAAAATGGCCGAAAGAACAACATAATTGAAAAAAAAAGAAAGTAAAGCTTGGTCACGTGTAAACAGGCGAGGTAAAAAGGGACTGACAGACAGACAGATATTTAATTGTACCTATTGAATCGTGGAAATAAGCCTTCTTTTCTATAAGAATTGTTTATAGATTTACCTTTCTGTGCGATACAGGTAAAAATTAAGCATGACATGTTTGATTTTTGGTATTTGATGGAGTTATTCTGTTGCTGTTGTACTTCTTACATTGAAAACTTTGTATTCCGGAAGGGGTAGGCACAGGTATATCAGTCCAATATCTTAGATCCAGTTGTGTTTTAAGTACGTAAAAGCATATTGCCCTCTATCGGATAGATAGCTTTTTTTTTATACAGCCAAGGTGGCAAACAGGCATACGGCCCACCTGATGGTAAGTGGTCACCGTAGCCTATAGACGCCTGCAACACCAGAGGTATCTCTTGCGCGTTGCCGACCCTTTAGGAAAGGAAGTGGGAAGGAGAAGGAGCGGGAAGGGGGGAAGGGTGATTGGACCTCCGGAACTCTCACTCACCGAACGAAACACAAGAGTAGGAATACTGCTATTTCTCGTCGATATTCTGTGAGAGGGTAGTACTTACCCGGTCGAGCCGGCCCATTCATGCTGAAATCAGCGTGGCTCTACTACTTGAACTTATCAGTGTCTGTGCCGCTGCTGGCAATTTCTAAATAGCAAATTCCAATTATTTTTGTCTTACCTAGGAATCAAAGCCTATGGACCTCATGATTGGCTGCAAACAATAGCAAAAATTATACCGTGGGACCAAGGAGCGTACCGTAGGTACGCTTATAATATTTATATTTAGTAAAAACCGTGCGATATCAGATTTTAAGTAAAAAAGTATATCGAAACTATAGTTATATATATATATATATATATATATATATATATATATCTTGGAGTAAAAATATAGGCGTGGTATTATACTTCGTACGTATACTAATGATGAGCAAATACAAGAGAAATAAAACAATAAAGGTTGACTGTGATTATCTCTGATTTGATCCGTAACGCAGCGAGTTCGTCACCCGAATGTGTCCGTGCACGAGTCTCCGGCGCTTATATACCGTCAATATGACACTGACAGTCATAACTGTCACTCCAACTGACACATCGGTTCTATGGCGACCTCATTCAAGCTTACGCTTGACGTTCCGAAACAAACCAATAGATGGCGCTATATTCAACTCCAATTACAGAAATAAATTACATTGCAATGATTATTTTCTTGACGCTCCGACATATATATATATATATATATAACACAGCATAAAGTCCAGCAGGGTTTTTAAAAGCTGTGACGTCAGCAGAGCTGACGTCACTATTCTCAATAGATGGATCACTCATTGCAAATAATGAAACACGCTTTCGATAATAAACACTTATAATTCTTAAGCACAATCTAAATCTTAACTATGTAGCAACATAGTAAAAATCAATATTAAATTTAGTACTCACAAGATTACAATTTTATGAAGAGCTCTTGCCTCCGTGAGAACTCATAATAGAATGCTTGACTTTACAACGCCAAACGCGGTCAAGATGGCGGGTGTTGGGAGGTCAATATACAATCACAATGTTTCACTATTATTTTAACACACTTCCTTAATAGCTAATTTAATTACGTTAATTCTTTACAAAAATCAACAGACCGCTTTTAATATTTGGATTGTTTTAATTTCAGTTCAAATGTTTTAATAAACGACTGTTTGATTCTGCAATTTAATCTTGAACTTGAAAGTACTACTTTAAACTCAACAAAAATGTCTAGAAATCAATACGTTATTGCTTGAAAATCAAGTTATGAATTTAGCAATTGCTTAATTACTTCAAAACGAATGTTTAAATTATAATGAGTAATAGTTTGTCGTCTCGACCAACAACAAACCATTACAGCTCTTATTTAAAGCAAGAACTGGTAAGACTCGCATAAACAATGTGGTAATCATCGAAATAATCTTAGTAAATAAATAGAGACCTGATTATAAGTCAATTAGCCGCAAATATATGCATTAAAATAATCGGTTATACAGACTTGCGCCGACACATTCGAATTACTTTGAACTCAACAAAAATATCTAGAAATCAACTCGTTATTGCTCAAAAATCAAGTTATGAATCAAAATAATTTAAACATTCATTTTGAAGTAATTGAGCAACTACTAAGTTGCTCAATTACTTCAAAATGAATGTTAAAATTACAATGAGTAATAGTTTGTCATCTCGAACAACAACAAACCATTACAACTCTTATTTAAGCAATAACTGGTAAAACTGGCATAAACAATGTGGTAATCATGAAGTAATCTTAGTAAATAAATAGAGACCCGACCATAAGTCAATTATCTGTAAAATGATGTATTAAAATAATTAGTTATGTGGACTTGCGCCGACATATAGTTTTATTAAATTATGAATAAAACTATAACATTTCATATCTTGTTTGGAATGAATTTTTATTAATATGTTATTGGAATTCAACAAAAAAATTATGAAGCCGTTCGGGCTTTATAATTTTTTCACAACATGCGGATGAAATGGCTCAAAATGATATCTGAAATATGTTTTTAATTAACGAATTCATACTTATCTTTAATTGGTACACAGCGTTATCTTATTTATTATCCTTTTTATTTCATCACAACTTTCTCTTTATGGTCAATCCTTGTGTGACGAAATTGGAATGTCAAAACATGACGAAGACTGTCTGAATGACATTAAGTAGAAAATATTTCGTTGTGTTTTACTACCTCCTAGCAGCAGCGATAGCTCAGTGGGGAGACCAACAGACTGCAATGCAGAGGGTCTCGGGTTCGAACCCACGACGCGCACCTCTGACTTTCGGAAGTTATATGACTTTTCGAAATGATGTGCGTATTGATTGACAATTATCGCCTGCTCCGTGCCTCAGAGAGCACGTTAAGCCGTCGGTCCCGGCTGCCATGAACATCTATGGCAGTCGTTATTGGGAGAGTGTCGACACAAAAGATCCCACTGGGTCGAAGTGCCGCCGGTCTGCACTGACTGGCCCCCCACATTAGATAAGATAAGATACTACGTCTTACAGATTCACGCTTTATATATCTTCACTGCGGCAAGAAATGTCGTGCTGCAATAGGACAACATGGCCGTCAACGGCGGCAACAAGCGCTGCAACAAATATCTACAACAGATGTTGTGGCCAATGATGATGATGATTCACGGAGAATTTTACAAAGATACTGTAGAGGAACGTAGTGTTATGTTACTCCAACACAAACTCCTAGCGCTGCAGCCGCGCTGTTGTCTTTCCTCCCATCCACTTGCCTTTTACCATGCAAGCAGGCAAGCAAGGATTACAGATTTAGTAGTTAACTAACCCGTTGTATATATTTATAAATAGATCTGTTCGCGTTAACCTAGATTATATTAATAAATTGCTATCCCTCGGCAACAGTACTATGTCCTTTTCTGTATGCATAAAACGTATATGCGAATATATAACTTATGTGTAATGTAATAGGTATGTCTATCTAATGTGTGATCTCTGTCTTCTGAGTGTGGATATTTTTTCACACTACTTAAGTACGGTGAGGACACCGGTACACACAAGGTACTAATCGCAAAAGAAAATTTCTGAAGTAAGTACCTAGTAAGAGATTTAATCAGATGGGTAAATCTGTAATATGTATAATAAAGTCATAATATAAAAATAAACACCCAACAATCGAAACTGGAAGCTAATATATTACTACCAAAAATACATTTCGTTATCCCAAGAGCCGAAAATTCCAGTAGAAAAATATAAAAGCCACAAACTGACAATTACACTAGCAAAGCCAGCCGCGGGCGAGAGCTAATATTGAAATAAAATATCGCATTCCATTACTGCGTTTCATTGTTTAACTGGATATGTGGGCAAAAATTTCACGGCAGTAGTTTTTAAAATAGGCGACAAATACATTACAGTTTTTTTTAAGTTGTGATTGCCTTGTTTTGACTTGTAGTTAATGGTTTGTTGAGTTGTAGAAGCCTTGAAAAGTTAGACTGAAGTGTGTTACACCCACCTGGTATGTTTTAGTTTAATGTCATCTCACGATCGCATGAAAAACGAAAGCAAAAATGGTAATTTACATTATAATACTGGATTTTGGGCGTAGCTTCACTTAGTATAGGATATTGGAAATAGTACTTTTTCCTAGATGAAAGGTATGTCCTTTTATCCTCTATATCCTTTCTGTACCCTTGACAAACTTCATAATGATCGGTTCAGTAGTTAAGGCGTAAGAAAGAAACTTATATTTGCATTTATAATATTAGTTAGGATATTGTTTAAAGAAAATTCCGTCACAGTTCTAATTAACAGCAGTCTATTAATAGTCATTCAATAA
Organism: Catocala fraxini; assembly: GCA_930367265.1. NCBI lineage: Eukaryota > Metazoa > Arthropoda > Insecta > Lepidoptera > Erebidae > Catocala > Catocala fraxini. Next base: position 21,857,140 of record OV884038.1, read on the forward strand.
CTCATTTAGGTATACAGACATAATATTCATATACTCAACAAGTGAGAAACGGCAATCACATGCCGTAAATCTCAGAGTTCGAAAAAAAATGGTATCACGTGAGCTTGGGGTCAGAGATCAAAGGTCATAGTCATTTCGGGGTATATCGACTATGCTGAGTCGAATGGCGTTGACAACGAGTCTCTAGCTCTTACGGTTCTTGAGTTGAAAAAATGGTATTACGTGACCTTGAGCTCAGAGGTCAAAGGTCATAGTCATTTTGGGGGTATGTCGACTATGCTGAGTCGAATGGCGTTGACAACGAGTCTCTAGCTCTTACGGTTCTTGAGTTGAAAATTGTATAACAGACGGACGGACGGACCGACGGATAAAGCTGCTGTATAAGAGTTTTTCGAACTCTACAAAACGTAACCTTCCTAGAATCACTTAAACATTTAAAAGATTCAAATGTTTAGCCATAATACAATCGATTAATTCAAATGTTTACCAATTAAACAATCGAATAATTCGATTTATAATCATTATACATTTTGAAATCATATTCGATAATTGCATAATGCTGGTACATTACACATTTAAAAAGCAAGAGAACATTAGCTACTTCAAACTAAATTCGATATCTTTGAAATATCCATAGCATATAATTTCCAAATTAATTAACTAATTCACGACGTAGTTTCAAAGGTATTTCAGCCATACCTAATTGAGGAACGAGGAAGGGTCCAAAATGGTTTCCTTCTCAATTTCAAAGGTCGATATTGATTTTAGATGTCAAGGTCATTCAATAGGGTATGCGAGTACAGAGCTAAGTCTATGCTATTAATTAAAACTTTCTCGGGCAGCGGTAGAAAATGCTACTATGTATGAGGTCTTAGTTCGATGCCCTGGTTTTGTAAAGTGTTAATGGCTCTGTCAAAATTCGTAGAATCAGCACGGAATCTGGCTCTAAAACGTGGGACCTGAAACCATATCTAGGTAAATGTCGGTGTATAACGCTGCCGCCATAAGAAAAAAGTCATATCGAATATTTTATTCGAAATTTGTACGTATTTTGAATCAGTAAAAAAGACTCATCTGCCAATATTTTTATATTAATCCAGCTTTTACCCGCGGCTTCGCCCGCAAAAAATATAGGTTAGGATTACCCTAATGACCTATCGATATAAAATATACTTTACGACCTATTCTCAAAAGTACGAATTATATATAAAAAATTCATAAAAATCGGTCGAGCCGTTACAGAAGATTGCGACCACAAAAACCATGACGCGAGATTTTTATATAGCTTTAAAAATACTGGCAGATACGTATTTTCCCCTTATGACAGCAGAATATATCTCTGCTACCGGTTTAGAAATAAAGTAAAACTATGTATGTATGTAAAGTAGTTTAATTCATAGACCCATTACGAATTAAAATGGCGGATTTATTCGTTAATCTGTTTAAACGATTTAAAACCACAATGGCCATATTATGTCTATAACACAAGCATGATTGTTGTGTGAGAATTGTCCCACCTGAACGTTTATGTAACCCATATATAATAATAATGTCAGCGCTGTATTAAACTGTCCCACTGCTGGGCACGGGCCTCTTGTCCCTGAGAGAAGGGTTAAGCCATAGTTCACCACGTTGTCCTAGTGCGGGTTGGCAAACTTCTCACATATCTTCGAGAACATTATGGAGAACTCTCAGACATGCAGGTTTGCGCGCCTTGGGTTCGAAGACGACACCTATGCGAGGCAGTCTAACGGTTTTCCACAAGACTATCGCTGCTATTAAATGGCCTCTGTATGTAGCCCATGTAAATATACAGTTACAAGATTTTGCCTGCGGTTTCGCCCGAGTAAATGTAGGCTAAGTTAGGTAAGGTTACTAAGAGTATTATTTTCTGGATGAAAGGTACCAGTCGATTTCTGTTCCCCTGAGAACGTGTATGCGAAATTCCATGATAATTAATCGAGTAGTTAAGGCGTGAAAGCTTAACAAAGAAACTTATATTCACTTTAGATTTTGCCCGCTGCTTCACTCGCGTTAATGTAGATTTATGTCTAGATAGTTTGCAGCAACAGCTTTGTCCGTCTGTCTGTTATACAACTTTCAACTCAAGAACCATAAGAGCTAGAGACTCGCGGTCAACGCCATTCGACTCAACATAGTCGATATACCCCCGAAATGACTATGACCTTTGACCTCTGACCTCAAGGTCATGTGATACCATCTTTCAACTCAAAAACCGTAAGAGCCAGAGACTTGCGGTCAACGTCATTAGACTCAACATAGTCGATATACCTCGAAATGACTATGACCTTTGACCTCTGACCTCAAAGTTACGTGGTATTACGTGAGCTTTGCATATTACATGAACAATTCTTTCGAACTCTGAGATTTACGGCAATTCATTGCCGATTCTCACTTGTTTTTTGTAGCCTATCTGTTTTTCTGATGTACTTATAAACAACTAGCTGACCGCAGAACTTCATCTGCGCCACATAAGAGAATTTTCCCCGTTCTTGCAACATTTTTCATTGATGCCCCGCTCCTATTAGCCGTAGCGTGATGTTATATAGCCTATAGCCTTCCTCGATAAACGGGCTATCCAACACTAAAATAATTTTTCAATTCGAACCTGAATTTCCTGATATTAGCGCGTTCAGCCAAACAAACTCTTCAGCTTTATACTTTTAGTAAAGATAATACTGTAAAGTTTCGCCAAAGTCCGTTCAGTAGTTTTTGGGTGAAAGAGTAACAAACATCCATCCATCCATCCTCACAAACTTGCACATATAATATTAGTACGATATAGTAGGATTAGTTAGGATTAAACGATTAGCAGCGATAGCTTAGTGGGGAGACCAACAGACTGCAATGCAGAAGGTCTCGGGTTCGAACCCACGTCGCGCACCTCTGACTTTCGGAAGTTATATGACTTTTCGAAATTATGTGCGTATTGATTGACAATTATCGCCTGCTCCGTGCCTCGGAGAGCACGTTAAGCCGTCGGTCCCGGCTGCCATGAACATCTATGGCAGTCGTTATTGGGAATGTCAGTACCCTCTAATATCCTGACACTGGTCTAGCCTTAGGGTATCGTTAGCCTTCGGGTTGCGGAGGTCAGGTGGCAGCCGCTCCGTGTAAAAACTGATATCCAGTCAAATCCGGTTAGACCAGAAAAGCCGACCCCAAGTGACTTGGGAATAATAAAGGCTAAGAGAGAAGAGTTAGGATTAAACGATGAGTTTAATTTGAAATTAAACGATTTAAAACGACATTGCCCATTTTATTTAACATGACATACGTCAATTAGATAACATTTACTACTTCGTGGGAATTGCTCTTTTGAACGTCGATATAGTAAGCGAATAATATAAACAGACAATATTCCAATCAAAATTAAATGGAAATGTAAGCAATTTTAATTAATTACATGGTGAAATGTACTGCACGTATTCACCTAACGAATTAATTAAAAGTACCTACTCGGATCCAGTAAATAGAGGCATGTGTGATCTCATCATCATAGTACGCATACTACACAGTAGTTTAATTTACTACTACAATAATTCCGTTTAACATATCTACATATTTAACCGCATACAAGTAATACGTGTCCTTTATATTCTGAAGGACAATATCTTAGACCGTCTCACGTGGGTCTGAACACGATTTGTATACTATTGTTCGTGACTATCATGTTGAAAAGATCCTTCTCCATGTCTTTATAATGTATGACAGTTAATTGACAACTAGAAAAGATTACCAGTGTGTGGCATAAATTGAAAGCAGTGTTCGAACATAGTTATAAACTGGAAAATGTTTATAAATTAAATTAAATAATGCTATATAAATTAAACAAAAATTAATTATTTAAAACATATATAATAAACTGAAACAATTCTTTTGCATATACAATTAATACGAAAAATTTTGTCTTAGGCTTACGCGTATGTAATACATTGCAATTATTACTATTTTATTCAAACAACGCGATAAAATCCGTATAAAGTAGATTAATTCCAATAATAAAATAAATATTTGCTCATATTTTTCATCAATCGATTAAAAAACCGACTAATGACGCCTAACTCCCCTCACGCCTCTGGGGAAAAGGGGGAAATTTAAAAGGCTGGCAACGCACTTGCGACTCCTCTGGTGTTGCAGGTGTCCATGGGTGGCGGTGATCGCTTACCATCAGGCGATCCATCTGCTCGTTTGCTTCCTATTCCTACCATAATATAAATTCTTTGTCTTTGCAAACGAAGTGGCTAGCCCAGCAAATCTAATCGTTGTTATAGAAAAGAAGATGAGATTAAGGGAAAGGATCTGGCGAGGAAGGTACGTGAGCATTCGGCATTTTTCTCATATGGGCGAAACACAGTAGCACTGTAGCTACTCTTACGTAGATTTTCCGAAAGAGAATGATATATCACCAAATGATTGACAATACGACGTACTTTTTTATTTTCAAGTTATTAAGAGCTTATTTTTATATTCCTAATTGTATTAGGTAGCCATAAAATAAAAATATGTTTCTAATAATTCAAAAATGGAAGACGTCATTGTTAAATATGTCATCCACTCTGTCAATGTGTGTAAAATAAAGCTGGTAAAATGTGGACATGATTCTTCGGAAATATATAGGTGTGAGCTTATGTTTTGATGCTCTAGAATGCCTATGTGCACTGTATAGTATACTCAAGTATGCACGTAGCACTGTATCCTGGACTAAGGAAATTATTGAATTGCGCACAACTGTATTTGAATATCATTCGGATAATATGTATTTAATAAGATCTTTACTAGGTCTCAGTAATCAGGGTTGCCAGGTCTTAAAACCGAAAAGCCGGACAGACCAGTTTAGCCGGACATTTAGGTATAACTGCCAGTCACCCTCAATGTTTTAGTCTTAGTTTAACATGACAATTTTTTAGGGGAGACCTTTGCTAGTCCGGTTGCTTGCGCTAGCGATATAAGATGAGGCTGGAAAACGGAAAGCAACATATGACAAATGTAAAAAGAAAATGGTCAGATTAAAAAAGCCGGACAGCCCAGGCGCCTCCTAATTTGGCCACACACGCAACCAAAAAGCATGACTGTGTCCGGCTTTATCCGTACGCTTGGCAACGTTATCTGTGATAAATGCTGTAAAGTTAAATAAGTTTTACTTTTACCAGATATTGTGAACTGTATAACTTATGTAAAGTGATGTTGATACCACCAGGTCGTCCTAAACCCACAAAGTTTTAGTCTTTAGTAATCGTTACTTTTGCTGTATATATCTACTTTAGATAGTCCTTGTTACTAAGTGTGATATGTTAAGAGATTTTTGCTGCGACGGTTGCTGGTGCATATTACAGGCATATAATTATGTATGTATCTTATGTGGGGGCCAGTCAGTGCAGACCGGCGACACTTCGACCCAGTGCAGCAGTGGGATCTTTAGTGTCGACACTATCCCAATAACGACTGCCATAGATATTCATGGCAGCCGGGACCGACGGCTTAACGTGCTCTCCGAGGCACGGAGCAGGCGATAATTGTCAATCAATACGCACATAATTTCGAAAAGTCATATAACTTCCGAAAGTCACAGGTGCGCGACGTGGGTTCGAACCCTCTTCATTGCAGTCTGTTGGTCTCCCTAGTGAGCTATCGCTGCTCAGCGGGGAGACATATATGTATCTATATAGAATGAATATGTATAATTAGGTATTTTAAGTCACGAGTCTTGAGTTCGATCCCACAGCCACACCACACACAACCTCCTACTTTCCGAAGTTACATGCGTATTAATTAGTTACTTTTAGCTTCTTTTAGCGGAGAAGGAAAACATCGCAAGGATACCTGCATGTCTAAGAGTTCTCCATAATGGCGTCGAAGATATGTTAAGTCTACCCGCACAGTGCCAGCAGGGTGGACCATAACCATAACCCTTAACGGCGTAACCCTTTTTAGATTGGGAAGAGTGCCCAGCAGTGTGACATTTATAGGGCTGATACTATTATATTTTCATAAGTCTCGAGTCGTGGACAGGTGGATCGATGACCTGAAAAAGGTAGCTGGGTCAGACTGGATGCGGAAGGCGGAAGACCGCAAGTTGTGGCGTAAAATGGGAGAGGCCTATGTCCAGCAGTGGACTGCGGTGGGCTGATTGATGAAGTCTCGAGTGTATAGATGAATTCTAGGCAAGCATGCTCTATCCTGGACTATAGCGTTAGTTAACATTAGGCAAAGTTGGGGTCGAATACATACGTTTTAATAAAATAAAATAAATAAGTATATTTGTTACAAAATACGTAATATATAAAATAAGGTTTTATCACTTCAATATTTATTTAGGCGTTGGAAAAATAAATAAATAATGTATTTTTCAACATCTTTTAATTCCTTTAAGTCGCAGTAATATCTTGAAAGAAAATAAATATTAATTAGTATTTACGCGTTAACTATTAGTAAATACTGAACGTTTTCATTACAAAACTATAAAGAAAACCGAGGACTAACTAACACATTTCACCCACAATTTCCTTAGACCAAATTAAAACGAATGAGTCCTTCAGTAAAAATGTGTAATATACAAAAAAATCCCGGTGCCCAAGGATAAGTAATCAGGAACTGAGACGATCTAACTTTACTTCTAAAGCCATCCCTTTCAATCCGCTTTTCGAAGATTAGTGCCATTCACCCCTATGTGTGTGACGGAATACTCGTAACGTACCTTCATTTACCCCGTCGTACAACACTATTTGAACCTCACGGCTTTGGTTACAAATATATGCTGCGATTGCCTAGAAGAATGAGCGGCGGACAGCTACGCATAACTCTCACATCTGACGTTTATCTATCGGTTTTAGGAACTTTTCGCTGGTTTTTAATGGCAACTCCGTATACTATAATAAGTATCATATTATGAGGTTCTAAATTTAATTAATTGAAGATTGAAGTAAATAAGAAAACCTATATGTCTATTGTCTATTCAACTTAATGCCTTAATTTCATAAGCGGAACACACATTAGTGTTATTCCCAAATATTTGTTTCCAGTCTGGGTGATTTTTGTCCTCGTTGTTTAAATGTGTTATTTACACATTTTTATATATACGTTAGATTTTTATTTAACAGTTAGAATAAACTACGGACTACAATCATGCCTTGTCTTGATTATTAACGTACATGTAAGTGGATGCTCCTATTTACCATATTGCTGCTTTAGAGGCTACCATCAAATTTTATAAAATGCTTGAGTATGTTCAGTAGTAGTTCATGGAGAAATGGTTACAGCACCTTACAACTCTTATGATTTGTAAACAAAAACTTTGCGATTAAAAAGAGTGACCATAAGTTTCTTGCTCGTTCTTCTCATCAGCCCTACACCCTTGCTTTGCTGAACGTGGCAATAAACGTAAATTCGCAGAAAAATTTGTGTAACTTTGACATTCATAAGTGTTACCTTGTAACCTAATCTAAATAAATTTATTTTGAATGTTAGCATGTGAGTCCGTTATTTAAAACTAAATAAGTCTGACAGCTCGCATAAGGCTAGCGTGGAGAAATAACAGCTCTTCTCATAATGAGAAGTGACCTGCGCTTAGGGGTGGGATAGTTCATTTGGAAAAAGCAAAAGAAATATGTCCTCCTAAAGTCGAGTCTTAAGTCGTAGCTTTATTATTCCTAGCTCATTTATTCTCTAATGTGACAAAGCCTCTGGCTTTTGAATTCACTAACAATTATTTTAACATCATTACATGAATGGTATGCATTTCTTCTCCCTTAGCCTTTATTATTCCCAAGTCACTTGGGGTCGACTTTTCTGGTCTCACCGGATTTGACTGGATATCAGTTTTTACACGGAGCGGCTGCCACCTGACCTCCGCAACCCGAAGGCTAACGATACCTTAAGGCTAGACCAGTGTCAGGATATTAGAGGGTACTGACTTTCCCAATAACGACTGCCATAGATATTTATGGCAGCCGGGACCGACGGCTTAACGTGCACTCTGAGGCACGGAGCAGGCGATAATTGTCAATCAATACGCACATAATTTTGAAAAGTCATATAACTTCCGAAAGTCAGCGGTGCGCGACGTAGGTTCGAACCCGAGACCCTCTGCATTGCAGTCTGTTGGTCTCCCCACTGAGCTATCGCTGCTCCCTGATGCAATATAGTGTTTGCTGGATATCAGTAAAGTTTTGTGAGTATTGCAATTATACGCAACTGGTCTCAATCACGATTGGCATTTTGACCTAAACGTCGGGAAACTCTCTCACCTTAAAGTTTCGAGTGTTTGAGTGTGACATGTGCTGATTGTATTTTCCTGATTACTTGTGAACCTAATCACGGTGAACTGTATCACAGATACTATAATAGTCATAGGCACAGACCAGCAGGGTGCAACGATGTCGTTTGCTAAATTGGTTCCTAAATATTTCAATATTACTAGTACTTTAACGATGATGGAACACATAACTTACGAAAGAGATGTGGAGGATTTTCCAATGTTTGCTAATCAGTAGTTTTCTTGTTTGATGTAGCACCCATTCTTGCGGTTGTATTTGAACTTGATTCCGCTTGTCCTTAATAGTAGATAAGGCCATGTAAGATTTATAAGTATTCAGTTATTGAGAAGTAACCGTTTTCTGGCTTAATTAAAAATAATTCCAGGTAAATATACCCTAACTAATATTATAAATGCGAATGCGAGTTTGTTTATTTATTACGTTTTAACTCTTTAACTTCTCGACCGATCATCATGGAAATTCGCTTACACGTTGTCAGGGGTACAGAAAATAACCTTTAGGTACCTTTTATCCACAAAGAGTACTGCTTCCGAGGAATTGAAATTTAAAAATTTAATTGTCTACTAGATATGAAAAAAGAATGTTGTTGCATTTATATACTTTTTTGTGTAGTAAAATATTCATGGCTTTTGGCCTTTTTGGCATAGAGAGAGCGCAATTTCTGTCCCTTTTTGACACAAAAGAAAAGTACGGTACCAATAACTTACTTATTTTTATACAACCGGTACCTACCTTATTTACCACACTTTATACGACTCGTTTATAGTCTCTAGCTCTTACGGTTCTTGAGTTGAAAGTTGTATAACAGACAGACGGACAAAGCTATTGTATAAGAGTTTTTCGATCTCTTAAGACCACCGATTATCAAACTTTCCAAAATTCTCTCGTCTGTTATGTTTTCATCATCGTTAAAAGTAACAGCGATATTGAGCTCAGACAAAGAGATTAAACATTCGTCGATAAAAATCTACATACGAATAGCTGTAAAATGTATTTACTGATTTGTTTATAAAGTAACGAACTAACATATACACATTTGCTCACATAACTTTACTTGGGATTAAGTTTCACGGCAATTTTCAGTGGCATCTTTGTAGAAATACGAATGGAGGGAGACCGTTGGATACTTAGTGTTCTATACAAGTCGAGATGAGGTTTCATTAGTCCACCTCTAACGAGCGTCGCTTCGGTCCGCTGAAAACTTTTCAGAGCTCTTTTTTTAAAGTAGAGAAAGCGTGTAATTGGTGTTACCTATTGTAAAAAACGTAGTAGAAAATACCTAAGAGGTTTTTTTCAGGTAAGGACTTTGCAATCAGTTTACTAATGACAGTTGTAGAGGATATAATGAATAGAAGACCTTATACTGTTAGCTACCTAATTATGTGCAGTAACATTGTATTATCTCTTGGTTTTATTAAATTGCACGAAAAGTAGTTACTTTCACTATTTCCCCTAATAACGTCTTCCTTTTTAAATCTAAAATATTTAAAAGCTTTTATTAAAACATATGATAAGTAAGTGAGATCCGTTCAATATTTAATATATTTCCAAAACAAATAATTTGTTTTAAATAAACTATAACCCTAAAATATGAAATAAAATTTATACAATTATTATGTGTATAGTTTAATTTGTTTTGGAAAATTCTTGTGACATGACATTTGATCTTTTAACATTATTATAAAGTTATTAAACTGAATAATTGTTATTGAGATACATGCATAAATAAATTGAACAACAATATTTCTAGATATATAATCAAGGTTTATAAAAGAGTAAACTGGAAGACTGGCAACGTTAAAATAACACGGATCATTATGGAAATTGTGCTTAAAACTCGGCTATAAGCACGCTTCCTATTACATACTTGCTACCAAAATCATAGTTGGTGATATATGGATGTAATTCTCGTCTGCTTACAGATTCGGCAATAAAGACGTCAGACTGTAATAATATAATATCAGACCAGAATTATACTGCTACTGCTGGGCACGGGCCTCTTCTCATTGTGAGAAGGGTTAGTCCACCACGCTAGCCCAGTGCGAATTAGCAGACTTCACATATCTTCGAGACCGTTATGGAGAACTCTTAGACATCAGGTTACCTCGCAATGTTTTCCTTCACCGTTAAATTAGGCGATGCGAAGTCGGCCTCGATGGCGTAGTGATTAGTGTAACCGACTGACACGCCTGAGGTCGCAGGTGCAATTACTGCACAAGTCAAACATTTGTGTGCATGAACATGTATATTTATCTTGGTCTGGGTGTTTCTATGTATAATATGTATGCATAAAAAAAAAAGTATATATGTATGTTTATCCATTATCTAGTACCCATAGTACAAGCTGTGCTTAGTTTGGGCTAGATGGTGTTGTGTGTATGTGACAGAATATAATTTACATATATTATTTACATACATACGTAGATTCACGCCTGTTTCCCAGAGGGGTAGGCAGAGACTACGAATTTCCATTTGCTACGATCGTGACACACTTCTCTGGCTTCATTCACTTTCATCACATTCCTCATACACGCCCGTCGGTTCAAGGTGCTCTTAACCTGGCCTTTGTCCAGAACGCCTCCGATCTGATCAAGAGACGTTCGCCTAGGTCTTCCTCTTGCGACTGTTCCATTCACACTAGCCTTATAAACTTTCTTAGTCAGTCTTTCCTCGTCCATTCTTTCTACATGCCCAAACCAGCTTAACATACCCTTATCTATTCTTGTCACTATATCCACTTACAATATATTATTTAATATGCACATAACTTTAAAAAGTGTGGAAAAGCTCTGCGTGGTCGTCCAACGGTCACACTAGACTTTAGTCATTAGTTCTAGAGGTATGTGCTATGTGGCTATGTATGTTTATATATGCCCTTAATAACTATAGCACATTCCCAGCATATGTGTATGTAAGTAATCGTGTGCAACTATCTATTTACATTGAAATTAAACTGCTATATACGGATTTTATCGCGTTGTTTATTTGACACTTTATTACAAAATTTTGAAAATTGTTACACTACTACTATTAAACTTTACAAATTTTTAAGCTAATTAAATTATTATTAAAACTATTTAGATTTAATTTATTTTTACACTTTCCCCGACGTTTCGGTTGCTTTTCAGCAGCCATGGTCACGGGGAGACTAAGATGGCAGTTGTCTCAATATTCCAGTGTAGTTATTTCAAAGTACCCGAACATAATTTAATCATTGGTGTTTCTATTTACGCAGAATGAGCTTTATCTATCTATTTACAGCACAATGAATACTACAAATCGGTTTTAGCGTGTTTGTTGCAAGCTCTTTGTTATTTACAATTCAAGATTTTGATTCGGTACTAATTATCCATTGATCCTGACCGATTAGGGATTAATTAATTCTGGATTAAGGATGAACAATTTATCGTTCTGAAGTTTGAGAATTTTATAGCACGTTGGGTTTAAGGAACAGCAATATATAGTATGTAACAGAAAGGTGTGGTTATATATAAGGAACTTAATGTATATCTGACTGGGCCAGACACGTTTCCTGCATGCACTCACAGAGGTGGTCACAAATCTTGACCAATAGGGTGCTAAAAGATAGTCGACGGCGGTGGGGCAGACCGGAACGGAGATGGCGGGATGACTTGGACGTTTTCGAAAGGGATTGGCAGGGGATAGCCCAGCATTGTGACCAAATAAAAGACTAATGAGAAAAATCTAAAAAATAACCCACCCGAAACACATTATTTAAATTTCGTGACATTATTACATTACACAGACTTTTAAATAAAAATATTTTTTGAAACATACTTAAAAGTAAGTAAGATGCAAGCGTTTCATATTTGGTGGTAGGGGTAAATGTCAAATGACATGAAAAGGACGCACGCTACAAACTGTAACGTAACCGCTATTTAAATGCATTTATTCGAGGGAGATAGTGATATATGCCTACTATAGCCTCACGTTTTCTTATAAGCAAATTTAAATTATAAACTACTATCTTATTCTGCAACCAATTTTGATACTTTTCTCACAGAAAGATTTCTTTTGATTCTTGAGTGTAAAATATCGTACAAAATCAAACGTAGGCAACTACCCATTTTATTTCAAACACAAGAAAACATTATATTCAGCATTTTTCGCGATTCAATTAAAACCAAGAAAAACAGGAAAATCTTGAAAGAAAACTATACCAACAGTAATTCAATGCCACACAAAAGGGACAATCAACGTCTTTTGACAAAATAAATAATTCTTCATTCTAACAAAAGAAACCCTTTTCCCAGCAGCATTTCCTGGCCGTGGTGAATGCAATTCATTTGGCGGTGGCAGGGTTAATTTGCGTGTTTCGATTGTTATCCACGTTTATATTTGGTTTAACCCTTTAACGCTGTGGGTTATAAAGAGGTGCGTAGGTTTTAATTGCGATAAGAGTGATGGGTTTTAATATCGTTTATGTTATATCCCGTGAATTTTTGTTGTGATTTATATTCTTGAATGGTGCGCAGTTGTTTAGAAATGAGATGGCCTTTGTTATATCCTGCTATCTTTTAGAATTTTAAATTAAACTGGTCGCCTACATACCAAATTCAGATTATTTTCTCCTAAGCACGTTTTGGTTCTGGAGTGATTTCTCTGCTGAATCTCTCATTAAGAGGTGCAATTATATTATTCCTGACTCGAGAATCGTATATGAGGCGAACTTATGCCACATACCAAGGAGAGAGTCACATAAAGCATGACAAATAAAGTTAGGCTCAGTAACTAGTAACACAGGAAACAAAATAATGTGTTATTTTGTTTCCTGTGTAGAAGTTCTTAGGAGCAGCACTGGGACCTTATCCGGTAGGGGCCAGTAGGTTTACGTGGAATTAAAACCGTTGTTGGCAAAATGTGGTTGTGATTAGATGTTACACCAAAGCCTTTTGGGGTTATAGTTGTGAGACTATGTATGATCATAGTTTTAAAGGGGAAGAAGGGATTCTTTCCACATAATGATTTTTTTTATTAATATTCTTTGGCATAACTAGTTTGGCATTATTTTTGCCATAATAATACTTTGCCATAATTGTCTTTGGCATACAGTTTATGTTGACATAATTATCTTCGTGACAACCAGAAAAATAGGTTTAGTGTTGCCGTGCCAAGCGGCCAGTTGTGATAATATACAATTCAACTTTACAATTACGCCTTAATAAATATATGCCTAAGCTGTTATGCGTAAATATAATTAGGACACACAAAAGCATGCCATGTTATATTATGCCTTAGAATTTAATGCAAATGGATAGGATTTAAACCGTATGCGAATTTTTACTGCAATTATTGCAGACCCGATTTGATTTGATCAATTCTCAATTAATCGGATTTATTACACGTGGTTATCGCATCAAAAATCTGAGTATTCTCAGACGATATTTACACAGGATTATATTTTTACAACATTCTCCAAAATAAAATATCTCTTAATCTGCTGAGATTCGAAGCGATTATATCCAATTGAACGAACTCAAAAGACTTTTATTTTTCTTGTAAGAACCTCTTAATGGTCTGTATAGAACTGATGCATTATAATAAAAATCGTATGTTTTATGTGACTTCTGACATTGAGTATATTTTTGAGAAATTATGCATTTAGATTATCAGGTTTATTTCATAGGTATTGTAGTTTTGGTAAACAGTTTGCGTTTTTTGAACAGACCAGGATTTTTGTTTTGAAGCCAAATATTATATCCTTGCATTCATGTTTTCATTTTTTTGCATCCATGCATAGTCCCACGGTAGCTAGCCAGCTATAGTTTTAGATGTCGAATTACCATAGTAATATACTATAGTGCACTAGTGTGTGTACAAACATAAGTGCACTCTCTGTTCTCTACCTCTCATTCGATGTGACGGCAATTCACCCGACAGCTTTACTTGCTTGCCGAGGCACGGGGAAATGTAACACCGCTGACTACTAAACACCGAGCTGCTATTGAGGTTTCTTAGTAGAAAAACCTAATAACTTTTTGTTGGTCCAACCCAGGTTTCAAACCCAAGACGTCTTGCTCAGGAGTCGCAATGACTACTGCTGCGCCACAGAGGTAGTCACATTAATCAGGCATTATCCTAAGAAATGTTTTATTATGTTTTTTATAAGCGATAATTCTATTTTTCCATAGAACAACGGCTTCAGAGAATTGTCACTTTACGGTGTTGTATTTCCAATTCCCATGACATTATGGTGTTATATATTCCCGTTATTCCCATGTGTGAGCACGACGATGTGAGAAAATTTATGTGTATATGGTTTTCTTTGGTTTCACCCACGTTTCTGTTGATCTCGAGGGGACGTGAGATATTGGAGTGTGATATAAGATATCTTTGTTTTGGTTCGAAGTGTAAATGTCGTCAAGATTCGTGAGGGTATTGGATGTAACAACATGCTTATCTCTAGGGTGGTAAGCAGAGGCTTTCGTTCAAATGATTCTAAGCGATTTATGTGCGCTTTCTGAAAGGCTGATCAACACAAATATTTGTTAAAAGACGGTCAAATGCAAGTCAACTGCTGTGGTTGGCTGACTGTAATAGCAACAACCAATCAAACCATTTGACCTAAGTTTGATTATTACACGTCCTTAATAAGTCTTCCGAAACCAGTTATTAATCTCTGGGTTATTGCAAAACTTAGTTTCATCAATATATAACCTATTATATATTAATGAATTTAGACACCTACGTCTATTATGTATATGTCGCTTTTATTAAGAAAATCGGATTTATTGGTATTCTTACTAATATATCATTAATATTTTTTTAAAGGTCAATGGCCAAGTATTATTATATATTATATTATAAATTGTATTTAGACTACTATGGTTTGGGTAAAGTTAAAAAAAAATTCAACCATTATGTAATTATGGCGAACTGAGTCTATAAATACAAGCAGATACTAAGCTATTAACAGAACTTTTCGTTTATAACTTAATAAAAATAAAAATTGTATAAAAGATTATTAGTTTTATATTATTCATGATACATGGTAATAATATTATAATATACTAGTAGTTTTCCCGCGGTTTCACTCGCGTATGTCCCGTTCCCGTGTGAATATCGGGTTTCACCCCTTTCACCCCCTTCAGGGAGGAATTTCCAAAAATCCTCTCTTAGTGCTCCCCTACACTCTTCAAGGAACATACATGCCAAATTTCAGCTTCTTGCGTTCAGTAGTTTCGGCTGTGCTTTGTCTGTCAGTCACTCAGTAACGAAAGAGTTTTATATATATAGATGTAGTGTACTCTCAAAATAAAATAAATATAAATGAATTTCTAAAATAACCATTGCATTTTGTACAGAAACCATGCAATATAATGTAGGACATTAAACGCCAGTTTCATAGTTAAAGACCCAATAGTAATGCTTTAAGTGATTGCAGCACGGCTATTTATTTTAACGGGTTGATAAAAAGCGAATTATACTTCAGGTGCTATTAGCCTGCCTAAATAAGCCTTTGTTTATAGAAAAAGCACAAACACGAAGAAAGCTGGTCTGCTTGCAACTGCGGTACGCTTCCTTAAGATGCTAATAAAACTACGGGAGTTATTAACCCAATTATTTTGCTCTAAGTTTAAGCGGTGGTACCTTCGTGACCTGTCTCTTAAACATACACTATGTTACATACATATTTTGCTTAAGATTTTTTCTTTTTTTTCTCAATTTCATAGATAGCTGTGGTTACCAGTTGGATGCCTTAAGTTTGCAACGTTCTGATCTATCGGTAAAAGGATTACCTCTTGTGTCAAACGACTATAAACATAGTCGGCGGTAGATGGGTATTTATATACTTGTTCTGCATGGTTGGTGTAGCGGTCGTGACTGCGACTGCTTTGCATGAGATCCCGGGTTTAATTACTGGGTCGGGAAACGTGTTATAATTTGCCTGGTTGAACCCAATATGTCCGGTCCCTATTTCATGGCAATATTATATACTAGACTTTGCCCACGGTTTCGCTCGCGTAAATGTAGATTAGGTTAGGTCAACAATCGTACTTTTTTCGGATATATCGGTCTTTATCCTTTTATGCTGACGACGTATATGCCAAATACATAATGATCGGTAGAGTAGTTAAGGCGTGAAAGCGGAACAAACAAACAAACTCACAATTACATTAATTTATAATATTAGTTAGGATATACTCGTACCTGGCTGTTGAATAGTGAGTATAATACATCTTTAGGTCTTCCTAAATTAAATACGATCTTTCGTATGCATAAATATACTCAATACGATCCCCAACCATTATTTGCTTAAGCAGCTTTTCTTATGTTTCTTTATTTTAGAGGACACACTGACATGGTCTGCCTGTCTCTTACTTTCAATGTAAATTCCTTACCCCGAATTGTATTTACATAACACCACAAAAGCGTAACCATCGTGTTCGTTATCGGCGATCCAGAGTTTATGCAGTACCTTTTTTATCCGGTGTACAGATAAGCCGATAGAACTGTAATGACAAAGCGAACAATTTTTCTCATCTAAAGATAGATCGTCAAAGCACGGCTAGGCTGTAATTGAACTCGCTTGAGTGTGGCGCCCGTTCACTGGATATTTAGCCAACGGCTATTGGTAGATGGCTTAGATGGTTCAAACAAGGATAAGAAATGTATTGGGACAATGTTCGATTATACAATTATATGATATGTATCATCATCATCCTCTTGCCCTGGTACCAATTTATTTGGGGTCGCCGCAGTATGTTCTTCGCTTCCATACTTCTCTGTCACCCGTATGTATAATACCGAATAAACAATCGATTCAGTTAAGTGTATTCGAATAATACTTAAAATTATTCGAATGCATAAATTTTAATGTTTTTGCAATAAATCGAGTCATTCGAATGTATTCGAATAAAACGTAAAATTATTCAAATGTTTTAATTGGATTTGTTTTTGTAATACTTAAGCCAATGTACAAATGGACATTGACTCGAATACTAGTGTAGCAGAAAAAATAATTTGTCGTGCTTTGTGCTGAAGCTAGCAATACCTGCGGTATCTGTCCCGGTGCTTGGTATATTACCGACCCTTTAGAAAGGTTGTTGCTTTTGTGCCATCGAAAGTGGCATTGATGATCTGGCCATTCTAGGCTTCTTAGGTAAGCGTAACAATAGAGCCTAGAAACCATTTTCATCGCAGGTATATAACACAATATCATATTGGCTGCGGTCTTTTGTGGGATAATTCTCTAGTCGAACTGTTTAGATTTGAACAAGTGAACGATAATTCAAAATTCCGTCTTTTTTATACATAAATATGTTCATGCCTGTTATCCTAAAAGGGAAGGCAGATATAGATTTCAACTTGCAACTGTCCTATCCATGATAGTATATAAAGTACGAGGGATATGCCAAAGCACATCCCTCATACTTTATTTAATCTCATCAGACTTTTTGTGCAAGCCAGCAAGAAAAGAAAATTATATTGCCACATAAGATACAATAAAAAATGGTCTTTCTTTTCCTATTCTTGTGTTTTCTTATCCACATTATGTTGAATCGAAGTTCGTGGTGTAAAGACGAGTGAAGCGTCCGCAAGAGATAATTCCGTTCGCGCTAATGAAATTGGTGCTTTATTTGCTATTGTACTACTATAGTATATGTATTCTAAGATGTCGCACGCTTACACATGATTTTATATTAGGACTGGGAACTCTATGAAAGTCCTTTATTTAATAATAATAATATTCTACCACATACACACAACACCATCTAGCCCAAACTAAGCAGAGCTTGTACTATGGGTACTAGACAATGGATATAATAATATCAGCCCAGTATTAAACTGTTCCGCTGCTGGGCACGGCCCTTTTCTCAGTGTGAGAAGGGTTAGGTCATAGTCCACCACGCTAGCTCAGTGCGGGTTGGAAGACTTCACATATCTTTGAGAACATTATTGAGAACTATTAGACATGCAGGTTTCCTCACGATATTTACCGTCACCGTTAAAGCAAGCGATAATTAACTGTTTAATACGCACATATCTTCGAAACGTTAGATATGCGCGCCTTGGGATTGAACTCGAGACCTCTGGGTGGCAGTCCAACGGTTTCCCACTAGGCTATCGTTGCACTGGACAATGGATAAACATACATATATACATTTCTTTTTGTTAATACATACATATTATACATTGCAACACCCAGACCAAGACAAACATCCATGTATTGAAACTAAAGAATGTTATGTTCATTTTTAAAAAGGTTACTACCATTTGATAGTTGTACATTAACAGTATTCTTGTTTACCCATTCAGTGACTGCACGGATGTCGTAGTGGTTTAAGTGGTCGCCTCGCGAATGCCATTGCGCCGAGTGTTGTGGGTTCGATCCCCAAACGGAAAAAAAAGTGTGTTAGCCACAAACAGTTGTTCCAAATCTGGGCGTTCGTTGTTCGTTTTTTGAATGTTTGCAAAGTCCTGCACGACACAGAAATCATTTCTACAGCGGGATAGTACTAAAAAAATAATTAACAAAGTGTCATTTGAAACCCGCACTGGCCCAGCGTGGTGGACTTAACCTTCTCACACTGAGAATAGACCCGAACCCAGCAGTGGGACAGTTTTTAAACAGGGCTAATAATGTGTAGCAAGAAAAGTAAATGCTTAAAAATATATCAATATACTAGAATGCTTGTCTAGACTGTGATCACGTCTGTAGTACAATGGTATTTGAACCCATTCGATCTTAATTCCAATGCCTTAGCCATTGAGCTACACTTACTTATCAGAGTGGTAATAAACAGATATACACAAGACTGCGTAGATATCTTAATGGATGAAGTTACCGTCTTATCACTCTCAGTGCACCGATTGTTGTGTTTTCGGTGTGATAAAACTGTGTGATTCACAAATATTTATTCCGAGTCTGGGTGTTTCAATGTTGTTGGAGTCCTAAACTATACACGGATTATAGTTGGTGAGAGATTTATCTTTTTGGACTAGAACAGGATAGATAATTTAGAATTTTCAGTATTAGTACGTATGTTCATAATGTTATTCTTTCCCCTGTGGAATCACTCGCGTTTCGAATTATTATTAGTCCGTAGCTCGTAACACGATGTTATAAAACATGTAACTAGATAAAGTAGCTTTCTAATCATTAAATAATTATTAACATCATTTCGATAGTTTCAGAGTTTATTGATTACAAATAAATTTTTCCTCATTATAATATTAGTAGTAATACATATCAGATAGAACTGTGCCCCTCTCAATCTGAGGGACACACTTCAATCGCTCGCAGTTCTATAACAAATGATAAAAATTCCAATGTCTCATGTATTTTATAGATCTTATCTTATCTTATGTGAGGGCCAGTCAGTGCAGACCGGCGACACTTCGACCCAGTGGGATATTTTGTGTCGACACTCTCCCAATAACGACTGCCATAGATGTTTATGGCAGCCGGGACCGACGGCTTAACGTGCTCTCCGAGGCACGGAGCAGGCGATAATTGTCAATCAATACGCACATAATTTCGAAAGCTCATATATCTTCCGAAAATCAGAGGTGCGCGACGTGGGTTCGAACCCGAGACCCTCTGCATTGCAGTATGTTGGTCTCCCCACTGAGCTATCGCTGCTTATTTTATAGATACTTGAAATTTTCATTATTAGTAATTCTATTCTGTAACGACTCCTCTCGGAATAATAGGGATACTATGTACCGTAGTACACACAAATTCTACTCTGGCCATATGTAAGGCAATAGCTATCACACTCCAAAAGTTCTAAGTTATTCAAAACTCTCATCTTCAACGCTATCGTTACGATGTTACCTTCAGCACCAAAGCAAGTAATAATTAACTTCTAATATGCATAATTAAGTAAAGTTATATCTAAGTTTGGCTGCCAAAGTTTTGACATTACATTCAATAACGTTACCGTAGTTATGTAACAACGTATAATATAGTATTATTAATAATCTCAGTACTGTTTATGAACTATTTGACTGTTGAACATGAACCTTTTGATATGAGAGAGGCTATTGTACTAGTTAAGCACCGCTTGGCAGTCTCTATACATTTCGGTCTGAGGTCTCAAGTTCAATTCTCGGATCTCGGGTAGAGTGCAAGAATGGCGTAGTGGTTTAAGTGGTCGGCTCGCCACTGCCAACACGCCAAGTGTTGTGGGTTCAATCCCCACACGGGTCAAAACTTTGTGTGATCCACAAATGGTTTTTCCGAGTCTGGGTGTTCTTTGTGTCCGTCGTTTGAATGTTTGTAAAGTCTTCCGCGATACAGGAATTATTACGAGTGCGGGAGTTGTCTTTAAAAAAACAGTTCTCAAGTCCAATTCTTGGGTCGGGCGAAGGTTCACTGGGTTTTTCTGACCAGAAATTCTCAGTAGCAGTACGAAATCTGAAACTATGCCCGGTAAACAATTGCCAAATATTACGTGGGTCCTAAAATCATAGTTGGCGAAATGCAACGGCATACAGTTCCTTCATCCTTCACTACTGGCAACTCTCTTGAGTTTCATCAACTACCTAATCGAACACCGGTCTATGGGGGAAATTTTGTAGCGCCACCACATAGACGAAGAGTTACGACAAATGTTAAGAGATGGCGCTGTATACAAGTCACTTCGTCATACGTTCCTGAAGCGGTTTGTTCTGCATTCGGCCCTCATGTTTCGTCACAAACGTAGAAAAACGCATTTGTCCCTAAAATTGTTTCTTATACGCTCCTAAATTTAAATAAATATTATTTTCTTAATGAAATTCCTATTTCGTCTCAAATTATATTCCTTTTTTGTCCCTGTTTTTATATGTATGGATTTTTTTGCATCGTCTGCCGAATATATTAAAATTCCTCGTTGATCTCTCGGTAAAACTTTGGGCGTATGATTGCATGGCATCACGAGCCCGACAACGAAAAGATTTAAAATTATTTTCAACCATGTTTTGTTTTGCTAACCAAATGCACTAAAATAAAGGACAAAACAGGAATAATTTAAAAAGAGACGGATTTCTCTTTTTCTTTCTTTCCCGAAATCAACCTTTAAGCCGTAGCACGTCAGGTACGATCACCTGCTCTAGTCGGAGGATCTTTGTGCTATCCATAACAGCATGGAGTAAAAGAAAGAGAGATAAATTATACACACCTCACCTCTCTTGCATGCCCCGACTCTGCCTCTGTACATGCTACTGTAGCATGCCTACTCTTTTGCAAGTACATCTATAAACCATGGTAACTGCTTAACATGGACAGAGATTATATGTATGTATAAAAATATATCCTAAATGCCACTTACATAACCAAACCTTTTTGCTGTATCTAAGAGGAGCTTAATGTCTTCTTTTATAACGAAAAGCTATAAAACTTGCTTCTTTAACGTTCGCTGAAGTTTAAATAGTTTTTAAAGTCAAGTGGTGAGGTTGAATTTTCATCAAGTTTATTATGTTTAATATCTTGCTCGTTGAAGTGTTTTAACTTTTTTTGTTGTTTTATGCAGCTTTAGATCTTAACTTATCTTATGTGGTGGCCAGTTAGTGCAGACTGGTGACACTTCGACCCAGTGGGATCTTTTGTGTCGATACTCTCCCAATAACGATTGCCATAGATGTTCATGGCAGCCAGGACCGACGGCTTAACGTGCTCTCTGAGGCACGGAGCAGACGATAATTGTATTTCGAAAAGTCATATAACTTGCGAAAGTCAGAGGTGCGAGACCCTCTGCATTGCAGTCTGTTGGTCTCCCCACTGAGCTATCGCTGCTGTTATAAAAAAATTAATGTACTTATACTATTTAAATATAAATTGTATTATATGGTAATTATACGAACTTTTACTCGCGGTGTTATTCCGGAGCAATACTGTTTTTCTGGATGAAAGATTATGTCATGATAACTGTTAAAATGTTGGTCTCTCCACTGAGCTGTCGCTGCTCTTGCAGCTTTAGACACTTAGGACAGTGTATTTATATATATAATACAAGTGTTTCTCTGTGCTCGAGACTATAGTTTGCCCGCAATTCAATACTATTATCAATAGATTTTAAAATAAAGCGCGCATGTAGACGCCTGGAATATCAACTTATATAGATAAACTATAATATATGTGATCCTAGATGGTGCTACTATACTTTTTATCTAAAGCCTAAACAAAACTTAAGTAACACCTAAGATGAAAATGAACCATCATGACCAATATAAATAATCTTGTATTATGTTCCTGGAGTAAGTAAAATGAAATGAAAAATAATCTCTGTTCATGTCAGTATTTCTGCCCAGTATTCCCAGCAGTGGTCACAATCAGTACTTCTATAGGGAGCTGGTCCCCACCAGTGACATTATTCCTTGTGTTGTCTGCTCCTTGCGGGGTTGAAAATGCGCATTAATCCTAGTTTTCACATCACCAGGCAAGCCATATGATTTTTCGAATATCATGATTATTCCGTGCTTGATGCGCCGGTCCTTATAGTATTGAAGACTATTCAGATATTCCATGCAGCAGCATACGGCTTAGAATTATATCCAAATAGATATAGCAAGAGGCAGGACTTTTTATATGGAATATTATTAGATGGATCAGTAACTTTGTTGGCAATATGTGTTTGATATACACCTTTGGAGAATATAATAGAATGATGTTGTCCTATATTGAAACTTAGTTTAACTTGATACCCACGCTGAAATCACGTACATTTACCGTAACTAGTTATTATGCGGAAGCGTTGACCTGAATTTGTCTTCAAACGAAGCGGTACGGAATATAATTTTCCAATGAATAAAATGTTAAATCTCACTTGAATTTGACGTAGAAGTGACTGGACGTCGAAAGTGAGGGTACTTTTGTTTGTAATCTTATATAGCTGATTAAGGTTATTTGATAAAAAGCTTGAAGGGAAATATTGATTGTTTTCATGTAGAGGTAAATCAGTGATAAATCAGTGGGGTAAATTAATAGTTAAATATCAATTGTTTTAATGGTGTGACAAGCTGCATAGCTATCACAATGTTCTCAAAGATAGGTGAAGTTTGCCTATGTGTTGGCAAACTTAACCTGGACCTGGACCAGAATAGTTGTAAGAGATATGTTCAGAAAATGAATTAGAAAAATTTATGACGATTGTATGTAAAAATAATCGTTTCAACTAACTTTTCTTCCAGTGCTATCGTTCCTAACAAACTCGTTTAAAAGTCTGTTTCTTGCGGTTACTTTTCCTATCTTTTACTCTTTGGAAGAAATGCAATTTAGCTGATGGATTAATTGTGCAAAGTCTTTGTTTGTTCGACCGAGGCGTGGGGACAAATGGCCTTTAGATTGAACGACGTCGAACGACATCTAGTCGGATAAATGGAGATGCAATCTAGTGAAGTCTGGAGACCTTGCTCGCAAAAGATTAATTAACGGTAATTAACGTTAATTAATCTTCCTTCCATGGTTGATAATGACAGACTTAAGATAAAAATCGCAAAATTAATGTTTGAGGCATTAAGTAACGTCTGTCTTTTTGGATAGAACTAATTGCATGTTTTATTTAGTGAAAACCTCAAACCGGTTCGCCCTTAAACCCTTGCAGTTAGTGACTGTATTCGTGTTTGATAAAGGGATGACAATGAAAAGGTCTATATATAGTGATCAAGACGTTCCTTCCACTCTTCAGCCAGGACCTGGTGGAGCTCTGACCGCCTCGAGAGCAGGAAGAGCTGGAGAGCAGCCTCGAACGAGATCGTGCAGTAATCTCTAATCAACTTGACGGCCATGGTGCGCTGTGGCACAAAGCGCCGAAATGTTCGGCCATCAGGTTGTCCGCCCAAACAAGACTATACGAATAATGGCCTAACCGTTCTTAGCTGGCATGGATGGAGAAATATTTTAGGTAAACAAAATATTAACTTATGTCTCTTTTTAGTTTTATTGCAAAAGTTACATCGCTTTAATTATATTTATTAATAAATTCTTTTTTTTTTTGGATACTATAAGTAAACACGATTCTTTAAAACTAAATTATACCTAAAATATTTATTATAAAACAGAATAAAAAAGAAAAAGAAAACTTAAACCCTCTAATAAGCTTCATAGAATTTCTTCGCCTCTCAGTCGACTGGTAGTGTGCTCAGAAGACTGGCAACATTGCCACATTGAATGGCAACGCTTATTCTTTACGCGAAATAAAGGCCAGCCCTCTGGTCACGGGAAACGTCGGTTAACCTTTTTGCTATTTCTCTATAGAGAGCACGAGCACTGGAACTCCATGAACCTAGTGTTTCGACCCCAAACGGCTCAAAAACATAATCGCCTACCAGGTTTTTATATTTGCGCTGTTTGAGTCTCCGCGAATGCAGCAGCAGCGCCAGCACAACCCGCCGTGCTGGGAAGATGTGATGGCGCAAAGGTGTCAACACACGTTTCGTCCCTAACGTTTACTTTTTTTTATTAAATTTAGATTATTCAACATTTTTGCAATGTAGGCATTTTATAATTGCTTTTATTTATGTTACAAAATTACAGTACAAAGGCGGTACATCAACTAGAACCAACACCTTATAATTGTTTTAGTTTGAATCAGAAACGCACTGAGGATGACTTACGCATAATACATGTATTCTTATAAAGTTTCAGCAAGCCTTCTATAAGGTATTAAAAGGTAGAGCCGTATGTCGCAAAACATCTAAAATTAACTTTCTTTAGAAAGATACTTAGCATCTCGACTCAAAGCAAATTAATCATGGTCACACGGAAAAGACTTTTCCGTGTGATCAAACCCGTGAGTGTTGCACTTATATTTCTAGCGATGGCGAAGCGAACCCTCAAACTACTGCGACATGCACGCAGTCAATTTAATTATTACTACGAACGACAATAGCGACCTCATTAAATTAGCATACTCCAATCTAATAATCGACATCCGAACAATACCGCATTTAGATTTAATTAAACCTACGTACTTCATAAACAAATTTATATTAATTGATTAAATTAACAAGTAATAGAACTGCAAAGCTTCGATCGAACACAAAGGAATTAAGGGTCGATATTATAAAGACATTACTTTTAACAATACATTTAATAACACACTCTATTACAAGGTGCTAAAGTTAAAATTGTTATGACTTTTGTTTGGAAGAAGAAGCTACACGCTGCTATTGTTATAGCATTTAAAAATTAACTTAAACTTTACGGTCTTAAGGTTGAAATTACCTTTGGATGATAGAAGCATAAAAGAGTGACACCTTACGGTCCCCTTTAGCAGTGTCTTTGTAAATTTCATTTGAGTTTTATCTGTTTAAGTTGACGGTTAATTTGAATGGGAATTTAAAGACATTCTTTTCGCATTTCTTTACAAAATGGCGCTATTGGTACGTTTAACAAGATATAATAATTATCTGAACG
Organism: Catocala fraxini; assembly: GCA_930367265.1. Taxonomy (NCBI): domain Eukaryota; kingdom Metazoa; phylum Arthropoda; class Insecta; order Lepidoptera; family Erebidae; genus Catocala; species Catocala fraxini. Next base: position 21,882,802 of record OV884038.1, read on the forward strand.
AGGGGCTTGAAGCTTGGAACATCCGTTTGTTCCATTCGCTGATACAATTTATTATTTTTATATTTCAATTGTCTGCTCTTTGTCACTGTATATAAAATAAAATTATATTTACAACTCAAAACATAAGGTTCTTTTCAGATCACTAACACTAAGCATACAGCCAGCCTTATGGTCAATAGTACGTGATGAAATATGATTATGCTCAAATACACCTCGATCTACCCAGCGATAGCTCAGTGGGAAGACCAACAGACTGCAATGCAGAGGGTCTCGGGTTCGAACCCACGTCGCGCACCTCTGACTTTCGGAAGTTATATGACTTTTCGAAATTATGTGCGTATTGATTGACAATTATCGCCTGCTCCGTGCCTCGGAAAGCACGTTAAGCCGTCGGTCTCGGCTGCCATGAATATCTATGGCAGTCGTTATTGGGAAAGTCAGTACCCTCTAATATCCTGACACTGGTCTAGCCTTAGGGTATCGTAAGCCTTCGGGTTGCGGAGGTCAGGTGGTAGCCGCTCTGTGTAAAAACTGATATCCAGTCAAATCCTGATAGACCAGAAAAGCCGACCCCAAGTGACTTGAGAATAATAAAGGCTAAAAGAGAAGAAAAAAGACACCTCGATCTACCCATTTAGTGACATAGGCATGCGACTTTATACCATCTAGGTACGTATACAGGGCGTAGAATCGTCTGCCAGGCACAGTTCCAGACTCGGTGCACGAATACCCAGAATTTTTAACAAAAAAACTATCACCATTTTGTTTGACCCGGGGAACCCACCCCAGGGCCTTTTGCAAAGCCACTCTAGTAATTCATCAATAAACTATTAGAAAACAAGTGAGAAACGGCAATGAATTGCCGAAAATCTTAGAAATCGAAAAAAGGGTTCAAGTTATATGCAGAGGTCATGTGATACCACGTGACCTTGAGGTCAGAGGTCAAAGGTCATAGCCATTGCGGGGGTATATCGACTATGCTGCGTCGAATGGCGTTGACCGCGAGTCTCTAGCTCTTACGGTTCCTAAGTTGAAAGTTGTATAACAGACAGACAGACGGACGGACAATGCTGTTGTATAAGAGTTATTTCGAACTCTAAAAGGATAACAAACCTCAAAAATTAAAATCCAGGTTTCAAGATCAGAAGGCCACCAGTATTTTATTTAAAATCTTACTTCCATTTAAGTCTTTATTCACTACGACTGGCGTTAAAACAGCTGAGTACAAAATCGGGTTACCATCTACAATGATTAAGGTTACCGTCTTCCGTGCTCCTCGGCTTGCTCTTGGATAAATAATGAACATTAATTAATGAGAATCGTTTGGCGACACCTGTTGTCAACGTTTTGATATTAATGCAGCTATTAAACTGAACTACGAGAGGGGACAAAAATGGAAATGCATTGAATGCATATGCGACGCAGAGTTTTACGTATGTTACTGATTGTAATGAAAAATATCGTTGAATCTGAATGATTCAACGATATTTTCATAATTCTATTATTTATAATTTATTATAATTTATTAATATTATTATTAATTTTCTTAATTCCGAAGTTTTCATATCTTAGAAAAAAACATATAAAAAGTTCCATCTATATGTATATACATATCCCGTCTATATCCCAAAATGACTAAGCAGAAGTGTAGCACCATTCACATTTCATCATGTATATCCTACGCAATATCAGACGAAGGTTTAGCTACTTTATTACTATTCAGAATTTTTTGACTGAAAACCACTAATATTTTGTTTAATCTGGGAATCGAGCCCAAGACTTATGTATACATTATATTGAGGTGGAGTTTTGATACAATCATTCACGTCCGAGTATATTAAGTGCGATCAGGCTGTCGTTTACTCAAACTAACTGAAATAAAATTAGTGTTATTTATGTAACGATGCAAGGTTAGTTTACACATGTATGTAATTATTGTAACTTGTCGATTTCTGTTTATTAGATATATTTAAGAAAAATGTCTTGTCGGAAGTCTTTATAACAGTTATAGAAGCCAACACAATTATTTCAAGAATATTTATGTGTCTATATGAAGATATAGACACGTGATGCGCGTACAAAGGTACGCGCATCACACAAAAACTTCTGCACGAAATTGAACGCAGTTTTCATACTTGAATTGCTGGAGATCTAACTTAAGACAGCGCCGAGCGTAAGACAAATATTGACAGAGCTCGTGCGGCGCATATTCAAATCAGCGCGCGGCCGCCATAGTAAAATAGTATGAAGGATTTGAAGTACTTTTTTGATAAATATGTATCTTTATTGTCAACCAATAACCTAAATATTTGGGACGGACAAATTGTAATATAACTATTTATGTTTCGTTTAAGCGGTAAAATAGGATAGATTTCTACTGTTATAATCTAATAATCACGTAACACGAGCTTACGTTTTTGCATTTTTCGTGCAAATTTACGTAATTGTGTAGGCGAAAATATTAATTATTTTAAGTCTTTCACACGAAGTAATTGTAAACACGTTCATTGTTATGGCAAATGAATATTTTATATTTGTATTAAACAAAAAGTGTTGATTTTATTCACTTAACTGTGACTGCCTGTTTTGACACATTTCGCTCGGCGCAGTCTTAAAATCTGTTGCATGTTTCATATTGATACGCACCTTACAAGCCGAAACAACAAGAAATAGTAGGAGGGCCGGAGAGAGACACATAAGCTATATACATATACCTTATAATAAAATATCTGCCTTCACATTCCACGAGTAAGTCGTCGTATAATAATCAAGAAAATTTAAATTTAATTTTCTGGTAGGCAATAACACATTTTAATCAATGCAGCAAATTATAATAAAGTCATTTTATCAATTTTAGTTCACCAAAAGTAACTCACACATGTTATCTTCTAAGCTTTATAAAATTCCAATTTATCAAAATCTAATAATTTAATATTAATCAGTTAATATTACATGAAAAGATGTATCTAAAATAAAAATAAAAATAAAAATCATTTATTACCAAAGAAACAGTACAATTGAAATTATCCTTTGGCCCCACACTAGGCTTGCCTGTCCTGTGGGTACCAACATATTTACGTTTAACGCTTGTTTACAATGTTTGCTCGGTTGACATACATTAGATATATAAATTCCTAAGTAACTTATTTTAGAAAAAAAAGGTATTTTAGCAATAGTAATTATTTGGTATTTGGAGATTACAAAAATATTATGCATACATATAAATATATACACATATAACAATAACAATAATGTAATATAATATATAAACTAGTAAGATATCATGTATTTAGTGTTTATTTTAGATTTATGGGTGAATTGTATGGTCAATAGGTATATTTTGGTATGCTTAGCAAAGAATTAGGCTAGATGTACTAGGATATATGGACTTGCAACTATATGTCGATTGTGTAAGAGGCATAAAAACCCAACATGATTACCACTTATTATCCCATTAAATCTAGCCTTAAGTTAAATTCAAGTGTCATTTTAACAAAATAACAGCGGTAGTAGTCTTTAAATCAACTTAATCTTAACCAAAATCTCACTCTCCCGGGATTTATTCCGCTTGTTGCCGGTAATGGGACAGGTGGCAGTACCAGACTTATACGGCTTTCGCACGTACCTAGTGAGACGTATTTTACAAGCGTAATTCATATTATTAATTATCTGAGATAGTTTATCTTTGTAGCGTTTGTATTCTATAAAGTTTTTTTATTTAATATATATTTTTAAAGATAATTGCATTTACAAATTATTAGTATTCATGTTAACTCCTCCAGCTAAGCTAGAATGCTTGTGTTACGGGTAGGTTCGATAGTGCAATAGGTGAGATTTGAGAAGCTGAAGAGCTACAAATGTAAGATATTTTTTGAATTAATGTCTCTAAGTTATAGGCGAAAGAAAACATCGTGAGAAAGCCTGCTCTTGTCTGAGAGTTCTCCATAATGTTCTCAAAGATATGTAAAGTCTGCCAATCCGCATTGGGCCGGCGGGGTGGTCTATGGCCTAACCCTTATCATATTGAGAAGAGGCCCGTGCTCAGCAGCAATGTGACAGTTTATTATTATTATTATTTATTATAAAACTGTAGATTTAGACAGCATGAATTAATATTTAATAAATTAAATGAAGTCTTACACTTAAAGTGGTGAGGTCCAAGTTAGGAAAGGGATTAAGCTTATTAAGTTCTAATAGGCTTAACCCCACCGCTTTAAATAGCTGTTGAGTTAAAAAGTGTTACATAAATTACATTATGTTGATCGATTTAGCAACCGAATGTTCCAGGACCACGAGTAAGGGATATAGAAAGAAAATGCCATTTAATCATATATGCACCTTCTATTTATTAAAAATAAGGTTGACTTTATCAGAATAAGATTAATTAAAATACTGTATAATATTGTAGGTATTGATGCGTCGTGAAAGCGTGAATGAAAGCCGACGACTCGCAATATAAACGTGGTCATTCTGTACGGGAGATTCTTTTTATCCTTACATTTTTGATCGTATATGACCATAATACGAATATATGGAAGACTGTTATTGCATTGTTATAATAGAAAGAGGCTTTTAGGGTACCGTAGCGTGAACAATGTTAAAAGAAACTTTTGATCGAGGTGTGTTTGAATGTAAATAATTTTATGGTTTTGGTGAGTTGCTGCTTTTTACTCTTGTAAGTATATTTAAGAATTTAAATACAATAATTAAAGGCCACGCTTGCTTACTACCAATAGGTAGGCGAGATAGAGGTGAGGAGCACCTAAATTTTTTAGGTGTTCGAATGCATTGACGCATCTGCATCTCCACCACGGAGGGCGGTGAGGTTATGTCGGACTCAACCGTGGAAGAATGACGATATCCCGATCCTACGGACTAAACTTACCACGGTGTTCCTCGACGTTACCGGAGTCAGCGGGATCGCGCGAATTGTTCTCATATGCGATTCGCGACCCCGCCTAGGATTCAGCCAGCCGCATGCCGTATGAAATGACGGGCCTCTACGCGAAACGAACCTACCCAAAAATACAATCTGTGTTATTGTCTTATCCTCTTGGAATGGACGAAAACAAAACGACTGAAAGGCGCACGTGAGAACACGTACGCTGTCTCTCGGACCTGGAGCTGATCGGGTCGTCTAATTACTTCATGCTCTTGTTTTATATTTTAGATACTCTGTCCTTCCATTGTACGGAACCAGAGAGCTCGTGATAAGCAATAAACAAGATCCACGACACATTTAACAGCATTTTTCATTAGTTTCATGCTACTATGATTATAAACAAGTCTTCTTCATTTTTATCGTCTATCATGTTTTAATTAAATTATTTATTTATTTACAAAAGGTACAGTTCTCTTCTCTCTTAGCCTTTATTATTCCCAAGTCACTTGGGGTCGGCTTTTCTGGTCTAACCGGATTTGACTGGATATCAGTTTTTACACGGAGCGGCTGCCACCTGACCTCCGCAACCCGAAGGCTAACGATACCCTAAGGCTAGACCAGTGTCAGGATATTAGAGGGGTACTGACTTTCCCAATAACGACTGCCATAGATGTTCATGGCATCCGGGACCGACGGCTTAACGTGCTCTCCGAGGCACGGATTACAAAAGGTACAGTTACAGAATGCAAACTTACTAGTACCTAAAATTACTTTTACATGATAACAGTTTTAAATCTGCACTCCAATTATTACCGTAAGTATACAGCTTCAAAGATGTAGGTGAGGATTACAAAAAAAAAATATAGTTACTAATAATATAAGTATATAGCTAAAACAAGTATAAATCATTCACAGGAAATATAAATTGAAGGCAATATTATCTTTTGCTAGCTTCTACTTTTATCGCTTGCAGTATAAGCTTAAAAGTTTTCGGTCTGATTTTCAAGTTGAGAAGCATATTTTTAGGTTTTCATTATTTTGAAACTATTTTCATCTTAAGTTCTAGCCATGGCTTGGCTTGTGTTATAAAGCTGAATAGTTAATTTGTTTTATGTTGTTGAATGCGCTTATCTCTAGATACAGGTCGGATAAAAAAAACAAATTTGATAACCTAACTCTTGAGACAGGCTATAGGCTATAAACATGACGCTATGAACTATGAATATATGGAGCAGTAATTATACTCGTAATTGTGGGGAAACAGTGAAGTTAGTGGTCGCCTCGTCACTGCCACTGCACCAAGTGTCTTGGGTTCTAATTCCACACAAGACGAAGAAGAAATTTGTGTGATCTACAAATTATTGTTCCGAGTCTAAATGTTCTTTGTGTCCATTGTCTAAATGTTCGTAAAGTCTCCCACGACGCAGGAATTATACCTAGTGTGTGAAAAAAGACATTTCTAAAGATAATTTTCCTTCAAAATTTTTCGGTGTAACGAATGATGATGCTACTCTACAACATATTTTAATCACATGGGGGGAAGAAGCTTCATGGTGTGCGGAACACCATTCAAATCACCGCGTCATCTATCCTATCAAGTCCCAGTTAATACCATTAAAACATTGAATGTACCTTCGATCCATTAAGCGCGTCAGTGCTTTACGTTCAAATAGTCCTCATTTGAACGGGCAAAGCACTTTGGTAACGAGATACTATAATCAATTACTACTGAAAGGTTCATTGACCTAATGTAGGTAAATAATATGAATTAGTTTATAACTGCATGCATTTTGCCTAAGAATATATATAGTAAATAGTGGAATGAGACCTAACTGAGTCCATAGACAAACTGTTTAAAACATTTTTGTGGACCATTGTAACACTAAGGTAAGAATATTTTCTTGTATGTAATAATAAATAAAACACAATAATAATTAAAGTAGAAACCTCGGCACCACTTCATGGGAGGACGTGGTATAGAGGACTCTGCTCGTGGACTACAATGATAAAAAAATACTAAAACGTCACCAAACATGCACGTATCAAATGACTATGCATGGATTAAGTGACTATGCACGTATCAAATGACTATGCGTGAATCAAATGACTATGCACGTATCAAATGACTATGCACGTATCAAATGACTATGCGTGAATAAAATGAGTATGCGAGGATCAAATGACTATGCACGTATTAAATGACTATGCACATATCAAATGACTATGGGTGGATCAAGTGACTATGCACGTATCAAATAACTATGCGTGAATCATATGACTATGCACGTATCAAATGACTATGCGTGGATCTAATAACTATGTACGTATCAAATGACTATGCGTGGATCAAATGACTATGCACGTATCAAATGACTATGCGTGGATCAAATGACTATGCGTGAATCAAATGACTTTGCTTGGAGCAAATGATTATGCGTAGATCAAATGACTATGTACGTATCAAATGATTATGCACGTATCAAATTACTATGCATGTATCAAATGACTATGCGTGGATCTAATGACTATGCACGTATCAAATGACTATGCACGTATCAAATGACTATGCGTGGATCAAATGTCTATGCGTGGATCAAATGACTATGCACGTATTAAATGACTATGCACGTATCAAATGACTATGCGTGGATCATATTACTATGCACGTATCAAACGACTATGCGTGGATCCAATGACTATGCGTGGATCGAATGACTATGCACGTATCAAATGACTATGTGTGGATCAAATGACTATGCACGTATCAAATGACTATGCGTGAATCAAATGACTATGCTTGGAGCAAATGATTATTTGTGGATCAAATGACTATGCGTGAATCAAATGACTTTGCTTGGAGCAAATGATTATGCGTAGATCAAATGACTATGTACGTATCAAATGATTATGCACGTATCAAATTACTATGCATGTATCAAATGACTATGCGTGGATCTAATGACTATGCACGTATCAAATGATTATGCACGTATCAAATGATTATGCGTGTATCAAATGACTATGCATGTATCCAATAACTATGCGTGTATCAAATGACTATGCACGTATCAAATGACTATGCGTGGATCTAATGACTATGCACGTATCAAATGATTATGCACGTATCAAATAATTATGCGTGTATCAAATGACTATGTACATATCAAATGACTATGCGTGAATCAAATGACTATGCACGCATCAAATGGCTACTAACGTATCTAAAGGCGTGTCTATAATACCACATTTATCATGCTATAGTGGTCTGTAATAAAGTTTCTTATACCGATGGATATTTTGTGTTCTATCTTTTTGGGGTAACAGTAAAGAATTGTGAAAAATAATAATAAGTACTTACAAATTAAAAACTACAAATCTACAATACGCATAATACCTGGTAAAAAATATATACTAACACGTTGCTAGAATAAAATTTAGGTCACTTTAAAATTAATTATGCGACCTGAAGTGAGTTTTACAGAAAACAACTTCATTATGAGTTAGCAGTATCTTAAAATATGCAGAAATTTTGTTCCTTGATACACTAATACCAACAAGTTTACTGAACTACAAGCTCTCTTTGCATATTTTTGTTTTAACTAGTTGTCCCTCTTAACTCATAACGTGACGTTACGTAGCCTATGCTACTTTAGCTTTCTACTGGTGAAAGAATGATTCAAATCGGTTCAGTCGTTTCAGAGCTGATCACAAAAAAATCTTTCTTCTTTACGATACTAGCTTAGATTTTCTGTCTTTTAAAAACTGCCTTAGTAACATTTTTAGAACACGTCACATATATGTACATACTTATCAATTTATCATTCTTGTGTATTAAAGTATTATTTCTGTCTGTTCCCCAGATCTGTCCCCTAAGGGTAAAACAATAATAACAAGTTCGATCGGTCCGAGGTCGAATTTCTTGATAGGAAACCTCAATATCACTTAGCTTTATCCGAGAATTGAACACTAGACCTCATTCATAGCAGACGCATTTAACGACTGTGCCACCGAGGCAGAACAATTCTGTAAAATAAAACCTCCTTTTCCTGTTGTGATTTTTTGTAATCTGGACAGTAATTTCCATAGATTATATTTTTATCTACGTCATTTATGATATGTATTACGTAGCCGCGCTGTCAATTATTGCAGACACATAAAATGTATTTTAGTAAGTGTGTAATTTACAAGGTTTGATTTTCAAGACATTGCAATGTTTTGCGCAGTTTCTTAAAATAAAGATCAGAAACCATCTACAGTCTATTAAAGTTATTTGAAGGAAATAAGGGTTCGACTTTTACTATTTAATGTATCAGGTCCAATTAGGCAATGGCCTACTTCTTTGTAAATAGAGGCGTGAGACGACGTGACGTATCTATCGTTATTCTTACATTTATTTCTTGTAATAATACTGTACTTAGTTCGTCCTTCTTTCTAAACAGCTCCCTAGAATATTCTAGAGGGCAATTTAGCAAGAGAACATAACTAAACGCTAAGTAATAAATAAGTATACCGCGTTAATTATTTACCTGCAGAACCTCAACATAATAAGAAACGTTAACGGGAACGTTTTTATTTTCTCGCCTGTTTTATGATAATGGGGAATCTGGTCGAATTTATTGCATTACTTTAAAACACCCCGTGAATATTTAATTCGAAGAGATATCTTAAGTAAGCTCTCCCCCAGTTTTGTTCATGATTTACGCTGTGTTGAGAAACGTATGTTTATCAAAGTTATTTTTTACGTACTGGAAATTAATAAGTTGGTTTACTTTGTTAGCATTTTCATTTCGTATCACGCATTTATTTGAACAACGCATCATATTTATTATAATAATCAAACCGGCATGCAATCGAAATTATGAAACAAAATGGTGATTTGGGCATTTTAAAAATACAGTAAATAATTTAATAATTATTATTAGGGAAACACGCTTTAGCAATTTAAAGTATTTTTGAAAAGTACCTAGTGAACAGTAAAATTATATTATTAACAAAAATCTTTATTTGAACTTCTTATTGAGAATTAAGGGAAGATTGTACTTTTCCATAATTTTAATGAGTAATAAATGTACTATGTTTAGCACATAAATTATTAAAACATATGAAAAATTTGGCTTCTAAAAATAGCATGGCCGAGTGAGGTATATTTCTAATTAAATTGATGTTTTAAAGCAATACTACCAGCTAGCTAGACTAGCGATTTAATAGTCTTAAGTTATCGTTTAATGTTAACTAAGACAGCTATCTACAAGATAGCTGGTAGAATTCAGCGATTTAACACAGAAGTCAAAAATACTTTTTTTTTTATTCAATTAAAAAATACTGCTACGTACATTCTCATAACTATTTTAATCTAACTTTTAGACGATAAAGAACAAAACAGTTGTACTAGAATTTTCATACATTTAAAGTTAAAAACTTCGCAGGTTTTAGCAAAACGTAGTTTTAATGTGTATCAAAAAAGAAAGTTAATGTCACTCATTTTGCCGAAATGAACTTCTGTACAATGGAAGGACGAATTGAAGTCAACATTTTCATTAAAGTTCTAAAACTTTTTTTTTATTTTTAAAAAAGAATACTCATTAAAATTTTCTTTTGGGGTTCGATGCACACATGTGTAGTCACAGAGTAATAAAGCAAGCTGATGGACTTTATAAATACGGTACACAGTCTCGCCAAAGAAAACATTGCTATTAAGTACAATAACTTTAACCGATTATTTATTGAAATAAACTTATATTTCTGCCCCATAAAGATTTCTTCAGCCTGTCTATTGTTAGAATGACTATCTATTCTGTCTTATCGCTGCAATTCAATAGGTTAAAATAGCAAACAAGCATTCGATAGTCCACAGCAGCTAGCGGCCTTGACAACCCAGCGCCTCTTTAAAGAGATAGATCTGGCACCTTCATTGCGAAAATAATATGACAAGGCTGTGTAGCTGCGGTCTTCTATGGTGGATGGGTTGTATGTACTTGACTAGCCAGGTTATTAAAATTAGAACGACCTCCTAGGTTCAAGTGATAATAAAGAATTCAAGTAAATTGTTCTGACATATACTGTTATTTAAAATATACCAGATTTAATTTCTACAGGTATGCTAGTAATCGAGTTGTGTTAAAGTTCAAGTGCATTTAAGTTAAGGACATTTGTGCATACATTAGCCACCCGTACAGCATTTTTCGGCCGCTCCATCAGTCTTTATTATTCTGTGTCTCTACTAACTTGCATAAAAAGTACATAAATTAAAAAATATATAATAAGCATAAATAAAAACAAATGTCTTTGCTTCGTGTATGAAATAAATCTAGCCTGCGTGTTACGCTGAATTAAGTTATTTGTAGTTGCTTTCTAATTATTTTAAAGCTTCTGTTCATTAAGTGCTTTTGTTTTGAGTATTAAATTGACATAGTTTAAATTTTAAACAAGATACATTTTTGCTTGTTAAAGAATATAATAATAATATATTCTATCACACACACACAACACCATCTAGCCCAAACTAAGCAGAGCTTGTACTATGGGTACTAGACAATAGATAAACATATGTACATATATACTTTTTTTATGTAAAAACTTACATATTATACATAGAAACATCCAGACCAAGACAAACATTCATGTTCATGCACACAAATGTTTGACTTGTGCGGGAATCGAACCCGTAAGTATAGATTATATTCGTATATACAGTAAGTGTAGATTAGGTATGGGACAATGCTCCTCGATTGTATTAAAGTATTTTGTGTTATTGTCTGTTATTTTAGAAAATATTGTAGCTTAGAAGAATTTAGTTTAGTTAGTGTCATCTATATTTTTGCTAGCATTCAGCTTTATAATAATAGATGAAGCTGAAAACATAAGTTTATTTGCTTGAATTCGGTTAATTTAGGAAAAAACATTACAATCTATAAAAAATATTTTTGCCTTAGATGGTCTGTTTTATGAAAAATTACAATACGAACCATGAGGTGGAGCTGTAACCTTATCTAAAAACCATTTGACGCGGCAGAAGCCGCGGGTCATAGCTAGATGACTAGCTAGAGCTAGCTATAATTATATTTATGTCGTTCAATATGTTTGATAGAAACGAACAAATCGCTGCATGTTTAGTTTTTAAAACCTTTAAGGTATCACAGAAGTTTTCCAGATAGTAAAGAGTCATCTTAGCCCATTGATGCCTTTAGCACTAAATCTTCCCATACCCACCCCATGTTAATCTCATAAAAGAAGAAGTCACTACGAGCCCAGAGCAAAGGATACAGACAGACGACTAATCCTCAAAGGATAATGCTGACAGTACTGAGTTTAATTAAGGATCTGTGGAAATTCTACTAGCCATAGAATAAATAATAAAAATAGGTTACTAATGATTTTTGTTCCAATGTCAAAAATTTAACTTATTTTCTTTGAGATAGACATTGAGTTCATCAAGCCACGGGAAATATTCCGTCGAGCTTACATATGACATGAACACTATAGTGACACTGTTTACTGAGTACCTCATATGTGTATTAGCACAGCAAGGTTGCATGACAAATCGTTACGTGGCAAAAAGTTCGTGACAAAAGGTTATCTGACAAAAATATGTCTGTGTCCTATTCTGTAACCCTGACAACGTATGCGAAATTTCATAATGATCTGTCGAGTAGGTAAGACATGAAAGTATAATAAACAAATAAACAAACTCACATTCGCATTTATAATTTTAGTAAGGATTGTGGTAAAAGAGCAGCGATAGTTCAGTGGGAAGACCAACAGACTGCAAAGCAGAGGGTCTCGGGTTCGAACCCACGTCGCGCACCTCTGACTTTCGGAAGATATATGACTTTTCGAAATTATGTGCGTATTGATTGACAATTATCGCCTGCTCCGTGCCTCGGAGAGCACGTTAAGCCGTCGGTCCCGGCTGCCATGAACATCTATGGCAGTCGTTATTGGGAGAGTGTCGACACAAAAGATCCCACTGGGTCGAAGTGTCGCCGGTCTGCACTGACTGGCCCCCACATAAGATAAGATAAGGATTGTGGTACTGGCAAGATTACTACAACGCATTTCATACAGTTAAACTTTTTAAAAGTTGAAAAGTTATCTAACATATGTATATTAGCCAAATAACAATAAGTAGTTATACCTAAAATACAGCTTTGACATTTTAAGACTTAATACAGAAAACATAGTAACAGTCATTCCTTAGAGAATAAAGTGGGACACAAAAGGATAGGATCAAAGGTCGGGTTACGGGTTATGGGTTCGAATTTTACGGGTCGCTTGTGCATTTGTCGACAATGGCTACGTTAATGTGAAGCCTGAAGGTGGAAGGGCTCTGTAATCTTAGGGTATTGAGTCAAGTTTGATGCGTTTGTGGGAGAAAATAAATATTGATACGGTTGAATCCGGTATTGGGGTTCTACGTACTATGTACGATACATACATAGATGCATACATGGATTTGCTCTTTAACAAAAGAGTAAGCAGAGCCTTTTATGTTTAATACTACTTTACCTCTGGAAAGCCTATATGGCGATTTATGGGTATAACAAATGTTTGTTCCGTGTAGGGATCGAGGCCAGAACACTCGCCGTAGAGGCAGCGGCTAGGTGACGACTTAAGCCACTAATTCATCCGTGCAATCGACGTACAGACTATAAATTTATACTTGTTATGATCCTGTGATATATTCATTATTTTGTATATTATTATTGGATAATAAAAACGAAATCTTCTTCCTTATTCAATCGAAGTCTTCTCCCTTAGCCTTTATTATTCCCAAGTCACTTGGGGTCGGCTTTTCTGGTCTAACCGGATTTGAATGGATATCAGTTTTTACACGGAGCGGCTGCCACCTGACCTCCGCAACCCGAAGGCTAACGATACCCTAAGGCTAGACCAGTGTCAGGATATTAGAGGGTACTGACTTTCCCAATAACGACTGCCATAGATGTTCATGGCAGCCGGGACCGACGCCTTAACGTGTTCTCCGAGGCACGGAGCAGGCGGTAATTGTCAATCAATACGCACATAATTTCGAAAAGTCATATAACTTCCGAAAGTCAGAGGTGCGCGACGTAGGTTCGAACCCGAGACCCTCTGCATTGCAGTCTGTTGGTCTCCCCACTGAGCTATCGCTGCATTCCTTCTTCCTTATTCAATCGAAGTACCAACCAATTATACTGTCAGATCCCAGAAGATATAAAATTCAAACAACGAATTTGTAACGGTAAAATGACACTGACGCAGATTAAAAAGCGTTGATCCAATAACCTTTGTTGGGCATTTTTGCTCTGTGGTTTTCAGATTGGGAATAGAATACGACGTATTTCCGGACGCGCGGCCACCGCTCAATTTAGCTGAAGACTTGTTGGAGCGATTGACAGCGGGGTGGAATAAATTCATAGTGTACAAGAATTTTTCCGCGGTTGCGTCTGCATAAAAATATGTATTTATATGAATTGAACTTATTGATTATGTAAGTCTATGTAATGAAGACAATCCTAGCCATAATCCTCACTAATAGAAATTACGAATGCGAATGAGAGTTAGTTTGTTTGTTGCGCTTTCACGCCGTCTTAACCACTCGATCGTTCATCACGAAATTCTGCATGCACATTGTCAGAGAAAAGAACATAGAGTTTTTATTAGAAGTAGAGATAAAAGGAAATAAATACTGTTCCCGAGAGAGAAATTCATCGAAAAACTCTAATATAATGATTATATTATTTTATTTTATTCAGTACGTACAAAAACGGATAACAGATTAGCATATTACACATAATAATCATAATAGTACACAATGAGTAAATCTGACATCCAGTTACATTTGTACAGCATTTGCAATATACAGTACGTACGTGTAAGTTTACATTAGCTTAAACTTTTAAATGACTAACACAAAAATTAAAAAAAAAGGAAGAAAACATGATAAATTTAAAAATAAAAACAAAAGATATTGGTATATCTTTTAATCTTGTGATTGGGTACACTAAAAGTCAATGTGTGTTGTAGTTCAACAGAAAAGATTTAAATGTGCTGAATTTTTCGTGAAAATATCTGTTTGAGTATAAACAACATGTAACATAATAAATGCACATCCTGAAAGTAGTTTGTTCAAAATCAGCTACTGAATCAATTCCAGCAATTTTTTATATTGGTAATTTTTTGTCCCTAAAATAATTAAAACGAATTAAATTATAGTCACCCATTTATTAAACAGCTGAAATAAACGAAAATGTATCATAATTCAAGGCAATAAGGTTTTTGATGCAATAAAGACAATAATGTTAGATTTATTGTAATATACCCATACTATCCGCGCACCATAAGGAGAACTAATTCGTTAAATTAAAATATTTAAGTACATAAAACATTCTAATGATTATATTATTATTACGATTTAATAATCTAATTGGGTATTTTAGGTTGTGCGTTATATCTGTGACATGTTGTATATATCGATATCTGTTTATCTTGTACTTGTATCCTAAAATACAGTCTGCCTGTTCCTACGTCACGTACGAAAAGCCACAGTGGCGTGCTTCGATCACTTAAAATGGCGAACGTGCAAAATACCCCTTTTATATTAAAGTGGCCGACCGAAGTTCAGCTCGCACGTGATTGTCAAGATTTTGACATATAGCTAAACGAACTGACGTGAGATTTATAAATTTATGGCTTTTGAGAGATTAGGGAGCTTAATATGTGGTGATTTATATCACATATAAAATTATTTCAAACTAGCTTTTGCCTTTAATTTCATACGCGAAGTTGGAAGTAGGAATAATAGTCGGCCGCGATGGTGTAGTGGTTAGTGTAACCGACTGCCACGCCTGAGGTCGCGGGTTCGATTCCCGCACAAGTCAAACATTTGAGTGCATGAACATGGATGTTTTGTCTATGTATTATATGTATGTATACAAAAAAAAAGGTATATATGTATGTTTATCCATTGTCTAGTACCCATAGTACAAGCTCTGCTTAGTTTGGGCTAGATGGTGTTGTGTGTATGTGTAGAATATTATTATTATTGTCTTCTTTTTACGCGAATATTATTCATTGAAATTAAACTGCTATATACGGATTTTATCGCGTTGTTTATTTGACACTTTATTACAAAATTTTGAAAATTGTTACACTGCTACTACTATTAAACTTTACTAATTTTTAAGCTTTTATTTTTTATTAATATTAGACATCACTTAGTCAATTAAATTATAAAAGAAAATAATGATTAAAAAAATACCCTGCAGTGATAATGTACACTCTGAACTGTCTCATTAGTAGTACCTAATGTTTGAATGAAAAGCATTCAAACAATTCTACTAATGAGACAATAGTATAGTGTATGTATAAGAATGTTTTCGTTCTTATACATACGCTACGCTATTAATACTATACTATACTAATAATATTTTCTCATATCTAATCTAACTAGCGGAAATAAATATGGTGTCATAAATAGTTTTTCAAATAACTCTCGCACTAGAAATAATTCCTGTGTCTCGGGAGATATTACAAACATTCAAGTAACGAACACAAAGACAATTATGTAAGTAATTAATTTAATTAAGTAATTAAGTTGTAATTATCTACTTATAACATTATTTTATTACTGAATGCTAACTTCGTATTATAAATGTATTTAAGACTGCACCGAGCGTAAGACAGATAATGTCAGAGCTCGTGCGGCGCATATTCAAATCGGCGCCCGGCCGCCATAGTAAAATTGTATGGAGGATTGAAGTGCTTTTTGATAAATATGTATCTTTATTGCCAACCAATAACTTAAATATTTGGGACGGACAAATTGTAATATAACTATTTATGTTTCGTAAAATAGGATAGATTTCTATTGTTATAATCTAAAAATCACGAAACATGAGCTTACGATTTTGTAAATTTTGCAAATTCACGTAATTTTCTAGGCGAAAATATTAATTATTTTAGATTTTTTACACGAAGTAATTGTAAACACATTTATTATTATGGTAAATGTATATTTTATATTTGTTTTAAACAAAAAGTGTTGATTTTATTCACTTAACTGTGACCGCCTGTTTTGGCACATTTCGCTCGGCACAGTCTTAAGAGTTTGTTTGTTACGCTTTCACGCTTATCTACTCGCCCAATCATCATGCAATCGCATCACGTTATCAGGTATATCGGTACAAAATACGACATAGGATACCTTTCACACAGAAAAATATTCTGTTCCCGATGGATAGAAATGTATTATCAAAATCTAGTAAGTTATACATACATACACAGATTCACATAGCCTAGTGGGAAACCGTTGGATTGCCACGCAGAGGTCTCGAGTTCGAACCCAAGGCGCGCATCTCTGACTTTTCGAAGTTATATGCGTATTAAATAGTTAATTATTGCTTGCTTTGTCGGCGAAAGAAAACATCGTGAGAAAACCTGCATATCTGAGAGTTCTCATCCATGGTAACGGATAATAAGATGGTTGTCATTTTAACGTCTTGAAGTGTAGTAATATTGAACTCTGACTTTCGAAAGTTTTATGACTTTTCGAAATTATTGCGTATTGATTGACAATTATCACCTGCTCCGTCCCTCGGAGAGCATGTTAAGCCGTCGGTCCCGGCTGCCATGAACATCTATGGCAGTCGTTATTGGGAGAGAGTCGACACAAAAGATCCCACTGGGTCGAAGTGTCGCCGGTATGCACTGACAGGCCCCCACATAAGATACATACATATATGTATTATGTGTATGTGTATATATTATGTAATAATTGTTGTATGCAGCTGGCTTGATATCCGTAATTAACGGTGGTCTCCATTGAAAATCAGCGTTGCGATATCACGTCAGTATTATCACAACGTCAATGCTGAATGGCGACTATTTGTTGCCACAATAGTTATGTATTCTTTCTTCTTGTATGTAATTTCTTAATGTAGTCTTTGCAAACTATTTATTTAATTATATTTTTAATTTCATTTTACTATGTTATAATAAAATTTATGTAATTATTATTAAATCTTTGTGGCAATATTATAATTTGTGGCAAAATTAGGCGGTCTCGATGGCGTAGTGGTTAGTGTAACGGATTGACACGCCTGAGGTCGCGGGTTCCATTCTCGTACAAGTCAACCATTTGTGTGCATGGACATGGATGGTTTTGTCTTGGTCTGGGAGTTTCTATGTATAATATGTATGTATTAACAAAAAAAAATTATATAGGTATGTTTATCCATTGTCTAGTACCCATAGTACAAGCTCTGCTTAGTTTGGGCTAGATGATGTTGTGTATATGTTATAAGAATATTATTATTATTATAATAAATAATAAATAAATAAAATATTATATTATGTATGTCTTTCAAAATTAACTATTAGTAGTTAAAACGATGGTTTCTTGATATAGAAACCGGGCCTAAAATCAATGTGTAACATTCACATTTCAAATGCAATGATGGAAATTTTATGAGCCTATGAAAATATTGGATTTATACCTATTATAAAATTGTAGTAGGTTGATATTACCATTCAACGTGGCAATGCTGCTAGTCTTCTGGGTACTTTCGATGCGCGTGCGATGCTGAGAAACCAACGCTGCCAAAACAAGCCATTTTTAATTTTTACTAAATTTTACAGTTCTAAATTTTGTTCCTTTTCATTTTGTAGTCAGGTTTGTTAATATTAGTTAAGTTGTAAATAATGATTGTTGCTTTTTATGTTAATAATTAATTTTAAAAAATAAATCCGTTAACTGGTTGATGTCTGTACATATTATTATGAGAAGAAAATAATAATGTAAGGGGCCTTTATAAGGGCTATAGAACCCAAAACAATTATTTAAGAATTTTTGATTGTCTGTTTGTATGTTTGTACGTGCGTCACGCAAGAACTACTGCACGAAATTAAATGTGGTATTCACAGTTAAATTTTTGGAGATTAACTTTAAATCTGGTGACTATTTAATCTTATCACGTGGAAGTCAAGCAATAATAAGGGTTTAGGTTATGCACCTATTTATCAATCAACTAGCTTTTACCCGCGGCTTGCTCACGTAAAAGTAGGTTATGTCAAATTAGCAACAGTCCTTTAAAAAAATAAAACGTAGCCTATGCTACTCGGTTAAAATATAGCTAACTAATGGCGAAAAAATTTCTAAAATAGGTTAAGTCGTTTTAATTTAAATCCTTACAAACAAACAAAACATCAAATCTTGCCTGTTTATAATATTATAAGTTTATAAGTACTGTATACCCATCTATAGATATGTTTTATGTTTTTAGAGCGGCACCTCTGCCGTGAAAATGTTTATCCGTAACTTCGGGCCAAACGAACAAAACATACAAATAAGTATATTTAAACTTCTTTATTTTTAAAATGACATTAATAATAATAATAATAATACTCTACCACATCCACACAACACCATCTAGCCCAAACTAAGCAGAGCTTGTACTATGGGTACTAGACAATGGATAAACATACATAGATACTTTTTTTTTTTGTAAATACTTACATATTATACATAGAAACACCCAGACCAAGACAAACATCCATTGTTCATGCACACAAATGTTTGACTTTCGCGGGAATCGAACCGGCGACCTCAGGCGTGGCAGTCAGTTACACTAACCACTACGCCATCGAGGCCGACACATTATTTCCATGTTCGGACTACTCCATGAAAGTGTTTTTTTTTTGCGTGTCAAAATGACGGTTTAAGACAATCAAGAGGTTATGCACCGACATTCAGGACGAATCAGAATTCGTCCTGAATTTCGGTGCATAACCTCTTGATTGTCTGTGTTTATTGTGTTGTCAGTGTCGGGACGACTGTTAGTATCGTGAAACTCATTTATGCCAGAGCATAAATGAGTTTCACGATACTAACAGTCGTCCCGACCCTTCAGCATTTGTAAAGTGTCTCAGAAAGCAGACAAAGCAGTTGGTCCTACGTATGTTCTCTCTCCGATCGTGTCTAATTGCCGTCCAAACGGATTATGAGAGTGAGGAAGAAAAAATGCACTTTTGTTGGATCTATAATATATCCTATGCAGATGGCCAGTCTCCTTTAAAATTGCCTACCGTGACCAAAATTTGGTCTGGAGGACTTTGTTTGAACAATGTTCCGTGTTGCGAATGTTAACAGAAAGATCTAATATAATTGTTTGACCCTCGAGTCGAACTCGGAATACGAGAATATTAAAATAAAATAATTTTAGTAATATTATTAGCAGTAACAAAGCGGCAGTAACCAACATGGCAGTAATTAGTAAGTAGTTTCGTTGATAATCATCTCGTTATCGATTTCCACCAGCAAAGTATGATTGAGTGGCACAACTGTAATTTTAACTTCTAGTGCAAAAAATTTATTTCGTTAACTAATAGCACGGGGTTTGAAAGTATGACCGATAGATGGTAATAGACCCGATTTCTATTACTTGGAACACAAATTATAATCCACCATGTATTTATTATGATGAAATTAATAAATTAATTTAAACCTTTAGAATGACCGCTATTTGAATATGAGATAGATTCTAGTCGGATTGTTTTATGTGCCTTCTTTAAATTCTTGTAATTTTTTTTTCGGTTGCCACAGAACAGTGTTCTCGTTATGATAGTAGAAGAATGATTAGAAACAAATTATGACAGCTTGGCGCAGTCCTGGCCATCAACAACAGCCACTACGGCTCTGAAAAGAGTGTGTGACTATGAAGGAGAAAATATCTCCGATTCCTTTTTTATCTGGGATACTTCTTTCATATACTCAAAAACTACCGTTGGTTGTTTTTGTATTCTCTTATATATCTGTATTTATTTCATCTACTCAGCATACGTACATATAACCCAGATCAGGTACCTAAGCTTCCACTATTTTAAAGACATCGCTATGCGCATACATTTTCGATTGACGTAGGTAGCCAGCAAATAATGGAAATCTCTTTAGTGCGTCGTGTATTTACCGAAGGTTTGAAGATACCCTCGTCACCGCGCAATGGAGCCACCATCCAACTGTTAAATTGACCCTTTATTTATATACCTTTTGTAGGTATTGACTCGAAGTATTCGGGAAGTTACGGACTATTATTCCTAAAGGAAAGCTGTTAGTAAAGTTGTTTCGTAAATGTCTTTTGTTGAAGTTGACTAATTATCGGTAAGAATCGTATACCGATATAGTGTTACGCCTATGCCCCCAAAGGGCTAGGCAAAAGTATATTATGTCCACATTTTGATAGCTAAGGTTTAAAAAAACAGTCATAGTAAAATAATTTTAAACAGAAACAAGCAGTAATATTTTGTTACGCATCTCAATATTATTATTAGCCTACACAAGTACACACATAAAGTTAAGTAGCCACACAAACATATTAATGGCGGTATTTGTAATTACTTTTCTAAAAATGAATGAAGTTTTGTTTACAAAACTTCATTAATTTTTACAAAAAGAATTGCGAACATCTCTACAAGACTAAAGTCTTAATGAGATTTTCCCAAGAATGAAAAGATAATTAATAATAATAATAATTTATTTATTTTAGTATAAATTCTTAGTTTTACAATTGCATCTTAACAATAACAAAAAGTGCACTAATAGATATTTGCCCGAAGTAAGTTAAACGTGTGTTTGGAGTGACAAACTGCTTACAAAGATATGTAATACTCATATTTCCCTAGTTTTATTTTAAGATACTATGTGATAAGCCTATTAGGTTTGTTACGTATCACGTGAAATCTTAATGTCTTTATCAAGCACATTGTAAACTCCTTACTATTACCGAAAATTATTTGACAGAATAAATTCAATAACCGGCTCTGAAACCTTACAATCCAAATATATGTGTAAACTTATGTCATGGGGCCTACGAACCTAGATATACCTGCTTATTTTATTTTGACAATACCACATAATCGATATCAGCTTTTTTGTACAGCCAAAGTGAGAATATTCTATCACATACACACAACACCATCTAGCCCAAACTAAGCATAGCTTGTACTATGGGTACTAGACAATGGATATACATACATATATACATTTTTTTTTGTAAATACACTATAGCTTGTTTTATGTAAAATTCTCATACATACACACGACCACACAACCTGCTTTGTAACTTATTCTGGGGCCAAAATAAAAAAATAGATCACTCCAAATAAAATTGTTATTGATTACATTTGTTTTACAAAGTTTACTCAAGCCTGATTTGCAAAACACAAGTGACGTTTCCAAAGAGAATGTTTTAGATAATCTATATCGTAGGGTTTGAAGCGCCGTTTGGTCGTAGAATTGACCATTTCGATGCCATTCCGAATCCGATGTTTCACAAGAGGTCTCTAGATAATATAGATAGAGGCTGAATAGGCGTTTAGGCCTTAGGCAATGTTGAGATCAAACTTTTGGGCTATTGGGGCTGTGTTAAGATTTTCTTGAAGTTGGACAAAGGACGTAAGTTTGTTGCAAACTTTATGTTTTCTATATTAACACATTATTTTTCTAGATTTTATTATTTCTCGAGAGACGTCTATCACACTCTATTGAAAATTTACGAGTATTTAAGTTGAAGTAGTATTTTATGTCTGTCACTCCGCGCTAGGTCAGCGTGGTGCACTATAGCCTAACCCTTCTTACACTGAGAAGAGATACAGGGCTGATATTATATTTATATAACTAAAAGATGGTAGTAACCACGGCTGCCTCTGCATCTTTTTTGACGTGGTCGACGCATCAGATAAAATCAAATAAAACATCTTTTCCTACAATGACGTTCGGCGCATGGAACGTGCGAACGCTTCTTGATGGTGATTTCAACGTATGTCCTGAGCGAAAAACTGCTATTACAGCTCGTGAACTTCGTCGATATAATGTGGATATAGTTGCTCTCAGCGAAACACACCTTGCGGATGAAGGTGAGCGAGTGAAAGATGGTGGCGGGTATACATTTTTTTGGAAAGGTAGCCTCAGAACTACGGCGATCTGGTGTTGGATTTGCTATCAAAAACAATCTTTTGCGGCGTCTTCAGGAGTGTCCTGTGCAAATTTCTGATCCCGTAACCACATTCTTCTTCACCTTCTCTCACATGATTGGCTACAGCAGTCACTTGAGAGCACATCAACCACAACTTACTTCATGGAGATAAAGCAATCGCCGTGACAACAATTGGTCGGGAGGTATCATCATCAGTATTTATTTCAAGTAGTATTTATTGAATATAAATTAATAATAACTATCAAAATATACTATACTAGAAATTAATATTGGGTCGCTGACTAATTGAGTAAGTAATAAAGATTGGTAGATCTGCTAAGAAGAGAAAATATTATATGATGTGGTCATTTTAAGGCTTTCGTATAGTAATACCCATGAATAAGGCTATAGGACCAGGTAACTCCTCCAAAATATACTTCACATTAAAACCTTACTTAAAGGGATATGTAAATTTTTACAATCTAGACTTAAAGTGTAATTATCTTATTTACTTACATCAATTTAAACATATTTTTGTTGGCAACTCTCTCATCAGTATGCATTCTTGGTGTAGAGAAACTTTAAACGCATATAACTAATGTAAATCACTTTCTTTTCCCTTAGCCTTTATTATTCCCAAGTAGTGACTTGGGACCAAAGCCGACCCCAAGTGTGGGGTCGGCTTTTTCTAGTCTAACCGGATTTGACTGGATATCAGTTTTTGCACGGAGCGGCTGCCACCTGACCTCTGCAACCCGAAGGCTAACGATACCCTAAGGCTAGACCAGTGTCAGGATATTAGGGGGAACTGACTTTCCCAATAACGACGTGCATAGATGTTCATGGCAGCCGGGGCCGACGGCTTAACGTGCTCTCCGAGGCACGGAGCAGGCGATAATTGTCAATCAATACGCACATAATTTCGAAAAGTCATATAACTTCCGAAACTCAGAGGTGCGCGACGTGGGTTCGAACCCGAGACCCTCTGCATTGCAGTCTGTTGGTTTCCCCACTGAGCTATCGCTGCTTTTTTATAATATGTAGTGATTTAACTAATGTAAATCACTACATATTATAAAATAAAGTTCTCCGCCGCATCTGTCTGTCTGTTCGCGATAAACTAAACTCAAAAACTACATAACGGATTTTGCGGTTTCACCAATAGATAGAATTCAATTCATGAAGGTTTAGGTGTATAATTTGTTAAGGTTTTGTATTACCCGTGCAAAGCCGGATCGCTAGTAAAGTAAAAGAATATCTCTTCATACTATAACTATAATAATAACTATAATATTCTACCACATACACACAACACCATCTAGCCCAAACTAAGCAGAGCTTGTACTATGGGTTCTAGACAATGGATAAACATACATATTATTATATGCTTTTTTTTTTTGTAAATACATACATATTATACATAGAAACACCCAGACCAAGACAAACATCCATGTTCATGCACACAAATGTTTGACTTGTGCGGGAATCGAACCCGCGACCTCAGGCGTGGCAGTCGGTTACACCAACCACTACGCCATCGAGGCCGTCCATACTATAAAAATGGTAAGTATTTCTTTAGTTATGAAAGGTCCTAAGCTATTTATTTCTGAAAACTTATCTTAACGAAATCGCGGTCACCAGACTATCCTAAAACGTATTAAGTTTAAGTAACATAAAGACCTGATATCAGTCATAACGACCCATAGTTAGAACATCTAAACGACTTTATATACAAATAATGATCGTCGTGGATAGACACAAGGTATTGTAATCTTACATTTATAGTTATCATTAGGCTTCCATAGTTGTGACTTTATGTAGGCCACCTAGCTATACTGAGAACTGTTATGACCTTGCCTAGGGCGCCTAGCTATACAAGTTATTGTTGGAGTTATTGTCAAGTGATGTTGTATCGTAGAATCATCATAACATAGAGACGGTAATAGTTATTCAATATTTAAAGGTACGAGGGGAGTTCAATGTATTCTCGGTATAGGCATGAAATAATAAGAAGAAAATTCTGAAAAAAAAAATTTTTTTTAATGAAGTCTTCTATCACCTCTATGCACTTATTAGAGCGGGAAAGTAACTTTTCAATACAACCTAAAAATATTTTTCTTCCTTGTCTGAAAAATATTCATTAATTGCCGCCTTTAACTCTTCATCGTCGAAAAAAGTTTACCTCGAACATCTTTCTTGAGGTTTGGGAACAGAAAGTAATCACTAGGGACCGGGTCTGGGCTGTAGGGTGGATGATTGATTTCTTCAAATCCGCATTCCCGCACAACAGCCTTAGCAACGCGCCCTGTGTGAACCGGCGCGTTGCCGTGAAGAAGCAAGACACCTGCGGTCAATTTTCCATGTCTTTTTTCTTTTACTGCCTCCTTTAAATTACGTAGGGTGTTGGCGTAAGATGCGGCGGTAATACTTTGACGCTTTTTTGTGTACTCAATCAGTAAAAAACCCTTAAAACCCTAAAACACTGTGGGTCGTCTTCAATACTCTCTCTACCCCGTCTAAATTCACTAGACCACTTTTGAATAGTAGATAATGAAGGAGCAGAATCTTGGTAAACAGTCACCATTTCTTCTGAATAACTTTTTGAGTCTTTCCTTGTTTTGTAAGGAATTTTATCACAGCGCGATGGTAGATTTTTTTCAACATTGTCGCATCGGTTATCTTATTTGCCTTTTCCTAATCTTATCTTGAATACTAATGGTGACAATTAAATAAATTTTTATATTTATACCCTCAAAGAGTGTCTTTAACTAATGAGATAATTTAATTACTCTCATAGTATATCATCCCGATACCGAGAATACATTGAACGCCCCTCATAGGTATAGAATTATCTGTAATAGATATTGATATTGCTTGCAATGAGAGAATGGTTTGGTAATAATAGTTATATATATATAATGACATTTATCTTTATGAATAATATAATGTATCCTGACTCTTAACTAATATTATAAATGCGTATGTGAGTTTGTTTGTTACGTTTTCACGCCTTAACTCGACTCGATCGATCATCATGAAATTTCGCAGACGCGTTATCATAAGGACATAATCTTTCATCGAGAAAAAAAATCTTGCTCCGGAATAAAACCGCGAGTAAAAGTTCGTATAATTACCAGTTATATAATAAAATTTATATTTAAATTGTATAAGTACATTTTTTTTTATAACCGTAGCGGTAGCTCAGTGGGGAGACCAACAGACAGCAATGCAGAGGGTCTCGGGTTCGAACCCACGTCGCGCACCTATGACTTTAGGAAGATATATGACTTTTTAAAATTATGTGCGTATGATTGACAATTATCGCCAGCTCCGTGCCTCGGAGAGCACGTTAAGCCGTTGGTCCCGGCTGCCGTGAACATCTATGGAAGTCGATATTGGGAAGTCAGTGCCATATCATATCCTGACACTGGTCTAGCCTTAGGGTATCGTTAGCCTTCGGGTTGCGGAGGTCAGATGGCAGCTGCTCCGTTTAAATACTGATATCCAGTCAAATCCAGTTAGACCAGAAAAGCCGACCCCAAGTGACTTGGGAATAATAAAGGCTAGGGAGAAGAAATATATTTAATTTTAAATGAGATGCGAAGAGTAGTAGGTACATTACGGTACGTTGTTTTAAAATATAGGTACTTACTTTCTCTACAAATGGCGCACTAGTTTGAGTAGAAACATTCCTAATCACACTGACGCTTGTTTTAAAAAATACACTCAAATGTTTATATCATATTATCTTACTCCACACTTTTTTATAATATTTAGTAATTATGTTTATATCCTATTTACACGTATATTTACTTATTTAAGTATATTTTATTTTATATGTTTACACACTAGGCGCCGGCGTCACCAAATTGGATTTCGCAGAATACCAGTGTTGCGATTTTACAATCGCAACGTACGCTGAGCGATGTCCAAATTTTGGCACTGATGGGACACACATTTTTTCATTGTTTCAATTTGTGTTGAACTATAATTTTAATACTTTTATTTTATTATTGTTTTTATTTCATTATTGTTTTTATTTCATTATTGTTTGTATCGCTGCACACTGACGTGACCTTGAACTGAATGGAGGCAGTTTCCGTTTGGTTAAGCGGAAGGTGTGGTGTTGCCAGTGAGCAGTTTTTAATTTATAGTGTATATTTTTTTTCTTTTTCTTTTTTTTATTTTATTATTGTTTTATTATTGTTTTATTTTATATACTTGTGTCCTTGTGTGCCAAAATAAATATTTTTTCTTTCTTCTTTCTTTTCTTTCTTTCTTCTAATGACAACACGCCGAGTGTTGCAGGTTGTATCTCGGCACGGGACAGATATTTGTATGATCCTCTATATGTAGTTCGTTCTTAAGTAAAAAAGGAAGGTATCTTTTGAATACTGATTATCTGTTGTGACATACATAAGTTTACGTCAGTTTGGAACATTATATTCTGGAAGTCTCAGAATCGATTCCCAGGAAACAATCCGGGTATTTTATTTTATCGGGTATTTTTGCTGCAGAAATTATTCTCGCACTTAGCATCTTACCTCATATCGCGGACTCCTTACAAAGATAAACGCACACAAAGTAGAAGACTCGGAACAATTTTAGATCATAAAAATGTTTGTGCCGTGTGGGTTTCGAACACTAAGCGTTCGCTCACACACAAATGCAACCTCTTGCCTGCCAATTAAGTGGCACAATAATGTTATTGGATTTTCAGCCAAGAAATTCTTATTAGCAGGTCGAGGTCCTTTTATATCTTTGTCCACGGAGTAGCAGACCAGGTGTGAAATGACAATAGACTCGCCTGCAACACGGTACTTTTCATCACAAATAAAATTTAACCATCATATACCTTTTTTCTTTTCACGCGGTGAAATGCTCCTCATGTTTGCATCTAGAGCTTTTGTAGGAGCATCTCCTTGTAGCGAGAGGGTTATCTCGAGCTCTTCTTCACTTCGAGCCTACCGACTAAAACCACCATGGTAGCCAACTTGCTGCTTTGTATGTTGGATGCGTCACTGGAACTGAAAATACTTCAGCGACCCATCCAGCAGTGCCCAATGCAAACAAGAATAAATCTGCGGACAACGACTCCTGGGAAGCACCATATACCTATCCTAACCAAACCATTCGGCGATAAACAACCACTATGCCATAGCAAGTTTATTTGATCGTTAGTTTGACCTCAAAGCAGTTAGTGGTAACCGTACTTGTACCTAGCGACAAAGGTGACGATAATTACTGTCTATTTCTCAGAACTAAATTATTCTGGGCTTAAGGCTTGCGGTTTGCGCTTTGCGGTTCCCTTAAGGTGCTATTTAGGTTACCATATGTACGCCAAGTCAGAGGACGGGGAAGGATCTTATTTGACCTGTAATAGAAAGAGATACTATACTAATGAGCCAGGCATGTATGGCCCCCAAGGGGTGGGCAGAGGTGGTCCTAACTAATGTTAAAAATGTGACTGTGAGTTTGTTTGTTTGTTACTCTTTTACGAGTACGACATTAACTGTTAGACTGATCATAATGAAGTTAAATCATAATGAAAGAACAGGGGGTACTTTTCATTCAGAAGAAGTACTGGTCCTGTGCGGGCAAAGCCGAGGGCAAAATATGCGAGCTGTTCTTAGACTCTCAGCGAGCGAAGCCGCGGGCAAAAACTAGTAGATAATATGCGAGCTGTTTTTAGATTTCATCTAATAAGGAGCCTGCTGTCTAAGGAAATTTATAAGCACCGTGCTGCTGCCTGAGAATTGATAACAGTAAAACTAATTAAACTTTGCATGTCCCGGGAATTGAACCCGAGATGTCGTGCACAGCAGTAGCATTCTTTACCGCTCCATCACTGAGGGCAGCTTGGGCTGACATAGGGCTAAAACCTAGTTGGTGAAAAGTGAATGTTAAACAACTGCCTACTTCTTCGGTAATATACATACATGGATGCGGCCATTTTATAAACAAACCCATTCTTTTTATTTCAACCGCAACCTGAATTTTTTTTCGTTAACCCCTATAGTTACCTAAACTAATGTGTTCAACAAACTCCAAATAAAACCTCCATCAACATAAATCTTATATATAAAGCCTTTCATTTTCATAGTAATGTCAAAACAAAAACAATACTAAATCTAACCGCGTTTAACGGGAGGGTAGAATTAAAAAAATGTTAGTAAAAATACGTCGCGATACAGAACAGGACACGTACGCATCCGACGTGAGCGGACCGACCAATGCGTGTTAATCGCACATAAACCTAAGCTATGACGTCAGTCCTTTAAAAAAAATGGAATATTCGTATTTTCATTGCGATCGTTTTTTGTTACCGCATTCGATTGTCGGTGCACAACCGTTGTTTTGATGTCGAGTCATTTCAAATTGTGTAGTTCTATTTCATTGTATTGTTGTTCTGCGTTTAGGTGAAGTTATGTTTACTTTGTACTATGTGGTACATCAAGGAATCACTCCTTTATAGCCAGAGGGGGTAGGCAGAGATGCAGTCAAATTTGCCAGCAATAATTTAGTGCCCACGTAATAGGAAGCTAGTCTACTAATGATTACTGAATAAACTTTTAGACTCCGTGCTGGTAGGTACTAAGAAATTTCCAACAGAACTTTTTTATCAACTCTACCAATAATATCAGAAAAAGTTTATGCGTACTATACAATACAAATGTTTATAATTACCTACCATACGAACAACTACTAGAAAAATGTAATATCTTAACACTTGAAAATAGACGTAAACTGCTCAAATCAATGTTGCTTTACGACATATGTAATAATGGATATGATTGCCCGTCTCTAGTTAATCAAATTAATAATAATAATAATAATAATAATAATATTCTATCACATACACACAACACCATCTAGCCCTGCATTAATAAAAATAAAGTAATTTTATCACGGAGCCACTTTATAATAACACGTGCCTTTTCATATTAATATTATCCTACATTTATGATGTGTCATTATAAAACTTTACAAGTACAAAACCCTTCAGAATCTCGTTAAGCTTTTTGGGCGCCAACATAAATATCCATCCATACTCTAATAAGAGTATTACAACTAAGGTGGCAATACCTTATACGGCCCGTTTGATGATAAGTGTTTACCGCAGCCTACGATCGCTTGCAATATCATAGATATCGCTCACGCGTTGCTAACCTAGGGAACGAGGAATTAAAAATAAGATGAGAAAGAAAGAAAGTAACGGGAGATGTGCGAAGGTAAGCTGTCGAAACTCATGAACTTGTGATTCCATTCGGTACAAGCTACCTCTTCTTAAAGCAACTTGTTAGAAAATCGAGCAAAGGCTAACTATATAAAAATGCAATTTCCTCGATAAACTCATATAGATTCTTCTTGTACGTGTTTTTATTCAATTCCGGGAACGCTATGGAATTTTCTAGTATCTCGTCGAAGCCGTGCAAGAATTTTATTGCTTTAACACCTATTTCCAAGTGCATATTAAGAAAAATATTATTACAAGCTCCTTTGTGATTGTTCGTTTTATAAATGTTCTTTTGCCTGCTTTTTCTCATGAGAGCTTTATTCCTTGAGCAGGCCTTTTTCTAAATAATTTTTTATTTGCTTTTATTTTTTTATTATAATAATTTATTATTAAATTATTGAGTCCAATGGCATACCGGTGGCCAAACACAATAGGTTTTTAATTATGACTGGTATTCTAAGATTTGACATATATTAGTCAATTGACGTATAAAAGCCATCAAACCATCAAATTTTATTAAATGCTTGGATGTTCAGTAATAGTTCATGGAGAAATGGTTGCAGCACCTTACAGCTCTTATGATTTGTAAACAAAAACTTGGCGATTAAAAAGAGTGACCATGAGTTTCTTGCCCGTTCTTCTCATGAGCCCTACACCCTTGCTTTGCTGAACGTGGCAGTAAATGTAAATTCGCAGAAAAAAATGGTGTAACTTTGACATTCATAAGTGTTACCTTGTAACCTAATCTGAATAAATTTATTTTGAATTTGAATTTGAATTTTTGAAAGCAAAGCTTATAAATTTATATGTATATAAACATTTGTGACTTTGACTTTGAAAGTAAGATCACTACATTGTTTAAGTAAAGGTACTATACGGACAATACTTTTATTGCAATAATATGTAAATCACGGCTGCAATATATTTAAATGTAGCCCGGCCAGCTCAAAGTCATTTAAATGCATCGGTCAGTTCAGACATAAATCTTTGGATAGCCATATGCAAATTTAGTGACTTGTATTCTATACTAGCTGTACGCTGCGGTTTTCCCTAGGTTTATGATTACTGAGCCCTGCTCCCGCTGATCGTAGTGTGATTTTATATAGCGTATATTACTCCTCGAAAAGTAGCTTTTTAATGGTAAAATAATAAGGTTGATTTATATGTTTGAATTTGTACATTATTTTATACTCAACAGCAAATAGCAAGTAAAAGAGACATTTTTGTGTAAACATTATCAAAATTAGTTCGAAAATAACGGGGTAGCTAATATTTTATTTGGATAGAAGTAGAAATGGGGTCGTAGTGAGGATATCTTGTTTTCTTCCTCGGACAACTTCATGGTTACATCATAGTTTACACCGTGCATCCATATTTAGATGGTTAACATTTGTTAAACGTTAATAACTACCTTACTACGTGAATAGAAAATACTAGATTTAAAACGCTTGTGTGTTTTTCACTGTGGAGTAGACTTCTAAAATTGTGAGTTAATTACCCTTGTATAGAAATTAGTTCAGCAGTTTTGAAATTTTTATATAAATATAAATATTAGTATAAATTATGGCAGTTATTGCTAGCCAGGCTATTGAAGCTACACATTGCAGTAAAAATAAATCCTATTTAGCAGTAAAATAATTGCTCATTAAATCATACTTAATAGACCATAATATTGTCTTCTATTTACGCGAATATTATTCATTGAAATTAAACTGCTATATACGGATTTTATCGCGTTGTTCATTTGACACCATATAACAAAATTTTGAAAATTGTTACACTACTACTACTACTATTAAACTTTACCTACTAATTTTAAGCTAATTAAATTATTATTAAAACTATTTAGATTAATTTAATAGACCAGTTTCGTGATCGCAAGGTACAACATGGAAATAGCAGTTATGTATTAGTAGTTTAGTTAGTATTCAGTAGTTTCCAAGATCAGTTTGTTCGTATATATTAGTTTGAGAGTTCTCCATAATATTTGAAGGTGTCTGAAGTTTACCAACCTGTATATGGCTAGTTATGGCCATTGTGAGAGAAAACCCGTGCCCAGCAGACTAAATCGTAAACAGGGTTGATATAACATCGATAGTCTATAGCTCATATCCCCAAAGGGGTTGTCAAGGGTATATTACACTTAAATTTTGCCAGTTAGTATTTTAAGGTCTCACGATAGTGGTGAGCCTATTGC
This sequence comes from Catocala fraxini, assembly GCA_930367265.1. Taxonomy (NCBI): domain Eukaryota; kingdom Metazoa; phylum Arthropoda; class Insecta; order Lepidoptera; family Erebidae; genus Catocala; species Catocala fraxini. Next base: position 21,915,066 of record OV884038.1, read on the forward strand.
GGTTGACATATTTATAAACCGTGATGCTATTAAGAACTTTTTGACAGAAAATTCCTATAACATTCAGCTTAACACGGAAATCGAGACAAGCATTAATTTGACTGCAGGAATAATGGGTTAAGGGGTTGCATTGCCACTGCTACTGAGGTGAAATAGGTTCGACACGGGACAAAAAATTTAGTAATCCACTAATTGCTGTTCTGTCTTTTTTTTATACCGCTATGGTAGCAGACAAGCATACGGCCTATGATGGTAAGTGGTCACCGTAGCCTATGGACGCCTGCGACACAAGGGGCATCACTTGCGCGTTGCCGACCCTTTAGGAAAAAAAGGAAGTGGGAAGGAGAAGGAGCGGGAAGGGGGATAGAGCGTGATTGGGCCACCGGCACTCTCACTCACTAAACGAAACACAACAGTAGGAATACTGCTATTTCACGTCGACGTTCTGTGAGAGGGTAGTACTTCTCCGGTTGTGCCAGCCCATTCATGCTGAAATCAGCGAGGCTCTACTACTCAAACACAAACAAACTCAGTCTGGGTGTTCTTTGAATGTTTTTAAAGTCCTATATCAAGGAATTGATAGTGCGAGTGGCGTCTTTTTTTAACCGGCTTCAAGCAGGAGGTTCTCAATTCGTCGAAACCTTTTTTATTTTTTTTATTTTCTTTCACCGATTACTCTAAGACGCCTGAACCGATTTGGAAAATTCTTCTTTTGTTTCAAAGGGTATACTTCCCAGGTAGTTCCATTTAAATTTTATCGAAATCGGTTGAGAGGTTTTTAAATCGTGTGCTGTCGAAACCTGCATCTTTAAATCTCATAGACAATACAGCATCTCTTAAAGCATTATTCATAGTCTATGAACAAAGCTAAACATGTATAATGGGAACGATATGAAAGAGAATAGCCGATTAACACTTGGAAAAAGGAGCTATAAAGGAATCACCAGTAAAAGGAAAACTAAACAGATCTACGATAATCTCTTTGAGTGAGAATATAAATCCTCAGTATTTGAACGCAGCACTTTCCAGAGAAATTGTAAAGGATTTTTTATATGAAAATTATCCATTCACAAAGTTAACGGTTTGAGTTATTTTTATAGGGCAACCAGAAGAGATAAGTGATGGAGTGCAAGTAGGACGTATAGCCTGAATATTCTGTATTGGTTAAGCTACTATATTTAGTTAGGTAAAGGTGTCTAAAACTGACTCCATATATCGATTGTTATTTTATGAGACAAGTAATTAGGCAATTAACAATGTTAAAAGTGCCTGCCTTGGAATCGAACTAAACTAAACTAAACGTAAATTATTATGTTAATGTATGTTTAGTTTTGTTTAGGTTTCGCACATTGGCGGCACGGCACGGCAGGGGATCCTTCGGCATCCCTACATGTAAGCGCACACTGGCGGTAACTAAGCCGTGACATCCTTAGGTATGCCGCGACATCCTTAAGCATACCTAAGCGTCTAAGGTACTTCGGGTACTGTCAAAGCGTTCCGAAGGCAGCCGATACGGCATGCCTAAGCATACCGCGGTATTGTTTTTGTACTTACGACTGTTAACATTGAAATTACAACTTTATTTCTATACGATTAGGTTATATTTTTATTCGTTGCCTAAAAATACCTTGCTTTGCCGTGCCGCCAATGGGCCCCGGGCCTAGTTCGATTCCAAGGCAGGCGCTTTTGACTTTCTGAAGTTATGTGGATATTAAATGGTTCATTATCGTTTGCTATAACGGTAAAGCAAAACGTCGTGTCAATACGTCTGAGAGTTCTCGGAATCTCGAACTTAGCCTAACTCTTTTGACCTTGAAAAGAGACCCGTGCTCGTCGTTGCATGATATTATTATAGTATCAGGCCCACATTTTCGAAGGTGTAGGAAGAAGTGTCTTACCTTACACCCACATTTCGCAATTCCACTGCGGAGACCGCGCTGTGCTCCGTCACGGACTCGCGGGTGCCCGCGACGGACTTCCGCCTCTCGCAGCACCAGCAGTAACAAAACAACGCTCACTGATTTCCTAGAAACAGCTATGCTCGCGTGCTCCATCGTGCGGACACGTTGTCCACTGGGCGAGCCACGTCACCCGCGCCGCGTGCGGCGGGAGACCCATGATAATAGAAAACGGCACGCCACGCGGGCGCCCGCTCCGTACATCCGCTTAACGCAACGGACAGCCTTAGATATCACGTACTTAGGGACGAATCTATTATCTATCGGGCAAAGTACTAACCTCCGTGCTGCTACTCTACATTTGTTGACAGAAAACCCCAAAAAAATTTTGACCGACCTCGAAATCTAAACCGAGATTACATGCACAGCAGCTGTTACAATCACAAGCGCTAAGCCATCGAGGCAGCATTTTATATGTTAATCCAAAAAACTCTCTTGTTGTGCTCCTTTGAATTCTTTCACAGAAAACACCAGTAACACTTTGTCCGATTCGGACATTGTATTCAAGACTTAATGAACAGCGGTCATAGGTAGTACCGCTGTGCCACGAAGGCAGCATTTTAGCCTAAAAAAGTTTCTTATTGCTTGACTCGTTCAAACATAAGCATCCGTAATACACATTATAACGCCAAATGTATAGAAGCGAACTACACAAAGAGAGGTCTGTATTAATAAACCACAGGTAGGACTACAATCGATATCACAGGACAACTATAGCCAGTTGCTTTATTAAGCACTTTCTGCTGAACTACATGTACTGATTCGAATACTTTAGTATTTTACCGGGATGTGCAACATATGGGAAAATGTAATTAATATTTCGTATTTTCGTCACGTGGAATGAGAGGTGAAATGACGTGATTTAAACATACGAGTATTTGGCTGAGGTGTACTGTGTACAGTTATCTTTGGTACACACACTCAATACACGTGTGTGAGTATGTGTGTGTGTTTGTACACACAACGTGTGCTCACACACGTGAGCGAAAGTACTACTGGGATAGCTGTACGAAAAAATAATAATGACCTAGTTTACTAGTAACGCAACGGTAGTGAATGCGCCTGTTGTGCTTGACGTCTTGGGTTCGATTTTCGAGTCGGAGAAATAATTATTGGGTTATTCTTTCAAGGTATTTTTGGTAGCAACACGTAATCCGGAAGTGTGCCCAGTAGATGGCAATACGCTCGCATATCTGGCAAAATATGCATGTAATACGGCGCTGCTTACCCCTTCGGGGTTTTAGGCATGTACCTGTTAATAAAATACAATAGTGCTAGTTAATCACTACTAGACACGTGTATATTAAGTCAGAAACAAGCCTCAATTATTAAATAATAAACGTAAAACCTAATTTTCTTTATCGAATCTACAACAGCGTAACAATTACTCGATATTCAAGTTCAACCTCCATTGAAACATCAAAAGGAATAAAGATAATTTTGAGCCAATGAATAAAATTCAATGTCCAATTTTCCAAATTTAATGGTGCGGTAAACGGCGTTGATGTCAGCGCCAATACAGATAAAGGACAAGACTTTTCAACCGTTCTCACAGATAAAATAACCACTTTCCGCAGAAAAAAATAAACATTGCGAGAACAGAGAGGTGATAAAAGCTACTGGCAATAATTTACGAGAATTCACTCGGCTCTTTTATTAAAAATTTAATTCCACGTTTAAAAAAAACCCGCTCGTTTAAAAGCAAAGTTTGAACCTTTTTAAGAACATCTGTATTTTTCAATAAGGTTGCCATTAAGCTTTTTAGATGTTAAATTCTTTCGAACTACGAATCCTTTCAAGACTATTTCAACGCGGTAAAGGAAGGATTTAGACAGCCGCTTTGTTGGCTCGGAGATTTTTAACATTTCTCTTTTATGTAATTGTTCTTGAAGCGTGTGATGAAGCGGACTTATAATGTAATTATTTTATCTCTTTTTCTTTTCTGACTCTCTGATTGTATAAAAGCTTATGTAACTTATGTGTTGACTAGGGAGTTGTAGTGGGCTTAAGGTTTGATACACAGACTGCTCATAGACTTTTATGGTGCATCTGATAGATTAGTTGGTTGACTACGCAATTGCATAATTATTAGTCTGGCTACCTCGGTGGTCTAGTGACTGGTTTAAATTAAATAAAGAGCTATTGGGTTATACTGACAGGAAATTCTCAGAAGCATCCTGACTAATTAACTATGTTGCATTCCTATGCTTTGGAAAGCCAAAAGGTACTGCGTCTATTATATACCTACTGTTAAAGAGTATATATCTCTACCTTAACCAGACAATCGAAATCTTAGAAACGCGATAACCCAATCTATTTTCAAGAAATTTCGACACGATTTCAACAAAAGGGACGAAATTTTTGTTGAAATCGTGATACCATCAAATCGATTTTTAAAACTTTCGTGTAGTCTATATTTTTTTAAATATATATTTATATGTATTAATAGCCTTCATAGACATAAACATAAAATATATACATTATTATAAGAGGTACATACTTAGGCTGTACGGTCACACCGTGGTGATATACATAACATAACTTCAAGCTTGATCCCAACGCCTTAGACCCTATATGGAATTCACAAAATTATATATTATTATTCACGAACCGAGCTGTGTATAAAAGGTTTTATCACCAAACACAAAACAACGATATATTTCCCGTCATATTTAGGGCGCGTTGCCGAAACGTCGCCTCTCAGATAACGACTATGAGACATCCTAAACGGTTTATTCACCCTTCCAGTATAATATGGGACGAATACATGTACCAACAATATCCGGTATTAGACCGGTCATTGTAACTCTTTACCATTATACCAAGTATTGTAGTTAACAAAGAATGCTTTTGAATATGTTGCATTGTGTTCAGGTTAACGACCGCCACGGCAGCCATATTGAAAAGTATTTCCATTTCTATTTTTAGCCATGCTTGTATCCAAGAAAGGGAAATTTTTTACCTAAAAGTAACACGAAATTTAAACCGGTTGTATCTTCGTTGTTATTAGTTAATGAGACAAAAGAAAAATGCGTGTCCAATATTTTTTGCTACTCTAAAAGACAGACTAGTAGTCCTTTGTAGTCATCATGTCTATTATCATTAAGACTTCTTTCGTCCGATTTTAAGGAATCGTATCCGAGATGGCATGAAGTCTCCGAAATAACAGGTCTGCCCACACTTGCAGAGTTCTACACACATAAGGTTATGAGTATTCTTGGAAAGCAACAGCATTATCCTATAAGTCGTAGTTACTTTAACCTTAAAAACATTATGTTCAAGGAAAATAGAGATACAAAGGCTACAAAGAAAAACCTCCTATCAATTACCAAAATAATAACTGGGTAAAATAATGAGGATCAAACTCATTTCTTATGTTTCGTATTTTTCTTGTAATACGCTTCTTTGTAAGATTCCAAGATAATAAAATTTAACAATACTCTTTTAAATTATTTATTTTAAATATAGCTAGAGAGGATGTTTTAAAAACTCTGTTCTATTTTTAATTATATCCTTTCTATTTATAAACTGTCCCAGATTTTGCCACAGGTAACTTCAATTATGAGGGTTAGAATATAGTTTGCTATGCTGATTCAATGCGGGCTGGCGGATTCACATATCTTCGAGAAAGATGGTCGCCTCGCCGCTGCCATTGCGCCGTGTTGTGGGTTCGAATCCCACACGGGACAAAAAATTGTGTAATCCGCAGATGGTTGTTCCGAGTTTGGTTGTTCTTTGTGTCCGTCCCCTCGGCACAGGAATTATTCCTTGGCGAAGAGCTCTCGTATTTATTATACTGTTAAATTGAACGATTATTAAATCCTAGCTAAACCCGGTCACGCTTCACTGTGGCTTAGCCTGATATTTTAAATTGCGCATTTCTATGGTAACTTCAGGATATAGTATATCAAGTAATTTGTATATAGAAATGCAATGTAGTACAAATTTTAAGTCAATCCGATAACTGCTTCTTAAGAATTGCGGACACAAATATAATCGAAATCTTAAATTTCTTCGCAGGCTGTCCCGTTAAGAATCCTGAGACTCAATCTTATCTTATATTGGGCACATAAATATAAATAATTATGAATACGCAATGTAGTCTTTTTGCATTTTAATAACACGTATAAAATAATGTATTTACATTATTTAATGTCTCACCATTCTAAAATCTGTATTAAATTCGCACTTTTGAATGGATTTTATTTTCTTTGGCAATGTTATCAAGAAAAGCAAAGTATTGTTATTTTTACTTGTTAAATAAAACCTTCTCACATTGAGAAAAGGCCCGTGCCCAGTAGTGGGACAATTTAATACAGAGCTGGTATTATTATTTAATGAAACCTGTTCTTGGAAACATTTTTGTTTTGTATTTTTTTTCGGCCAAATATCTCTCTAAAAGGGTGTATTAGGCTTATCCATTTTGTAATGTATATAAATATTTAATTCAGGCAATACATATGAATTAGTTCACAGAGGTCAGTCCAATGGTTTACTTACTCGACTATCTATAATCTATAAGAACGTAATATTGTTATGAATATAATATATTTGCGGGCTTTGACTCAAGATTAAGGGACGGTCAAGCGAATGTATAATTTATCAATTCCATTGATTCATACAGTCATACTCTCAGGAATATATGGACTATAACAGGGGAATAGGGAATGAGGTGGACATATGTTATATCATTCTCCGAGGCGGGATCATTTGCGTCCCTTGTAAGGTTTGCTAAGATTTGAAATCAAAAGGTGATCTTTCTTAGGTTTGTCCGTCCGTCCGTCCGTCTGTTATACAACTTTCAACTCAAAAACCGTAAGAGCTATAGACTCGCGGTCAACGCCGTTCGACTCAGCATAGTCGATATACCCCCGAAATGACTATGACATTTGACCTCTGACGTCAAGGTCACGTGATACCATCTTTCAATAACAGCTAGAGACTCGCGGTCAGCGCCATTCGACTCAGCATAGTCGATATACCCCGGAAATGACTATGACATTTGACCTCTGACGTCAAGGTCACGTGATACCATCTTTCAACTCAAGAACCGTAACAGCTAGAGACTCGCGGTCAGCGCCATTCGACTCAGCATAGTCGATATACCCCCGAAATGACTATGACCTTTGATCTCTGACCGTCACGTGATACCATTTTTTCGAAATCTTAGATTTACGGCAATTAATGGCCGGTTCTCACTTGTTATATACCTTTCGATTACTTATTGGCTGTCGAGTTTTCTACTTCGCAGGTGTATTAGTCGAGGATCTAGGTCTAACAAAAAAAAACTCTTTACTCTTGCTAAATGTCTGTGCTTATTTCTGCGGCTGATCTAGTAGCCTTAGCTTCGATGCCTGCCTGAGCGAAGTTTTCATAAAATATTCTATTAATTACTCTTATGCAATTAAGTAACAGTATGGAATTTGGCACTGCGCCTAGAACGGCAATACACTCTAAATAGGATTACGTGGGTCCTAAAAGCAAAGCTAGCAAAATCTGTATATAATAAACCTCTGGTTACCGCAGTTGCACTCACTGCTCGGTAAACGATTAGTGAAGTTAAGTAACGTTGGGTGCGGTCCATCTATAGATGGGTGACCGCTTAGTGGTATTTCATTTGAGTGTCTCCGTGCTTCGGAGGGCACGTAAAAAGTCGGTCCCGGCTGTTGTCAAATTGACAGCAGTCGTTAAGCCATGTCAGAGGCCTAGGCCCCCGAGAGGCTTGAACAACTCTTGACAACAGGTTGGCCACTAACCACACGAAAAGAAGGAAACTTGAAAATACACGTAACGATCGCCAGACGTGTATGTGTAATCCACAAACACACAAATATAAACATGAACCCGCAGTTTTAGTGCTCGGTACATAAACACTCATCAGGAATGAGACAATACGTTGCTGACAAATATTGGCATGACTTCAAGACAATTATAATTTGTACATACGACGACGACGACGTTTGCTCACGGAGTCGGCACGGAGACGTGAAAGTCCCGCTTGATATTTGTGAAGAGTTTTACCTTAAAATGAGTGTGAATAAACTGCTCATTTATAGCGAGGTTTGACTGCCTCGGTGGCGAAGCGGTAGTGGATTACGACTGCTGTGTATAAGGTATCGGGTTCGAATCCCGAGTCGCACCAGCAAAGAGATTTTCTGACAAGAAATTCTCAATAGCGGCTCGGCGTTAGAAAGTTGGCCGCACCCATTCGGTTCCTATCACCCCATTTTTATTTTTAATCACTAGGAATCATTCTTGTGTCGCGAATGACTTTACTGAAATTCAGAACAAGCATTTGTGGACCATGCAAATTTTTGTGCACTCTTGGCGCAGGACCATCTCTGAAGCGACCACTTAAAGCACTACGTCATTTATTTAGTCAGATCTTGATTCTATGAAAGAAAAATAATATCGGGTGCGTCCGTAATCGTGTACCGTATGTATTCAATTGTTACCTAAATGTTAATATTTTCTGTGTCAGCGGCATAATACAATACCTACTGAGATTTATCTTTCACGAGTAAAACTCTTGTATTGTTAGCGGTCACTCAAAGGTCTTGAAGAGATTTATACGTAACACTGACGTCTACACTTCTTTTGTTCTTTTCATATAAAATTGTGAAGGGATACCAAAGGAAAACCTTTGCTGCCCTTTACAAATAAAATCTAGCAAACGTTCTTAAATCCAAGTTGGAGACAGTATGAAAAAGAATGCGTGCACGAAGAATAATAATTTGATTTAGAATTTAATATGCTCTTTGATATGAATTAATTAATAAGTAATGTTAATTTTAATAAATAATTATAATAAATTTGTATGCCGCTGTGTCGGTGAAACATGATGGACTAGAATTGTATGTAACATCTTTGTACCGTGCTTCTAGCAAATAAATAAATAAATGAGAGTGAATGCAGCCTGAGCTATAAGTCGAGATCGTACCTAGGAGAAATCAGAAGACTGCTACAGCTATTCTGAAGAGCAATCGCGTTTATGTATGTACATATATAATATTATAGCGAAAATGCATTCAGTGTCCCTGATGGTAATGTGTGTAATAATGAATAATAGTGTCCTCCAGACCGAATTTCGGCCACGACGGCCAGTCTTAACAGAGACTGGCCATCTGCGCAGGAGATATTATAGTGCACAAGTGTGTGTGTAAACACAAGTGCACTTTCTATTCCCTAACTCTCATCATCCGATGGGACGGCAATCCGACACGACCGGAGAGAAATTAGGCGCAGGACCAACGGCTTTACGTGCTTTCCGAGGCACGGGGGTGTTTATCACCGCCAACTTCCTAACTCCGGGCTGCTATTGTGATTTTTTTACAGAAAAACACAATAACTTTTTGTTGGCCCGACCCGGGATTCGAACCCGAGACCTCATGCACAGCAGTTGCATTCACTACCGCTGCGCCACGGAGGCAGTAATGTGTGTACCATTGTTTTTACTCGTGCATTGCTGATACTGTAAAATAATAGCTGCAGCATAGTTAATATAATATTACAGATGCTACTTTGAACACACAGAATGTTCAATATGACGAAACTATACTCACTGCCAGAAACATTACATAAGGTATTTTTTTTGCCTGTAATGGCAAATGAGTCAGCGGGTCATCTTGCAGTGACAGTCGCCGCTGGACTTCCTAGCCTTATAGTAATAGTTTTTAAACCTCTTAGAAGAAGATCATGGCAAAGCTTTTGGAATACATCGTAGGAGATAGTTCATTCCATAACTTGCAAGATAAATTATAGCTGCAAGGCGCTGTGTGCTGAACGGGACCGTTAACAGGTGAGTAGAATGAACCCTGATGCGTGTAGAGTGGTATAGCCAGTTCTTTTCATTGCTTCTTTTTTCTTTAGTAAAAGTAAACGTGTTTGACATAATATATAAAATGACATCATTATTATAGTGTGGATAAAATTCTAATGTCAGTCACTTTCAACCACACTTTTCTGTACAAGGACAAATGTTTGTGTAATTTTTCAAATGGTGACATTGAAGGACTATCATATTATCCCAACAATATAACTATGAAAAATGTTGTTATGTTAAATACATCAAAATGGGAAGCAACATTTTGATTTTGGTGGTATACTGATAAAAAATCTTTACCTTTCGTGCTAGTCAAAAACTGTTACTGATTGTATTTATAAGATCCTTATCCATAAATATTGATTATTTAGATAATGATGTTCCGTAAGTTGAAAATTCTTTTGCAGACATGAGTTCAATTAAAGCAATTACATGCACACGCTTTAAAACAACGCATTTAAATTCTGCCTTAAATAGTCAACGTGTGGTATCTGATGCGTTGACTGTGTGAAAGGAATTAATTAAAAATACAGTCCAAAATAACAGTTTGTTAATTAAAACGATAAAATTTAAATGAAGTAATCATTGTCTCTCATTAATCACCAGTCTAGTTCCGTGAATGTATTGATAAAATTGCTATACAATAAGTCTTTATATTTGTATGAAATTGCCATTTTGTATCAAGAAAATCAGTGAAGTAGAATTTGCAGAATTATTTTATCATTATTTTTAATGGTAAATCATATTGTGCATATTTTATTTTATTTTCCGAGATTTGATAGGTCCTTTGAACCGATCTATCTTTTTACAAAAAGGCTTAAAATACTCATCCATAACATACTTATATAAAATTCAGGCAAATATATCGTTAACTAAGTCCTTTTACTAGTAAGTCTGCACTTATCTTATGCTAAAACAGTTAAACCATAAAACCCGAAGCAAATCAAAATCCACATGTATAATCCAAAAATATTAAAAGTAGATATCGAATATATATGAATAAAAGAAGAAAATATGGGAAATAGACTCTATAAGTACACATGCATATAAACATTTACGCAAATCCCGAGGGCTACAGATTCCGTGTAATATGAAACTATTGCTGTGCACCGTGCACAGTTAGGGTCCTGGCCCTCGAAGAGCTCGCGCTCTGACTCAGGGCGCTCCTCAACGAGTGTATGGTGCCTGCATCATACACTCGTTCAGGAGCCCTGGCCAGTTTTCACACCAGTAGCAGATGAGGAAGCTGGTCCTGATTAGGAAGTAAGGGTGCCCGACGGTCTCCCCGTCCACCTACCGGCTCATCGTGCTGCTGGACGAGGTCGCTAAATTGTTCGAATTTATCATCGCGGAGCGCCTCATCCAGCGTCTTTCTTCAGTGGGTCCGGATTTGGCGGACAACCAGTATGGTTTTCGCTGGGCGCTCCATTATTGACTTAGTTCTGCGTGTGAGGAGCCTGGCGTAGGATGCGGTGGCCCGGGGCGAGGTCGTCTTCGCGTCTTCGTCATATTCGCGTAAACAGAAGACAATATTGTACGTCCGTGTTACTAAAACTATTTGAAAGGAAAAATTGTAACTCTGCCCAACCTAATCTTCATGCACGGTACTCGTATTCACCATCACTGCGCCAACGAGGTAGATCCAAAAATATTTATAAAAAGTTTTAATTCTAAGTATTGTAGATGTTATAAATTTTTATAAAATTTGGTTTATAATAAGCGTGGTATACACAATTTTTTTGATGTTCCGAAGAAGCAAATATATTTTGCTTTTATCTTGGATATGAATTCTAGGTATATACATGATTAGTCTTTGTCCTATTTTATTAGTCTGTTTTCCTGTGGGGTAGGTAGAGATTTCGATGTCCTCTAGGAGCATATTACCGTGTCTCTTTTGCTAAATTAATTACAAGTTTCGTTACAAGTACGTTCATCGGCTAAAATACTTTTAACCCATTATGTCGTCAAAACTTTTCAGAACTGATTGGATGACAAGACTCTAGGATATTTGGCTAAGATGAAATTTTTCTAAGATCATATATAAGTTTGGGTCCAAAATAATAGTTAAATAGTTTTTCACGTCAAAACATTTTTTCATCACGCAGAAGCCACAGCCGGTTACTACCGTAACCGTATCTAATAATATTTTTTCAAATTACTTGTAACGGTAACACCATAATTACGATGCTGCTGCACTCATTGGAACCAGAAATATGGTGGACGGCCATATATGTCGTTTTACTACAGTGTAATCCACCTACATAACGTCTTGGGTCGAATAAAAAGGTAATAATTCGCTACTCTTACTAATATTATAAATGTATGTGAGTTTTGTTTGTTTGTTACGCTTTTACGCCTTAACTACTCGACCGATCATCACAAAATTTCGCCTATATATGTATCTGTCATCCAGAAAAAGTACTGTTCCCGAGGGTAGAAATTTAGTGATGAAATCTAAATTAATGCCAGCGAAGCCGCGGGCTAAATATAGTTATTTATTAATGAATGCTAAATTATACAGCGAGATTATTTTGAATTATTGTGTTCAGACTCTTACCGCACAAATTCATTAGTAAAATCCCTTATCGATAATTACGTCCTTGAAAAAGGGAAAATCGTAATCCTCTGAGAGGAGTGACCGTAGCATAATGGCATGGCGTAAATGATTGAGGTAACTACAAAGCCCATTTTAAAAATGGGAGGAAAATAGCTTTGATATGTGGAAAAATTGCTTCGGTGCAATGTCGATAGGTTTGTGATAGCGGTCATGTGATATACGTTTAAGTATCACGCATAAAAAAAACAAACATAAATTTATATAACTATGAATTAGCTAAAATCTATGCGATACTAGCTGGCACTTCGCCGTGAGATTTCTATGAGAACTTCGAGATAAAAGTGTATAAAACACTTTTACATAAAAATATGACGTTGTCTGAAAATTTCAAGTCAATCCATCGACTAGTTTTCGAGTTCTGCGGACAACATGCGAAAGCTGATTTTTTAAATATATGTAAAGATACATAAGGGAAAAACTTTGTAACTCTTTTTAAGCATATTATCCATAAAATGCTTAAAAAGAGGTATAAAGTATTTTTTATTATAGGTAGGGTAGGGTACAAACTCATTTATTACATACATTCCAATCTAGGGGTATAAAATTTGGCATAGTTCAAGTTTATATGGAGAAGAAGGAGCGCAGCGAGTTGAAATAAAACAAGTGAGAATCGGTAATGAATTGCCGTAAATCTTAGAGTTTGAAAAAATGGTTCAAGTAATACGCAAAGGTCGAGGATTGAGGTCAGAGGTTAAAGGACATAGTCATTTCGGGGGTATATCGACTATGCTGAGACGAATGGCGTTGACCGCGAGTCTGTAGCTCTTACGGTTCTTGAGTTGAAAGTTGTATAACAGACAGACGGATGGACAGACAAAGCTGTTGTATAAGAGATTTTCGAACTCTAAAAGGCATATTAAATGAATTACGGTCGAACTGACAACTGTTGACTACATGGATGGCTGGTTTAAGTGGTCGCCTCACCACACCCACTGCGCCAAGTTTTATGGATTCGATCCCAACACGAGACAAAAATTTGTGTAGGTAATTCACAAACAATTCTTCCGAATCTGAGAGCTCTTTGTGTCCGTTGTTTGAATGTTTGTACAGTCTCCGGCGATACAGGAAACATTCAGATCAGGAACGGGTGATGCGTTTTCAAAAAAAATTATGTCTATTCGTAATATTAAGTACACAACAACTAACCGTACTTCCTTATATGTTTAATATCTAACGTCGCCGCGTCGGATCAATAAAACAGTTCATATTCATGTAGGAAGCCGTAGGACCTGCTATTAAAGTGTAGGCAAGCTTCCACGAAGCAATTGTAAGCAAATCAACTTGTGAAATATTCATTGAGTGCACGTTCGTCACGATACTGGTTGTCTCAATCGTTTTAGAAGTGTTACATTACAGTTCTAAAATAGACAAGCAAACAAAAAAGCCCCTCAGGGATTGAGTCATTCCGAGTAGTGAAGTGCAATTCAATCAATCAAGTCGTTGCAGTCCATTGATGTCTAATTAACAATGAAAAATCGAATGGATTGGACGTTTAAGCGATATTTAATTCATTAGAACATGCGATTGAGATGCGAGTCTGCCTCGATGGCACAGCGGTAGTGAATTAGTTGATTTGCGAGTCTGTGTTTGGTTTTTCTGACAAGCGGTTCTCAATAACAGCATGGCGTCTGGGAATGTGCTCGGTGATTGACTATAGGCTCAATCTTTATTTCGTGAGAACAACAATAAATCAAAATCAATCAGCTGGCCATATGTTGGAGTACTAACCTTTAAGGTACATATGCGTGAGACTGTTAATGTGTGTTATCGTAATTCGATTATTCGAATAACTGTCAAATATTCGAATAACGATCAAATATTCGACTACCGATATCACATGATGACACACCGATTAAGTGCTGACGTAAAGTCTTTTGCGCTTGTAACAGTTGAAGTTTCTTGTAAGTCAAAATAACTTTAGATATGAATCGCTGCTAACAAGGTAACGAATTGGCGTATACAATAGATAGGTATATAGAAATTGCTCATGTCTCTACGTATTTCATGTACAGTATTTTGTTTCTGCCGACGTCATGTAAATAAAATTAAAATAGATACACAACAAAATTTCTCAGATTTTCTAAATGATTCTAGTTTATAAATAAGAATAATTTTAAATTCACTTAAGTTATGATAACAGTTTTCAATTAAACGTTTTTCGGATTATGTTTTATTGTACGGTCAGGTGCAAAAGTCGAGTAGCAATTTTACAAAGCAATAGGATCAAAACAAGTTGTACTTACGACCTTTTTCAATAAAATCATTGCACACATATACATAAAGCCGCCTCACCTATTCTACCGCCTGTTGGTAATAGTGCGTTCTAAAACTTAACACTTGTTGGTTCAATCCCCTGTAGAAGTAATAATCTTTTTGGGTTTTGTTCTAATTATTTATTTATCGATGTCTTGTTATTTTACTTCAAGACTTATTTAAACCTAAAGTTTATTTTCAGTAATCATATTTTGACAGTGTTTTTATTGTAAAATAATGTTGTGATAAATTAAATAAAATGTTGTTTATATTAATTATAACTTGCATTATTTATTTATTAATTTAATAAAAACATAACGTGATTTTAGTAATAAATAATTTTAATTAATTTTAATAAATAATAATTTTTAGTTTAATTCCTAATGAAACACTAAATTTGGGTAATAAGTACACAAAAATAACGTTTCTTTTTAGTAATAAAAAAAACAAAAAGTGAAAACCCGACCCCAGGAATTGAACCACCATTATTATACTACCGTCTGATAGTGATAAGACCCATTATCCGCTACGCTATCGGAAGATTTAAGCATAAATTTAAAATTTGGATACTGTTATGTTCTGTATACAAGAACTCGTTGAAACATCACACACACAAAGGTATTCGTTCGGATCTGTATGCGATTACTTACTTTATGATGCTACTCGACTTTTGTCTTTGACCGTACATTAAATTGCTTAATTTGGAATTTCATTGTAAATGATATACATACATATATGTATGTAGGTGTCAAACATAGAACACTATACTATACTATTACATATATGAATTCACTTAGTGTATAGTTATTAATAAATAAGTGTAGAGTTGAAATGGGTTTAGCTACACCATTGAATCAGGTACCATAGCGAGGAGCTCGGTAAGCTCTACTATGACTTTAAGTAAGTCAATACAAATATTAGTCGTATATAACTAAAATCTGTGTTTATTTGAAAATCAGCGGAAGAGATATATGACTTGTAAATAAGCTCGCTCTTAAAAACTCAATATAAAAGAAAGCTAGCGGCAATAAGCCTAAAAAATCCAGTGCTCAGAGAACGCAGTAGCTACGGTAGTGTTGAAAATGGAATTGAAAACGACATTTTCACGAAAAATCTAGGGAACGAACTAAACTTGTCTCTATTTTCTTAATAATTTTCATTTTGTTGTTTGTGACTGATAAATCTTTCTTAGTAATTAATTATCTTTATTTATTGCGCTATTGGCCGAAGACAATTGGTCTTAGGCCAACAATTGTGTGTGGAAAACCTTGAGGAAGGCTTATGTCCAGCGGCGGACGCCTTTCAACTGAGATTTCAGTTGTAAGTTCGAATCGATATTCGAATGTATGTAGATTAGTTTACGTATTGCTAATAAATAATTAATTATTTGACTGAACATATAGCGTAGTTGTTGGCGCCATGTGTGGCATTCGAACCCGCACCGAAACCCACATAGGACAAAAAATTGTGTGATTTATAAATAGTCGTTCTGACTTTGGATGTTCATTGTGACCGTTGTTTGAATATTTGTAAAGAACCTGCGATACAGGAGTTATTACATTGCAGGATATGTGTCTTCAAGAAAATGAAGATGAAAAATCTACGATTGAATGATACAGTCTAATAATTAAATATATATTATTTGAATCTATTGATCAATAGACTCGCTAATGGTGCACTTCACTATGAACCAATAAATAAGTTTAAGTTTGTTAAATATGTATATCAAAATAATATATTAATATCTACTAGCGACATCTAGTATAATGTATGCAAGACTGTTCTCATTATATACTCTGTAATTGGCTTGAATACATTTTTTAGTCTGTGCAAAACCATCGCAGTTTTAATAAAGTTCCATTCACAGTAATGGCGGGACGCCACTTAATCGAAATAAACTTTTAATAGAATTTATGTCTTTTTATCCAGAAATCTTCCACAACTAGTATAACATAGTGCTAATAAAGATTCTGGAGAACAATTTAAATAGATACTTACTTCGATTTTATGGCACCTTCATATAAGGCTTTTAAATAAATTAAATAGTTATTCGGATTTATTTTTTAATTTTAGTTTGCTTGCGATTAGGTATTTAATTTAATTTTCTGGTCGAAAAAAGTATTATAGGGCTCTTTACGATTTTATTTTTAAACAATCAATATCATGATGACGTCTGAAATATGCGTGCAGCATAGCAGCATATAGCAGTTTATAAAATATAATAATGTAATTTCTACATAAGATGAGAGAATATAAATTGATTCGTATCAGCACACCGGCAGCCAGAGACAATACGTATTAATTATTTCTAGCATTCGACAACTGACAATTTACAATTGACAGGTTATGTAAACAAAATATTTTTTATATGTAGTCACGGAACCTTGTGTGCAAGTCCGCCCCGCGCTTGTCTATCGGATATCCATACAGCATATCCACGCTGAAATGCAGCAAGAACTCAAGTTGACTTATGTTTCAGTAAAGATAGTTGAACAAATGGATACACGCTATTTACATTATTCTTTTTGAAATCTTTGTTATGATGTTACTAGATTTTAAAATCGTCTGATTATCTAGTCTACCTTTTGCCCACGGTTTTGCTCGCTTGATCACAGTACTTTTTTCTATATGAAAGGTACCCCATTTCCGTTTCTTTACCGCTGACAACGTGTGTGCGAAATTTCATGACTTCATTACAGAAACTACGAAATTAGATGTAGGCAAGTAGCAAGCAACAATGTAGCAATTCTATAGTTAAATAAAATATTATATCGAAGCTTGTGAATAAATGAACTATGCTTTGGCTCTTATTGATGGAACATAAAAAGTCAAATTAAACAATAAATGTAATATTCTCTCTATTAATTATTGGAATATTAGTAAATAAAAATAACCAAAAACCACAGGATTCTGCAAAAAGTACATTGAAGAACTGACCCCGGCGTGATTTGAACACGCAACCTTCTGATCTGGAGTCAGACGCGCTACCGTTGCGCCACGGAGCCGATGCAAGACCAGACGAATTTATAGACTCTATTCTACGTCTGCAGATTTATTAACACTAGTGTCTATCTGCGGTTTTACCCGCTTGAATCCCGCGGGAATTCCATAAAAATTATCATATGAAGTTAATTTAAGACGTGGTCTATTTATTTACCGAATTTTATATAGGTAAATTCGTATAAGGTAACATTTGATTGAGAGACAAACATCTAAACGGTTTAAATTTATTATTTGAAATCTTTCAAAATATGTTCAACAATGGTATATAAACAATTCGTGCCAAAGTCATTCTTCAACATTTATGCTAGATTAATGCAGATATGTTTTACGAAGTAGGCGTATTTTAATGCGATATTAATAATATGTTCTTAGATAAACAAACGCAGCGCAGCTGCATGCGACGGATATGCGTGAGGTTCTGGTCATAATCATAACCATTTATTCATGAAATGCAAGCTTACAGTATTTACAACCAAATCGCTTTACTAAACTAAACACACAAATTTAAATACACAAAATACATAAAAACAACGATAATTAAATATTAACATACACAATATAAATTACAAACACATACGATATTCGATTCCCGGAAGGCTAATAGGTTTCCTGTTAAAACATGTTCAGTAATAGAAACGAGTCTGGAACTATGCTTAGTTGACGGTTACAGGCTTGCCTTGAATTGTATGACTATGTATCTCTGTACATATTACAGGGTGTCCGGTAATTAATGGATAACCTTGATACCATATAGTAGATTTGATGGCAGTTCAGAAAAAATATGAAATATATCTGGCCTAACTACTACCTGATATATGATTTTTCTTTTAATTACCATATTTAACTTTCTTGTACACTACGACTATAAATGAATGAATTCCATCGATTTTTGTTGTTTTATTATTGAACACTAATTGAAATTAAACTACTATATACGGATTTTATCGCGTTATTTATGAGAGAGGGAGAGGGAGGGAGACTCAGTCTCCCCGTGATCATGGCTTCTGAAAAGCAACCGAAACGTCGGGGAAAGTGTAAAATTAAATTAAATCTAAATAGTTTTAATAGTTTTAATAATAATTCAATTAGCTTAAAAATTAGTAAAGTTTAATAGTAGTAGTAGTGTAACAGTTTTCAAAATTATGTAATAAAATGTCAAATAAATAACGCGATAAAATCCGTATATATTAGTTTAATTTCAATGAATAATATTCGCGTAAACAGAAGACAATATTATGAACACTAATTGTTCTAATAGATAGTCAAAAGTATGACTAGCTATTGCACATTTTTTATATATTTTCTTCTTTTTTTTCTGAACGGCTCTCCGTTTTACTATAAGACATTTCAAGGTTATTCATTAAATACCGGACATCCTGTATATACAATATACTTATTAATCATAACATATAGTTTTACAACCTTATCAGATTTTATTTATTTTATTAAAGGCACCTGCTATGAAATAATTGTACAAACATTTTAACAACGTGCACAAAGAACACCCAGGAATAAACATTTGTGGATCTCATATCCTTTTAATACTCATTACATTATCTCATGTTTTTAGAGAGAGACTTATATAGTACGACTTATATAAAATCTATATTATGTAATACTACATATTGAAGTCTTCTTCTCTCTTAGCCTTTATTATTCCGAAGTCACTTGGGGTCGGCTTTTCTGGTCTAACCGGATTTGACTGGATATCAGTTTTTACACGGAGCGGCTGCCACCTGACCTCCGCAACCCGAAGGCTAACGATACCCTAAGGCTAGACCAGTGTCAGGATATTAGAGGGTACTGATTTTCCCAATAACGACTGCCATAGATGTTCATGGCAGCGGGACCGACGGCTTAACGTGTTCTCCGAGGCACGGAGCAGGCGATAATTGTCAATCAATACGCACATACTTTCGAAAAGTCATATAACTTCCGAAAGTCAGAGGTGCGCGACGTGGGTTCGAACCCGAGACCCTCTGCATTGCAGTCTGTTGGTGTCCCCACTGAGCTATCGCACATATATATACATATTGAAGTACTACAGGTAATTAAATCGGCATCCTATATACACATTGATATTGTCGGGTGTGAAATATTATGCGAGCACGTGATTCGAATATTGATCAAACGTGAACCAACTTACCTAATTATTGTATGAAACAATATCAATAATTTTAGTCTGACTATAATTATGATTGCGCGTACTGTAATTAAAATGGTCATGGTGTCACCATTATTCTCATAATCAATGTGCAGCAGTGTTCCTACTTTTGTGTTTCGTTTGGTGAGTGAGAGTGCCGGAGACCCAATCACCCTCTTTCCCCCTTCCCGCTCCTTCTCCTTCCCACTTCCTTTTTTCCTAAAGGGTCGGCAACGCGCAAGTGATGCCTCTGGTATTGCAGGCGTCCATAGGCTAAGGTGACCACTTACCATCAGGTGGGCCATATGCCCGGCTGCCACCGTAGTTGTATAAAAAAAAATGTCCTTATCTTAATAATTCAATTAGAATCGGCATAATATGCCTTGTTCTTCAAAATAGCCCACTAAATATATATTGTTTGTTGTGTAATAAAATTATGTTAAAGATAAAAATAAAAGTAGTAACGATAGCCTAGTGGAACACCATTGGATTGCCACGCTAAGGTCTCGAGTTCGATCCCAAGGAACCTCCGACTTTTCAAAGTTACAATTAAACCTGAGGTCTCATCGTATTTACTACCACCGCATCAAAGAGGAAGTCAAATGCCATTTATATATTTTATTAATTTTATGAAGTCTACTGCCGCATTAGGAACAAATACTGTACTGCGGGGGACTTTATAAACATTTAAACAACGGACACAAAGAATACTCATACTCGTGATAACTATTTGCGGATCACACAAATTTTGCCCCGTGTAGGAATCGAACTCACAACAGTCGGCGCAGTGGCAGTGGCGAGGCGACCTCTTAAACCACTACGCCATCTGTGTAAAAAGCAATACTATAATTTGTCACCCAATCTGTATTGCACCACAAAATTATTCCACACGCAGTCCCTTATATAGCAAGCAGCTACAGACCTCCGCTGAGTTAGGAAGTAATATGAAAAATTCGTACCATCATTCATTTCTGGTCGTAGTCATCTAACCCGCCATTGAACCCTTGCAAGGTAGGCAGAAAAAAATAAGACGACATTTTCTCCAGCCCTTGCATACCCCATTTATCAATGTCTGCATGCGTTAATACACTTATGCGTTTCTATAAGTCACCGTAAGGATTGAGTGTATGTGATAGAATATGATTATTATTATTATTATTAAATTTGAAGGTTACACTGTTTCGGATAACGTAGATGTATGCTAGGTTTTAAATATATACAATGGCATTGAAGCTGCTGAACGAAAGTATACAAATACAAATAAATGTAAAATATGGTGCAAGATTGTCACAGAAAAAAGGAAAGTCAATAATATTAGGAAGCCACCTTCGACTAGCAGTTTATGTGTTGTCATTGATTGATTCGATATTATAGGCCACAAGTATATGTGCAAACACAAGTGTACTTTTTATTTTAGACTGTCCTTTTGGAGTTTAACCAATAAGACGTCGATCCATTATGACCAGAGAGAGATCAGACGCAGGACCAACGGCTTTTTGTGCGTTTTGTATGAATGTGAAATACTGCCAACTGTCTGACTGCAGACTGTTACTGAAAATTTCTAGCCAAAAATCGTAAGAGCACTTTCGTCGACCCCAAAATCAAAACTAATGCCTCATGAAAATCAATCCACCGATACAGTCAACATGCAAAATATAGATAAAATATACGTCCTTATTCTTTGCAAAAACACAAGCATGACGTCATATACCTAATTTGCTTCAAGTACATTGTTACTTGAGCGTAAATCCGGCTCACGTGCGATGAAAATGTTATACTTTAGTTTAAACTCTTGGTGCAAGATAAAAACTACATAGAACAGAAACGTATCGTGCGGCGTCTTACAAGTCTTAGTGCAGCTTAACATTAAGCTGTAGGACCCAGTATAATAATGAGAAAAGTTTTGTTTGTCCTTTCTCTGATCCACTGGTAACAACACTGCATCGATTTGCACTGTGTTTAGCTTTACAGTTCGTTTCTTGTTAAGTTGAATATGCTTTTATTTATTGAGAAACAGTTACACTAAATCAGTCTGATTTATAAACCAGTCTCTAATATTTGAGGATTGGTTTTCTTCTGACGCTGGTCATTGGCGCCGATACGATGATATATGCGTATTAGTAAGAAGCATGCAGAATATGTACGTATTGTACAGCAGCGATAGCTGGGAGCTAGTGCACTGTTGGACTGCCAAACAGAGGTCTCGAGTTCGATCCCAAAGCAGGCATCTCAGACATTTCGTATTAAATAGTAAATTATCGCTCGTTTCAACGGTGAAGGTAAATATCATGAGAATGTGCATATCTGAGAGATGTGAAGTCTGCCAACTCGCATTGTGCCAAATTGGTGATGGTGCTTTCACATTCTTAATATAACTGTCTTAGTATAACTAGAAGAGATCCTGAACGACGTCGAACGTTTAGCCCGGACGCTCTTCAGCACTGACTGTTTGGCGTGACAAGACGACGAAGCCGACACGACGACGCATGTCAGCTCGCTGAACACTGGGCGCCTTCAAGTAAGTGATTTTGTTTCGCGCTGGACATGCGTCCTAATATCCATATGTAGTCATGTGATTGGCATATGAATAGGTATTATATATGTCTGTACTTCACAGTTCTCGGCGCGATACTAAAGCGACTTGAGCAGACTGGTAGGTGCTGATCAGCTGCAGACGGTCAGGGAGTAAAGAATGCCAGCCTTAGACACAAGAGGTAGGACTGGTGCAGAATGATGTAGCGGTATAAGTGGTCACCACTGGTCGCCACTGTTACAACACCCAATATTGCGGGTTAGAATTTCACACCAGACAAAATATTTTGTGGTCCACAAATAGTTGTCCTGAGTCCGGGTGTTCTTTGTGTCCCTTGTTGGAATGTTTATACAGTGCTCTGTGAAACAAAGATTATTCCTAGTGTAGCAGATGTTTTAAGTTGGACCCTTTTATTTAGGACACCTATGTTACCAATAACTACAATAAGATTTTAATATTCAAGGCGCCGAAAAATAACCAATTAAAATCCAACCCTTTCATTACACATTAAGACACAAAACGCTACCTTTTTCACAACACATCCACCCACACTTTAAAAACCTTTATTCTAAACACAAGACAAAATGCCTCTTTATATTGATGACTAAGCTACAAATGATAAGGGTTAACGGTACCACGCAATTTGTATTGTTTATCGTGTATACCGGCCTTTATCTCTTTAGAAATTCACCTTAGTGCCACGTCATATTAGTATTACGTCATTTTGAGGGGTCTTTTGTGAGTGTACCCTCTACCTTAGATTAAAGTGTTTTGTTTTTACTTTGGAGAATTTTTATACACGTTTGTTGTTTTAAAAAGAATACTGACGTCACTTTAGGTGCTGGCTCTGTATGTGGCTTTCGTAAGCGACGCGTGTAACATGCGCAAGATCAGCTGCTAATTGCAAAAGTATCTTGTGTGGGTAACCAATCCAAGCTACTTCTTTTGTGTATAAGCAGTAGTGTAGTGATGGGCAATCAATCAATAAATTTAAGAGACTTGCTCTTGTCGGTGGAGCCTCTTCCATGTCTCTCTATTCTCTGCCATTACTTTGACTGCTTGGTACGACAAAACTTTCAGTTTTCCTTCAGCTGATTTATATAACTTCTCCTTCTCCTCCCCTTCCACGTCTTTTTTGTATTTTCCCTTCTACGATGGATAGTAATAATAATATAAATTATGAGCAAATGCAAAAATGATCATTTCGTTTTCACTGATTATAATTAAAATAATAGCCAATCACAGCGACTACCTTTTTTAAAGCTACCTTAATATTTCTGCAGCCTATGTATGTGTCCGTCATACTGCATGTTACCGTTATCAGTTATGTTCCGATTGACGGAAACGTTTTTATCAAAGTTGAAATGCATTCGAATATTCGTTAAAGTTTCGATTATTTGGATGTTCGAGCAATTGGAATTTAATTGCATGTTGCTAGATCATTAACAAGAATAGGTCAATTCGCGTCTCGATTTAAATCCAATAGAGCTTGCCTAGGGCGAGTTCACACAACGAGTTAGGCGACAAAACCCTGTTGTAATTGCGTTTGGTAATCTGAAAATAAAAATTCATATAGGAATGACAGAATATTCCCTATAGTATCAGTAACTAGGTGTACTTTTGTATAGTATGCTGAAACGCAAATCATCTGTATTGACAGCACATGAAGGTAATAGAAAAACGACTCTAAAATTCGAACTGATATTTTCTCTGAATCTTTCATGATTAGATGGTTGGTTATTTTCTACTATATATATTTAATATTGAACTTTTTAATGTATTAGGAAAATAAATAATTACTTAGATATGTTATCAATTTTGTTTGGGTACTATTAAACCCTTACTTATGTTATATTATATTAACTTATCGACCGATCATCTTGAAATGTTGCCTATGCGTTGTACAAGATACGGAAAAGGACCATCCAGGAAAAGTTCTGTTCTCGAGCGAGCGAAGCCATGCGCGAAAACTAGTTATCTTTAAAATACTTTGTATTTCAATAAGCTATAACTTTCAGTTTTCGTGATTTATAGCTTTATTTTGAAGGCTTGAATCCTATCCTCCAAAGCGAACACACATACAAATACTAGATCTCTGCTCAAGATTTCCTCAGTAAGTCTAGATAGCGAACAAGCTGTTTCAGCGATTACATCAATACCACGATAAAATCAATACTATAGAAAGTTACATACCAAACGTTCGCGTAGCTGTCCACGCGAAAGTTCGGATCACAATGTGCCGAAAAGGCTATACCGTGCCAGGAACGGAGAGATTTATAGATGCCACGGTCGCAATAAAAGGGTGCCTGCACGACATCTCTGTTAGAAATCGAAGGTACAATTATACGTAAATGGCTTTATTGGGAGACGTTGTTTTCAGTTTCCGGGTATGGGCTCCAATATTGATTTGATCTGGTTGGAAGGTTGGTGAATGTACGATGATGAACCAATAATTCCTTGTCGTCATATTTAGGGATTTGTCAAATCTTAAAACGTTAGTTTTTAATATATATTCACGTGGTGATGGTGATTCACGTCTGGTGCTTCTAAAGGCTAAATTAATGGCAAAAGAAAATTTGTTTTATATTCTTTTGGTTCGAATCATTGGTGATATGCGGTTCAATTCAATTTCTAACAAGTAAACCCAATAACACTTTGCTTAATTCGGTAAAAGAAAGCAAGACGTCAAGATGATCCGCAAAATTAAGAAAACTTATAGGTATCATACCAGCGCGGTACAGTAATATTTATACATTAAAAGTAATCTTTAAAAACGATTTGGGCACTACGAATACTTTTTAGTACACCGGGCGTTATACGCATAAAAATCATTCACACAATGTAAGCTGGAAAATCCTAGCTTACATTTTTGTTGTTAGTTGAATCCAAGTGGATTTAACTAACCATAAAAAACACCAGTCCAGGTACTCACCACTGTAGAGTAGCGGTAATAATGCAACTGCTGTGCAGGAAAAATATTTCAGTTTACTGTCAAGAAGTTCTCAGTAATGGCACGGAGTTTAGAACTGTACCTTGTAGAAGGCAATTGACTCACCACCTAATTCCGTACCTAAATTTAAAACTGGCGCAATGTTGGTATTTTCACTTCTGCCTCTATCCTCTGTGATACAGGCGTTAGATTATGTATTTATATAACAATACTAGCTGTCCCGACAGAACCATTCTCGAATCCACATGAACACACACAATTATTTTATCAAAATCAGTCCGCCCGTTTAGGAGTTCAGTGACATACACACGTACAGTAGAATTATATATATAAAGATAAGGTGTGGTGTTGCCAGTAAGCGGAAATGAAATCATAGTTTTAGTATCTGTTTTATTTTTCTAGTTTTATTATTGTTCTGTTTTTTATTTTTTATTTTTTTCTTTATGTTTTGCGTGTGCCCTTTTGTGTGCCAATATAAATATTTTTCTTTCTTTGTTTCTTTACATAATACAATGCTGCCTAAACCAGCTATTGTATGTATGTCATATGTTTTGTGCTATTCCTTTTTATTTGTTTTACGTTTAAGTTAGGTTTGTTGATATTAGTTTCGTTGTAGGTAATAATTGTTTTCTAGAACAATATACATATATTAGGTAAGGATTTCTTTAACACTACAAATCCTTGATAAGTCCAAATATATGCCTATATTTTAAACAGTATATCTTGGCTAAGTACTTCCAACCTCGTCTTATAACGCAGTGCAGTTTATTTCCTTCCCGTGACGTAAGCACACCATTCCTTTGACGTCGACGTCGGCGGTAGATGAGTTGAGGCGTCATTAGACTAATCTACTGAGACCGCACAACTAGTCATTAGACATAGACTATAACAACTTAGGTAAAATACTCAGAGTATAGGTAAAATGCCCAGAGCGTAGGTAAAATGCATAGAGAGCAGGTAAAATGCTAGCAAAGGTATTTGTGTATCAAAGGAAATTGAACGAGGCTCGAGAGGTGGATCGAATAGAAATGTTTCGTAAAATTTTCGACAAAGGTTCTATGTCGTTGAGGTTCAATGTTTTATTACGTCATAGCATCAAACCTGTTTCTGAAAGATTTACAAGATAGTAATTTCAAAGCAATAGTAAAACAATCGAATGATTTGTATTGATTATTATTATTAAAAATGACTATGTTTCTATTTTGCAACTTGAGGTGTTTTCGATTCTTAAATATCAAGCAATATTTCAATTAGCAATACAACATGAAAGATAGTAGGACCATGATGTGGTTATAATAGACCCTGATTCGCGCTATTAACCTTGGCAAGGCGAATTACTATTTTAACTTCACGATATTAGGGATAATTATTAGATCTAGAGGTAGTGACAGACACCACTTTTATATTTATTTTTATATTTTAATAGGCTAGGCTAATGTAGGAGAAGGACATTTCACCACGATGGACCAGTCCGGGTTGCCAGATTTCACATGTCTATTATCACATGTCGTTATGCAGAACTCTTAGATATGCAGGTATTCTCACGATGTTTTGCTTCGCCGATAACGAGAGCGGTAATTTACTATTTAATACGCACATAACTTCGAAAAGTAAGAGGTGTATGCCTTTGGATTGATCTCGGGACCTCTGCTTTTAACTGTCTTCTACAAGGCTATCTCTGCAACTTCGACTAAAAGCAAATACCTATCTTATTATCACTAGCACCTTAAAAAATGGCTATATAATATCTTCAGTACGTTTACTGTATAATACCGTCATCACACAGGCAAACTATGAGTTCATCAGGATCTCATTCCCTCAGGATTTGATTTCAGGATACACATTCTGTTGTGTTACGCATCAACTATTTAATCTCATAGATCAAGTGTCAAGCTTACGTGACGACGATTAATAGCCGATTATATATTCCATTCTGATGAAAGCTAAACCACAAGGAAGCAATAGTACAAGGATGGTAACATGACATCTGTGTGTGTAATCACGCAGCGTCATTGTTTCCGTGGCGTGTACAATGTACATACATAGGAATATCTGGCTGGATTAACACGGCGTTTTGTTAGTACTGATGTCTTTCACATGGTCTATTGGTTTAGCAAGCTGTAGTGATTGTATGCGGCTAAATTAGCTGCAGAACCGGCGTGAGACCAGTAATACTGACTTTGTTCGTCTTGTTTGCTTTGCGCCCGTAGCTCGTAGCGTGACGTACTATGTTACTTTTGGATAAAAGTAGTTTTCATATGGAGAATTTATAATATGTGTCCAGACGCTTTTGAGTTTATACATTACAAAACCCAAAAACAAAAAAAAAAAAATTTCTTTTTTATAATATTAATATAGGTGTAGATTTCACAACGCAAAGTTTTTGATTAATATATTCTATATATGAAAACTTTTAATTCAATACTTCAGTTCAAAGAGTTGATTGAACTATAACTTGCGATACTTTAATAAATATTATTATCGTTTCTCGTTATGTCCAACGTCACATCAGATTGAAATTTGAGAAGAAAATATTATGTTACAAAAATATCTTTGTAAAAAATGCAGTATTTATTTAGAACCTTTGTTGAATATCTGAAAAGAAATAAAAGTAGAATTGACAGTGAAAATGATATAAAGAAAGATAAATATCTCCGACTAGCTCTGACATAAGTTCGAACCTACGTTAGAGGCTGAACTTAGATGTTGGTTTAGATGCTAGAAATGGACAAAGCGTTTTATAGTATAAGCACGACCTACATGACCGTGCCTCGAATATGGCCTTGGCCCATGACGCAACTGGGGATCTAACTGGGATTAATGCAGTCATTATAACATTTTAATGAAAATATTATAACAGGCATAAAGGAGCAAATGGACTGATAATGACATACTATATGAATCGATAAGTCCATAAAACTACCTACAGCTCAGACTGATTATACTTCTGAAATCATCATCTTGTATTCTGCTGATTCATGCTCCAAAATTAAACTTATTTTAATAAACAACACTTTTATATGTATTATCATGAGTTTGGTCTCAATACGGGGCAAAAAGTCATAAATATAGTTGTTCTAAGTTCACTTTGCATCCATGGTTTCGGTCTTATAAAAGTTTGCGCAAAAGTTGTATTTACCCCCAAAAAAGTCCTTTGGCTGACCTTTATACTAACATGCCTTTTGTATGGTATAGACTTGTATGGATATATATCAACACAACTACATATCAACTACATAGCACAAATACATATCAACGATGGGCTATTGACAATAGACTTTTAGCGTGCCTTTAGATTCCTTAGAAGCTGCCAATTTAATTCTAGTACCCATATCAGAGTACATAAAGTATGACTTTTAAGTATTATTATATATATAATATCTTTTATTAAAATTTTAGTTAAAGTTAAAACATTAGATAGCTCAGTGGAGAGACCAAAAGACTGCAATGCAGAGGGTTTCGGGTTCGAACCCACGTCACGCACCTCTGACTTTCTGAAGTTATATGACTTTTTGAAATTACATATGTGCGTATTGATTGACAATTATGGCCTGTTCCGTGCCTCGGAGAACACGTTAAGCTGTCGGTCCCGGCTGCCGTGAACATCTATGGCAGTCGTTATTGGGAAAGTCAGTACCCTCTAATATCCTGACACTGGTCTAGCCTTAGGGTATCGTTAGCCTACGAGTTGCGTAGGTTAGGTGGCAGCCGCTCCGTGTAAAAACTGATATCGAGTCAAATCCAGTTAGACCAGAAAAGCCGACCCCAAGTGACTTGGGAATAATAAAGGCTAAGGGAGAAGAAGTTATTTTCATACATAAAACCTAGCTTTATAAACAAGAAACTTTCCGAATCATATTGCCTAGCAATGCTTTACGAAAATACAATATTTTTTTTATACATAAATATAAACATTCTCATAATAACTGAAAGCGAAATATATTACAAAATCTTTTTTCTATCTAAATATTTTGATTCAAAATAACTCAATTGGAGGCAACATGATA
The DNA here is from genome assembly GCA_930367265.1 of Catocala fraxini. Lineage (NCBI taxonomy): Eukaryota > Metazoa > Arthropoda > Insecta > Lepidoptera > Erebidae > Catocala > Catocala fraxini. The sequence continues at coordinate 21,944,352 of OV884038.1, forward strand.
TCTGAAAGTGTGTTGTAATATTATAATGTATTCAGTATTTACGATAAGCAAATGAAAAGGAATTACTAAGACATCTTAGGAGTAGCTTTTATTCATAATATTAATAATTGTAGACTTTTGAGATCAAATTAATTTGATATACAGTAGCGGTAATCCTAACTAATATTATAAATGCGAATGTGAGTTTGTTTGTTTGCTTGTTACGCTTTCACGCCTGAACTACTCGACCGATCTGCTTGAAATTTTGCATACACTTTCAGGGGTACAAAAAGGTTTACTTTTATCCAAAAAATAAGTTGGAAACGGTACTGTTCCCTAGCGAAGATTCAAATTATTTGGAATATATGATTGCAATAATATTGTAAATAATTTTATTGATTCGCTCTGCTAGCGATCACACACAAACACCGTGCAAGATTTGAAGGACAAGTCGGGTACTGTAAATACTGTCTAACTGCTTGAGTGACCAATACCATGTCTACAATGTAATTATATGACTGCACGGATGTCGTAGTGGTTTAAGAGGCCACCTCGCCACTGCTACTACGCCAAGTGTTGTGGGTTTGAATCCCACACGGGACAAAAATTTGTGTGATCCAAAAATGGTTCTTCAGAGTCTGGATTTTCTTTGTGTCTGTTGTTTGAATGTTTATTTTATTCCTAGTGCAGTTGTAGTCTTTTATTAAAAATTATTACGTGAGTCGAAAGTAAGACTGCTATCATAACACGAAATCAATATTTTCTTTCATTGAAATTATCGTCTATGTTTGAAACTTCGATAAAACTATCTCCAGTGACGTCATTACGACTTTTGCAGTCCAGACTTATATTACAGGCCGTTACCCTTCCTTTTAGACTGCCAAGTTCTAAGATAATCATCATAACTATAGGTAGTTTGAGTAGTTTTGTCGGTAACTGTCAGGAGTATTTGCTTGCGGTTAGCAGTAAAATGTACCTAAGTATTAATCTTTCTCAGACATTATTTGATATCTTTGGTGCATACAGTACCACTACGAACTTTCAACCGTGGTTACACCATGTAGTCACGCGGATTTGCGCGGATATGGTGCTATAATAATAATAAATTCTCATTATTTCCTCTTTCACAAAGGTAAGTACTTATTATCTAATATAATACATGTTAAAAAAAATCTCATTCCTTTGTGAGAGGCTGGTGTCTATGTTCGGACGTTGCAACATACAGCTTCCGTAACGCTACAACGCGACAATGAAGGGCTGTATTTGAATAGAATAGCATTAGTGCTTAGATAAATAGATCTGACGGACATATATGTATATATTTAACGTGTATTGGTAAAAGCTGGCCATTGTCGATTATTTGGTGACGATATGAATAAGGTAGGTCGCTCAGGTAAGTATAACTTTTTTTACCCGTTTGTCATCAGGTAGTCCGTATGCCTGCTGACCTTGATAGTATAGAAAAGTTACATAGATATATAGTCACATCGAACACAGCGTTTTATTTTTGTTTTAGCCATTGAGATAATTTATTTCTTAAAATTCCTATAAAGTAACATAGTATCATTTCTTAAAGTTTAAGCTAATTATTATTAATTTAATCACAACCAATTTAGAAGCGTAGCTGATATATTCGAGATACGTTTTTATGAGTTAAACCAAACTCAAATTATAACGCATTTTATTGCGAAGCACAATTTTTATAAACACACAAAATAAACAATATATTATCCTAAAATCAGCCATCTGCCAGATATTCTATGAGCTAAAAGACGTCAGAAAGAATGTGTATCGTTAGAGTAGTGCATTAGGTCCGAGGTAAGCCCCAAATAGTCGAGATCACGCAAACGACGTCGCTTCATGGACGTCCGGTGTACGGAACCTGCACACAAAACGATCATACAATCTTTTCATTTATAGATGAAGCTGATATAGTAACTGCTAAATGCAAGATATCTTTCTAAGAACCGATTTTTCAATCGTTGGATAACTTTTATAAGAAGAATAAATATGGCAGTTTGACATATTTTCTATAGAAAAGCCGTCATTATGTCAAATATATTCATTAGATAAAAGTTATCAGACAATTGAAAATTCGGACCTAATACATGTTAATAGTGGACTTTTAACTTAGAAATGATTGTAAGAATCGATATATTTTGATATAGATTTTGCAGTGCCCTCAAATATACTATGGCTGTAAAAGCCCGTTAAGTTTTAGGTAGGTACTTAGTTTGCAAACAAAAGATTATTATTATTAATGTGCAATTTAGTTCTATAAATGTCTTGCCGCTTCAAAGTGAAAATTGGAAATGATTTGATTTTGGTTTTAGTAAATTGGGCTTTAAAATGTTTGAATTTCGGTTTTAGATCAAATTAAGACATACATATATTACACTATAATAAAAGACTTCAAAATTATTTTTATTGTCAAGATATTCTCAGAAATGCCCGAAACTGCTCACCTTGTTTCTAAAGAAGTAAATAATAATAATTTTCATTGCAAGTGATTTATGGCGCTGAGTGGAGCACGGTAAGTTGATTAAATAAATGTCATATCTGTATCTCTTGTGTCGTCGCACTAGGATTGTACAGCATTAGATTATCTTGTATAGTATACCAAAAGTTACTTCTAGATTTTGAAAGCAGAGTGCATCACCAATATTTTGCTTGGTATACTTGGTAGTTATTGGTCACCTATTGCCGTCGATCTGAAACTGAAAATCACCCAATAAAACTTGGTCTGCCAAAAATGTAACTCGAGGCCTCAAGCATAACAATTGCTTTCACTAACCGCCACCAAGGCAGTTATACATCGTATTTATATAAGAACATAATACAGACAGAGGAACAAAGAACATCCTTCTCTCCTGAAGTCGGTTATAAAGAGGTTTTTTTTTGTTTTCTTTGGTGAAACTAAATAATAACATCGGTGCAATATTCGTCCCCAAACAGTGGAAAATGTGACAGTGCAGGTTATAAATGGACGCCGCCTTGTGATAAATTCTGAGAAGGACTTTATTCTGTAGGTAACGTAAATGCATAATAATATTAAACTGAAAGAAAGCTATCCTTAAATCCTTTCGACCACTTCATTAAACACTAACCTTTTTATATCTATATAATATTAATACGAGAAGCATAAACTTTGTACCTCTTTTTACGAAAATTGCGTGGACGGAGGAGTATGAAATTTGGCATGGTTAAAGTTTGAATGAAGAAGGAGAGGCGAATCCTAATATTTTTATAAAACATGCATTAGAAATACATTAAATTAATGGAAATACACAAAAATATTCTAAGTCTATGGCAAATACACTACACGCACACAACCATGCACTTGACACATGCAGTCGAATCGCGTTCGTAGTATTTCGGCATTGTTCGTCTGACGTTGTACAATTCTTCGTAACTGTGGTTACATTTACCTTATTTATAGGTAGGATAAAGAAAAAAGAAAACAAAGTAGCAAGCTTAGGAATATCGTCAATGGAAGAGTATAGTTAAGTAAATAATAAACTTGAAATTTAAATCAATGCTGGTCGAAGTTTGACCACTAGGCGACCGCTAGTTTATATTGTTATATTTTGTGTCTTAGTAGTAGAGCCTCGCTGATTTCAGCATAAATGGGCCGGCTCGACCGGGGAAGGACAACTCTCTCACAAAATATTGACGTGAAATAGCACTATTCCTACTGTTGGAGACATTCGGTGAGTGACAGTGCCGGAGGCCCAATCACTCTCTGTCCACATTCCCGCTCCTTCTCATTCCCACTTCCTGTTTCTCTTCTTCTTTTCCTAAAGGGTTGGCAACGCGCAAGTGACGCCTTTGGTGTTGCATGCGTCCATAGACTACGGTGACCACTTACCATCAGGTACCATCAGGCCGTATGCTTGTTTGCGACCTTAGCTAAGTAACAAATATCTAGAGCCCGTCCCCCGACCAAGACGGCTATGCCCGCGGTAATTTAGATTTTATCAATAAATTTCAGTTTTGGGAACAGTATTATTTCTGGATGAAAGGTACCCAATGTCCTTTATCTGAACCACTTAAAAATGTATACGAAATTGCATGATGAACAGTCGAGTAGCTAAGGCGTGAAAGCGTAACAAACAAACTCAGATTCGCATTAGATTTAGCTCACTACTTCGTAGCTACGCGTGGAATTCGAAATAGATACTGATTTGTATATTTCCTTTAGTTGTATTTAAAGTATATTTTGTATAAGGATATAGACTATTAGGTAGGTAAAAATTTCAATCTTAGATTTGATTGACATCTGTTAATGACTAACGGACAAAGACTGCCTATCCATTAAAGCAAAGCGAGGTTGCGGAGTGAAGAAACGAAGAAATATTAACCAATAGGATTGCATAAAATCTCCGCTCCGCTCCAGTATTCAATCCTATTGGCTAATATTGTTCGGCTTCAATGGACAGGCAGCTTAAATTCACACCAAATCTCCAAATTTATATATATTTTAATATATTATATTAAAATATAATTACAAATTTGGACATATACATATTTATACATATTCAAAAAGTAAGAGGTTAAGGTCTCTCTCTCTCTGAACCTCCAACCCTCAATTTAGGTTGCGTACTAAACATTTCTTAATTCTAATATACGACTTTTACGCCGGGTATCAAGATGAAAAATGCACCAGATTTTAAGTTAGACTTCCAGCAATACAATTGTGAAACCCGTATTCCATTTCTTGCAGTTGTTTTTGCGTGATGCGTGTACGTACAGACAGACAGACGAATATTTGAATATAATTGTTTTGGCTTCTATAGCTCTTTTAAGGACACCTCACATTATTTTTCTTAAATGTCTCCTATGTACTGACATCCATCAGTTACAATTTTATTATATACATATACGGATATTATAAACCTACCTAATATGTGACGAGCTCATATATATCTCCCAGAGACATTTCCAGATTTTGTGCTACTGAAAGTTTTCTATCAGAAAAGCCTTCCACTTCGTCTGATCTGGAAATCTAACCAAAAGCCATGACAGATTGCTATCGGAGTCGTATATGTTTCTACCTTTAAGGCCTTGACCAACGCACTCTGAGCACTTACGTATGCTCCCCACGGACCATTTATAATTCATACGTGACTAAGACTATGACGTGCAAGAGGTAATCGGATTGGCGGTTACATTCACAGTCGTATTACTGGTTAATTATTAATTCGAAGAACCCTTTGAAGTTAGGTGACTTATTACTGTCGATCTCGACGTTCGAAAGTTCAAAAAAATATTCGAATATTTCGAATGGTTAGATTATTCGAATTGTATTATTCGTAATCGAATAATATTGACTGTTAATTTCACTTAACCGTCTGGATGGTGCAATGGTAGTGATTGCGATTTCAGTGTCGGTCAAAGTGTTATTACGTTTTTCTCTCAATAAAAGTAGCATTACGGTGTCTGAAACTATCTGGAAATGTCACTAGACTTGCCCTTTATTACGCGGGATCCAAAACGAGAGATAGCAAAATATGGGTGTACCTAATACACATCTGCCTATTAATTTAAGAATACATACAATACATACGAGCGATTATGTATATACTTATTGAATGTATACATTGGTGGATGAATTAGTTCGCACTAGCTTGGAACTAAATCCCAGGTGTGAGGTGATCTCTATGAAGGTGGAGCTACTAGTAGGTTGTTTAATTAAAACCAAACTGTAACTTGATCTTATATTTATCTTTACTCATCTCCTCGGCTATATAAACATGGAGCGGTAACGAAACCATAGCGCGATTCAGGAAAGAGGAACAACGCCATCTATCGAGCCCTCGGGTAGTTTTTTTTTGTCAACAATAAATTTATTATTACAATGAAATGTTCCTGAATGGCACTATGATTCTGAGCTTATACATCGTGAACAGTGGATGATTAAGCTAAACTAATGTAAAGATGAGTGGCTATTAAAATGTTGCTGTAACAGCAATGTTGATGACACGATTTACGTGACGGTGACGTGACGTGACAACTCACGGGTTACGTGAGCTAAAGACTTTAAAACATATTAACATAATAAAAATACTCGTAGTAATAACTACGAGTATTTTTATGATGTTCGACTGTATTATATTTCTTTATCTTTCTGTTTTTCTTCTTCATATAAACTTTTTCTTTAAAAAGTATAAACTACTAAAACTTCCATCTCTCTATATTTTTGAAATACAGTCGTCTATTGCTAATTTGAAACTCAAGGGACCAGAGATAAATTTCAAATTACCAAGGGTTCCAAATAACAAGCCTTTAAATAACCACGAGGGTGAGTACAAGAACCTCACCCTTGAGCAAATAAGAGTTTGATCAAAATTCGTGATTTATTATTTCTATATTATTATTATGTATTAACAATTAAATGCAATAATACAATTATTCACAAATTTTTATTTCGAAAGGAAGTCCGTAATCTTTTTTGAGTGAGCGACTTCAGTCTATCATTGTCCAAAGAATTTTCGATAGTGGTGAGAGCTGCGAAGTAATCGACATTATGTAAACAATCGACAGGTATGTACATGTATGTAAACAAACGACAGGTCTGTGCAAAAACATAGACATAAACATAGGCATAAACGCTTCAAATTATAGATAGTAGGGAAGCCCGGACTCCAAATTATAAGATATAAAGATACTATTCCTTCAACTTCAAATTACCGATGGGACCAATTAAAATTGATTTTATTCAACTTATCGAGTATTTTCAAGGGACCGGAAAAAATTCTAATTATCGAGAGATTCAAATTAACGAGTGTCAAATTATCGAGAGTCGACAGTAGCTGTTTTTGTGAAATCGAACACTGAGCTTTTTGATACTTTGGCGGATACGGTTACCCGTAATAGGAGACAAATCACTCAGAATAGACTTCGTCTACGAAAGTCAAAGACAGCTCTATTACACAAAAGCGTATACTGTATGGCACCAGCAATTTGTAATAGTTTACCAAATGAATTTAAAAACTTAGACAATAATTAATTTAAAAAACAAGTACATAAGTTGCACAACACAAGTATAGTTTTTGGGCGAACAAATGTTATTATAAAGTTAATGATTTTATGGAAGGCAATTAATTTTTTTTTTATTTTGACAGCATGTCATCTTGATTTATATACCTACTTGACTTAATTATATAATATATTGCCTACTACTATAATCGACAAATTATATTCTGACATCTAATATAATTATTATGTTAATTACCTATTGAAACATTGCCATTATTGTATAAATTATAAATTATCTCAATTATTTTCTAATGTGATATTATGCATGCCGAATAGGTAGAATAAAGAAAACTGTAATAATTAAGCAAAATTTGTATAACATCTACATATACCTTTATTCAACAAACAAATGAGTTTGATTTAACTATGCCAAATTCCACGCTCCTTGGTGCGCAAAATATGCTTTAAAAGGTGTACGTTTTTTCTCCACGTATATACATAAATTAACATATTTCAATAACAATCAATACTATTAAAATAATTACAAGGTTTAAATAATTGTAAAGATAAATCGATAATTTGGTTTCATTTCGCATGGTCAAAGGATTTTTAGTCACTCTGCAAGAAATTGTATTTTTGAAGTGAAAACTTCTTTAGGCGCGTTATGCACTTTTTGGGTGAACAAAAATCATGGAACTCGCGTCATCAATTCAAAATTTAAAAATAATAATCTAATAGCTCGACGATACAATTCACAAGTTACTTAGTATTCACTTCTACCGGCAGTCCCCAAAGACTGCCGCGCATGTTTTTTTTTATCGCAAGTGCCTGTCTTATTTTGATTGTTGTTCTATTTATTTTGTCATTCGAGATTCATCTATTAGTGGCGCCTTCTAGAAGTTATCTCATTCCATTGCACACAGCTGAGAGGATACTATTTCAATATGTTCGAATCAGAGATTTTAATAACATGGAAAATAGTCAAAATACGTCTTTCAATTTGTTTGTAAATAGCTCATTCTACTTATGTATCATAAGAGAAAATACAGAAGCAATTCACAGACAATCTCGGTCTTATTGCTCACAGTAATGTACCTAGATTTGTACGAGGGAATATTTCGAGCTAGATATTTTCTTAAGATAGGTCGTTTTGCGTGAGCGTTTGAAATTCGTTTTTATCTTACATAGTCGAAGTTCACACAGGAATATAGGCTTAAATTCGTTGTCTCAAAGACTTGAAGTTATACTCCGAGACTTTGACAAAACCAACATCTTAGTCTGCCTGTGAACATGGCTGCTGAAAAGCAAACGAAACGTCGGAGAGTGTGTTAACTTAAATCTAAATAGTTTAAATAATGTGAATAGCTTAATTAGTAGATACTAAAGTTTAACAGTAATAGTATAATAGTTTCAAAACCCTACCCTAAGGCTAGACTATAGGCAGAATATTTTTGTTTTTTTTTTAGAAGTCACCCGTCATCACATGGTGTTGTGCTTATTCCCTTGACATGGGGATCAGGGACCTTGTTTGCGTTCTTTATTAATAACAAGCTTATAATTATTCTTATTTCTAATTACACTTCTTAAGTTTTACATACAACATTGTTATCACAGTTAATTTCAATCTTATCAGAATATTAGAGGGTACTGACTTTCCCAATAACGACTGCCATAGATGTTCATGGCAGCCGGGATCGACGGCTTAACGTGCTCTCCGAGGCACGGAGCAGGCGATAATTATCAGTCAATACGCACATAATTTCCAAAAGTCATATTCTTTCCGGAAGTCAGAGGTGCACGACGTGGGTTCGAACTCGAGACCCTCTGCATTGCAGTCTGTTAGTCTCCCCACTAAGCTATCGCTGCTTTTGCACTAATATTATCGTGAATATAATACAACAAAGCGCAGGTTTATCCATGCCTTAACATTTTTGTTCAATACGTAAATAAGCGAGCTTTTGCGAATGATACATTGAATCTGCTTTGTATCTGTCTATATCATCATTTGAACTGAATATAATACCCAGTTTTTGTTCACAGCAATTTGTTTCACACCTTTACTAAATTGAATAGTTCTTACTTGTAGTATTTTTACTAACATTTACAGTGTAATATTAAGGTGTTAGTATTTAACGGCAGCTTGGGATCGAGTAATTCATTTACTCATATCCAAAAAGCCAAATACAGCAAGAGCTTATAATTATTTAAACTCAATTCTGCGAAAAAAGCATTAAACGACGTAGGAATGCGGGTACTGAAAACTTCACGATTGAAATAAACACTATCTTAGTCTATCCGTGAAGGTTGCTGAAAAGCAACAGAATTCTTAAAAAATAAGGCAATATGAATACTTTTTATAATTACACATACATATCTAAAAGTGGTTGTACAAATAAATCGCGATAAAATATACCCAAATGGCTCAATTGCCAAAAAAGCCTTACCAGAACCCATTTACTATTAATAAGGTCAAAAAAGATACCTGTGCAAATATGGATACTTAAATTAGGCAAACGACTTACCCAAGTACTGACTAATATCTCAAGCCAATTCATCAAACTCAGTCCACCGAAAAAGAAACATCTACAATACCTAAACCATAAAAAGTAAAAAGCTGCGAAAATCGGCTTCCAAACACTTTTCATTTTCGAACTAACGTCAATAGGAATTTCTGAACGCCCATTACTTGGTGTCCATAAATACCGGATTCGTTCGGAAATCGCTCGGTCCGAGTCGTCCAGAAATGTATGTCATACGCAGGATAAATGTCGGTGTCTGCTAAAAGAACGCGTTAAAAAGGGTACCATTTTAATGGACGGCGAAAAGTTATGAGTTGTTTTTTTATTTGAGGCTGAAATTGTAAGCTGTTTATTTTTGTTATGATTTAGGAAGCGGTCCAGTCAGTTCTGATTTAAGCTTAGGATATTTATACGCTACATTTTCATCAAATGAGACGCTGTGCTTATTCTTTTGTTAAATAGAAAATGTTAGTTTGGAATCGCAGTACTGCCATTTATTATTAACTTACTAGATTTTCATATCTTTATTGGAGAAGCTTTATGTTCTTCGTTAGTATAAGTATGTTTAATCGCAAACATAACTGTTCACTTATACTAAACGGATAAGTGCCAATTTTATTCACGCACAGAATGATCTGTACCGGTACACCATAGCTAGAGCTCAGCTTCGGCTAGTTTCTATTTAGAGTAGTGGACTCAAAACTGCTAGCATGATTAATTTATCATAATTAAAGTACCTACCCTTTCGTTTCGGTAAAACATTTAAAACGTCAAATTTAAAATTTTCGTCATACTAGAGTGTTCTTCAAAAAAGTGTTTTATAATACCTGCGGTGTTTGCAAGTGTTCTTGAGTGTGGAGTGTGTACAGCGAGATGCAACAGAAGCACACAAGCAAGACTTCGACTTGATATGAGTGCCGCTTATGAGCTTCGGATGTAGGATGTAAGAACCGCGACTGAAAATGGATGTGGTACGGTATTTATTTATTTAAAGTCACTTAAAAATATAGGCTGTTTTGTATGACTAAAGGAGCACCTAAGGATACAGCTAACCTGATAGTAAGCAATTCTAATAGCCATGAAAATTTTTAAAACCAGAGATACATACATGTCATGCGTCTTCTTCTTCTTCTTTGTCGTTCCCTCACTAATAAGAACCGTGACCATAATACTATCTATCTCCATTTGCCTCTGTCCTGCGCTAGTTCAATAGATCAATGTAGAGTTTCATCTGTTGCCTCTACAATACTTTTGCACCATTGTGTTGCAATTCAGCCCCTGGAGCGCTTTCCCTGCATTTATCTCACGATCGACTGCTACTCCAAAGCATGCATATGTGACCGCATTATATGTCGAAAGAAGCTTATTTGACGTTCTCGGCATAAAGAGGAGTCGTTTTTTGATGTGGAGCTCTTGTCAAATTAATACGTTTGTTCTCATGGCTGTCCGTCGTATCTTTAGCATTCGTCTCCAGCACCAAATTTCAAAAGCACTTATTTTGCTTATGTCTCGACTGTTGAGGCACCAGTTTTTTTTTCGTGCGTACTGTTACTTTAAAAAGGAGTAGTCAAAATTAGCGATAAGATTTACTGGACGGATGACACAGTGGTTTAAGTAGTCATCTCGCCATTGCTGCTGCACCAAATGTTGTGAGTTCGAACACCACACGGGACAAAAAAATGTGTGATTTATGATTTTAAATGTGTGTTTGTGACATACAATAGTAAAGCCATTAAAAATCTATTACACAAATTTGCACATCCATGTCCACCTTTGTCATAAAGACGTCGGAGATACGACGCCAACTTATTACGCGACATGTAACGCTGCTGCACACACAAGTCAGATTTATTAACGTTTATAGTTTATTTTTATTCTTTCGCTGCGAGGTTTAGTTTTGTTCTGTCGGCTTCATGTCTCACTTCTTAACTGAAGTCAATTTTGCATGATTTTGTTTTTACATAATATTTTATTGTGCAATTTTGCATGGCTTTGATTTTGCTTGAAGATTGATTATTCTTTTTGTATGACTTTTGAATGAGAATTTCGTCAAGTCGTTTTGGTCATTAGATCACTGCGTCTTATTTTAGTGATTAAATAATTAATTTATTTAATTTATTTATAGTTAAGTGATAAAAATGTTAGTAGAAAATAACTAATTTTTATGATAGCAGCAACTTGTAAATATCATTGCTCGCTGCCAAATGGAAAATTATGACAATTTAGAGATGTTTGTCAGTCAAAAATCAAATCCTGTGTCGCGAAAGATTTCACCAATAGTTAGCGGACACAGACTAGACCCAAACCAAGAAAATACTGTATATTTATAATAATAGTAGCTAGTTGCATAATACATCTACACATATTCAAACAACATGTGTTCGAATAACGAAAGCGAAAAACATCCAGAACTAAATCATAGGCGAAATCTGACAAAGGCGTTTGCGTGCTTATCAAATGAAACTAAATTATTCATTACCTTCTAACCAAAAACATCCAAACAAGGTTACATTTGTGTTAGATTATAATCTTACATCTTAATTCTCAATTTCGGTGGAGTGAAATCGTAAGTCATTTTTGAAGCACGCTAAACCGTTCCGCTTGAATATTTAATCCGCGGGATAATCCATTCATTCAAATATTTTGACAATCCATCTGATATAGAACTGTCTTGTGTTGTTGTAAGGGTCGGCACAGACTTAAAACGAACAAATTATTTAAGATCGTTACTAGAGAAGCAGTAAGTAGGTTCACCTCACTTATATCGAAGTACTATTATTTATGATAGAAACTGACACCTCCAGTGACCATTTCTATAAATTCATGTATTTCATTCCATTCCATTTCTTTTCATTTCATTCCATTTCTATAAATATATATATTCATGTAGGTCAGACAAGTCCTATCCGTAAGGACTACCGACCTTTACGAGAGCATCCTTTAGGTGTGAACATAAAGGATGCTCTCGTAAAGGTAAGTCAGAAAGCAGCAGGTCTTGCGTTTAAGCTTATGATTTCGATCAAACTGGATTAGTTGTAGTAGGGCCTCACTGATTGCAGCATGAATGGGCCGGCTGAACCGGGGACGGACTACTCTCTCACAGAATATCGACGTAAAATAGCAGTATTCCTACTGTTGTGTATCGTTTGGTGAGTGAGAGTGCCGAAGGCCCAATGACCCTCTTTCCCCCTTTCCGCTCCTTCTCTTTCCCACTTCCTTTCCTAAAGAGTCGGCAATGCGCAAGTAATGCCTCTGGTGTTGCAGGCGTCCATAGGCTACGGTGCCTACTTAGGTGGGCCACGTAGGTGGGCCGTATGTTTGTTTGCCATCATAGTTATATTAAAAAAAAACAGCCCATCTGCAGAAGCATCTCTTACCTACAAAAGATCGTCACGAAACTATGTTGTGTTGTGGTGGTTGTGGAGTAGGCCTCGACTGAGTTGGTAGGTACCATGAAGAGGTGCTCTGAACTATTATAAAATAAACATACATACATACATAGATTCACGCCGTTTCTCAGAAGGGTAGGCAGAGACTACGGAGACTACGATCCTGACTCACTTCTCCAGCTTCATTCACTTTAATTACATTCCTCATACACGCCCGTCGGTTCAAAGTGCTCTTAACTTGGCCTTTGTCCAGAAGCCTCCGATCTGATCGAGAAACGTTCGCCTAGGTCTTCCTCTTGCGACTGTTCCATTCACACTAGCCTTATAAACTTTCTTAGTCAGTCTTACCTCGTCCATTCTTTCTACGTGCCCAAACCAGCTTAACATACCCTTTTCTATTCTTGTCACTATATCCACTTTCATGACGCATCTCTCTCTAATCACACTATTGCTTATTTTATCTTTTCAGAGTCACATCACATATGCGCCTCAGTGCTCTCATTTCTACAGCATTTATTCTGCTCTCATGATTCTTTTGCCATCCTCAACTTTTACTTCCATACATAAGTGTGGGCACTAATAGTCCTCTATCAACAGCCAAACGTGCCTTTTCGGATACATTTCGACTGTTCATAAAAGTGCGTAGCGTTCACTTTATTGCCAGCAATCGTTCTCCTTTCAATATCTTCCTCATGTTTACCATACCTTGTAAACAAAGTACCCAAATATATATACTTTCAATTGCTCACCATTTTCTTCATCAATCATAGTATCACACATCGTCACGTACTATTCCTTCTCAAATACCTTTACTTTCGTCTTGCTTACATTTATTTTCATTCCTTTACCTTAAAAAAAAAAGGATAAGCATTAAGTGAGTAAGAGCTCCAGGGTTGCAAGTGTCCATGGGCCATTTTTCTTTCTGTTATCCTTTTTAAAAGCCTTATTTGATTTTTTATATATAAGTAGACTAACACCTGGTTTCTAAGAGGCAGATCAACAAACTCAGTTAACAGACAGTAAAACGCATGTCAACTGTTGTGATTTGCTCGGTGCATTAGCAACAGCACATTAAATTACTTGATGTAAGTTGACACACCGCTGCCTTTCAAAAACCAGATTTGGCTAGGCATTTCTGCAAATATTTTAAGTGACTTCCATCAAACTCGATTTTATGAATGTGAGACTAACAAGAACATTATATTTACAACCATACAACAGACGCTTAGTCAACACCAAGTGAACCTGTATACACTTGAATATGATCCATAAACTCAAAAGTACCGTCAGCATATTTCAACACAACAGGCAAATTGTTGATTTTAGTTACTATTCCCGGGTGGGCATTATATGTCTTCGTACTATAAACGTTTAGTAGCCTCGTAAGAAAGTTATGGGGAGGGGAGGGTAGGGGTAGCTGTTATTTTATGGTAAAGAACACACGTCTCATTATTCGCAAATACTTGACTCGTTTTCTGAGACTGCATTTCTCTTGTCCTATACAAATACAACTTGCTTATTTGCTAAAATGTGGTTTATACAGATGGTCTGATACAATATTACCTACAGCACATTTGTCACAAAAGCCCTATGGCACACAAAGAAGGGAAGGGAAGAGAATGAAGTTTTAACTATTTGTGTTAGCCTATTGCCGGCTGCCATGCACAGTTTTTGGTTTTGCTTTTCCGTATGATGGTAATAGTTTCCCAGGCTAGACTTAAACGGAGGTAGTGAAATGTGAGTGCTTTCACTCTCTTGATTGATTGCGGTACTTGCTTTATATGCAGCCTACTAATCTATAGGTACCTATTAATACGCGAGAAAACAACGATTTTTCCTTTTTAATCATATTGCGCGTACTTAGAAGGAAGATTTGGCACGGTTACAGTTTATAAGAAGAAATAGCTATAGTAAAAAAAAGTAACGGTCATATTTTGTCTACTGGACGACCGCTAATTGTCGATAATTGCCAACGTTTTTCACGTAAATACACCGACGCGTTTTTGTCGTTTAAACTGTCATTAAATCGTAGCAGTATACCACAAATCCTGCGGTTGGAGTCGTAGCTTGCTATCACTTACCAATGAATTCAGTTCAGTGGAAAATCACTGCAAAATCGACGATTTCGTAAGCTCCAAAATAAAGCGCATTCACGTGGGCCGCACTTGTTTCAACCTAACCACAAAATCTGTGGTTGCCTAAATTTTCCATAAAACCGCACACACGAACCCAATGGGATTAGGGCGAAGAGCATATCGTGAGTTTTCAAGCGATGTGTGAACAACATGAAAGACACAAACTGTATATACATGGTACTAGTAAAGTGACGTCATTCGTTTATTTATAGTTGACGACGGTAAAGCACAAATTACATATGTACAGATGGCCAGTTCAAAAGAAAAAAAAACAGACGCACTCGCGCATGAAAAACCAACACAGTACAGCGGTTTGAAAAGAAATTGGTTGTATAGAAATTACTACACACGACTAAATTCAGCTTAAAGTGCATGTAAAAATAGTTTCATGAGTTGCAGAGGCATGCCCGCCGGCGGTTAGACAATTCAATGTCGCATGTCTGACGATAGCGAGTGACAAGCTGCTACTACCATGTTTCTGCAAATAAAAGTTCAAATTTTGATTGAAAATTCTTAGAGCCGCCATATCTACGTGATTCCAGTACAGCTACATTTAAATCCTGACAAATAGTATGAACCAGATTTTGCCCGCTGCTTCACTCGCTTAAATGTAGGTTGGGTTAGCTTAATAACAGTGCTTTTTAGAGTTCGAAAGAACTTTTATACAACAGCTTTGTCCGTCCATCCGTCCGTCCGTTCGTCCGTCCGTCCTTTGACCTCTGACCTCGAGGATACCATTTTTTCGAACTCTAAGATTTACGGCAATTTATGGCCGTTTCTCACTTGTTTCTGGATGAAAGTTCCCCTATGTCCTTTTCTGCACCCCTGACAATGTGTATAGCGTGGTCCTGAGGGATAAAAAATTTACATAACCTACATTTACGCAAGCGGAACCGCGTGCGAAATCTAGTAATACTATAATGTAGGCTAAATTATGACTTTAAGAAGTTAGTATATTATTTATTTTTTGTGGAAATACTAAATCAAAGATATTGAGTACTGCAAAAATCTGTTTAAAATTGTTATGTGGTATCAACATGCGTTTACTAGTATGATAATTTTGATGTTAAAGTAACCTATGAACTGTTACAATATCATAGAAACCAATTACATTATTCAATGTTTGAACGGGACATGATGTTGATCTCAATAAATGTCGTAAGGTACTTGAGAAATTGGATCTCTTAAATGTTCAATGCTGTTGTACAAGTAAGTTCTGAAAGCTATGCAAAGTTGTAGTATGTTTTATCGATGAACGGTATACGAACCAGAAGTTTTCTTGTCATCGTGGGTAGATCGTGTTAATGGATTTTCTTTTTTTTGTTTTCATCATTCGGATTTTCTTCTTTTTCTCATGTCGGTACGAGACTGAAAGTTACTTACAATTATTTTTAGCCCATTGGCATTGGTATTTATGTTCAATAATCGTTATTAAAAATTCAATATAATACAAAATCTTTAGATTCAAAAACAGCAAAGAAATCATATTTATATTTATATTTATTTTATAAACTTGAATATATTTGCATTGCTTTGTCTATCCTAATATAAATAATTATATAACAATGCAAAACAATGATTTTCATTGATCATAATATGAATGAAAATCATTCATTCATTCGAATAAAAATCGACAATTCAATGCAATCGAACAGCCATCGCGATCGAGTCGACAAAATAACAGTCATTATATTCTACTTAAGTTCTTCGGTATAATTTCTAGACATGGGAATATTTTCCTGGGTTAAGCACTTGTATGTTACGAGTCAAGCAAAATCTGGTGTCAGACTTAAAATATTTATTCTCTTTGCCCGCCATAGAAACGTATTTCCACTCAAAGCGAACAAACATATGAAACATTTAGTTTTCACAAAGCGAATTTGCTGAATGAGTACTGGTTTTAGTATAAAAACTTTACACACAATGGCGATCGTTGTAAAGGTTGTGTAAACAATCCGGAATGCAGAAATTCGAACGAATAACGTCAGAAAATGTAGTTCTTTAAAATAATAGGGGGAATGAAAGTAAATGGTTCTATGTAGTTATTAGATGAGAAGAAAAATCGAATACACTAATTATATCACGTTGTTTTTAACATTGAAATTGTGTTCAGTCATTTTGAAATTTACATATTTTTATTCAAAGTCAAAGTCAGAAATCTTAGTTTCCATAAAAATGTGCAAATAATTCTTGGACACGTCAATTAACTATTATATTAATTAAAAATAATAATAAAAATAAATAGAAGGAGATAAAAATTTTGCATTGTAAAAAGCCTATTCGAGGAGTACAGCTTTCATGAGATTGATATTCATTATGTAACACTTAAAATTATCAATATTTGTAACATTTTTTTAATGTTCATTTTAATGGATATACTACTGTTTGTTTTAAAATATACACAATTATTATAAGGTGGTTTTATTCGTCAGCTAACGTAGTACGCCATCTTACAACCCGATACGCCATCTTATCTTAGAAACTTTTTCATATCGAGCCTGTAAAGTTCATAGCAAAATAAATTCGAATTCTTAATCTACAATATTAAAAGTTAAACTTCTCATTTTGAGAAAACAGAATTATGAATTTTAGATAAACATCAAGTTATTGATTCTGTGAATTGTGATACACAAGCGCAGTGTAACATTAACAGAGGCAAAAGTTCGGAACAAATAAATCTTTTCTTTACTTAAGTACGTGTACCTACGGTAGTTGTAAGTTGTGCTAAGTACTAGCAAAGTGAGCGCTCGAAAGAAAGCTTTCTAAGAAATATGTGGTTGTAATGATTTATTAACCGTTGGACTGCCACGCAGAGGTTTAATGTTCGATCCCGAACCTCCCCAAAGTCTCTTTTCGGAGTCCGGGGTATGTACCCCGTATGTAATCCATATTTATTTATTTATTACGCAAGACATGTGTCTTGCGTAGTAAATAATTAAATATGGATTACGTTAAAGGTGAAAAAAGAATGAGTAAACCAGCATATCTGAGAGCTTTCCATAATGTTCTCAAATATATGTGAAGTCTGCAACTCGCACTTCACTAGCGTGGTGGACTATGGCCTAATTCTACACACACTGAGAAGAAGCCCGTGCCCTGCAGTGGGGTCGTTAATATATAGGGCTAATATTATTATTATTACATAAGCATATGAGTCGTTATTATTTGATTTCAAAAACCAGGACCAGATTTCATCTTCTTTTCTATACAATAACCTGTATATTTACTATGTAACTTGTAATAAGTGTGGCAATAAAGATTTTATTATTATTATTATTATTATTATCTTTGGATCGGACAAGTGTTATAGCGATTTTCTTACGAGCAATTGTTCAATAGCAGTACGCAGTCTGAAACTGTGCGCAGTAGATGGAAACAGGCTCGATTCGTATTACGTGGGGTTTACAATTACAAGGTAGCGAGATGTATGACACACCTTCGGGCGTGAGGCTATGTAGATGATACCAGTCAATATAATATAACTAAATTCTCCTCTATAAATTCTCCTATAGCATGAGATTGGTCTTTAGTTTTTAGCCAATCACTTAGGTCTGTAACATGTTTGCCACCTGGGTGCAGTAGAATTATTTATTTGTATTTAGTAGTACCTACTGAGATGGCAGTGTATTCAAGTTTATGTGTTATTTTAGTAATCCTGACTTAACATTACAAATGTGAATATGAGTTTCTTTGTTTGTGCCCACAACGCTTTCACAACCTAACTACTTGACCGATCATTAAGAAATTTCGCATACATGTTGTCAGGGGAATAAAAAAGGACATACATCTTTCATCCAGAAAAAATACTGTTACCAATCTAACTAGACAGATGCGAGCAAAACCACGGGCATAATCTAGTACGTTCGTTTTCTCTCTCAAAATAACACATTTAGCCACATTTCACCACGAACATTTGAAAGTACACATTTCGTCTATTATATTCAGGCTAGCACTTATCTAAGCGGTGCATATTTAAAAAATAGCCGCTCTCTTGCTCGCCTAGGAAGCGGACCGCTGTATTTTAAGTTTTACGATCGCTTTGAAAAAATCTAGCAACAATTTCAGCGAAAATTTTCATAAATGCCCGGAGGCTAGCCAGTTTTTGTAGCGCTATCGACTTGGCGCTTTTTGTAAGAGTTTTCAACGCGTTAGGACGGAAGGCATTCTTTTGGAATGTTTAGCGAATGTTAACGATGTTTGGAATATTAGTTACATTTTAAAAGGTCCATAAATATGCCGTTAGGATGTTAAATGCTGTCAATGTTCATGAAGTGTGCTCTTTTCGGAGTTAAAGAGATTTAGTGGCTAGAAGTAATTGGTTTATATTCGGTGAAACTAGAATAGTGATTTAGTATAGGAAGATTTAATTGAATTTGTTTCATACTAAGGTAGAATGTTAATTATAAAAGCAGAAAAATAGAATCCATGAAGCAGGAAATGAACCTGCAACCCCGACTTCGAAAAAACATGTTTTCTTTCCTCGTTTATAATTTTTAACTTCTTGATTGAAGTTGTGAGATGTGAGAAGTGAGATCGGATTATTTATAATTGTCTTTAAAAATAGTAATATAATCACATTGATATTTTATTTAATATATGTAGTTCAAATGCGACTTGATCTTTCACTTTACGCCATCAGTGCACTCAACTAGGCAACATTATAAGAAAAACTATTTAGAATTTTCCTTTAAATTCTAAAAAGCGTGCTCTAATAATTTTGAGAAATAATACTCTCTCTAGTCCAAGCAGAGATCCCAAGATCGACCATCCTTGCGATGCCGCTTATATTAAAAGCAGTAGGAAAAGTAAATTCAGTTCACTAATTAAACCTGGAAATCTAGTTTTTTAATACTTTTAAATAATATCAAGATGTGTAAGCGTCACTGCAGCTGGGAGCCGATCCAGACGAGAACAGATTCGATTTATCTGTGAAGACGATCCATTTGCAAGTGAATAGATTCAACGTGAGGTGCTTTGCTGATTTTGAACATTCTTTTTTATATAATTTATATTGTATAGTGAGAAATGTTAAAAGCATAAAGTGAATTGTATAAAAATAAGGTCAGCTCAGTCTACCTTTATATATACGCAATTTAACTATAGGCATTTGATTCTGCTTGACAAGAAACGTAGTCTTGATTTTAAAGTTTAACTTACCACTATGAGAACGATACATACATACAGACAGATAAACAAATATAAAAAACAAAGGTTTGGACATTCCAAATAGTCAGCGACTCTATATGCTCTTGTGGCGCAGCGGTATCAAATGCAACTTCTGTGCATGAGGTGTGTGCAACTTGTGTTTATTTTCCGGGTCGGACAAAGTATTACTAGATTGTTCATCGAAACATTCTCAGAATCACCATGGAGTCTAAAAAACGGCTAGAGCATGGTAGATGGCAAAACAGGTTCCTAAAACGGTGCACATAAAACGCTAACTTGCCAATTATGGGTAAAATAAAGCTCTACTTATCACTAAATATAATAAAACAAAGTGCTCCGCCGCGTCTGTCTGTCTTTTCGCGATAAACTTAAAAACTACTGAACGGATTTTCATGCGGTTTTCACCAATAGACAGAGTGATTCATGAGGAAGGTTTAAGTATATAATTTGTTAAGGATTTGTACTACCCGTGCGAAGCCGGGGCGGGTCGCTAGTATATGTGTAATATACGTAGATAATATATGAATAATATTTCTGCATTTTATGTGGGTTTTGAGGTACAGACAACAACAGTTAATTTATATAAATATGTTTTACAAAGCTGACTACCTCAGGCTGGTAAGCACATTTTTTAATATCATTTGTAATATTCTAGAAACCTAATTAAGAAAACAAATTGGACGCAGAATTACTTCATTATTCTTAGTAATAAGAAAGTAGATATCTTATACATTATACGGTCTTTTTTATTTATTTGTGATGTTATTATTTTATATAATTATGAGTTTATTTTTATGACACTGTAGTTCTCTTCTTATATTTTATAAAATATGCGTAATATAATTAAAACAATTAATTGTATATTTTAATTTTATTTAATTTACAAGTATAGTAAATATGTTAATAGATTGACATGGCAGTGATATACAAGCGTCAGTCTATGACGATATTTAAGCCAAAAGAGTAAGCTCGTTACATCCACATTTCGCCAATTATGGTATTAAGTTCTACATGATAGGAGGCGAGTCTATTGTCGTACATGGGGTTGGTTCCAGAATTTCTAGATAGAAAAACCTCATCCACGTAATGAAGCTGCCCAATCCGGGAGTATAACCCGAGACGAACAGCAAGCGCATTCACTACAGCTACCGAGGCAGTTCAAACAGAGCAAGGAAAACACCACTCATTTTATGCTCACAGCGTTGTGCTTTCTTAGTGTCACAATCTTACGAGGATACTATCTTGTGTGAGAACTGTCTTTTAAACAAAAGGACTTTATATTACGCTTCTATATCAAAGAAAAGAGTGTATGAACACTAACAAGTCTCAGTGTCAAGATTAAGGCAACGATAGTACAACATCGCGCCGCACAGTGGGACGAACATCGAGTTTCATAGATACATATATTACAATTCCTTTTCTTGCATCCAAGTAATGAAAACCAGCTATAGAAGGTCCAACATTGTCATATTTTTGCTATTTTGATAATAATAATATTTATTATTTGCAATAGACACATACAATTTTACACACTATTATACGTACAGTTAAAGAAAAATATAGTTGTTATCGAAAGATGATTCTAATGCGAAAATATATATATGTACATTATAAATAAAAATATGTGGACAAGACATAATGATCCATTTTCTTCAGGACTTGAAAATTTGCCCCTGATTCTCTAGTATGATTTATGTCCTTATTTTTAATACCTTTGACAAATTATTCATAAATATTTCGTTTAAATATTTATTCCGCATCATAATTACTTAAGGTGCAAAAATAATATAATATGGGGCTGCCAGAACTGACATTGGTTTCCAACGAGACAAACAAAAACTGATGAGTTCTATGTCTATAAAACTCGATCTTCGACCCACTGTGTGTCATGCGACTCAATCTCAGCAAATGTTTCACAAACCCATTTTAAAATCCATTTCGTTTTCACGTACGTACATGGTTATACATTCTGAAGTACCGTTTGTCGACTGGCTGGTTGGGAACATGTATTAAGGAGACCGGGAACAGGTTTACAGGGATTGCAAATGTGTCCCACGACTGGGGTACTGGCAAGTCTTAGGAAGATGTGACTTGCTATTGAAATATTGTGGTTGCGATCCACTTTGACCTAAAGTTACTCTTAGTACGAGTGTTGTTAAAGTTATTTAAATAATTCTACTGGAATGTATAGTACTGACAGACTTTTTATTAGTATATCTTGGTCATATTATAAGGAACGTTTGTGAAGATATTTGAATTTTTCTTAATCAATAACGTATCTTTTTCTCTCTTAGCCTTTATTATTCCCAAGTCACTTAGGGTCGGCTTTTCTGGTCTAACCGGCTTTGACTGGATATCAGTTTTTACACGGAACGGCTGCCACCTGACCTCCGCAACCCGAAGGCTAACAATACCCTAAGGCTAGACCAGTGGCAGGATATTAGAGGGTTGACTGACTTTCCCAATAACGACTGCCATAGATGTTCATGGCAGCCGGGACCAACGCCTTAACGTGCTCTCCGAGGCACGGAGCAGGCGATAATTGTCAATCAATACGCACATAATTTCGAAAAGTCCTATAACTTCCGAAAGTCAGAGGTGCGCGACGTGGGTTCGTACCCGAGACCCTCTGCATTGCAGTCTGTTGGTCTCCCCACTGAGCTATCGCTGCTAAATCAATAACGTATACATTATTAAAATATAAAACTTGGCACACAGATAGGCCATGTCTAGAATTCATGTTTTACCTCAGCAAAGCCTTTCCGTATAATGAAAGTTTATGTTTAAGCACTTTAGTTCTGATCCTATTAATAGTCAGAGCGTTTCTAGGATGTTAACATTTTTTCACGCGGGTATAGCCGTAGTAGCTAGTTTAGAAAATTTAATATTTTAGGACATAAATGTTATATTGTCTTCTATTTACGCGAATATTATTCATTGAAATGAAACTGCTATATACGGATTTTATCGCGTTGTTTATTTGACACTTTATTACAAAATTTTGAAAATTGTTACACTACTACTAATATTAAACTTTACTAATTTTTAAGCTAATTAAATTATTATTAAACTATTTATCATCATGTTAATTATAATCGGATAAAATTAACTGACATAAGTGTAGAAATCGAAGTATGAAAATGATATCTGCCTCCATTAAATACGTATACCTTCAACATAATAAGTAAAATGCGCAAGTTGACGCACTTATGTAATACTAATAGTAAATTTAGGTAAGGTAAGTAACAGTACTTTTTTAGGGATGAAAGATACCCTATGTCCTTTTTGTTGCCCCGAAAACGTGTATACATGCGAATATTCATGATGATCGGTGGAGTAGTTAAGGCGTGATAGCGTAACAAACAAACTAACATTCGCATTTATAATGTTAGTCAGGGTTAGAATTTTATACAACGGGTAAATACTTAAGTCAGACATAGCTAGCGCATGTATTGTTACGTGCTTGCGCAGTAACCCCATGCCCACACCAGCTCCATGCGTTCTGTATCAGCATTGTAAGTTTGATTTGGCAAGTTAAAATCGTTGAAGAATTGCCATGACTACAATTGTTACTTTCTTTTATTTAAAATCGATTTTTTGACAATGTGAATGACGGTTTGGTGGTACAGTTGGCCAAAAATGTGGTCTACCACCCTACGGTTGAGACTTATTTGAACGTCATGAAACAACAAGATCAATTTACCCCAGCAGTAATATTGTGACAGTGACCATTGCTCTATTTATCATGTATTATATTTACGTCACACCATGTGTCATGTTAGAAAACTCAACCTTAGCGATATTTAGATCTCACAGAAGCTTTTGTCAAAACTGGTAGACCACTTTCTTGCAATTACAATGCATTATGATCTTAGAAATAAAATACAAATACCGTATATCTCTAGAGATACGAGGCCTTAGGATAACTTGTGGTTAAATATATTTTTTGTATGTATGTTATTCAGCCTTGCATAGGCAAGACTGAATAACAACTCCAAATGATTTGTAAAATACATTAAACCACAAGTTATCAGCCTCGTATCCACTAGGCAACAATTGACGCACAACACGTGACGCTCAACAAGATCGGCAAGGTTGCACGACAACGCGCGACGTTGCCAGCTGGCGCGCAACATGACGCGCGGGTTGTTGTTTGTTTCTGTACAACATGCAGTTGAGTATCACGTGTTGTCAAGTGGAGACGTGACGTGCAAAAATGTCCATAGTGTGGTGTAATAAAGTGTGCTGAAATCAATACAAGTTTCTCTGACGACATGTTGCTGACGACTGGTCATGCGTAGACAGAGAACGTTGCTAAGCAAAGTTCCGCGTTGCCATGTGCAATAATGTTGTGCAACATGTCGCGCATCAAATGTTGCCTAGTGGATACGAACCTTTATTATTTGGTTACTTAAAATACAGCAACATGATAACCATGCCATATATCTTAACAAACAAGATTTTATCAAAAGATATCTTTACTTTGTGGTTTAATGCATCAGATATTGTGTTGCATTATTAAAATAAGTCTCCTTTCCTCCGCTTATATTTCGCTGTAAAAGACAAAGTAGTTGTGGTGCGGCTTCCTTTCATTTTGCACTAGAAAATGTGTTTATAATAGAAATAATAGTTATTTTCTTGGTGATTTAAAATACGGGTGAATATCGTAAAGTAAATATGATATGGCTGTAGGAGTTGGTACATCAGGACTTATATTCTATTTGTACGGTATATGACTGTCTTAGTAGCCGTGGTGTATTTTTTTTTTTTTTTACGTGGGGGAATGCATGACGCATACCCCTCCGCGGGGGTGGGCGGAGGGGTTATGTCGGACTCGCCGGGGTAAAATAAGATGTTAAGATGATAAAGTACCTCCCGGAATACCGACTAAACCTACCACGGTGTTCCTCGACAAAACCACTATCGACGGGGCCGCGCGAATCACTTTCGCATGCGGTCGCGACCCCGCCGAGGTTTCGGCCCGCCGTATGAAACGGCAGGCCACTACACGAAAGACCTACCCTAAAGGCACTTCTACCACTCCCTACTGTCCCCCCTAGAGGGGAGACGGACTCAACACAGAGGCGCGCGTGGGAACACGCACGCCGCCTCTCGGACCTGGTGCTGAACGGATGGCGGGCAGGCCCACAAAGCCCGCCACCCCCAGGTCAAACCTCAGGGTGGCTGGAGGTCGTCCCACGCCCTCCGGCGCACGGCTCTGCGGTTGGGGAGAGGGTTCAAACGCTCCCTCTCCCGCTCCGCCGCCTCCTTGATGGAAATGACTTCCTCACAAAAGGAGGCGACGGCGTTCCACGACCTCTCACTCCGGACCATAGACTGAACTACGGCCGGGAGCGAGAGGGCAACCAATCCGACTGCCGCGATCAATTCACGGCGCTGCGATGCCCAGGCGGGGCAAACCGCCAAAGTGTGCAGCGCCGTGTCCTCAACTACGTCGCGGCAGTCGCCGCAGTGGTGACAACCGGGCGTCTCTTGCCGGCGTATACGACACAGGAACTGGCCAAAACAACCGTGGTCAGTCATTACCTGTGTCAGCCGGAAGGTGAGGGCGCCATGGCGCCTCTCCAGCCACTCCTCAAACACGGGACTTACCGCCACGATCGTGGCGTGCCCGAGCCGTGGTGTATGTGACAACTGTGCATGAGGTGTTGGAATTTTCTATCAAGTTCTTGCAGGCCCGGCACGAAACTTATTTTATTTTTAAATATTTAATGTGTTGTGAAATATGTCTCTCGTTTAATTACTCATGTTAATAACTGGCGGTTGAGTCTTTAAATAATTATCTTTATTAATATTATAAGGTAAAAATATGAGTAGGTATTTATCTTTGTAATAAATAAATTCAAAAACTACTAAACCGATTTAGAAATAACCGTAAGTAGCTGACTTTATCCATAAGTAACAAAGGTTATATAAAATCACACTACGAGCCACGGGAGTGAGTGATATATAGCTAGTTCCAATATATTTTTAGCTATTTAATCTTACCAGTTCTATTTATTCTATTCACAACATTTATAATAGAAATAATGATGTCTATAGTTCTGCAGAATAAGAAATAACTACGCAATAATTAATAATTTTTGAAAGGCTTATTTTATAACAAACGACTATATAATGTTTAGAGAGAACACGAGTATTCAATCAAAAATTCAGCGAACATAAATTATATGAGCTACTGTATTGTGAGCTGGAAAATATTCACAATTACCAAGTTTATGAAATGTTAACTAACCTGAGCAAAGTAGACAAAATATTTGGCGCAACTCTGACCTGCTTCGGGGTAATAACAATATGCCTCACATTTTAGAAACTATTACGGAGATACATCGGAGCGTAGTTTAACAAACTTTATAAGATGCATGCATAATTTTGTCCTTTTTCTTATTAAGAAACCCGCGCAATAGTTGTAATTCCTTTCCTATGCAAAACAAAACCCATATACGGTAGAGGCAATTAGAACGTACAAAGCTAAGTGTAGTTACATAATGTCTTTGCAGAACTATTCAAACTTAGAATTTTCTGCCAAAACACGTCTTCCCGTTTTCTATCAATCCTGGGTCCTTTAAGCGAAGTATGAAATAGCATGTCCTTAGGCCGTCAAAGTGGAAACCTTGGCACCACTTCAGTTGTAATGAGTAATTGGTTTGGAGGGCTACACGACTGCTTACCACCAGGCGCAGTGTAGTCATTTTCACTGACAATAATAGAAAAATTAAGCGAAACGTGCGTGGCACAAAGAACATCGAAACTGGGAACAGGTATTTGTGGATTACACAGTTTTTGGGCCGTATGGGATTCCATCTTACAATAATTGGCGTAGTGTCAGAGGCGAGGCACCTAATTCCTGAATCAATATTGTCTTATACGCCTCACCATATCATCAAAGATTAAATTAAAATAAGAGAAAGCTCTTGCGACTGTTCCATTCACACTAGCCTTATAAACTTTCTTAGTCAATCTTTCCTCGTCCGTTCTTTCTACATTATTGCAATTTCATACAATATTGCAAATGGAACTAATCATAAGGTCTCAGTGGCGTAGCGATAGTAATTGCATCTACTGTGCATAGGATCCAGGTTTACCAAATACTCATACCTTTTACCTTTTTATATTTCTATCTTCCTTACTTATAAATATTTTCCTTTCATCGTGAATTGATGAGCAAGGTTCAAGCTACATCACAACACGCAATTTCGCGCTAACCCAAAACTATTTATTTAAACAAGATACCTGATTACGATAAATGTAGACAAGGCCAGAGAAAATGGCTTCTCTGGTGTACTATGTAATTTTTGTAACGAGTCTGAACTATCGGTTACTATCGACTTTTCTAAGTATATTGATACACAAAATAAAAATGTTGTCTGGTGGATATCACATTTATTAGATATTTAGACATTTTATATCTCATAAAAGCAAGATGCAGGATATAAAAAATGTGTCCTCATGAAAGTTTTACTGATAATGGTATTAGATTAAGTTTTATCGTTTAAAACTAACGCACTGAACATAGGCATTTAACCTAATCACTGCGTCACATGTCCAATCTTGAATCGAAACCATCCAGGGAACTTACTCACACATAATAAAAATCATCACTCGGTGCACCAGTTTAGGAGGCGTTCAGTGACATACATACATACGTATAAGACAACCATGTATGTATATAAGAAATGACGACCACTAGTTCCAAAGAACAAATTAACGATGGAACTCATAAGAATAATCCAAAATTATCCTAACCATACCTTGTCTGCGGCATCACTTGATTACATTTTCTAAAGGGATAACGTATATGCCTGGGGTAAATATTAACTTTTTACAAGAGCATATAGTTTATTTATGTGTTAAGTTACAGCCGAGAGCAGTAATTACATTTCTTCTCTTACTTATTTAAAGATGCTTTCTGAATCTCGCTGTTTCAAAAATTAATACAAGGTACGGCATAAAGGTACTTATGACGCCGTATTTGGACTAGCAACTGTTCTCCAGACTGAGGAAGACCAGTCGTAATAGCCTTATATTAGTCTATATGCTATGGTATCCATTATCATCATGAATAGCATATGCTTGCTAACCAATTAACTAATAAAAATACATCAAACGTTACTTTAAGTTATCACAATTTCATTGAATATTTAAGCAAACGAATTTCGCTCATAAATTCAGTAACGCCATGAAAACAATATAACAGCAAGAATGAATTATGGAAAAGTCAAGTACAGGTGTTGCTACTTTAATATTTTTATGACTCCTTGAATCGTAAACAGTCTGAAAATATTAATTTTGAACCGTAATTTATTACTGGGTCTATCTCAAATTTAAATAGGATTTGTAAGCGGGTTTGGGATTAAGCGGATGTTGATGTGGTTTTATCTCTGGTTTAGATTACGGTTTATGGGTGAACTCGCCATGATTTGATGGGCAAAGTTTATATTAATGGGGCTAAGTGTATTCGAAAATCGATGTTGAGCGCATTCCAATTTCGAAATTACGTTAATGACTTTAATTTTAGCGTAATTAAAATTTACTGTTTCGTTCGTCCAGTGATTACTTTGCGCTTATGTTTTGGCCGAACGAGAGAGTTTGTTTGTTGGGAAATGTAAATAGCATAAAAAAGTTTCTATAGCTGAACCTGTAAAGAAAGTACCTGTAGTAGCATGAAGTTTCTAAATGTGTTATGAACAAAAGGACGTGACGTTTAAGTGGTCGCCTTACCGCTGCCACTGCGCTGAACGTTGTGGGTTTGAATCCCACTCGGGACAATGACTTGTGTAATCCACAAATGGTTGTACCGAGTCTGGGTATTCTTTGTGTCCATTGTTTGAATGATACAAAGTCCCCTGTGACACAGGAATTATTCCTAGTGCGGAAGTTGTCTTTTTAAACACAAAAATAATACAAATTATATTACATATACATATTATGTATTTATATGTACTAGCGGTCGCCTAGTAGTCAAAATTCGACCAAAATTCCTAAACTTGCTACTTTGTTTTCTGTTTTTCTCTATTACACATAAATAAGGTACAGGTAAACATAGTTACAAATAATTGTACGACTTCAGACAAACAATTTCGAAATACTACGAACTCGATTCGACTGCATGTGTCAAATGCATGGTTGTGTGCGTGTAGTGTTTTTTCATTAATTTAATGTATTTCTAATGCATATTTTATATAAATATTAGGATTCACCCCTACTTCTCCATATAAACTTTAACTGTGCCAAATTTCATACTCCTCCGTTCGCACAATTTTCGTAAATCGGGGTACAAAGTTTTTGCTTCACGTATTAATAAATACTAGCGGTCGCTGAGTGCTCGAAATTCGACCAAAGTTTGCCTGTAAGATATTGCTGATATATGTCATTATATTGATGTATGTAACCATAGTTACTCGCTCCGACTGCGTATGTCAAATGCATGGTTGTGTGCGTGTAGTATGTTTTCATTAATTTAATGTATGTCTAAAGCATCTAAAGCATATCTAAAAAATATTTGTATTGGCCCTCCTTCTCCATATGAACTTTAACTGTGCTAAATTTTATACAATTTTCATAAAAAGGGGTACAAAGTATTTGCTTCACGTATTAATATACATATACATACCTTTTTGGACATATACAGGCGTATACCACTTTTTGTACCATAAACTAATTCTGTGCAATACTTTTGCCGTTTCGTTTATGTTTACGTTGCCCAACTACTACTTTTACATAAGAGAGTCATATATTATGTAAAAGTATATAGCATGTGAGGTTAAAAGGTATATGGTCTATATGCCAAGTTTTATTCAAATTCGTTTTACCGCTTGGCGTGATGGAGTACCAAATATCTCACAACCACACAAACATGTACAAAAAATATCCTTTTTATATTCCAAGTAGGTATTATCAGCTCACTAATCTTTTTTCCCGTATGTCACGCGTACGTGTTTAATCCTGTAGCGTTGGCAAAGCGAGATTTACCTACTTAACCAGAATTTAACTACGATACCTGTGCTGCTATGCAGTGCAATATAACGTGCTCGGAACACAGTCGAGTATGTACTAAGAAGACTGCAAACCTCAACTTTTGCAACATCGCTAATCTATTCTGCTCCAGCGAGTAGTAAAAAATTAAGGAGGTATTATCTAAGGAAATTTTACTTTCGTGGTTGTGATTTTTATACAAACATGCATAGTTTCACGGCAATATCTACGAAGGGGTAGGCAGAGTGGTATTTTACTCACATTTCATTGCGTATAGTTTGGACAGGTCTTTTGTCGTCTATGACATCGAATTAATCAACATTCATCAGGGATCATTAAATTCTAGAATATTTTTTTGGAGTTGTGTGGAGGTTCTGTCTTACAGGGTGAGAAATATTACGACGATAAACTGTTCACCAATGTACTCAGTGCAATGGTACGTATGCTGACATGGGCAAGTGCCCTTACATTTCTATCAATTATTTTATTGCTATTGCCCAATCACTAGAATGAACTTTCAATACAGAACCTCGTACTCTATAAATTTCCCTTATCACTAGGTCAAAGCCAACCCAATAATAAATACACTGTAATCAAACAAGCCGTTCTTTTTACCATTAGATTGATATATGGGTATCATTCAATCATTCAGCTGTATGCCGGCGCTATGCCGGTACCGTATCCGTCCCGTATCGTATGTCTGTTACCATGATGCATGGCCTACATTCATCATGCGTCCGATAATATATATTTCACGCCTATCTCGGCATCAGAAATATAGAATGTCAGTTGCAAACGTATCGTGTGGGCGGTTTGAATGTTCGGAATACTGTATTAAATTTTATTGTGTGTATTTTTAAGCTTAGCGCCTGTTCATCATTTAGTTAATTACATTAGTAAGAAATTTGTAGTCGTGCAAATGATGTCAGCTATATTTATTAGAGCAGCAATATCCTAGTGAGAGACTGTAAGACTGCCACGCAGAGGTTTCTAGTTCACACCTCTGGCATTTTAAAGCATATTAATAGTTAACTAGCGGTCACCTCATGGTCAAAATTAGACCTTAATTGATTTAAATTTTAAGTTTGATCGTTATTAAGGTTTTATTGGAGCAGCGATAGCTCAGTGGGGAGACCAACAGATAGCAATGCAGAGGGTCTCCGGTTCGAACCCACGTCGCGCACATCAGAATTTCGGAAGTCATATGACTTTTCGAAATTTTGTTCGTATTGATTGATAATTATCGCCTGCTCCATGCCTCGGAGAGCACGTTAAGCCGTCGGTCTCGGCTGCCATGAACATCTATGGCACTCGTTATTGGGAGAGTGTTGACACAAAGGATCCCACTGGTCGAAGTGTCGCCGGTCTGTACTGACTGACCCCCACATAAGCTAAGATAAGGTTTTATTGTCTATAACTTTACCCTTATAATCACATTTCATTTAGATTTCGCCAAGGCTATACAGGTTAATATAACTATCTTTAAAAAAAAAAAATTATTTCCGTAATCATGGTATTTGAACGTAGGTACGTAATAGCTTTCTAAGTTTATCCTTCTTAAATTTTCAGAAGAAATAGGGTAAAAAATAGCTCATGTCTCTCTACAATCCTAGGACTATTAGTGCCCACACTTATGTATGGAAGTGGAAGTTGGGTATGGCAAAAGAAGCATGAGAGCAGAATAAATGCTGTAGAAATGAGAGCGCTGAGAAGCATATGTGATGTGACTCTGAAAAGATAGAATAAGGAATAGTGTGATTAGAGAGAGATGCGGCATAAAAGTGGATAAAGTGACAAGAATAGAAAAGGGTATGTTAAGCTGGTTTGGGCATGTAGAAAGAATGGACGAGCAAAGACTGACTAAGAAAGTTTATAAGGCTAGTGTGAATGGAACAGTCGCAAGAGGAAGACCTAGGCGAACGTTTCTCGATCAGATCGGAGGCGTTCTGGACAAAGGCCAGGTTAAGAGCACCTTGAACCGACGGGCGTGTATGAGGAATGTGATGAAAATGAATGATGCCAGAGAAGTGTGTCAGGATCGTAGCAAATGGAAATCCTGTAGTATCTGCCTACCCCTCTGGGAAACAGGCGTGAATCTACGTATGTGTGTACAATCCTACAACATTTTATTGTTGTTACGGCTTTTAGATGGTATTAAGTTAGACCGCCAGCAATAGAACTGTGGAAACCGCATTCATTTTGTGCAATAGTTTTTATGTTATGCGCGTACAAACATACCGTTAGACAGGACGTGATTGTAGGTAGACACGTACAAACAGACAAGATTCTTTATTATAGTCGTTTTGGCTTCTATAGCTCTTATAAAGATCCCTACATACATTTATCTAATTATTACCTATGTATAGACATCGACAAGTGACAATTTTATTATGTACCTACACAGGTAAATTACACCATGAATATCAAATTTCAAAATAATGATGTAATCGAAAATACAAAAAATTTAATAAGCTCAGCTATTATTTTACTTCAATCATAATGTTAAATAATACAAAAAGCCTATTGGTTTACAGTAAATGAGTATCCAAATCATTCTTCGATAAAAAATTAATACATTTTTTATTACTAAGGATAAAAAGTTATTACAATTTATAATCCTTCTCAGTTATTGGGAGGGTAAAACAATACAGTTAGGCATCGGTCAGTTTGTCAGCGGATAATCAGGTTTTTTAATAAAAAAACGTCAAGTCCTGCACTAGAATTCGGTTCTGAGTGAGACTTTACATATCTACAAACAACGGACACAAGAACACCTAGAAGTCTCCGTAGGGATTGAACCTTTAGAACTCGGTGCGATTCTAGTGGCAAGGTAATTAACACTATTAACACAAGGGTTAAAGCGGCATGACTTATTTGTTGAAGTAATCGAGTGTTATAGACTTAAACCCCACACGGGACAAACATTTGTGTGATCCACCACTTGTTATTCCGTGACCAGTGTCTAAAGTTGTTTTAAGTGGGTGTCTAATGTCCCCCGCGGCACAGGAATTATTTCTAGTGTGAGAGTTGCCTCTTTTAAACAAACAAACAAACAGCAATAAATACTTTTTTAATAGAGCTTGTACAAGAAAGTAGCCGGCGCAAGCTACATGCGTATGCTAAACGTGTGTACATGCGCAAGTAAATCTTGCAAGTTACAGACGGGGATGGACCTCGTCGATCGCTTACACGTTGCTTTCGAGCAAGAGCCTCAGAAATTAGATAGTCAAATGGGGCAGATTTACGGCAACGTTCTTTGACTCTATCAGAGACATACTTTAATATATGAATTTTAATAATTTTAAACCTACGAGCAAGCTTAAGGATTTGCGGCAAGCAATTAAATATAGAGAGATTACCAGGAAGAAAAATTGTTTCACGCAAAGTCGTTTCGTGTTACATTATTTTTTAAGACTATTATTTACATCTCTATAAAGTCTTTCAAAACACATAGTTGTAGAATTAATCCTAAAATAGAGCGATCGCCATACAACAAACTAACATACGTATGGAAAAGACCATATTCAACCACAAAACCACATGGCCCTTTCTCACACACATTCTTCGATTCATCTCCATTGAATACACTTACAAGCCGCCGCGTTTGTATTGTGAACACCCGTAACCACAGACTACCGAGTCTAATAGATAGGTATACAGTTGGAACCAGTAACTTCTTGCCGCCGACTGTTCAATGATTCGATCCGATAGAGTTTACTTGATAACTAATATAATTATGTTCTAAGTTAAATATAACTAACGATCTACAGTTTTATAAAAAAGAATAAGGCTGTGTTTGTATGTTGACAATATTTGTGGAAAACCAATTAGATTTGATTATAGTTATGAGAATTTTTTGAGGTTTGTCGTTTGTCAACCTGTCTTTTGTCCATGTTAAATTACTATACGAGTTTTGATGCGGCTTTCGAGGTATGGTAATTTAAGGTTCAATTTGAAATCCAAAATACGTTTTATCTAAATCTGTACAGTGAAACCGGTGATACAGTGTGGTTTACAATAACATCGCATACATACACGCAAATGAAGTCACAATCAAAGCCTTGTAGATAATACATTATTAAATGCTGTTATTCAATCGGTTGAAATATAAACACTTTGTTCAGCAGAAAAATGTATACGGTCGGCAAATATAGCAATTTAGTAAGCTTTTCAAGATCGGCATATATTATATCAAAGCTGATTAACATAAATGTAATATTAAGCTACTCTAGAGTTGATTGCATAGCCAATCTATACTGATATTAAAAAGCTGAAGAGTTTGTTTGTTTGTTTGGTTGAACGCGCTAATCTTAGGAACTACTGATTCGAATTGAAAATTCTTTTAGTGTTCGAAGGCCCATTTATCGAGGAAGGCTATAGGCTATATAACATCACGCTACGACTAACAGGAGCGGAACAGAAATGAAAAATGTTGCAAAAACGGGTAAAATTAAAATTAAAATTCTCTTATATGTTGCAGACGAAGTTGCGCGGGTCAGCTAGTTTTATATATTTGCTACATTCTGTGAGTCAGGTTTTATCAAAATTAGGCAAGCAGAAAATGATTTTCATTCGTAACATAATCATGTTATAATTATGCATACCTTTTAAGAATAAGATTTTGGATATACCAGCTATATATCAGCTACCCAACTGAGTAATTTTACCGAGTAAGTTATCACTTTATATATTAACTGCTTAATTAGCAGCCACATAAAATAGGTATATAGCTGGCTGAATATTAATTAATTTAAAGATTATAGTAAGTTCAATTGCAAAGCAAAAGTGACACTACTTTTAATTTATTGCGTACCAAAATATTTGATGTTGTTTAAATTATTATTAAACACTTCTTTCAAATATATTACCGGGACACAGCAATGGATTAAAAGCAAATAAATTATTTCAAAACACTTAACAATTTTGAGAGTTTTTTATAGTAATAAAAAAGGATCTTTTACGCTACAAAATCGAGAAACCAAACGTACTGGTTTGTAACAATAAAGTAAAAACAAAACACGAGGTTAATTGTCGGTACAGGTTTAGCCTGTGAGCTGTGTGAAATGAGTTTTTTGTTTATAATTCGTTCTACATCCAAGTTTTATACATGCTTTGTTTTGTTGATTGTATTGATTTTTACAATTTCTCTCTTTTTAACGTACTGCAGTCAGCTGCTCTACACCATTATTTTAATGAAGGCTGTCGCTTTTTCACTCAAATTTAGTTTCGCAGATATTACAAATATACTATTTATGGACACAAAGTACACAAGCCACGTACCCAACGCGGTTAATGATACAGCTGAAAATTTTACACATAGGTACCCTTAACTCTGTCAGCTTCTCTTTTAGCTTATTATCCAAAGAGAGTTTACACTATTTAGTTTTTAAGAAACTTAACGAACAAAAAATACACCGAGAATCAGAATATATAAAAAAATATTTCCTTTACAATGTTAGCTTAGATTTATTACAAGGTTTATACTATCCAAACGTAATTGTTCCGTCATCCGTAGTCTTAGACATACGTATATGTTTTAATTTCACGTCTATGATATATGTGGTCTATGCTAGTAACCGATGCTGCCAGTTATTGTAAATTCCAGTTCATTCGTGTGTACGAATTTGATCCGTTCAAACTATTGTTAGAAGTAAGACCACTACAATAGTTATGTACAAGTTCCTATTGAAAGCTAGAGGACGTATGGGTGGGATTTAATTAGTAAAATGGAGTGTTATGTGTCAAATAATGGTGCGTTAATATGTAAATTGAATAAGTGGTGTATTGACCTATTTAGTGTGACTGTTTGTTATATTGGATGGTTGAATAAGCTTTACGTGGATTAATTACAGACAAAGCCTCGCATTTGTACATACTAATAATTTCCTCCAGACCGAAATTCGGTTACGGTTGCCAATCTTAACGGAGACTGGCTATTTGCGTAGGAGATATAATAGTGCATAAGCGTGTACAGAAACACATGTGCACTTTCTGTTTCTTATTTCTCATGATCCGATGGGACGGTAATCCGCCACGACTGGCGAGAGATCAGGCTCAGAACCAACGGCTTTATATGCTTTAAAACACATATTAATAATAATAATAATAATAACTAATGACGCCGTTTTTCATTAGTTAGCAATATACCGGTCCACCAGACACCCATATCCATAGTCCATATATTAAAATCCATACGTAGTAATAGCCTGCTGTGGCTGGTGCCGCTGTAGGTGTTCCATCCCACCTTTGATTAAAACTCTCGAAGGGCCTCTTCACGTTGGACCCATGTCTCCGTGTAAGCCTCCCAAAGGGCCAGATATTTTCTAATATGTATAATATATTAGAAAGTACCTGTGATAAGAGAAACATAATAATAATAATATTCTATCACATACACACAACACCATTTAGCCCAAACTAAGCAGAGCTTGTAAATACATATATATTATACATAGAAACACCCAGACCAAGACAAACATCCATGTTCATGCACACAAATGTTGCTTCTTGTTGACTCGTGCGGGAATCGAACCCGCGACCTCAGGCGTGGCAGTCGGTTACATTAATCACTACGCCACCGAGGCCGAGGTTTATAATAATGCTTTAAAATATATTCGTGGTATTTGTGCATACTACGAAGGGTACAATACTCGCATTTCGCCATTTTTAGGTGTTACGGTTTTGGGTGTTATTTTGATTAATTTCTGCTGGTCACATTTATAGATTTTGAGCTGCTAGATAGAACTTTCTTACAAGAAGTCATAATAACATCTTGCTTAATCTGAAAGTCTGACTCCGGACCTAATAATGTAAGCACTAAATGAAGACATGGGATCGATAAGACAACCGGATTAAGGTGGTTACTGCATACACATTGAGTCCTTGTTCACAATGTTTATGATAACAGCATAAACAGCTGTGTAGCATGGACTATATGCGCAAGCTCCTCGCACGAAGTTCATGCGCGAGCTAGTCATACAGGTTACTTGCACACCATACGCTTGCGTCGTTTGTGTACACCATGTATATAAACCTCGCAAGTGCTTCAACTTGCGTATTTTACACACATCATCGACAATAACCATTAAAACAATAAGAAATATTGCAGAAAATATATTATAGAGACTTGAAGGCAAGAAACAAGAAGTATTTATTTCGTCCTCGCTGGCAGTTAGACCTGGCCGTACCGTTCGGAATTTTTATCAAAAAATACCTTAAAATGTTTCCACCACTTTTGCGAATCCATAATGATTTTTGAGAAGTGATTTTATGCTTTACTTAAGTTGCCTAATGAAGCGTTACTGTTTAATGTTTCTCGTCGCCCTCGCAATCTGATCTCGTCTACGTGGGAGCAGAAATGGAAAGATCGTCTTCTATTGTTATTCAAGTAGGGTTACTTCTAGAATTAAATTTTTCATAGTTATTTTATAATTAAGAAAAAGGAAAATGCAAGTTGCTTTCTCATATTTTAAAGGGTGATTTGTGTAGTTCTATTGTACTAGCGGTCGCCTAGTGGTAACCATAGTTACAAAGAATTATACGACGTCAGACGAACAATGTCGAAATACTACGAACGCGATTCGACTGCGTGTGTCAAATGTGTGGTTTTGAGCGTGTAGTGTTTTTCATTAATTTTATGTATTTCCAATGCATATTTTATTAAAATATTAATATTCGCCCCTCCTTCTCCATATAAACTTTAACTGTGCCCAATTTCATACGTTCGCGCCATTTTCGTAAAGAGGCGGGGGCAAAATTATTGCTTCACGTATTAATATATATGTAGATACTTTTGTAACATCGCTATGATGAAATATTGATTTACTTTTGTTAAATTCAAGACTTCTCGACATATTATTACTATAGAACCTGAATTACTTTATACCATTATTTGTCGATGGCGTAGTGGTTAGTGTAACCGACTGCCACGCCTGAGGTTGCGGGTTCGATTCCCGCACAAGTCAAACATTTGTGTGCATGAACATGGATGTTTGTCTTGGTCTGAGTGTTTCTATGTATAATATGTATGTATTTACAAAACAAAAATTATATATATGTATGTTTATCCATTGTCTAGTACCCATAGTACAAACTCTGCTTAGTGTGGGCTAGATGGTGTTGTGTGTATGTGGTAGAATATTATTATTATTATTTTTATAGGTAGTAGTGAGGTAATTGCAAAACTTCGTACGTTTGAGTTATTAAATACTGAAATTATAACTGTGAGTGTCTTGCAGGTATTTTCTCATAGTCTCAACCTTTTGCCTGAACTTGACATCAAACTAAATGTAAATTCAGTACTTGCAGTAAACTCAATAAGTCATAAACTTTGACCTTTAAACTAGCTAACTTTAAACTTTGTAGTCTAAATTAATAAATGATTATTAAACTTTCCATTTTCGCTAAAATAAATAATTATAGTTCAAACAAAGTCCTTTTAATAGCGACGTGCTTTAGATGCAAATTCTTTCTCAAATGTTATGAATGCGTTTTTGACGAAACGGTCACACCGCGACATACATTATCCACCGACAAGCTTTTCGTGCTTTATCCTAGGTAATTTTTTTTTGCCAGCTGTGATCGGTTCGTAGCGATGTCATCTGCCCATCTACGGCGTAGCTCTACCTGTTTCAACCAATCCACTAATGGTATAAAATATAAATTTATATTATAATATCGGCGAAATAGTGGATCAAAAAGTATAGAAAACAAACTTTTGCGCTGCACATCGCGACGCATTAGTGAAACGGGTATTAATTAATGTAATCAATCAGAACGACAGCAATCGAAGCGAAACAATCGTGTCGGTGCGTAATAGCCTATAATATTCACGCGATCTTATATATCAAAGAAACTATTTGTTTGTCATATTCTCATGTCTTAGGTAAAATACTAAACTGGTCTGGAGAAAAGTGAACTTATGATGGCTTCAAGTCTGAAGGAGTGGGTTTATTCAAAACTACCTTTTTCCGTAGCTCTGCTCGGTAAGAGTATTTTTTATCTGGATAAAAGTTACTTTATATCCTTTTTTATACCCCTGACAAGGTGTATGCGAAATTTTATGTTGATCGGTCGAGTACTTACGGCGTAAAAGCGTAACAAACAAATTCACGTTCGCATTTATAACATAAGTTAGGATACACCGGCTGTTCCAGAATGTTCTAACTTTTAGCACTAATCACAAGGAAAATACAAAAGCAATAAAACAAAGAAGCAACGTTGTTAACAGCGACAGTTTGAAGATTAATCGGCAGGTACACAGCTATATAAACCATCTATACACCGCCTTTTGTTTGGTACAATCAGTATTACACTCAGCAATATCTTATATCCTAAGTCGTTGTTCGTACGCCTGCGTTCCAGACACAATGCTTTTTTATTGCGTCTAGATACGATTATATTGACTTATTCAGGTAACAAAAGGATAGGCACTAAAAATATATCTATAGAATTATTAAAATACTTTCTATCCGCTTATTTATTACTTTCCCCTACGGTTACACCCACTTTTATGATTACCGCTCCGCTCTCGTGGCTCGTAGCGTGATGTTTTAATTTAATTATATAGACTAAATTTTGCCCGTGGCTTCACTCGTGTAAATCTAAATTAGGTTAGGTTAGATTAAAATCGGCGGGCTCGCGAGATGACCTCCAGTCACCCTGAGGTTTGACCTGGGGGTGGTGGTCGGCGTGGGCCTGCTCGCCACCCGATCAGCACCAGGTTTTCGCTTCACCTATATTGTGATACAAAGATATTCTTTTCTCCAAAACTACTAACTTAGTGAGTCTATTCTATCGGATTTCACAAAACGGCTTTATTGAACCGTGTCCGGGGCGGTGGGCCGGACAACCGGCTTCCGGATAACCACTCGACTGTATCGCTCCTATCTAATTACGGGATGCTTGCGCCATTGTTCTAGAGCAATTTGCCGAGGAACATGTACTGAAGGCTATCTGGCTGTATCAGGCTTCCGTTGCCTTGGCGAGAATGTTTATTTAGCGAGCGCACGTATTGTTCTGAAGCAAAGCAGTGTGGTTTATTATTAGTACTTTGTTTAAAAATGGAGTAGGTTTTATATTTATATCGATATTAATATTGTAAAGATAGTTTATGTATGAAAGACTTGATCGCCGGCACCTCTCTACCAAACTGTTGGTTTTGTTTATTTTTATCTAAAGAACATACAATATTATACATATTATGTTGGACCCTGTATAAGTCAGGACGAGCCGCTAGTTATTTTGTTTCTTTAATAACTATCTAGACATTTGTTATTATAATTAATAAATATAAACATTATAAATCAATATATGGCTATGACCTGGTATACTTAGTAGTCAAATGACCAGAGGTCTTGGTCGTGCGTAGGCATCCCTTAAAAAAGGATTCTCTGTCCGACACGCACAAGGAACACACATTGCAAATTCAATGCTAAAGATCCTTTTGAAGCTCGAAAGCTCTACTTGTCTCAGGAATAAAACACAAGAAGCTTGCAATAGT
The DNA here is from genome assembly GCA_930367265.1 of Catocala fraxini. NCBI lineage: Eukaryota > Metazoa > Arthropoda > Insecta > Lepidoptera > Erebidae > Catocala > Catocala fraxini. Next base: position 21,985,015 of record OV884038.1, read on the forward strand.
TTGGAAGGTAAAGGTTTTTCTGAAGACACATAAAGTTTTCTAGTTACTTTAGAAAGCAGCCCGCTGTGCTATGATACTAAAACTATGGCAATTTTTCAAGAAATCCATTATTTTTGTATGGCATTCAAAGACGGATATAACAAACCACAACCATGTTAGAAACAAAGCCTTGAAAATAAATTTATATGTGGGCGCCTCGAGGGATAAAAATATAAATAATTTGTATCAAATAACGTTTGTTACTTAACGTCCGTCTCGTTTACTTAGGACTATTGTTTGAGTCTCAACAGGACCGTATTGACTCAGCGTTATTTGTGAGTGCGTTACAAAAATAATGATTATTTTATGTAACCCTCAATGGGTTGAGAAGGAAATGCGTTGCGGGTGTTGGGATAATCATGTGTAATTTATGGTTTAATCTACAAATATGAATAGGGTTTGTTTGCGTATGTGGCGTTGTTACATACATACATACATACATAGATTCACGCCTATTTCCCAGAGGGGTAGGCAGAGACTACGGATTTCCATTTGCTACGATCCTGACACACTTCTCTGGCTTCATTCACTTTCATCACATTCCTCATACACGCCCGTCGGTTCAAGGTGCTCTTAACCTGGCCTCTGTCCAGAACGCCTCCGATCTGATCAAGAAACGTTCGCCTAGGTCTTCCTCTTGCGACTGTTCCATTCACACTAGCCTTATAAACTTTCTTAGTCAGTCTTTCCTCGTCCATTCTTTCTACATGCCCAAACCAGCTTAACATACCCTTTTCTATTCTTGCCACTATATCCACTTTCAAGCCGCATCTCTCTCTAATCACACTATTCCTTATTCTATCTTTCAGAGTCACACCACATATATTTCTCTGCGCTCTCATTTCTACAGCATTTATTCTGCTCTCATGCTTCTTTTGCCATATCCAACTTTCACTTCCATACATAAGTGTGGGCACTAATAGTCCTCTATGAACAGCTAAACGTGCCTTTTTACGTATGTGGCGTCGTTATCCACATTAAACGATTTCAGGTGTCGAACTTGGAACCTAAGCGCAAGCACTACGTAAGCAGAAGGCGAAACGAAGTAGTGATAAAGATGATAGCAGAAGAAATTTGATTGCAAGAATCTTATGTAGTGTTAATAAGACTTTGTATTCATGATTTTTATGTGTTAAAATTAACAATTAGGTACATAAATATGAATAAAAAAATATGTATTTGGGAACAGAATTACTTTAAAATACATGTACCTATAACTTGTTATTATACATGTATTTAAAGCATGCAACTACATTGTTTCGAAGTATTGTAACACTACTTCCATATTCTACGTAACGCTCAAACTTCAATATTTAACCGTCATAAAACTATACAAGAGATTCGGATATTGTATCAATCGGTAATCGAATCTAAGGCTTCTGAGTGTGACGATGAATTACTTCATCATCGGTGTAACCGTAAAAGTGTGTTACAAATTACAATATTTATAAAAGCATCATGATTATGAACCTAAGATTAAACCTACACTATTATAGGAAATTATATTTTAGACTAGTTTGCTCTGCGGCTTTGCCTGCGTGAGTCTCATGAAGTAATTTGTTTTTTAACCCAGCTTTATCTGGTTATTTATATATATAAATACATAATAAATCAATTTTAGAACTAGTTTATTACGATTGAAATTAAACTGCTATATACGGATTTTATCGCGTTGTTTATTTGACACTTTATTACAAAATTTTGAAAATTGTTACACTACTACTACTATTAAACTTTACTAATTTGAAATCAAAAAACATCCTAATTTTAATAGAGAAGATGGTTGGAATGTACCACCAGCTTGGGATCCAGTAATAAAAATAGTCAAACCCAAGAAGAAGCAAACCACAGCTAGACTTCATGATACTTTGAGCTCATTCTGCGTAAATAGAAACACCAATGATTAAATTATGTTCGGGTACTTTGAAATAACTACACTGGAACATTGAGACAACTGCCATCTTAGTCTCCCCGTGACCATGGCTGCTGAAAAGCAACCGAAACGTCGGGGAAAGTGTAAAAATAAATTAAATCTAAATAGTTTAATAATAATTTAATTAGCTTAAAAAATTAGTAAAGTTTAATAGTAGTAGTAGTGTAACAATTTTCAAAATTTTGTAATAAAGTGTCAAATAAACAACGCGATAAAATCCGTATATAGCAGTTTCATTTCAATGAATAATATTCGCGTAAATAGAAGACAATATTATAGTTTATTACGAGTTAAGCAATCGATAGGTGTATTTTATATAGTTGACGCAATTGAGTAAGCTACGGGCACGCCACGATCGTGGCGGTAAGTCCCGTGTTTGAGGAGTGGCTGGAGAGGCGCCATGGCGCCCTCACCTTCCGGCTGACACAGGTAATGACTGGCCACGGTTGTTTTGGCCAGTTCCTGTGTCGTATACGCCGGCAAGAGACGCCCGGTTGTCACCACTGCGGCGACTGCCGCGATGTTGTAGAGGACACGGCGCTGCACACTCTGGCGGTTTGCCCCGCTTGGGCATCGCAGCGCCGTGAGTTGATCGCGGCAGTCGGATTGGTTGCCCTCTCGCTCCCGGCCGTAGTTCAGTCTATGGTCCGGAGTGAGAGGTCGTGGAACGCCGTCGCCTCCTTCTGTGAGGAAGTAATTTCCATCAAGGAGGCGGCGGAGCGGGAGAGGGTGCGTTTGAACCCTCTCCCCAACCGCAGAGCCGGGCGCCGGAGGGTGCGGGACGACCTCCAGCCACCCTGAGGATTGACCTGGGGGTGGCGGGCTTTGTGGGCCTGCCCGCCATCCGTTCAGCACCAGGTCCGAGAGGCGGCGTGCGTGTTCCCACGCGCGCCTCTGTTGTTTCGAGTCCGTCTCCCCTCTAGGGGGCACAGTAGGGAGTGTTAGAAGTGCCTTTGGGTAGATCTTTCGTGTATTGGCCTGCCGTTTCATACGGCGGGCCGAAACCTCGGCGGGGTCGCGACCGCATGCGAAAGTGATTCGCGCGGCCCCGTCGATAGTGGTTTTGTCGAGGAACACCGTGGTAGGTTTAGTCGGTATTCCGGGAGGTACATTTTCTTCTTAACATCTTTCTTTTACCCCGGCGAGTCCGACATAACCCCTCCGCCCGCCCCCGCGGAGGGGTATGCATCAAGCATTTCCCCACGTTAAAAAAAAAAAAAAAAAAAAAAAAAAAAAAAAAAAAAAAAATTAGTAAGCTAGAAAAATGAAATGTTTGCATGGCAATGACGTAAAGGAGGAGAAGATTATTACCTTTTTGATCTAAGGGTTAGTACCGGACACTATGCTGTTACTAAGAAATTCTAGTCAAAAAATCCGAATGGAACCAGAGTTTTTTGACACAGCAAACACATTCACCGAGGCACTTAGTGAATTAGATACTTCATCTCATTATATTACCTATATAGATAACCAGAAGAATATTTTCGACTAATTACTCTGAATCTAATTTCGTATTCACGGCCAGATTTCACTAAGTTGCATACAAATGTTTAAACATTCTAAGTTGATACTGTAAGTTTAAATGCGGTAGTACGGCAGATGGGTGCAAAACTATTTCCTTCGAGTTTCTAATCTGTGTCGGCTTGTTCAAGGTTGTTGTTGGCTAACGGATTACTAGCTATCAAGATGTTGCTTTTGAAAGTTCCATTTATGGTGAAAATTAATGTTTATTCTTTGATTAATATGACAATGTTGCTAGATATTTTTTTGTTGCCAAAATTAGGCTATTTGGAATATATATAATACGTGGTATTCCTGCAACTTTATGTATTTGTGACTTGTTCATACTGATATGCAATCGCCAACCCTTTTTGGGCAATTTACACTTACCAAAATATATGCTTGAAATAGTAAGCAAAACATTTTGCCCACGTAATAGAGAGCAAACCTATTGTCGTGTATCGAGCACAATTCCAAACTCAAGACCTAATTACCCTTTGAGAAACCTGAAAATCCAACCCAAGATCTCCTGATCGTACGTATGAGCGTAAACTTTTGCCACACCTACTAGGCTGATGATAAAATAATATATGTATCTTATGTGGGGGCCAGTCAGTGCAGACCGGCGACACTTCGACCCAGTGGGATCTTTTGTGTCGACACTCTCTCAATAACGACTGCCATAGATGTTCATGGCAGCAGGGACCGACGGCTTAACGTGCTCTCCGAGGCACGGAGCAGCGATAATTGTCAATCAATACGCACATAATTTCGAAAAATCATATAACTGCCGAAAGTCAGAGGTGCGCGACGTGGGTTCGAACCCGAGACCCTCTGCATTGCAGTCTGTTGGTCTGAGCAGCGACAGCTAAGTGGGGAGACAAACAGAAAAAAATAAAAATATAATAATCAAACATAAAATAAAATATTATATAATCAAAAACTATAACATGATTTTATTTATTAAAATAAAATTATTTTCATTTCGATATAAAATACGTATATAGTTTTATTCCAATGTGCAATATTAACTAAACTTAAGAATATATTACGAACTGTAGGGTGAATATAGCCAGTCGAGTTATTACAGTTTCAGAGAATCCTAGGTTTAGCTAGGATCCAGCCGTGCCGTACTGTTTTATGGATTACACAAAATATATAGGTCAAACCTCAAACATATTATGTTCGGCACTTTTTAAATACTATAACTACGCTATCTTGAAGCTTATGAATTTAATTAATGTGGTTAACTTGAAAAACGTTCGAGCAATAGATATAAAAGAACAGCCAAGGCTTGGAAATATTCGGTTCACACTAATTTTTGTCCCGTGCTTTCAACCCGCGTCACTCGACTAGTAGTTACTACGTAAATCACTGCGCCATTCGTACAATCAAGCCTTAATCACCATCGTTGGCAGGTTTATTGATAGTGTAACATAATGGTGAAGAAACGCCATACTGACTTCTCTGCGTACCATTAATCACCGTGCACAAAACACAGGGAAAGTTGAGATGGTTCTATTATACCGAAAATGAAGACGGAAGTAATGTGAAAAAATTGGGATAGGAGACGTTAATGTAGTAATTAATTAATGGTTTTATTTGCAAGGCACACATACAATAAAATCTTTACTAATATTATAAATACAAATGTAAGTTTATTTGTTTGCTTGTTACACTTGCACGCCTTAACTATTGGACCGATTATCATGAAATTTCGCATACACGTTGTCAGGGGTGCAGAAAATGACTCAGGATACCTTTTATCTAGAAATAGTACTATTTCCGATGAATAAAATATTGACTTAACCTACATTTTCGCGAGTAGCGGGCGAAATCTCTGTGTGGCAGTAAAATAATAAAAATTATATTGTACCACATACACACAACACCATCTAGCCCAAACTAAGCAGAGCTTGTACTATGGGTACTAGACAATGGATAAACATACACATATACTTATTTTTTATGTAAATACATACATATCATACATAGAAACACCCAGACCAAGACAAACATCCATGTTCATGCACACACATGTTTGACTTGTGCGGGAATCGAACCCGCGACCTGAGGCGTGGCAGTCGGATACACTAACCACTACGCCATCGAGGCCTAAATATATCTTAATACGCAGTCGATATTAGGATATAGGAAAGTTCTAATCTTAAAGAATATCGTAGTTTACGGCGAGAAGGATACTCTATACTAGATTTCTTAAGAAAGAGGTTTGCTGTTATCAGAAGACTCAGTAATTTTTAATGTTTGCACTGGCAGCACTGCGTCTTTGCCCATTTACACAAGCCAAACCTTTGTCCTATTTGGTGAGAAAGTGATAATGACACTAGTTTAAATAAATTCGTGCAGTGAAAATGGCCGTTAGAGCAGAGCTACAAGCGTCTATGATGATCTTGGACTGCAAAATGGTCTCAGTCTTTTTAATATTTTGTACACACGTAAGAGGATACTCCTATTATACCATAACTACTATTAGAGGCTAATTTCGAAATATTACTTATTGCTTGAGTGTTTTATGAGTGGTAAGTGGTAATAATAATAATATTTTTAATTTTGATTTTATGAGAAATTTTTAGCCATTGCCGGCCTCTCTAGGACACAGGCTTTAGTCTATGCATGTATAAATTATAGACATATTATAACTCTAAAATCAAGCTAATCCAATAAAGTACAGTATAAAGTCTGCGCTCCATTACCTACAGATTCACCTAACAAATTTAAATAAATTTTACGAAATAATCTACCTGTTAAAATCTGTGGTTAAAATTATAAGCGGTGTAAAGAGGAGAAAATATCTAAATTCGCGGCCTGACCCTAATTGTTCCATGGACGTAGACAAATGGCCTCCCGGATTGTGACGTCCAACATCCATCGCATTGATAACGATTTGACAGAGCAGACAGAAGGTTCACTTTGGAAGCGATTTCATTTAGTACATTAACTATCTAAGCACTTTTTTGGAATAATGGAGTGCAGTCATCCATGAAAAATAGCAGTATACGAATTGTTTCATTTCGTTCGGCGAGTTAGAGTGCTGGAAGCTCAACCACTCCTTAAACTCTCTCTTTGCTTTATGTACCTGCTTATCATCAGGCAGGTCGTGTGCTTGTTTACCACCAAAATATTTAACGGTAGTCCATGTATATAGACAAGCTTTTTTTTTCTGGTTTCTATGTACCTTCTGTCCTTTTCTATATCCCTGACAATGCGTATGCGATGTTTCATGATGGTGATATAATTAGTTAAGACGTGAAAGCGTAAGAAACAAACAAACTAGACCTAGACGAGTGCTCGTGAATGCGGGATTGTTGCTCCAGCCATTTGCCAGAACAAATTTAAAACAATTTTCTCCCATATCCCGCTTATCCAAAGTATACAATACTATTTGTGGCGAAGTGGATTTGTTTGCGGTTAAGCTATCCACATTTAATAAGTTGTACTAAGATTGTTAAGGTTAAGATTAGGCACACAAAATCTCTAAATTTACTTAGTTACCAAATTGAAATTTTTAAATTCTTAAATCTCTGTTTTAAGATTTTTGTTTTTAACTTATTTTTAATTTTACTAATTGCTCATTGTTAATTCTTTATAATTGTCACTAATTAGTTCTTTTTATTTTTATATATTAAGATAACGGTGTTACACCATAATTATGCTTGCTGTGAGTGACACCTTAAAATGTTGTGCATTTAGTTATTATTTATGGTCTTATTTAGTTATGTAAAAATAATGTAACAAATACTGGATGTCCAAATAAATAAACTCGCTTTCGCATTTTACTTAAGTTAGGATTCTTCATTGTGAATTTGAAGGTGAGTTTGGTACCGATATTGAAGAATTGCACTCCTGATCTAATAGCATAGTTTATCTTCTGCACTGTTGTCTCACAATGTCACTAAGAAAAATAGGCCGTCAATATCTCCAGGCGGGATCGATAGCGCCCTGAGTTCACTGTAAATTTCTTTTGCCCCGAGATTTGCACGTTTCCTCCCTTTGTTAAGTTTCGTGAACAGTTTCTTTTATATCGAGCTCTTGGTTAATGATCTCCGTCGGTGACGAAGTATCTTCGTTGTCCAAAATTTATGTGATTGGTTTGATCTTTCAAATTTAGAATGGAAATGAGCTCTATAATGTTCTGAATTTCAGTAATGTCATTGAGTGATGGATTGCGAATTTATGTTATATTTTGTCTGCGGTTTTTGTTCAAATTGTCATGCCTTGTAGCTTACCTTTAGTAATAACATACGCATAGGTTCAAACTGACCAATATACATACGCTTATTACCTACAATAATAGACATTGTAAAAATTTGCTGTGCTAAAATTATATAGGTTTGGCGTCTCGAGGATTTTGTACTAATGCCTTATACATTGGGCTGCCGCCACTGCTAGTAGATAACTCAGCACATAATTATAAGAAGAAACAGACCCAAACTTAAGATAAACATAATCACAGTTGATGTATGAATGTATGAGTAAGTATGAGAGAAAAGTTGTATCAAATGTAAAAAAAACATCTATGTATGTGTATTTTTATTTCTTTTTTTATTTGCTCGTCAAAATGACCACACTCCGCCTGATGGTAAACGATCATGTGGTCTAAGAGCAATGGCCTCCACACCATCCTTATAGCAGCTGAGGTGATGTTGAGGTCCCTACGTTGACGGCCTAAGAAGGTGCTTTTTCACGCCCCGCTTAAAGGACCCAGGATTGATGGAAGAAGGAAACACGTGCGTTGGCAGAGAATTCCATGCCTTGATCGTTCGGCAGAGGTATGAGGACCCAAACTTGTTGGTGCACGCTCTAATTTACTCTACCGTGTAGGAATGGCATCTGGGCCCAACACGTGTTGTTCTGGATAGGAAAGGGGAGGGCGGGATAAGGTGGAATAACTCTTCAGAGCACTCCCCGTGGTATATTTTGTAGAAACATGTCAAAGAGGTAAAAACTAATATGATGACCATAATTTACTATCAACAACAGTTTGCCATAAGGTGGAATTACTTAAATGTTACATACTTACTCTGCTGTTTCAGACAACCAATGTGTATTATAGACGCCAAGACAATAGAACACCACCTATTTCTGGCCATGATCACACACCATTTAAATGTGACATGACGTATTAAAATAATACTACAGAAACATACCGAGGAATTTTCCACACTACAAAGTCGAAATCACAGCTGCACTTACCCCAAAAAGATCAAAATTCTAATCAGGAACCTAGAGACACAAAGTCTTTTGAATGCAACATGCGCTTCACTTTGTTATGCACCACGAATAAGTAATGTTGCTCAATCAGTTGTGGGGTAAACCGCGTCTGGATGCAGAGTTTTCAAACTGTAATAATGTTATAAAACCAGATCTTGTGTCGTATAAGTTAGGAGAGATTCAAAAGAAAATGGAATCGCAAATACGTGAGCATTAGGTGTCTTTGGTCGCGTAGTATGAATTTTCGTTTATGTATACGGCTTGTAAAATATGGTCATAATTATTGGCTTCATTTTAGAAAATTCTCAACAGTATTGAGCTCCATGAATTTATAGCCCATTGACTTGTACCCGGCATACATTATAATACTGTCCTATTGACCGATATTCGGTCCTGGCGGCTAATCTAATGGAGGTTATTCAACTACGCAGGATATGTTGTAACATATTAGTTGAACTGTCAAGTCAGTCAGCCAGCGCAAACACTTACACTGTAATGCACAACTGTTTTCGCAATCAACAGTGATCTCGGCTAGCCCTGCCAATAGAGAGCTATTGGCAGAACCAACGACTCTACGGGCTTTCCGAGGCATTGCACATCCCCTTGATATACAATGCCAACTTTCTAACACCAGGCTGCCATTGAGATTGAGATTTCTTGTTGGTTTGACACAGGAATTGAACCAGAGACATTTACATAAGTCGCATTCAAGACCAGTGCGCTACCGAGCTCCTCATATATAATACATTTAAGTTATAACATATCTGAAGAAATTGATATCTATTAAAAGTACTCCTTAAGACAGGTGCTACAAGCGTAACAAGATTAGTAGATATCCTTTACTGGATATATAGCTATGGATGTAAGAGCTGTCAGTCCCTATAATATTTATGTATTTATTCTCATAGTGGCCGTATCGAATAGGCTTACTGAATATAGCGCACTTAAGCGTGAAAGCCTTGCAAACTAATCCGCATCGCACATGCCAAATGCACGAATGGAGGAAGGCATTGACGTAAGACAAGTCACGGTGGTTAGAGAAACACACAAAAGCCAATGTTCGCCGCTAACAATGCAATTCACAAAGCGACGATTTGTGTGCCTTACAGACATCCCCTTTCAAGTTCTTTAAATAATCGCAGTGAAATGAAATAAACTTGTTTTACTGTGGTGAGTGTGGTTTTGTCAGCTCCTTAAATAGTGTGCTGTACTATACAGATTTAAGTCCTTTATGAAATGGTAAAGTTCGGTTACAATAACCAGGGTGCCTAGTGCGAGTAGTTTTTACATTCACGCGATCGAAAAGTTCATTGCGTTTGGCTCTCTGATTGGTTAAGAGCTTGAAGTGGGCCAATTGGAGCGCTGAATGTTAAAAACGTGTTGATCACGATAACGTAAAACAAACTCGCACTAGGCACTCTGTAGGTTTACAATGAAACGTAAATGCCGAAATTTCGGGCTGACGGTACGTACCGTAAAACGTGAAACACATGTATTCCGAAATTCGTCATGAATTTTGGTACTTAACCTCTTGAATCTCCGAAGCCTTCCTGGAGAAATCTGAACAATGGAGTATTCAGTATTCATTTTACGTATTTTTCGTTCGGTCCGAAGTTTAAAGGATATTTTTATGATAGACTAGACAGGTATCATCAAAAGGACAGTTAACAGCTTTCTGGACCTCCTTTACCTCTCTCTTCGTATGTACAATAAGTCCTTGTAAAATTCGCTTTATTTCTAAAGCTCTTTACGATACGGTGATTACTCCGTAATGCGCCAGGCGTTTTTATTTTATATTAGCAGATTTTTTATACCTCTTGTTAGCATTACTGCTGACCAGCTCGTTGGTTCCGTGGAATAAGTTAATGCATGTTTGAGTGCGTGAGGTTTTAGGGTCGATACCAAGGTCAAGAAAATTTTACTGGATTTTGTTATACGAAGAAATTTTTGTAAAAAATTTATGTCTGGAAATGTAAGACTGACGGTAATGTGAGTGTTTCCTATTACGTGTGACTTGTAGCGTAGGTGGTGAAATCTAGGTTAAATACACCTCTGCCTACATTCATGAGGGCAATAAAGCATTTTTGAGTACATAACGTTTTACTTTCAATGTCATTGTGATAAAAATATGTAGAGAAACTTTTAAATCCAAGGATAGTTACAGTCACCGACATAAGTGGCTAAACATTAAGTAACACTATTTTAGGAATAAAAATGTACTTATTAACCTCTGAGTCTTCTTCGAAGATGTTAATGAAAACACTATGTGGGTCTGTGTGTCTGTCACTGACAGTTTGTTAGTGACAGGCATAATTCCGGAGCCACTGAACCGATTGACTTGTACTTTAGTGTGCAGACACCTTGGGGTCATAACTCGGTCGAGTTTGAATATGGGCCCTGTGGGTCAAAAGACCCCCGAGATATAGGAGTTGCAAGGTTGTAAGGTCAGAGGATATCCACCAATAGAGTGATTTGGAAGGTCAAGGGAGAGGCTTTGCCCAGCAGAGGGACATGAAAAAAAAAAGGTCACATGAAGACGAAGAGGTTAAATTCTGGGTTTTTACACCCATCTCGTTATTTTTCTATAGCAGTGGATTGTGACTAAAATGACTATCATTTAACTGTTACTACAGTAAAAGATGAAGAATTATCATTATAGTGCATGATAGAGTACTTTGAAATCTTGGGACTTTTTACTAACTACATATGTCGCTGACTGTACCTTCCTATACTTGCCTAGCTTATCTTTGGCGGAGTATGATGACAAATTGGAGGCACGATTTATCAAGTTTTTTGCTCGGCGAGGTGGAAATAAGAAAGCTCCAAGATATTTTACGTCCCGTACAGTTGGGCACTAAGCTTTTTGTTAATGTTTTCAAGCAGTACTTGTGACGTGTGTGCAATATATTTATTGGCCTGTACACTTCTATTAATTGACTCCATGATTCTTTGATTGCAGTTACCTGGTATTATCTACGTAGTTATTTAAAGGAGCTTGGCAGATTTCAGTCAGGGAGTTATTCTAACTATATTATTATATTTTAAACTACTTAATAGTTCTGGTGTACCGCAGGGGAGTATCCTTGGCCCCTTGCTATTTCTATTATATATTAATGACTTGCCCAACATGACCGATCATAAGTGCGTACTATACGCGGATGTCACTACTCTAATAATAGAAGATAGCGGTAAAAATAACCTAGAACATAAAATAAACAAAACGTTAGATGATGTAATCGATTGTTTAGACTGCAATTACTTACAAATAAATATGAAAAAAACAAAAATGGTACAGTTTCAGACTTATAATAGTAAACGAATGAAACTGGACATAAAATACAGAGATAACGTAGTTAAAGAAGTTGACGCAACAATATTTCTAGGTATCATTATTGACAAGCATTGTAACTGGAAACAGCATATTGAGAAACTTTTCCAAAATCTTGATAGATTTGTGTATGCTCTATATCGTTTGAGACAAGAAACCATTTTAAAAACTGCTCTTAATGCATATCACGGCTATGTCTCATCAAAATTAAGGTATGCTCTGATAATATGGGGTAATTCTGTAGAGGCAAATAGGGCATTCCTAGTACAAAAGAAATGTATACAAGCGATAGTTGGCATACAACAAACAAAGAAAGAATATTATCAAAAGCTTTATATTTTAGCACTACCATGTCTGTACATATTTGAAATTTGTGTATTTGCACGTAGACATTTACTCTGTAAACTTAATGAAGCTGTGACAAGACCTGGTAGACATACGCACAAACTTTTAGTACCAAAACAAAAAGTAAATGTTTTCAGTCACAATGTATACTGCATGGCAATACCTACGTATTTATAATAACTTACCACATAGACTTAAGAAAACTGAAAATGTACACGCTTTTAAACAAAAATTGTTTAAATTATTGTTAGGAAAATGTTTTTATAGTATAGAAGAATTCATAAATGATAAAAACCTGTGACATTAATTAATGAATGCTAATATTATATGATTATGTGAATTAATTTACTATGTGGCTATAGAATTGTACTAAATTTAACCAATTATTAATATTTTGTACGCCAGATAATGGCAGAATATGGCTGAAATTATCAACAACTGTAACAACTGTGTATACCCTCAATCGGTATCTCTTGTTTCCTGTTTTGTAACCGTTAATCAGGAGATTCCAGTATAAGACCTTGGCTTTTTCAGTCGTTGATACCAAACATCTTGTTCCAGGTACGATTTTCGTATCCAAATCCTTCTTTTCCCATTCGCCTATCACAGGTAGAAGGGTCCTATATTATTAATGTTTTTGTTATCGTGGCGAGCAAGCTGTTGCCAAGTATCAATTTATTTTAAAATTCTCATATATAATATCTTCCAAACATATTATTCGATGCATTTTTTATATCACTTCGGCAGGTGGGATTGTGGCAAAGTACAAAATTGTCACTTCTGACAATAGACCTGGTAAGATGGCGTCGACCCGTATCAAACGACAAGGAAGAATTACGAGTGACATCAGCTGTCTTTTTAGACTACATTTTGTTTCTAAGGGATGGTTAACCTGATAATGTTAATGTATGTTGTATTTTATTGTTTAAAATAACTTTTGTGATATTAGAGGCAGTAGGTTATGTAACCAACCAAACTGGAAAACTATGTACCAATAAATAGCTTTCGATTTACTTTCACGAAGATGACGAGGTCTAATAGATAAAGCGTGAAAGCGTAACAAATAAACTTATATTCAGATTTATAATTTTATTAAGGATATTATTATTATTATTATTATTATTATTATTAAGGATGTTTGCTTGTGTTGATTTTGAGCACTAATTCAATTATTTGTAAAAATATCACTATCAGAGTGGGTCTAAATATGTCAGCATTCCTGCACAGCGTAGCAGTTTAAATTTAAGGGATCAGCAATATTCCTGTGATTAAATGTTTATATTTAACGTTATCTGCGTACTATCAGGCAGACTGCAAAATTATTTGCTATCTCTATTTAAACAATAAGTCTGGATAAAAGAAGTTTTTCTGGGGCGCGCCTATCAAACCGCAATTGGTACATTGATAATAACGAAAGATTTTACACTTATGCATTTCTATAATAATAATCTACCACATACACACAACACCATCTAGCCCAAACTAAGCAGAGCTTGTACTATGGGTACAAGACAATGGATAAACATACATATGTACTTTTTTTTTGTAATTACATGCGTATTATGCATAGAAACACCCAGACCAAGACAAACAGCCATGTTCATGCACACAAATGTTTGACTTGTGCGGGAAACGAACCCGCGACCTCAGGCGTGGCAGTCTGTTACACTAACCACTACGCCATCAAGACCGACATACATACAGACTGACATCTATATGTCTAAAATTAGAACTTTGCTTTGAATTGTTAAAGTTCTATCGTTTATTACTTAACCATAATATTCACTGACTGTCCTACCTGTGCATTGAGATATGTGTTTTTAGGAAACATGTCACTTATCTTAAAATATTTGAATATGAGCACAAAACGTCGTCACTTTTATATGAATATAATAATTTCAAATGCAAGTGAGCTTGAAGTTAGTTTCCTTTTTGTGTACGAGAGCGCTTAAGATTTAAAAGTCTCATGTAAATCTCGAGAGCCTTGTGCACACTTGAGGTACTTGTGAAAATGTGTAGAGCATGAAACGCTTTTGTGAACAGTTGTTAAATTTAAGGGACAGTAGTTTTATAAAGTCGCTTCGTAGACACGTTTTTTTAAATTTCTTAAGATCATATACTATTTCTTTGATTGTTCGAAATAAATGTCTCGATGGTGCAGTGCTAGTGAATATGACTGATGTGCACGAGATCTCGGGTCTGACTCCAAGGCCGGGTAGAATGCTACCAGGCCTGGAAAAATCTGGATAAAAACATTTTATGGATAAACCTAATCTATTATTTTATATAAGGTTATTTCATATAATGATTTACGGTAAAAAAATCTCTAACAACAGCGTGGAGTCTAGAGTTGTACCCGGTAGACGACGTACGACCTTAAACAGCCAGCGAAATTTGGGTGTAATACACTTTCTTCTGCTTCTTTGGTGCGACACTATGTACATATATACTTTTTAATTTGGAAGTACATATTATAGGACTTCAAAATTAAAATAAACAAAAGTTTGTATAACAATACTCTTACGTATTAGAAAAAGATATTGATGCCGGTATGGTGTGAATATTCGCTCCAACATTTAACGTTAGAAAAATAGCTGGCCATTGGGAGGCTTACATCGAGACATGGGTCCAACACGTCCTTAGACGATTTAGTTTTAATCTAAAGTGGGGAGGGCTAACTGGGTCACTAGGTTACTGCACAATAAAAGAACAGTCATGGACTGGTCGACATAGGTGTAAAAATATTGTTTAATTTTATTATCTTCCTTTCTGTTTAAAGATTATTTGGTAATTGGGTTAAATTATTGGTATTCTATGGCTAATATGTTGGAGTTACAAATAGATTCACGTCGATAATGTAATGGGTAGGATTTGAAACCACAACCAATGCCTTATTCTTATTGTTTATAATAAGGGTATAATGAAAATTATGAATAGAAAACAATGTTTTCCAACTGTCCTACTAATATTCTAAACTAGCTGTGCCTGCGACTTCGTCCGCGTGAAAATTTGTATAAAATGTTATATGTTTTAGGACAGAACTTCTGTGTAAACGATGTTAGACGTGGAACCATTGGGGACGTACACATACAGATTTTGGGGATTGCTAACGCGAGACAAAGCGACATAGAATTGGCTATGAGTAAAACAGCCCGTACTGAGATCTATACCAACAACGTGTAATGTTTGACCTTGCGCTTTATTTATTGTCATTGCATAACCTAAACTTACTGGGAATTGAACGCGCTTAAAACTGAACGGATAATTATTTGATATGATGGGGATTCTCGTATTCTAAATGTGAAATTTTAGCAGGCGGGATGTTTGTTATTAATTCAAGAGTAAACCATTAACAGAATTTGGATGAAACTTGCCAGAAAGATCATCAGCAAGTAAAAAGGGCCGTGTCATGGATTTAAACATATTATGACAATATTTTGTCATGGCTTCTCATCGGTTTTACGCAGACAAAGCTCTGGCCTAAAGCTAATACTTTTATAAATGTCCAATCGGATATACTAACGATGCCTTGCTATCTGTTTTCTCTAAATACCGCCCACGATTCCAATACGTCAATGTCTTGCCTTTTGAAAACCTTTTTTATAGATTTAAAAAGCGAAGTTAGCCTTACAATATCAATTTAACGAGAAACTGAAAGAATATACAATAACTGCCTTTAAAGATGTTAGTTTGTATTTTTCTTTGCCTAATTAGTTAAGTTAGTTTAACTACTTTTGAGTTAGTTTGTACGATTAATGTTATTTTTTCAGACTTCAACTTGTTTGCCATCGATCTACATATTTACTTCGTTGCCTTTTTATTTTATTTTTATATTAAATTATAGATCCGCTTAGTCTTTTGTACATATAACGGCAGTCTTAATTAGGACACAGGTTTTTTTTCAGTCCATTAGGCGTAAACAAATATCCCTGGCGCTATCCCGTATGCCCATAAGTACATTATAACTCCTACAAAGACATCATAGTATACCGGAAAAGAGATCCAACTTGTTTAATAATGAAATACTGTTCGATAGCATTATGACAGAAAAACTGTAGCTATAAATAATATAAAATGCAAAATATATAAATGCCTGATGACAAAAATGCTTCTACATACATGTACATAGATTCACGCCTGTTTCCCAGAGGGGTAGGCAGAGACTACGGATTTCTATTTGCTACGATTCTGACACACTTCTCTGGCTTCATTCACTTTCATCACATTCCTCATACACGCCCGTCGTTATTTCAAAAATGCTTCTATTACATAAAATTGTACTTAGTCTATAATATTAGCCCTGAAATATCTTGGTGCTACACACAGGCCTCTTCTCAGAGTGTGAAGGGTTAGCCCATAATCTACTACGCTGGTCCAGCGGAATTTGGCAGACTTCACATATCTTAGAGAACATTATGGAGATCTCTTAGATATAGAAGTTTTCACAATGTTTATTTTCGTCTTAGTCAAAGGCGTCAAATAATTTATTCACTTATGTCACAAAGTATCAGTTATGAATGTCAAAATATATAGTTGTACCGTCGTTAAAGCGAGCAGAATAAATTTAATAAAGTTAGTCAATATGATACGATGTTATTGAAAAATCATTTTAATTAAATATCAGGTTGCTAGCGAAGTATATGAGACCACCAATTAATTCGATTACAATGAAGGTATACTACCATGTTTGAAGCAAAATAAAATTTAATTCCATAGTTCATTTTCTTTCTTATATAAATGAGCCGCAACTCATCATGAACGTGTACCCCAATTAGTCGGATACTGTGTATGTGGGAGGGACATCATTCCTCGTTACTCATTATGACTAGACTGCTACTTATCTTTCCTTTTCTTTAAAAATAACTCCCACACTAGAAATAATTTCTGTGTCGCGGAGGACTTCACACAAAGAACACTCAGACATGGAAAAACTATTTGTGGATCACACATGTTTTGTCCTGTGTGGGGTTCAAACACACACACACTCAGCGCAGCAGCAGTGGCAGGTGACCATTGAAACGATTACACCTACTAAAGCTTATTCATATAGCAAATAAATGGCTTACTGAAGCCACAAACTTGACCTTCATTGGCAAGATATATTTTCATCTCGTTTATTTTTCTCTCTAAACAGCAACGTTAGTAATTCGATATGACATTTACGTGGGAGCTATGTGGATGAAACGATCAGATTATCATTAGTGTATTTTGTGTGGTAGGCTAAACGTTTTCCTATTTTTAAAGTATATCATGTGTTGTGTAGCGTTTGTATAGTATGTATGTATATATCTTATGTGTGTGACGATAATCGCCTAGACGCCCGGCGAACGCGGGCGCACGTCACTAGCCACCTCTCGCGACCGGTGGTGCCAGACTATATAAGGAATGGACGGTGTCAGTCGCGTCTCCTTGCGGCCCGGCTTCACACTCCCAGCTAAGTGTCCTGATTATACAAGGACCACGAAGCAAGTCTTTAGCGAACCACGCCCTGACTATAGTTCTATAAGTAAAGAATTGTCTCTTTTATTTGTATCTTAATTCATTAAAAGTGTATTTGTTATACCTTCTCTCATTGTACTTCCTAATTATTCTATAGTTCTCTTAAAGTAAACCCTAAAGGTTACATGTGGGAGCCAGTCATTGCAGACCGGCGACACTTTGACCCAGTGGGATCTTTTGTGTCGATACTCTCCCAATAACGACTGCCATAGATGTTCATGGCAGCCGGGACCGACGGCTTAACGTGCTCTCCGAGGCACGGAGCAGGCGATAATTGTCAATCAATACGCACATAATTTCGAAAAGTCATATAACTTCCGAAAGTCAGAGGTGCGCGACGTGGGTTCGAACCCGAGACCCTCTGCATGGCAGTCTGTTGGTCTCCCCACTGAGCTATCGCTGCTCGTTTGTATAGTAAGTATATGGCTGCTTGATGATAAAAGTTACCGTATTCTATAGATCGTAGCAGCACCTACGGAGTACGGCTAAAGTAGGAATGTCAGGCCCGTGTTTCTGACCCTGTTAAAATAGTTTTCTTTACAATGGTGTCTTAGACGTAATATAGGTTATACAGGCCAAATAAAATTGTTTAACAGCGAGTCGCGTTCTTAAGTTTACTTCATAAACTAATTTATTTGTGTTAAACAAAAGCAAAAATAAGTAAGATTATAAAATACTAGATTTTGCTCATAGCATCGTTCATTTTATAGAATATTTTGTCAATAAATTTCTGTCCCTTGGCAACAGTTCCTTTTTTCTGGACAAAAGGTATGTCCTTTTCTGTACCCCAGCTGACAACGTATGTATATACAATTTCATGATGATCGGTCATGTAGTAAAGACGTGAAAGACGTAAGAAATCTTAGTTAACCTTACTTGGGGTGTCGCACCCCACGGGTTTTTGTTTTTGGAATTATTTCAATTGGTTTATATGCACAGTTTTGACTTCCTGCGTATTTTATTTTGGGGTCACATGCTACAGATTGGCTAGTCAAAGTCAAAGTTAAAAATCATTTATTCATTTAGGTCACAAAGTAACACTTATGAACGTCAAAATATATACTATAAACACGGCGACTGGCGGAATGTAGAGACGCGTGCACATGGTGTGGTGGGGTGCTATAGCACCCCAGTGTAGGTTGTGGTGATTTCTTTTAAGCTTATTGCGGTTATTAAATTGTATCAGCACATTTTAATGATTGTAGTATAAATAATTGATTGGTAAAGTTATGTTGCAAAACAAGAATTATCCAATAAATATATTCCTAGGTTAATTTTTCCTTTAAAATATGCAAATACGTATAGCATAACAGTTATATTCTATATATTTATATAGTATTGCATGCAAATGGCTGTTAATAGGAGATTGAATGATGACATCTCATAGGAAATCAGGAATTAAATGATGAGGAAGATCTGGTTAATCGTGGCCCAGTTAAAGAAGAAATCCAATGATTAACCTGTCGGTATTAAATAAGATTTTTGTCAAGTGGATGTGAACAATCAAGCAACTTTGAATGATGAGAGGTCTTATAGTGATAATGATATGACTTCATGGTAGATATCTCTGGATTATAGAAGTAATACTATAATAATTAATTTATATAATAAGATAAAGGAAAAACACATTGTACAGAAAAAGAAAAAGAACCTTTCTAAAATAACGTTGTCCAAAGTGCAATTTCTATGGATTAATCAATGGAATCAATATTTTAACTCTTATGGTAGATTCAAATACTCAAAAGGAAATAATAAGACTGACATATTTATGTTCGCACTTTTTTGAAGAAATCGGGCTAGAATCTCATACAGAAACATTTAAAGCAACGCCTACAAAGGCCAACTTTGAAGGGGGATATAAGATCAATTATTCATGCGATCCTCAAAAAGTCCATGCCTGTCGATTGTCTTGTATCTCAACATCACTCTACGAGAAGTTGTGGTTTCTGTCGAAAAGAAAGAAAAGAAAGAAATAGGGATCGGCAGAGCAACACCAGGTACACTAAGTGCAAAATTGAGTGTTTACCCGTAGTCCCATTACTTCCAATTTTCTTGGAAAAATAGTCAAAGTATACCTAAAATGCTCAAATTGTATTCTCATTTTAAATTATAAGGCTGGTCTGTGATCTTATTGTGTTAATGAATGTAAATAAAAATATAATTTTCTGATACCTTTTTCATTTATATATTATATGACTATTTAATTTGCACCCCTGTGTAGGAACACTGTACACGGCAGACAGTGTAGCATTCTAGGGTTAAGATAATAAAAGTTTACTATAAATGGGTTAACTAACCTAAATGTAGCTTCAGTACCGCAGAAAACTCACTAACCTATAATCATATATTTTGACATTCATAATTGTTACTTTGTGACTTATATGAAAAAATGGTTTTTGACTTTGACTATCATTATAATAATTATGTATTTATTTCCTAGTAACTAGGAAACGAATTCTCATTCCTCCTAAGAATGTATTCTTTTGGTATTTTCTCTAACTAAAACTTTAACTAAACTACAGTTAGTATCAACATAACTACTATTGTGTGTGACCGAAATGAATTATATCCAAAGAAAGCCTATAAATTTCTTATCAATAGATACGATCTTACAAGCAATGTTACAATCAATCATCCGTCGATCACCGAGTTTACTTGATCAATCATATCATCAATTACTAACAGTTTATTATTTTCGCTATTCTTGGAGAAATTACTATGTCAACGTTGCTATTAATGTTGCTTCTGCCTACGGTTTCACCCACGTGAATCTCAGGGGAGCGTATAATCATAATAGAAATCATTTTATCTAGTCTTATTCAGGATTATCTATCTGTGTTCTAAGTTTAATCTAAATCTGTTTAAAGGTTATGCATGACGGAGTAACGAGCAACCAATAAATTTTAAAAACATTTATTTATTTGATTAATAGGTTATTAATGCACTACTAGTTATTGACCGCGGCTTTACTCGTGTTTTTTGGAAATAGTACTTTTCTTTTGTTTGATTGTAATCACTGTATGTGATATTTCACAATGATCGGTAAAATAAATAAGGCGTGAAAGCATAACAATCAAATGTACATTTAAAATATTTCTTAAGATATCAAAAAGGGATTGTATTGTAATCTAATGCACCCAAAGCAACATGGTATTGTTACACTGCAATCTGTAGTGGTTAGTGTAACCGACTGCCACGCCTGAGGTCACGGGTTCGATTCCCGCACAAGTCAAACATTTGTGTGCATGAACATGGATGTTTGTCTTGGTCTGGGTGTTTCTATGTATAATATGTATGTAATTACAAAAACAAAATATAAAAGTATATATGTATGTTTATCCATTGTCTAGTATTCATAGTACAAGCTCTGGTTAGTTTGGGCTAGATGGTGTTGTGTGTATGTGATAAAATATTATTAATTAACGGCATTTTTATTGTCTTTTATGATTAGACACAATCTGTAATGTTCAGTTTCAAGCAAAGAATTGAGACCAAGAAAATATTCTTATAATTTTAAAACCTGTGCTGAAACCTAGCAATTAGCCTTAATGTAGCTTCAGTAACTTAGCAAACCCACTGACCAATAGATTTTGACGTTCATAAGTGTTATTTTCTGAATCTCTGATCTGAATCTAAATGAATACATTATTTTGGACGTTGACCCAAATCGATAGATTAAATAAGGAAAAATAAAAATATTAGCATATTCTCAAAGATTATTTAAAACCCGGCTCGTAGCGCAATTTCTATTACTCTTATATTGAAAATAAGTAAATTGGGAAGCCTTGTGATACCGGAGACATTTAAATCAATAAATTTTATTAAGCATTAACGAATACCTGCTTCCAATAATGGCGACCCTTTTACTGCTGGATGTAAAAATAACAGGTGCTCAGACCTGATCAACTAATATCGAAATTGTCCCACCAAATATTTTATTGCTTGCATAATGAGCCATCAATGATCCTTCTTTAGTAAAAGCTATTAAATGGCTATAAATAATAGCCATTTAATAGCTTTTATATATTTTTTAATAATGATTGTCTTTTCGCAGCTGAGAACATTATGAACCTATGTATACCTGCGTGGCGTGAAGTTTACAATACGTATGCATAGCGTGTGCATAGAGTGTGCGTAGAGTGTGCGTAGCGTATGCGTATCGTGTGCGTAGAGTATGCGTAGCGTGTGCGTAGCGTATGCGTAGCGAGTGCGTAGAGAGTGAGCATCTTGTGCGTAGCGTTTGAAGGCATGTGCGTAGCGTGTGCTTAGCGTGTGCGTAGCGAATGCGTAGCGAATGCGTAGCGTATGCGTCATTTCATATAAACCTACCCTTAAACCCTTTGCCTACATCTAGTTGAGGTTAGCTCAATGTAATTCAGTATCCTTTCTTAACTCACTTACTCATAACCTTTGACGTTGATAAGTGATACTTTGTGACCTTAATTAAAATAACCGCGTATGTAGATATAATGCCAAATATACGTGCGTAGCTTTAGTATTGTACCAAAATTTGGAAACTAAGTTTTTTAAGTCCCACAATTTTTTGTACCTATATGAACATTTGAATTGTGTTCCTATATAAGTGTTGCGGTAGATAGTAAGTACAATGTATATAAATAATTCATTAATTATAAATTAATTATAGTCGATGTAGATTGTTAATGTTACACATTTACAATTTTATGGACATAATTATATCTTTATATATATAATTCTACTGTACGTGTGTATGTCACTGAACTCCTAAACGGCTGGAACAAATTTGATAAAAAAAATTGTGTGTGTTCATGTGGATTCGAGGATGGTTTAGATTTGGGTTGTTTTTTTCGTGTGTACAGGACAACGTCTGTCGGGACAGCTAGTTATGTATATATTTTTACTTAACATTAAAATGTTCTGTGGTTTCAAGTTTTGACCAACAATTTAGCAACCTCACGTAGCTACATTTCAAGGAATCAGAATTTCGGAAACCCACGAAACGCCCTAATCTTAGGATTTATGACGTCAAGGAAAACGTCATCCAAAAATCTTTACGACATTTTCTCACGACATTTTCCTGTTGGTAATGTGTGATGTGATATTTCTTGTTAGACCAAGCGTTAATATAACATTTACAATATATTTACAGTATATCTGGGAATTGTTTAATTAAAATAATGTTCTCCAATATAAAAGTGTTCATTTATTCACGTATAATCTCCGAGAGAACCTTCCAGTCCGGTCAGTGTGCACTAACTGGTCGGCCACACATACAGTCACGCTCACATACATTTTTGCTTACCTTGCACTCTGCCTTACATACTTACATGTGTCCCTACATGATTAAACTAACAAAATAATTGTTAAATACACATACTGCGATTCAAACCTGAGACACACGATTCTGTAGTTCAATTCGCCCAACACACCCTCACATGACTTCCTATACAGCAAAATAAATATTTATCACCCGTTTTTCTTCTCTAATCTCTAATGTACCAGAATGAGATACAGCTGTTGATACACTTACTGTTTACACACGAAGTTTGTACATAAATACTGCTAAGAATAAATCTCATTAATGCTATGAACTAAGTTGCATGTACACATGGCTCGTATGGATTTGTTTATGGTAATCCATAGTAAGCTAAAGAGAGTAGGCTCGGAATAGGCTTAACTTTGTCGCATCATATTATATTAAGGGTCATCGTGGAGGTACCTATGAGATAATGTTTGTAGAGTGTAATATAATTTTTTAGTAATGTATTTCTGAACTATGATGTATTTATTATTAGTTATAGTTCATATCCTAACTATCCTTATCCTAACTTTCTAGTTATTATTATAAATGCTAATGCAAGTTTGTTTGTTTGTTTGTTACGCTTTCACGCCAAACTACTCGACCGATAATCATGATGTTTTGCATATACTTTGTCAGGGGAATAATATTAATACAGCACTGTATGCCTTATTATTAATATTATTATTAAATTATTATTATTATTATTATATTATTATTATTATTATAACAACATCAGCCCTGTATTAAACTGCCGCACTGCAGGACATAGGATTTTCTTAGTATGAAAAGGGTTAGGCAATAGTCCACCACGCCGACTGACTGCGTTTTGGCAAACTTCACATATCCTCGAGAATATTATGGAGAACACTTAGATGCAGGGTTCCTCACGATGTCTTCCTTCACCATTAATGCGAACAACAATAAACTATTTAATACGCGCCGTAGAAGATTACAGCGGAAAAATCTTGTTTTGGGATTTAGCAATAACAGTTTATACAAATTTCCGTTATTTAAAGAAACGTTTGGCCCTACTGGAAAGTATCCTACCAATCGCAATTGGTGTTGGTACCAAAAATGTACCAATAAAAACACTCAGTCACACTTTGATTGTAAAGTGTCCAATTCATGGTTTCACGTAAACATAAGCGTATCTAAAGGCTAATTCTCATAATAAAACTGTTCTAAATTCCTTTCTGATCTAGTTTCAATTTCATAAACATAAAAAATAGTAAAGAATGTTCCTAAATTTAAATAGATAATTAATCTGAACATAATGCTAGTTCAAATATTTTAACGTTTATTCGATCGAAACTCAAACATGTTATGAGACTCAAACATGTTATGCGAATTGGTCTTGAGTTTCAAAACATTTAACACTTTCACTAACACAGTCCGACTTGAGTGCCAAAACTTCACGATTGGTCGTTAACGCAAGTGAAAACTTAAGCCACAAGTCCAACGAGATTTCAACGATTCTGCAATCGTCCTTTTTGGAAAATTTATCAAGTGGCCCACTCGTTATAGTATTAAGGATACGTTTGTCATATCTCGTTACAAATTGATAAAGCGTGCGGTAATGGCATATTAGATTGAAATAGAGAGAGATGTAAGACATTTATTACGTAAACAGCTATTAGATGTGATGAATAAGAGGTTATTATGGAGAACAATTAATTAGTAGCTGAAAATTGAGGTCATATTTAGTGATGATTATGTAAGATAATACTAGTAGTATATCCTGCCTTATACATATTATTGTAGACAATTCCTTACGTCATCAATTTAATTTAATTTTATATTATATCAAAATACTAGGTTTTGCCTGCGGCTTCGCTCTCGTAAATGTTACAATAATGTAAATTTTCAATGCCACGGCACTGTACTTTTTTCTGGTTAAAAGATAGCTTATGTATTTTCCGTACCCCTGATATGTGAAATTTCATGATGATTCTTCGGGTAGTTAGGCGTAAAAGCGTAACAAACAGATAAACAAACTTACATTCGCATTTTTAATATTAGTTAGGATTATTTTGTGTTATATAAAACATAGTTTATATATATTTAGCTGCCGTTAACATGTCACAAATTTTTAAGATTCTGCGATTCTTATAAGAATTTATTGACAGAAAAATTCGATCGCACTGTGCCCGACGTCGGTATTGAACTCAAGATCTCATATACAGTAGTTGCATTCACTGCCGCTGCGCCACTGTCGTAGTGTTAGTAAATATGTAAAATTCAAATAACTTAAATATTTTAGTCGTTTTTATTCTATATAATTTACATATTTTACGCTGGAAAAATAGCTATTATAGCTATATAGGATATCATATGAAACCAAAATAAAAGAGGAGAACCATTATTTAAGCTTTTCCAAGGCAGCAAAATTACAGTCTATATCACAACGCAACTGCATATGAATAATTTTACTAATCCCACAAAGGACTCAGGCAGACTACTAACATTTTATTCTACATTGTAATTTGACACCACACGAAAATACATTTGTTAAGTATAAGCTAAACAATAGCTGGCTTGAACTGTGTGCCTTTCATATTTAGAATTAAACATTACTTTGTACAATACTTTTGTATCATACTTTAATTTCAAACCATTCAATTCTCAACTTTATCATCCTCAACATAAAACTCAAAATCATTCGTAGAGGTATATCTAAGAAATATTTCAACATTTTCATCTAGAACTATGTTGTGTGTAGGTTGTCTAATAAATGACTTGTGACTTAGTATCTCGTTAATTCCCAAAACGTCTATAGTTTCGGCGGCTCCAGTAATTTGTGCCAATACTTTTAGTGTTAGTAATTATTGTTCTAATTAAGTTAAGTGTTAGTCCCTAAATAAGACAATAGAGTTTCATAAGGCTTCTAAAAGTTTGCTGTGAGGGTGGATACTTCTAAAGATCAAAGAAATTGAGGCATTATTTTGGTATTATATATAAAGACATGCTGTTTTTGTATTACCGCTGACAAAGCAGCGACTGACGATTGTCTATAATATTTTTAATCTTATTTATTCTCACACTCGGCAAAATAAATATATGTCGACGTAATATACACACATTTAAAAAATAAAATAAGAAAATATCCAGACTCGGCACAAGCACGTCCTTAAATAGTGTGGCAGATAATAGGGACGATAAGAATATTCTATAACCTTTGGCGTAGAGGCTGCAGACCTTCAGGCGTAGTGGTAGTCAGTCGGCCTATACAAATTTTGACATAGTGGCAATCGTGAGCCGACCACTTAAACCACTATAACATCCGTGCAGTTTCTTGCTGGGGAATCGTTTAAATGAGATCTGGAATGAAACGAACTTAAGGGTACGATCCCCGCCGTTGTAAATTATTTGGAAACCTTACTTTTTTAATTCTGGGTCACTAAACTGAACCGACCACTGAATAGGTTTTAAAGTTACTATTAGTATATGTAAGAACATATAGTAATGTGTGTCGTAATCAAGAAAACTTGATGGGAGCGCTTTTACCGAGCAAGACCCCCCTCTTCCAAAAATTGCTATCAGAATAGTAATACCATTACTGTGTTTTGCAAATGATCCGAAGGTGACCTTGAGGTCAGAGGTAGGTATAGATCATAGTCATTTCGACTACGCTCAGTCGAACGGCGTTGACCGCGAGTCTCTAGCTCTTACGGTTCTTGACTTGAAAGTTGTATAACAGACAGACGGACGGACGGACAAAGCAGTTGTATAAGAGTTTTATCGAACTCTAAAAAAGTACTTGACCTGATATATTTTTTATAGGAAGTACTTTTGTAGACTTTTGTTGCTTTTGGTGAAACCTAGACAGTAAGTAAAATTAACTGTATTTTTATCAATTTTTACATAATTAAGTAGGTTTCTAGACTTTTATGATTAAAAACTATTGAACTCATTATGTACAAATGATTTTTTACTGTACAAAGCCTTTATTTTTTATCAAATCATAACGGAAATAGTTGAGGTTTCGGTATTTATGCGAAATTACAATTAAAAAAAATTACGTCCTCATTGGCGCTAACGCTTTTATTGTACTAGAGGTGCGACATATGCATGTACGAAAAGGCAACAAAATGGTAAATAAACCATTTTTCTCCTTAAAAAAAATAACAAGGCGAAAATTATACAACAGAAAAATACGAGCATGCTAATCAGATTGTAGGGGTTGTAATCTAAATTACGCACCCCTAATTACATTCTATGTCCCTTGTGAATATTAACGTATCTCGCGTGAGGGGCATTATACTAACTGAAGGTTCACATTAACGTACACGCATACATATTTGGTAATTCGGAATGAATAATAAAATTATATAATACTAGTAGTTTGCCCGCGTTTTCACCCGCGCAAGTCCCGTTCCCGTGTAAATATCGGGTTTCACCCCTTTCACCCCCTTCAAGGTGGAATTTCCAAAAATCCTCTCCTAGTGCTCCCCTACACTCTCCAAGGAACATACATGCCAAATTTCAGCTTCTTGCGTTCAGTAGTTTCGGCTGTGCGTTGTCTGTCAGTCACTTAGTAATGAAAGAGTTTTATATATATAGATTGTCCTAAATTACAACGAATTTTAGAAATTAAACTACCAGATTTTATTTTAAACACTACTTATTCATAATTTTGAAATTAATAAGCTACTGACTATCCAAGTTTACTATTATTTTACACTATTTATATCTACACTCACTCTGACGTTTCGGTTGCTTTTCAGCCGTGGTCATTGGGAGACATAGTCGTCGTTTTGCACGAATAAGAGTGCCTAATGTGAGTTTGTTTTACGGTAACGTGAGCGACACGTTTATGCCGATCAGTGCTCCGGTTGGCTCGCTCCAAGCTTTTAACCAATCAGAAAGCCAAACGCGGTAATCGTTTCGATCGCGTTAACGAAAAACAACTCGCACTGGGCACCCTGCTAACAAGAATTGTGTGAAATGATACTTTTCAAAGTATACATGAATACACGTTGTATAATATGTTGTATATAAGCAGCGATAGCTCAGTGGGGAGACCAACAGACTGCAATGCAGAGGGTCTCGGGTTCGAACCCACGTCGCGCACCTCTGACCTTCGGAAGTTATATGACTTTTCGAAATTATGTGCGTATTGATTGACAATTATCGCCTGCTCCGTGCCTCGGAGAGCACGTTAAGCCGTCGGTCCCGGCTGCCATGAACATCTATGGCAGTCGTTATTGGGAAAGTCAGTACCCTCTAATATCCTGACACTGGTCTAGCCTTAGGGTATCGTTAGCCTTCGGGTTGTGGAGGTCAGGTGGCAGCCGCTCCGTGTAAAAACTGATATCCAGTCAAATCCGGTTAGACTAGAAAAAGCCGACCCCAAGTGACTTGGGAATAATAAAGGCTAAGGGAGAAGACATGAATACACGTTGTCTGGGGTACAGAAAAGGACGGAGGAGCTTTCATGCAAAAAAGTACAGTTTCCGAGCGAGCGAAGCCGCTGGCAAAAGCTAGTAGAACAATACTACTGAGATATTAACAAATAATAATAAATTTCAACTGAATACGATGTTTCGTTTCTGAATTTTACTACATGTATTTTGTCAGCTATAGTTTTAAGAAGGCCAATTACTGTTTTCAGACTAATTGCCAGTCTTTTTTTTTATAATAGTAATATTCTACCACATACACACAACGCCATCTAGCCCAAACTAAGCAGAGCTTGTACTATGGGTTCTAGACAATGGATAAACATACATATATACTTTCTTTTTTAGTTACATATTATACGTAGGGTTCTCTCTGGGTGTTTCTGTATAATATGTAGGTAAAAAAAAAGTCAAAGCCAAAACAAACATCCATGTTCATGCACATAAATGTTTGACTTGTGCGGGAATCGAACCCGCGACTTCAGCCGTGGCAGTCGGTTACAGTAACCTCTACGCCACCGAGGCCGACTTCGTGCTTTGCTGCTGAGGATTTCTTGCTAGCAACCCAGTGTACTTACATACTCCAGTCGTAGTCACTACCGTTAAGCCACATTATGCCATTTTTTTATCCTTCGGGAAGTACTTTTTTCTGGATGAAAGGTCATCCTCATCATCATAATATATCATCCTTTCTGTTTTCTTGTCCCCTGACAACGTGTATGCGAAATTTCATGATGATCGGTAAAATAGTTAAGGCGAGAAAGCGTAACAAACAAACTCACAACCGCATTTATAATATTAGTTACCATTTTAATCAGCGTTTCAATTGTCACAGTTACCGCGGAAAACTCGTGTACCTGGCTTCTATAGCGCCTCCAATAATGTTCCACTTGACTGTAAGCCCCAAACGAATACATATTAACTTTGAAATTCGATTTTATTAAAATGTTATCGAATACAATCCCAAACCATTAAGTCGAAGGCTTTGATCAAACACAGAAAGGTATGAATAGCGCCAATTAACCGAACCGATCAGCTGTTTACTTTTAATTTATTTAGGAGCAATTATGTATTGAGTATTATTATTCTATCGTTTTATTTTATATATATAATATCTGTTATTGTAAGACTAAATATGTTATTGATTGACAATTATCGCCTGCTCCGTGCCTCGGAGAGCACGTTAAGCCGTTGGTCCCGGCTGCCATGAACATCTATGGCAGTCGTTATTGGGAAAGTCAGTACCCTCTAATATCCTGACACTGGTCTAGCCTTAGGGTATTGTTAGCCTTCGTGTTGCGGAGGTCAGGTGGCAACCGCTCCGTGTAAAAACTGATATCCAGTCAAATCCGGTTAGACCAGAAAAGCCGACCCCAAGTGACTTGGGAATAATAAAGGCTAAGAGAGAAGAAGATTGTAAGACTGAATAAAAACTAATTATCAGTTAAAGTTAATTTTTGAAACTAAAATAACAAATGCTTTACATTGACAGAACAAAGAGCTATACAAAATCGCTTTCCCGTTTCTATTTTTTATTTTTTAAATACTATTTTTGCACCATTTTTAATTTATGAATTAAGCCTGTATGCTGAGGATTTTACGAACATTGAAAAAACTGACACAAGGACAGCTAAACTCGGAACGACTATTTGTGGAGCACATTAATGTTTGTCCTGTGTTGATGGAACCCACAACAATGGCAATATAACCATTTCTTTGACGACTCGATGGCGTAGTGGTTAGTGTAACCGACTGCCACGCCTGAGGTCGCGGGTTCGATTCCCTTACAAGTCAAACATTTGTGTGTATGAACATGGATGTTTGTCTTGGTCTGGGTGTTTCTAAGTATAATATGTATGTATTTACAAAAAAAAAGTATACATATATGTATGTTTATCCATTGTCTAGTACCCATAGTACAAGCTCTGCTTAGTTTTGGCTAGATGGTGTTGCGTTTATGTGATAGAATATTATTATTATTATTATTATTACTTTCTTTAATAGTGTTAGCTATTTCGGTTGGAGATACTGACCATCCTTTTTAACCCCTCCAGCTTAGCTAATATTCTTTTATTAGAAGCGGATTTTATTTGCTTATCTTTTTTTTTCTTTTCGTGTGGTTTGTGGCCAACCTGACATGGCTTCACGACTGCTGTCAATTTGACGACAACCGGGACCAATTTTTTACGTGCCCTCCGAAGCACGGAGACGCTCAGATGAAATACCATTAAGCGGTCACCCATCTATAGACTGATTGCACCCAACGTTGCTTAACCTCGCTAATCGTTTACCGATCAGAGAGTGCAACTAGATATGCTGATGAAATTGATATAATACTTATTACTTCTTTGATCTAAGTGGTTGAGTTTGTAAATCTGCGAAAGATATCACACAAAAATATCAAGAATAGTGACGAAGAAAAGATAAAAGGATGAAAATATTCAGGTGCTTGCCTGGAGCGCGGAGCGGTATGAATGCGACTGCCGAGCGTTAGGTCTTGGGTTTGATACCCGAGTCGGACAAATTGATGGTTTATCCTTTATAGTGCAGTAACAGATTACTAAACTGTCGTCGTATGTTTTTGCAAGACGATAGCCTTAGCCGTTAAGTATTACATGAGCTACGTTTTGATTAGCAGTATTTTATCCCATAATAATGCACTTTAAAATCACGGGAGTGAAGCGTAAAAGCTAGCATACTGTATTTATTAAAAAGAATAAATTCACATTTCAAAATAATTCGTTGTCAGTTATTTTATTCTTCATAAAGTCTTTATTTAACGTAAGGCAGTAGGTTTCATGATGGAGTAGTTGTAATTACAGCGACGAGAGAATACAAGCAACTCTCGACTCTGATTTCTGATCAATAGGGTACGAAATAGTTTGTCGCCGTTATGTAGAATATACGCATTCAATTCCTACTTTGAGTTTCGTATTTTTTAAGAATTATAAATTATGGTTGTTGAGATAAAAAGAGAACACTAATGGTAACGTTATGTATGTACATTTATTACACAGTTATTTCTTGCGGCATACATGCTGGACTACCTAATGTATATCACTGTGAAATATGTTTATTAATAAAATATTGTTGAGTCTTTATTATACGCTAGATTTTGCCCGCAGCTTAGCTCGCGTAAATGTAGGTTAGGTTAGTAACAGTTCCTGTTTGGGGGGTGCAGCGCTTTCAACTCTTGGCAGTTTTGGGGTGAAGACCTCTCGCTGCCGGTCGTGATCAAAGCTATCGTTGACAGCGAGAGGAAGTGAGTAGCGGTCGCATCCGTTCCGTTGCCTCCTTTTCCGAGATGATATTCTCGCAGAAGGAGGCGGTGGAACGGATCCGTAAGGAAAGTATCCTTGCGGATCCGAGCTGCCCCCAAGTGGCCCAGGCACGCGTGTGCGCGCCTTATACCGCTATAGTGAAGGCCGCGAGCGTACGAACGGAGATCTCACGCCTGCCAGCCATTGATTCGGCCCTCTCTCACGCTGGAAGTCGTCACCCGCAGATTTTATTGTCTGCGTTTGGCACTGCTGGGTGCGTCGCTGATGTAGTTTCAGTTCGAGCGACCCACCCACCATACAAAGCTGCGAGGTGGCACGCCGCGGTAGTATGAGTTGGTAGGTCCGAAGTCTCGGGAGATATATAAAATATTATACATAAAAAAGTAAACAAATATACCTTTCGCTTTCCCGTGGTAGTGAGAGTAGGCATCAGGAACAATTCCCATTTAAAAAAAACGTTAGTTACTGTTTTTTTAACTGGATAAAAGGTACCTTGTGCGCTTTTATGTACTCCTGACAACGTGTATGCGAAATTTGATGATGATCGGTCGAGTATTTAAGGCGTGAAAGCATTATAAACCAACAAACTCATATTTGCAATTATAATATCTCTTAGGAGTTTAGTACGGATGTAGAACACAACATCTGTTTTTCTCGTTCCTTACGGCAATCATGATGTCATTTCAGGAAACAGATTTCTTCGTCTCCTATGCCGCTATGTCCTTCTATTAGCAATGATAGCAAAAGAGAACAGCAACAAGCAAAATTAACTAAATCGTTGACTGCCGTAAAACATGTACTTAGATGCGTATAGAGATTGCAATGAAATGTGAATTACTGCATTCAGCCGAAATTATCCAATATTATCCTGCAGTTACTTCTATGAGTAAGTGCGTCTATTTTCACCCGCCATATTGCGTAGGCCATCTGTACCGACATAATTAGCTTAGAAAATATCATATACATAAATATAATACCGGAACCCTTAGGGTAAACACGCTTATATGTCATGTTATATAAGAAACAATGTACCAAACATTATTCTTAATTAAGGCGCTTTCTTGATCTGTAGTTATTATTATACAGGAAATAAAATTCAGGTAGTGGGTTACCGTCAGATTGCTACGCAAAGGGCTTGTGGTCGATCCCAGGGTACGCACTTCTAACTTTTCAAGGGTATGTGCGTGTCTTAGGATCGGCTTGGTTTAACGGTGAAGAGTGATGTCGAGATAAAACCTGGCATGTCTGAGACTCCTACAAAACGTTCTGGAATATGTGTGGGTGACCCGCACTGGGTCAGCGTGCTGAAATATGGCTTATTCCTCCTCACTCTGAGAAAAGGCCTGTGCCTAGAACTGGGACTGTTTATACTTTTATGGAGTTGATGTAAATATATTATACCTATATAATTAATTTTTCTCCTAAAACTAGTGAAGCCCTAGTAAGCTAGTAGAATAAGTGTTTATGACCAACAATTGGAAAGTTTTTATAAACAAAGATTTTATGTTACACTGACCGTTAACAATTCGTGCAGTTGTTGTTATACACATAATACGCATTGACAATCAAATCATTTCTTGATATGCTAGCAAGTTATGATTTTGGGACGGTTGTTGACGGTCCCCGAATTAATTGCCTGGTCAGGCCAACAAAAAGCTATTAGGTTATTCATCTAAAAAAATCTCAATAGTAACCTGGAGCTAGGCAGATGGTAGTGGTTTTCACCAAGCGCAGGATCTCTACGAGATTTACAAGGAATAGCCTTGTAGAGCTCGTAGAGATCCTGCGCTTGATCTCGCTCCGGTCATGTCGTACCTATTGCCGGCCCATCAGATTACGAGAGTTAGGGTATAAAGCGGGCACTAGTGTTGGCGCACGCACGTATGCTCTATAATATATTACGCGCAGATAATTAATCAATCTTCATTATAATTTGCTGCCATAACCGAAATTCAGCCTGGTTGACCTTTTATATACATATCTTAAATTGTTTCATAAAATTGTTCTACAAATAAAGCCATCAAACTGCTTACAAACTTCAGATATGCCTAAAACGGAAAACAACATTATTTTAAAATAAAACTAGTTGGTGCGGACGATTCAAATTACTGTTTGGTTAAAGGATGCCAAAAGGGCTTGAAATACCTAGCCAAATTGGAAGAGGGAAACTAGGCTGAAGCCGGGTAATTATCCAAATAAACAACTGGAGTCCGTACATTTTCTCCTTTGTGAAACTCTCGGCTCAAAGATACCGTGTAAAAATCAGTCGAGTTTTCAAATTCTGTTTCAACAGATTCATCCGACTTTTGGTGAAGTGTTTGTTTTGTAATTTTCATTTTATGTCTATTCTCAGTTTAAATGTGTAACCATAACTCTTGGAAAATTTTATTCGTACTAAGTTCTGCGCGCGGCTTGGCTCAGTTTCATGAATTCCAGCCATGTTGATTTAGGATGTACAGTGAATTTGTCACATTTTGTCCATATTTGAAAGATCGAAACTTCTTCAAAAATGTCTACTTTTATAATATTCATAGTCAGGTAATCCGTATCAAATTGTACCTGTTAGAAAATTTTCAACATTTGAATGGTCTTATGTTAGAGGTGGGCACAGCAGTATCATCCTTTCGAACTTGAAATTTTGTTGAGCAGGATGTTAGAATTTCAAAGCAAACAATAAAATTATTGCAGTAAAACCTTCTGTTATGTTTTTGCCATGATTAAGTTTCTTAAGGAAATGTTTTCCTGTCTACTGACAGGCCATTGTAACCTTTAGGGTTTACTTTAGGAGAAATGTAGATATAATTAGGAAGTACAATGAGAGAAGGTATAACAAATACAATTTTAATGTATTAAGATACAATTAAAAGAGACAATCTTTACTTATATAATTATAGTCAGGGCGTGGTTCGCTAACCAATTTAATTTAATATCTGCAATTTGCAATTTTTGCAATCTTCATCATGTAAGTGTTATAAGCATCCAAAGGTACAGTAAACACTATCTAATAATCTAACTATGTGCTTGTTACTTTCCCTAGCAAATTGCGGGTACGATACAGCTTCAAACTTCAACATGATTATGTATTAGAATACATTAAACTACCAACTATCTAATTTATATTACAAAGCAATCCTGAAATTAGTAATACCGTTTGTCAAAGACACGTAACTACTTATAAACACTAATAGAGTTCCTATTTAGGAGTTGAAGAATTAATAACGCTAGCACACAAAGGGATTATAAGGAATAATTAAATATGACTTTAGTTTCGATCTTCAACTATGTCGTGGTATAAGTGTACAGAGTATACGTGGCACTTGATTTGTGACTAATCTGATATTCAATTGATGCTCACTAATACACAGACATAGTTTTTTTAGGGCATCTCCTCCTCCTAGTATAGTTTCGGGTCACGAGAGGCTTTAAAACATTTAAACGGACATAAAGAACACCCAGACTCAGAACAACCATTTGTACATCGCAAATTAAAAACGCCGCGCTTGCTTTGAAAATGTACTAAAAATAAACTTATAAATATTTTGCACGCCCAATAAACGAACTTAAGATCTCCTATCTCGATCTACTAACGATACAATATTTTCTAAGTGTTTTCCTGTCAAAATTTGATCTGCTTACTGGTAAATTGAGTACGCAAATGCTGACGTAGCAAAAGCAGTAATTATTCTAATACAATAGAAATAAAATCCCAGCCAACGCAGCCAAAGAAAAGCAATTAAAAAAAGCTTGGTGGACACATTAAGCGGTGCGGCTGTCTATCCGCGCAGGTTTGCATACGTCCTACGCTCGAATCAACTGTGTTGACGTAATCATACATTCGACTAGGGTGCCCAAAAGTTTAGTTTTAGTACAAGATTTAAATTTTTGGACTAGTCTATGCAAAAGCCAAAGCTTTGACTGGCGGAGAGATTGATAGACTACCAAAACACTCGAAATTAATTAATGGGACCCAGATGTCTGTTTCCTATAGAAATGAAAAAGGATTAACATCTTCTTCTTTTGGTTTATACAAGGTCATGTGGCTATTATAGCTCTTAAAAGCTTGCAACACTAGGTGCATTAGCTGTGTTGCCAATGCAATGGATAGAGATTACTTATTCCCTGATGACAGCACAGCACCTCGTTAAGAAGGTAAGATACTCCTGGGATTCTCTGCTTAAACCGTGGCTTGTCGTAAATCG
Organism: Catocala fraxini; assembly: GCA_930367265.1. Taxonomy (NCBI): domain Eukaryota; kingdom Metazoa; phylum Arthropoda; class Insecta; order Lepidoptera; family Erebidae; genus Catocala; species Catocala fraxini. Next base: position 22,021,051 of record OV884038.1, read on the forward strand.
TTACCTGTGCTCAGTGTTTAAGGCTACTACAATTCAAAATATGCAAAATTTCCATTGTATTATTACCTCCGTATATCAACTAAAAAGAAACCTAAGGACTGTAAACAGCTAAAGAAAATGTTTTCAGAAGCAAATAAGAATCAAACAACAACAACTTATATACCGATAGGAATCAGTTTGAAATTGGACCATGCATTAGAGATTAATAATGCTATAGTCAGATACACAAAAAGAAAAAGGCTTCAAACTGCTATTTGATAACTTTTAAGTAGTTAATTAAAAGTTATCAAATAATGTAGATATGCAAGATATCTTTTAAGAGTGTTTGTTAATAAAATGTTGAGATCTTGTGCTTCATTTAGGTGAAATAAATTTGCTGTAGGTTTTCACTGATAATTACAATGCCATCAATGAGTAGCTAATGATAAATTTTACTAGGCGCTGATCATAACACAGCACAAAAACAAGTATATAAAAGACAATTCAATTTGTCTATCAAACATTATATTAATTATAACATCATTTTATATTCTTTGTTGGCCTCGATGGCGTATGGATGGTTAGTGTAACTGACTGCCACGCCTGAGGTCGCGGGTTCGATTCCCGCACAAGTCAAACATTTGTGTGCATGAACATGGATGTTTGTCTTGGTCTTTCTATGTATAATATGTATGTATTTACAAAAAAAAAGTATCGATGTATGTTTATCCAATGCCTAGAACTCATAGTACAAGCTCTGCTTAGTTTGGGCTAGATGGTGTTGTGTGTATGTGGTAGAATATTATATTATATTATTATATATTATATTATAATAATTGCACATAATAACTGTAGTACGTTTGCTGACACTGCATGCACTTGTCCCACATTAACTAAGACGGACGATATAAAGTATTTAGGTATTACCATTGACAAGAGCAGCGATAGCTCAATGGGAAGACCAACAGACTGCAATGCAGTGGGTCTCGGGTTCGAACCCACGTCGCGCACCACTAACTTTCGGAAGTTATATGACTTTTCAAAATTATGTGCATATTGATTGACAATTATCGCCTGCTCTGTGCCTCGGAGAGCACGTTAAGCTGTCGGTCCCGGCTGCCATGAACATCTATGGCAGTCGTTATATGAAAGTTAGTGCCCTCTAATATCCTGACACTGGTCTAGCCTTAGGGTATCGTTAGCCTTCGGGTTGCGGAGGTCAGGTGGCAGCTGCTCCGTGTAAAAACTGATATCCAGTCAAATCCGGTTAGACTAGAAAGCCGACCCCAAGTGACTTGGGAATAATAAAGGCTAGGGAGAAGAGGTATTACCATTGACACAAATCTAAACTTCCGCAAACACATCGATCTCTATAATGAATATTTAATATCTCTATAATCAATTTACGTAATCTAGGTGGAAACTCTAGGTTCATGGGGTCCGAGCGCTCGTATTTTGTACAGGGAGATCGCAAAACGCCTGATCGACGTTTCGCGTGATCAGAAGGCTGGTCTTTTCTTAGCCCAAAGAATCAGCATTGCCATTCAACGTGGCAATGCTGCCAGTCTTCTGGGCACGTTACCAGTTGACAGCGATGCTGAAAAATTCTACGATGCCTAAACCATTTTTGTAAATATTTAGTATTATAATTATTTGTGTTTTTGTAATTATGTTAATTATGTTATCTTTTTTAGTACATTTGTAAATATAGGTTACATGCATATTGTATATAAATTAAATATGTTATTATAAGTTAGTACGTAATCTAGTAAATTGATTTATATATTTAAATACTTGCGCAACATAGCCGACTACAAATTGATAAAACAGGTTTATTTAGCGTTGTGTCAATCTATTCTCACATGCATAACCTCTTGGGGTGGAGCAGCCAAATCAATTCTCCTGCCCCTAGAGCGAGCTCAAAGAGCTGTTCTTAAGGTAATATACTGTATATTATATTGTAGTCTTTGGGTAACAGTTCTTTAAAAATATATGTAAAGCCTATGTTACTCGGCGATAATATAGCTTTCTAATAGTATCAGAATTTTAAAATAGGTTTTGTAGTTTTTGAGTAAAATCCTTACAAACAAACAAATAATCATATCCTTTCTCGTTATAATACTACTACCAGTATAGACTAGTATGTATGGAGGCTTAAAAATGTAATGTTGTTTGCAGAAATTTTAATTTAAATTTTTTATTTTATATTTAAGTTTTAATTTAAATATAAAAGATATGCTTCTATTCCAAAATCTCAGCTATCTGATTTAAAGCTTAGGACATTACGTAAGCGAAAACTTCATCACACCAGTAACTAAGGTACCATACATGTATTGATTAAAAAACCACCGTTTATTTTAAAAGATTTAAAGAACCTACAAAAGAAATAACGATGCTTGGTCGCATTGCGAGTCTCAAACACCTCTTTGTCAATATATCAGCCGACGCGAACAGCAATAAGAATAAAAATAAAGAACATTTTTGCATAATCTTTTACTCATCATTTAAATGAAAATCCCCTGTATAATAATATTTAACGCACGCCAAATGGGTCCTTATTATCATCACGTGGCTTCGAATTCCTCGTTTAGGGTTATCATACCATTACTTTTAAGCAAATAGTACAAAGCGGTGTACAGGTACTGTTATCTACATAAGTATGGAGATTTTTCTGCTGTTTTCCCCTTCGGTATAAGCGAAATTTCTCACAGTAATAATATAAATTATGAAGGCCCTTTTTACATAAATACAATTTGCATTTTTTGTGTCATTCCCATGGGTATAAACATAAGAATTGTCGCATCCAATGTTAAAGGGCCAAGTTGGTGTAGTTATAATCTGGTGTTATACATATTGGAATGGGTTAGTATCGCTAGTATGGATTTATGTTCAATGCTCTCAGATCTTCTCCTTCTCCTTAGCTTTTATTATTCCCAAGTCACTTGAGGTCGGCTTTTCTGGTCTAACCGGATTTGACTGGATATCAGTTTTTACACGGAGCGGCTGCCACCTGACCTCCGCAACCCGAAGGCTAACGATACCCTAAGGCTAGACCAGTGTCAGGATGTTAGAGGGTACTGACTTTCCCAATAACGACTGCCATAGATGTTCATGGCAGCCGGGACCGACGGCTTAACATGCTCTCCGAGGCACGGAGCAGGCGATAATTGTTCATAATTACGCACATAATTTCGAAAAGTCATATAACTTCCGAGAGTCAGATATGCGCGACGTGGGTTCGAACACGAGACCCTCTGCATTGCAGTCTGTTGGTCTCCCCACTGAGCTATCGTCGCTATGCTCTCAATGCTCAATGCTCGCTGACACATGTATAAAAAAATAATTAACAGTTAGATTTGTATAGTAAGCCTGTTTTATATGTTCTGTCTCGGCATGTTTGATACATTATACGTGACGCAGCAGTTACAATAGATAATATATTATACGCAAACACCAAGAGACTAACTGCACGGTCGCTCGCCATTGCCGGTGCGCCAATTGCTGCTACGGTTGATGAATGACCATTTGATATTGGACTTTGGACTATTGGATAAGTGAATAGAAGGATAGTTGGACAATTAGATAAAAAACGTACGTATCTTAGGTCCATCAAGCAGGGTGTGAAAAGTACCTCCTTAGGCCGTCAAAATAGGGATCTCGGCACCACTTCACGTAAAGAAGTAGGCTGGAGGCCCGACTGGATTGGACTACACATTCACTTCCATCTACGTCTGATGGTAAGACGTAGTGTAGCTATTTTGATAGGCAATAGTATTTAATAATAAAATAATGTATTTTCATATTCGTTGAGAAATAATATAATATTGTTGGTTGCGGAATGCGACGTTAAAGAATAACGTCACGGTCGACTGAGCAAGCTATAAAAGCGAGTTCGACGCGCAGTGGGGCCTCTTTTTCTCAACGGACAGCGTGCGGAACGGACGTACTATTTGATTATTGTCGGGTGCTCTCGTAATTTTATAACCTTTAAAATTATTTACTGCTCACTAGTCGTTTGTATTAAATTTAACTGATTTCATTAACTTGTGTATTTTATTAAAGTTAGAATAAGCATTTTGTGTATTTAAATAATCACTAGAAAATAAAAGTGTCGTTGCTATTTTCTTTTTTTTAAACAATTTCACTCTTGATTCCTAATATCAGAAGTGGGATAAAGATTCCTTTGCTCACGGGTAATTGAATTAGTTAATTAGCTTCTATTGTTTATTAATAAAAATGAACAAATCGCATCGTTCTCGTTTGAGGATTAGAACATCGCGGTCACGTAGTCGCCGTGATTGTGCTAGAAGATCATATAGTACGTCTCGACACCGCGAACGTCGCTCCAGACGCGAACGAGAGCGTTTGGAGAGCCGGTCGAGGACAAGGAGTCCTTCTTCGGCCACCTTCCGTCAATTGTTCGAGACTGTCGTCTCACGGTTGAAAGCATTGGAGGACCGTTCACGGGTAATAGCGACACCAGATACTGCGGGTACTGACGCTTCGAGTGCGGCTACTGAGAAAATTGCAGAGGCGATACAATCTTTGAGGCCGGTAAATACCCACCATTATTTTATTTCAAATTTTGATCCAAGTGTGCATGATGTAGACCAGTGGTTCGAAGAGGTTGACAGGGCTCAAGTGTTAAATAAGTGGTCGGAAAACGAGTGCCTATCACGTGTTGGTAACTGTTTGAAAGGTGATGCCAGGACTTGGTTAAACGAATGGATAACAAATGATCGATCGTGGACTAACTTCAAAAAAGATTTTCGCTCTCTTTGTGTAAACAAAATCGACATAGCCGATATTTTATATCAAGTCATGAAAACCGATTCAGATAGTTACCCGACATACGCTGAATATGCGCGTAGATCTTTATTGCGTTTGCGAATAGTTGGAGGTCTATCGGATAATTTAATTGTCGCAATTGTAATCAGAGGTCTGAAAGAACCTCAAATCAAGGCATCCGCTACAAACGCGAACCTGACCCCTGATAACCTAGTCACCTATTTGTCTACCTTTATAAAACCAGATTCAAAACAAGGTAGTAGCGGTTCACGTTTCAATAGTAAACAAACTAATAAGACCGTTTACACGCGTTCACTAAATGTATCAAGTCCTAAATGCTATATTTGTGGTAAACTTGGGCATAAACATGTAGAATGCTTCAAAAGGCCTAAGACTAAACCTAATGTTACTGAGTCGAATGAATCCGAGCAGAAATCAATCCCTATTGAAATATGCGACTATTGTAAAAAACCCGGACATACTACAGTGAGATGCTTTGCTAAGCAACGTTCTGAGAGTAAAAATAAGTGTAAGGTACATTTTTGTTCAGTTCACAATAAAAATTCAAACGATGTAATGGTCGGAATAATTCAGGATATACCTATTGATATCCTTATCGATACTGGCGCATTGGAGGTGTCATTAATTTCATCTTCTGTAGCAAATCATTTCTCATGTACCAGAAAACCGGCCAATCAATTATTGAAAGGCATAAGCAATTCCGTTATCCATGTTAATTCTTACATTACTTTAACCATAGAATTTAAGGAAATTACCCTTGAAGTTGATTTGTTAATTGTTCCTAGCGAATATATGAACGCACCGATTATTATTGGGACAGATGTTTTAAATAGAGAAGGGGTAACTTATGTTAGGACCCGGGGTTATCAGCAGTTGACGCATAATAAAAACTCGCTCCAGGTCTTCTCTGTGCTGCCTGATGTGCATGCTAAAGAATTTAATACTGCTCTAGTTGGCGAAGACCTGTATAAACTTAGAAAAATACTTGACAGTTATTTAGATTTCATGATTTCTGGTACGGCTACTTCTACAGTCACCACAGGTACCATGCACATCAAGTTGAACAGCGATGTACCTGTTAATTATCGACCTTATAAGATGTCATATAGTGAAAAACTTAAAGTTAGAGACATTATTCGTGACCTTCTCGACAAAAGAATAATCCAAGAATCCGAATCTCCTTACTCGAGTCCTATTCTTCTTGTGAAAAAGAAGAATGGCTCGGACCGTATGTGTGTGGACTTCCGTGCACTGAATAAAATCACGGTAAAAGACAGATATCCTCTGCCTCTTATAGACGATCACATTGATCGACTCGGAAGGTCTAAATACTATACGGTACTTGATATGGTCACTGGATTCCACCAGATCCAGCTAGATGAACAGTCCATTCCTCTCACTGGCTTTGTAACGCCTGAGGGGCATTATGAATACCTTAAGATGCCTTATGGTTTAACCAATGCTCCTATAGTTTACCAACGTATAATAACTAATATTCTACGTGAATTCATTGAGGCTGGCAAAGTCCTTGTCTACATAGATGATTGCATGCTTCTGTCATCCTCAATTGAACAGGGGCTACAAACCCTTAACGAAGTTTTGGCCACTTTAACTAAAGCTGGTTTTTCAATCAATTTGAGTAAGTGCTCTTTCTTATGTCTTGAGATAGAATATTTGGGGAGAATTATATCAGAACGCGGAGTACGACCTTCAACAAGTAAAGTTCAGGCTCTTGTTAATTCGCCTATTCCACAAAACGTTAAACAAACTCGACAATTCCTGGGGCTTGCGGGGTATTTTAGAAAATATATAGCTGGTTACTCAACAAAGACCGCTTGTATATCCCGGTTAACACGTAAAGGTGTAGATTTCGTGTGGGGACCCCAACAAGAAAATGTTCGTCAGGAACTCATTAAATGTCTCACTACAGAGCCTATATTAGCAATTTATGACCCCGAACTTCCTTCAGAAGTACATACAGACGCGAGCAGTGTAGGATACGGTGCGGTTTTTTTACAAGTACATAAGAATGGTAATAAACGTGTCGTCGCCTATTATAGCCAGGTAACAAAAGGAGGTGAAGAACGATACCATTCTTATGAGCTCGAGACACTTGCCGTAGTGAGGGCTCTTAAGCATTTCAGACATTACCTTATAGGAGTGCCATTTACCGTGGTAACGGACTGCAATGCCTTGAAGGCCACACAAAACAAAAAGGATCTGCTGCCTAGAGTAGCTAGGTGGTGGATCTATTTACAAGATTTTAATTTTACGATTCAATATAGGAAAGGAGCTTTAATACCTCATGCAGACTATTTAAGCCGTAATCCTGTAGCTACAGTAAATAACATCGATAAACCTCGTAACTGGGCCCAGATCGCACAAGCAGGTGATGAGGAGACTCAATCATTGATCCGATCTTTGGAAGAAGGAAAGTTAGACCCCTTGCGTTATGTCAAGCGCAATGGTATCTTATACTATCGTTTTACGCCATTGGGCGACGAATCTAGATTGCTTTGTTATATACCCAAAGGTAATAAACATGTTTTGGTCGTAGTAGACGCATTCACTAAATATTGTTTATTAAGTGCCATCTCCACTCAAGATTGTAATGAACTGAAACGCGTAATGCAAAATGTTGTATCTCTATTTGGTACGCCTAAAATAATTGTTTGTGATAGAGGACGAATGTTTCAGTCGTCCGGATTTGTGTCATTAATGAATGATCTAAGTTGTCAGGTTCATTATATAACACCCGAGATGCACCACGCCAACGGCCAGGTTGAGCGTTACGTCCGCACCATTCTCAATATGCTGAGGATAGAGGCCAACTATCGAAAAACTGAATGGTCTGATGAGCTGTGGAAACTGCAACTGATCCTCAACATCACTAAGCAGAAAACCACTCAACTATCTCCTCTGAATTTACTCACTGGTACTGAGAGCGCTACACCGATTATTCGCGCTTTGATTCGAGACGTCGCCATCGAAACCTCTGGCCAAAGTCGGGAGTCACTACGGGAAATGAGAAGACAAAGGACGGCCGAACGATTACGCTTGAATCAAGCAGAACAAGACAAACGTGTTAATGATAGCCGACAGCCGCCACGTGTCTATCAGAAGAATGATCTGGTCTTTGTTGTTAAGTATTCCCAGTCGACAGGGAAACTTGACTCGGGCATGCGCGGACCTTATCGCGTAGTTAGAGTCCTGGACCATGGACGCTATGAATTAGAACTCATAGCTGGTGCATATGGGAAAACTACGTTTGCAGCGGCACAATTTATGGTGCCCTGGAGAGGAGAGTGGACTCCTGAGACTTGCGCTGCTTTTTTTGAAAGTAAGTTTTTAGTTTGTGTGGTATGCGAACTCTGTGCCTATGCCAATAGTCATTGTAAGGTATGCAAACTTTGAGCCTATGCCTACAATGTGAAAATCTGTGTGGTATGCGAACTTTGAGCCTATGCCCACAATGTTAAAATCGATTTGGTATGCGAACTTAGAGCCTATGCCAATAGCCATTGTGAGGTATGCAAACTTCGAGCCTATGCCTACAATGTTGAAGTGTGTTCATTTCAAATACCCTTTATTTTATGCTTTTCGCTAAACTTGTTTTTTTTTTTCTCTTTATGATTTAAGGTGAAAAGGAAGACCAAGACGCTACCCTAGAATTGTCTGCCATTAACGAAGCAAGTCCATCTCCCAATCCTGACGAGGACGTCAGAGTGTCAGGAGAGGCCGTGTTGGTTGCGGAATGCGACGTTAAAGAATAACGTCACGGTCGACTGAGCAAGCTATAAAAGCGAGTTCGACGCGCAGTGGGGCCTCTTTTTCTCAACGGACAGCGTGCGGAACGGACGTACTATTTGATTATTGTCGGGTGCTCTCGTAATTTTATAACCTTTAAAATTATTTACTGCTCACTAGTCGTTTGTATTAAATTTAACTGATTTCATTAACTTGTGTATTTTATTAAAGTTAGAATAAGCATTTTGTGTATTTAAATAATCACTAGAAAATAAAAGTGTCGTTGCTTATTTCTTTTTTTTAAACAATTTCACTCTTGATTCCTAATAATATAATATTCTATCACATACACACAACACCATCTAGCCCAAACAAAGCAGAGCTTGTACTATGGGTTGTTAACAATGGATAAACATACATATATACTTTTTTTTGTAAATACATACATATTATACATAGAAACACCCAGACCTAGACAAACATCCATGTTCATGCACACGAATGTTTGACTTGTGCGGGAATTGAACCCGCGACCTGAGGCGTGGCAGTCAGTTACACTGACCACTACGCCATAGAGGCCGACAATATTGCAGACAGAGTTGAAGCATGGTTACCATAGTAGAACAATTTACTATCTTCGTTCGACAATCTACGTCTACTTCGAACACAGATTGCAGACAATGCGATTACTTAAAGATTATTGTATTAATTTACGCATGAATACGCAATATAAATATCGATAACCAATAGGGGATTGGCACTGTAACTCCTAAACACAGGCTACCCAGTAGCCTTTCTAGGATAACAGTACTCCACCCAGTTTTATTGTAGACTACATTATATTGTGGAATAAACAATTTTTGTTATGATATGATACAAATAATATCCTTGTAACAAATACTATGTAAGCTACAATCTCATTTCATAAATAAAGTTTATTATTATTATTATTATTATTATTAGATTATGGTTTAGGCAATATCGAACAATTTGCGTTGTGGCTCGAGACATGATTCATTTACTACATTACATGTTAATATATAATGTATGTACAATATGCGTTATTACATTTAAAAGTGCTTAAGACTGTGCCGAGCATAAGACAGATAATGACAGAGCTCGTGAGGTGCATATTGAAATCGGCGCGCGGCCGCCCTAGTGAAATTGTATGAGGATTTGAAGTGCTTTTTTGATAAATATGTATCTTTATTATCAACCAATAACTTAAATATTTGGGACGGACAAATTGTAATATAACTATTTATGTTTCGTTTAAGCTGTAAAATAGGATATATTTCTACTGTTATAATCTAAAAATCACGTAACACGAGCTTACGATTTTGCATTTTTCGTGCAAATTTACGTAATTTTGTAGGCGAAAATATTAATTATTTTAAGTTTTTAACACGGACTAATTGTAAACACATTCATTGTTATAATAAATGTATATTTTATATTTGTATTAAACAAAAAGTGTCGATTTAATTAAATTAACTGTGACCGCCTGTTTTGGCACATTTCGCTCGGCGCAGTCTTAACATTAATAAAACAAAACTTATGTTTGTTTAATATCGGTTTTATTGATGGTGAATTAGATAAAAAATATTTATTATTTTTTAATGTTTTCTAATGACAAAAAACTAAATAGGAATACAAAGGATCACTTTTGTATCTGTTTCTGATGATGGCAGACTTCATGAAAAGCCGCTTATTATATCAATAACTAGCTTTTGCTCGCGGCTTTTCTTGCTTAAAAGTAGGTAAGGTTATGTTACTCACACTACTTTTTAAGTTGTAGTCTATGTACTTGTTAAGTTGTAGTCTATGTTACTCGCGAATATTTTTAAATTGGTTGGGTATTCAAAATCACATAGGCAAGGTCGACCAGTCACTACAAGTAACATCATAATTTTTGAGTTAAATCCTTACAAAAAAACCAACAAAATATCAAAGTTTTCTCTTTATAATATTACTAGCTGTTGCCCGCGACTTCGTCCGCGTGGACTATAATTTATTACACAATACCTACTTTTAATTTGTTATCTAATATTAATATATAAAACTACAACTAAAGAAATTAATAAGTCTAACTACACCTATATAGGTGAAGTTAACTATATATATAGCTAATACTTAAAAACTGCCTACTAATATTTAGAAATTACCTACTATATCTAAATAATTATATCTTTTGAATGAAATGTACGATTTTAAAAATTTAAAAAGTATTTTACAGGTATTGAAACGGTCTTTAATAAAATATCATTTAAAGGGATAAGAATTGATACAGAGGTATGAATAATATGGTTTGATTACAGTCGGCACTTTTATCAACTTTTAAAATGTAAAAAAGTAGTTAAGTATCATAACCACAGTAGTTGGACATATGGTATTGCAGATTTTTTTGTAGATATTGATACGTTCTATAATAATGTGGAACATTTTTTTGTTCTATCATCAATAGTTTCCGCAGCGCACGTGATGACAGATTTTTTAAGACAAATTTTTTACACCTTGGGTTATTTTATTGCATTTCTATTAAGGATACCTATTTTTTTTTTAAAATAGGTATCGTTATTATTCTTTTATCCTATTCCTATGTCACTCAGTGAAGATGCAGCTTTCTAATAGTGAAAGAATGTTTGAAAACGGTCCTATTGTTTTTGTGTGAAAACATTACAAACATACATACAAAAACACAAATGTTTCCTCTTTATAATATTAGTTTAGATTTAGATAATAGATAAACGACCTTTCATCAAGTAACCCATTTTCATATTGTGTACAGAGGCATAGGTAATTTGATTTCGTATCTGATCTATAAATAATTGTTTTGGGTCTAGGTGTGCTTAGTTTCCATCTATTGCATGTCTGTAAAGCTTTGCGTGACACAGGATTGAATCCCTCATACTAACTTTTCAACATTTTTATTAATGGTAAAGTTTTGTGTATTCATGTCATTCTAACTATCCTAATCCTAACTAATATTATAAACGCGTATGTGAGTTTGCTTGTTTGTTAGTTAACCTTTCACGTTCTAACTACTTAACCGATCTTCGTGATATTTCGCATGAACGTTGTCAGGGGAACATAAAACGACAAACGCTACCTTTCATCCAGAAAAGAATAAACTATTACTAAACCTAAATTTACGCGAGCGAGGCCGCGGGGAACATCTAGTAATATTATAAATGCAAATGTGAGTTTGTGTGTTACGTTTTCACGTCTTAACTACTAGACCAATCATCATGAAATTTCGCATACACGTTGTCAGGGGTATAGAATAGGACATAAGGTACCTTTCATCCAGAAAAGTACTTTCTCAAGTGATAGAAACTTGACATAGCTTACATTTAAATCTAGTTATATTATATTTCTTTATTTTTCTAGTCATATTATTATTACTTAGATAATGATTTAGAATAAAGACACAACTAACCTCTTAGCATACTAATAAAGACAAAATGAACTTTACGGTCAAAGGGGCTCTCAATTTTCTAGCTGAAATTCGCAGTTACTACATGCCGAAGATATCCGCGCGAACAAGATCATAACGCCAGGTCGTAACCTCGGCAGTAAGCTGGCTGGAATTTAATTTAGACTAGACTTTGCTTCGGCTGTTCTCGGTAGGAATTTTGAATTGTAGCGTCGTATAGCTGGGCTCTCGATAGGTTCTACGAATTAATAATGGGTGTATCAAAAGACTGAATGCCAAGGCTGTTTTCGAAGCAAAACAAGTTTGTTTGGCTAGCAAAATGTGAATGGGATGATAGTTTATTACTTAACTAGCTTTTGCCCGCGGTTTTGCTCCCGTAAAAGTAGGATAGGTTATGTAAAAAAGTACTGTTACTGAACAGTACATATTAAATAAAATAAAGTCTATGTTACTCGGTGACGTTAGAGCTGTCTAATGGCGAAAGATATTTTTTAAATCGTTTGACTGGTTTTTAAGTGAAATTCTAACAAATAAACAAACAAAAAATCTAATCATTAAAACATTTGTCTGCTCCGTGCCTCGGAGAGCACGTTAAGCCGTCGGTCCCGGCTGCCATGAACATCTATGGCAGTCGTTATTGGGAAGTCAGTGCCATATAATATCCTGACACTGGTCTAGTCTTATCTACTGGACACATTTATTACTATGTTCAACAATGCAATGGAACTTATGAAAAGAATCGCCTAGAAATTTAGGTTCGCTCTTTCTAATTGACAAGATAAGCATTAATTAATTTTACATATTAGATCTGTAAGATGCTACAACTATTACACCAGCAACCAATCTTTTTGCACTCAAGAAATCAATACAATTTAAAAGTTAGCTTCTTAGTCACATGATAGAATACGATCATCTAATTAAAGGGCTTTTAAATAAGCATATTTTCTGGGATATACAGCTGCAATGCTGGCCTGGGATTACTGCCTGCAACATTAGAATATATACCAATATTTTGCATATGACGATTCAAAGTATTGAAATGGTCGATTCATTCAAATGTTTTTAAGCTGACCTGGCTAGAGATAAAAATTACACCCACATATTAAAATAAAATATTTTCCGTTTTGGAGACGCCTAACCCCTTTTACGTAGACACAAAAATAAAAATAACGCACAACCATATTGTAGTCCGAGATGAAATATACGAGTATATAACCTTCTGTAGGGATAGTTCAAAGAAAGTTCTTACGAACCGTAAATTACAAATGCAGTCGTTCCCGGGCCCATTATACAGAACTCTTAACCAAATTCAATGTCATAACTTTAGAATCCAGACGCTTGCTACTTGATGTCATGACGCTGCATGGTTTTTGCAATAATAGGTTTGATTGTAGTGAAATCACTAGTCAATTATGTCTCATAGTACCTCGTACTGTCTACCGGCGGGGAGTTCGAGTTCCCAAACTGTTTCATACAGGTACTTGCAGGACTAACGCTGGCATATAGTAGTTTTAATGTATTTATTTAATATAAAATTATTTGTATTAAATAAATACATTAAATCAAATTAATTATAATATAATAATCAACAAATCAAATTATAACCTACTATTTTATAACACGCGCATCTCTTCGCCGCATTGTGGACAGTTACAACAAACATTTTGCTACTATCGATATATTTGCTCATTCTAACTGCCAATTTAAAAAACAGGCCATTAAACTTCTTCGTTCAATGAATCCTTAATTTTTAATTTATTTAGTTTGTCTGCATTTGGTACCGTATTTTCATTGATTTTTATAATTTTTATTATTTAAATAATTTTGTTAACGTTTTCGCAGTAGCATGACGTATTATTATTTTTTTTGTTAATCAATGTACAATGATGTGGGTTACATGTTAACATATTTGGTGTATGATTTGTATATAGTTATAATTCAACATGTAACTGTTTTTTATTTCAATATAAAATAAAAATTCAGTCGCTTCACTATTTCTGAACTAGCACAGCCTGTAAATAGTGCTGATATCCTAACCTAATATTATAAATTTGAATGTAAGTTTATTGTTTGTTACGCTTTAACGCCTTAACTGATGATCTCGAAATTTCGGATACCCGTGGTCAGGGGTACAGAAAAGAACATAGGTAAACTTTTATCCAGAAAAATTACTGTGCTCAAAAATAGGAATTTATTGACAATATCTAGATTACGGCCAGCGAAGCGGGCAAAAACTAAATGTAGTATATACATTAAGATTTTCTATATAGGTAGGTATCCATAAATAAATTAATGTTAGATATGGCCGTGTTCTTAAATGTTTTTGAGCCAGCCGGGCTGTAGCTAAAAATTGCAACCACAAATTGCAGTTAAACTATTACCCGTTTAGAAGGCTCTTTGTTCTTGTAGTACACAAAAAACAAATGACGCACAACTATATTGTAGGTTGACGTCAGAAATACGAGTATACTTATATCCTTCTGTTTCTTCACTATTTCTCAACCAAGACAGTCTATAAATAGTGCTGATATTATTATAATTTCTAAGAGGATTAAGCAATAACGTACCCAAGTGTTTACTAAAGATAGGCCTTCAAAACATAATATTCTAGTTCAAAATCATGTCAAGTACGCCCGCCTAATAAGAATGGGTGCGTAGGCAATTTCTAATTAGACGGAGCAATCACCAAACTAATTATTTTCAAGATTAAAGGAAAACAATTTTTCTTAAACATGGCGCTATCGCATTTTTCGTTAATATTAATATTGAATTGTGGTCTCGGGATGTCGTAGGCGTTTTAGGAAAGCGGTTTATTTTTTGCTAGAGAATAATATTTTTGGTGTAATATTATTTTAGCCTTAAGGCTGCTTCGGTGGTATAGCAGTAGTGAATGCAAGTGCTGTCTATGAGGTCTGAGATTGGATTGCTAAGCCAGTCCGATGTTATCAGGTTTATTATCAAGAAACTCTCAGTAGCGTCATGGGGTTTGGAACATTGTCAGATAGGTGGCAGTAACAGCCTTCCGCAGTCTTCTATTGCCCTATTATATCTGTGTAGCTAGGTTCAGCAGTAGTGACTAAGGTAAAACCGAGTTCTGTCACTCGTTAAGATTCAGAGACAGGTAAACTGTCTTTGAATCTTTTTCTTTCTTAGCCTTTATTATTCCCAAGTCACTTGGGGTCGGCTTTTTTGGTCTAACCGGATTTGACTAGATATCAGGCTATCGTTAGCCTTCGGGTTGCGGAGGTCAGGTGGCAGCCACTCCGTGTAAAAACTGATATCCAGTCAAATCCGGTTAGACCAGAAAAGCCGACCCCAAGTGACGATACCCTAAGGCTAGACCAGTGTCAGGATATTAGAGGGTACTGACTTTTCCAATAACGACTGCCGTAGATGTTCATGGCAGCCGGGACCGACGGCTTAACATGCTCTCCAAGGCACGGAGCAGGCGATAATTGTCAATCAATACGCACATAATTTTGAAAAGTCATATGACTTCCGAAAGTCAGAGGTGTGCGACGTGGGTTCGAACCCGAGACTCTCTGCATTGCAGTCTGTTGGTCTCCCCACTGAGCTATCGCTGCTATATGTAAGTTATAAGTTATTATATATAAGTTATTAATGGTTAATTATCACTCACTTTAACTGTGATGGAAAATATCATGAAAAAACCTGCATGTCTAAAGGTTTTCTTAATTTTCTCATGGACGTGTGGAGTTTACCAAGCTCCACGAGGTCAGTGCCCAGTAATGGGACAGTGTATATACATACATACTTTCATACCTAGATTCATGCCTGTTTCCCAGAGGGGTAGGCAGAGACTACGGCTTTCCATTTGCTACGATCCTGACACACTTCTCTGGCTTCATTCACTTTCATCACATTCCTCATACACGCCCGTCGGTTCAAGGTGCTCTTAACCTGGCCTTTGTCCAGAACGCTTCCGATCTGATTGAGAAACGTTCGCCTAGGTCTTCCTCTTGCGACTGTTCCATTCACACTAGCCTTATGAACTTTCCTAGTCAGTCTTATATACAGGGCGGATATTATTTTACAGAAAAAATTAAAGAAATATATTTATACGTTTTTATCACAACTGAATTTAATATGCGGTATAATTCACCGTCATGACTTATTATATCTGTAAGAACAAAAAAAAAATTTCCCACCTGATAACCACTTTTAGATGGCACATCACAGTCTATCTCAGAGCATTGGAGTGTTTTATTACATCCGCCCCTAATCCGAAAGGTATCACGGCCCCTATTCCACTCCACAAAGGAACATTAATATTTTGGAAAACGAAAAAACTTTTCGCACTTACTTTTATTTTTACGATCAAGGAAAAATTCGGCATAACAAATTATGACAAACTATCAGTTGTTTCTGAAATTTCCCTCGGCGCCTCGCTAAATGAGTTATTTATTGAGGCTGGTGTATACCCTGTATGTTGTGTGCGTTTTCCTTGTTATGAATGACTCCGTGATCATTGCCTGCACACGCTCCAGCTTATATTATATTCCCGGAAGTATGAGCAAACTGCTATATTTCTTCAGATACGTTTAACACATTAATCGCCATGCCGGTCACAAATGACCACGAACAATATATTTTCTATGTATCTGCTATGTACGAACAATATATGTATGTGTCTGCTATGTGGCATTTTATATGTTAAAAGTAGTAGACGACTATAATAATAATATAATAATAAACTTGCACACTTTACAAATTCATATTAATATACATGTGATGAAAGTGAATAATAATAATATTCTATCACATACACACAACACCATCTAGCCCAAACTAAGCAGAGCTTGTACTATGGATACTAGACAATGGATAAACATACATATATACTTTTTTTTTTTTTGTAAGTACATACATATTATACATAGAAATACCCAGACCAAGACAAACATCCATGTTCATGCACACAAATGTTTGACTTGTGCGGAAATCGAACCCGCGACCTCAGGCGTGGCAGTCGGTTACACTAACCACTACGCCACTGAGGCCGACAATTAAACAATAATAATAAAACAAAATAAAATAAAACAAAACAAACTATATTATATATAACTATACTTCAGAGTTTAACGTAAATTCACGTCAGCTCCAAAGATAGAGACGTATTATATCATCATTTAGCCTAGACTTTCAAATACAACTGTCTAAGTGCGAGTAGATCTTGCTGGAAGCAAATCGATTGCCATGTTTTGCGCATATCGCGAAATCCGTACTGCTGTTAAGTATTGTCTGTCAGCAAAGCTTAACATTGACCGATCCAAAAATAGATTTTTTTTTTTTTTCTATCATACACTCAACACCATCTAGCTCAAACTAAGCAGAGCTTGTACTATGGGTACTAGACAATGGATAAACATACATATATACTTTTTTTTTTGTAAATACGTACATATTATACATAGGAACACCCAGACCAAGACAAACATCCATGTTCACGCACACAAATGTTTGACTTGTACGGGAATCGAACCCGCGACCTTAGGCGTGGCAGTCGGTTACACTAACCACTACGCCATCGAGTCGTCTTGCGTCATCGACTTGACATCGACAGTCACCGACTTGAGAACTCATGATCGTTAGCTACTATAAGGCCAAACTTATGCCACAGGCCCAACCCATAGCTATCGGCAGTCATGAAAAACTTTCATCAGCCCATGCAAGTTTACCATGATTGCAGGCAAATGTTAAGCCTAAAATGACAGTCAATAATTATCGAAACACGTTCTCTAAAACTGTTTCCTTATATAGCATGCGTTGCCGTGGCATTCACGAAGCGACCGGTAGAATCTTGATATCATTACTAACTTTCGAAAGTAGACCTCTAAAACTAAAAAAATACTAAAAAAAACGATGCGGCTCCAAAAAGCTGAACAAATTACCGCCTCGTGTGCCACATAATAAGTGTATAAATGATAAGGTTTTTTGAACTTCTCACTAACTCCATTATAAACGATCGACGCTGTAACGACCCATTCTTGCCTAACACTATCTAGAATTACGCCCTAATGACACTAGATGAAGTTGTCTAGACCCGTAATGAAGGGGGGACCTCGGTTCAGTTTTCAATGGATATTCCTAGTACATTATTTTCTAAGGCTACTTGACATCAACAATTATATAGATTAATTAAGTTAATAATATGTATGTATCTTATGCGGAGGCCAGTCAATGCAGACCGGCGACACTTCGACCCAGTGGGATCTTTTGTGTCGACACTCTCCCAATAATGACTGCCATAGATGTTCATGGCAGCCGGGACCGACGGCTTAACGTGCTCTCCGAGGCACGGAGTAGGCGATAATTGTCAATCAATACGCACATAATTTCGAAAAGTCATATAACTTCCGAAAGTCAGAGGTGCGCGACGTGGGTTCGAACCCGAGACCCTCTGCATTGCAGTCTGTTGGTCTCCCCACTGAGCTGTCGCTGCTTTAAGTTAATAATATACTTTAATGAACTAGAAATTAAAATAATATTGTTTTTATATATAGGTATACATATATTCTAGGGATTAGACGGGGGGGTATATTACGTACACCCACATTTCACTAGCTTATGCTTTATTGCTGCCCAGTGGACGGCAATAGCCATCCACCAGGCATTGTTACAGACTTTGTGCTACTGAGAAGTACTAGACAAAAAACCTAATAATAATATTCTCACCATGAAAATCAAACCCGAGCTAGACCTCATAAACAGCACTCGCATTCAACTGCTGCGCAACTGAGGCGGTATGTATATTTCTTAAATATTACATAACTGTAAATAAGCTGTTTGTCATTAGCAAAATTAATAAAATCTAATATGGATCGACATTTAAACAATTCTGGAACTACTAAAGTTGTCCGTCTCTTTGTTTTAGCATACCGGTAAAACAACAAAACAGATTTTCATGCGGCTTAACTTTTGAATGAACGGATGAACTGGGGCCCAAGTCTGCTATTACAATAGTGTCAGAATGGTCTATCATTGATTTCATAATTGTTGATTTTGACAAGTTTGGTAATCTACTAATATAATGGCGTCATTATGACTTTCCGATAGTCAACCACTGACCCTCCATTGAAAAAATGGCATAGAATAGTAATCTAGTACATAATGACAAATGAATGACTGGCGTATGACGTATGACGTATTTTGACAGTTCCTTTGATCAAATTGCAATTTTAACACTAATAAATAATATGTAAAAATATATAAACGAAATCTGGCATGAATACAAGTTCAAATTTAGTATTAGTTTTCAAAAATCACTTTTACTTACGGTTTTTATAATAATGGCAATACAACATGCTATTCTACCACAATCCTATTACGTGACCATTGACCGACCAATGATCGACCATTAGGAATTTAGCAGATTACGAACTTTTAGCAAAATGACAATAGAATTGCAGTTACGTCGTGTCGGAATGACGAATTTATTAAAATAGCAGACTTGGGCCCCTGGTGGTTTTAGTGATCGACCTACCAGTGCACCGAGTATTATCACCCGACCCGGGAATCGAACCCAAGACCATATGCACTAACATATTTGTCACATAAAACTGCTGCGCTACCAAAGCTATTAAATTTCATAACACAACTAAAAAAAGAATAATCCTTCAGTCCTGTTTTCCCCTCCAAATGTATGCAGCCCCTACACCTATACGCCGTGTTTGGAACCGCAATGTCTTCATTATAAAGGTGTATCTACACCGGTTATCGGCCGCGCGTCATTAATCTTGCTTTCTACGTGACGCACGTGCCCATTCACCACGACTCCTGAGGGACGTATTCAATTACACGTGAATGATACTTTTCTGTTATGTAAATAAGATGCCGCTTGTGTGTACAAGGGTTAATAGTTTCTTTTAAGTTGTAACGTAAAATTGTTTTTTTTATATACATACATACATAAGTAGTGCTTCCATGAAAAATATATTTCCTTTCTGCTTTTAAAGGGATATTAAAATTACGTATAAAATTATATTTCAATAATTATTATAATCTAAAATGCCGTTACTTCAAAATGCCTTTGGACTGATGCCTGGAATATGTTAGATGGTTAACGATGGCTTTATTTTATGTCAAGTAATATATTAATTCAAATTTCGTTAAGAAACTATTTTGCTTTATCTCAGCTAAGCCTATACTCGACTATACTCCTAACTAAACTGTCTCGTTGACGCAGCGGTAGTGTACGCGGCTACTGTGCATGTAGTTTTGTGTTCGATTCCGGGGTCATGGAAAGTATTATCGAGTTTTTCTGTCAATATATTTTCAGTAGTACCATGGAGTCTGTAACTGTGGCATGTAGACGACAATAGACTCGCCGCCAATAAAATGGGATTCAATTATCGATATATGGGTGAATTACACCTCTGTCTACGCCATCAAGAACGTTGGTGAATCTAAATATCAGCCCTGTATTAATCTGCCTCACTGCTGGGCACGGGTCTCTTCTCAGTGTGAGAAAGGCTAGGTCATAGTCCACTACGCTGGCCCAGTGCGGGTTGGCAGACTACATATATCTTAAAGAACATTATGTAGAACTCTTAGACCTGCAAGTTGCCTCACGATGTTTTCTTTTACCGTTAAAACGAGTGATAATTAACTATTTAATACGCACATAACTTCGAAAAGTCAGAGATGTGCGCCTTGTGGTTGAACTCGAGACCTCTGTGTGGCAGACCAACGGTTCCCCACTAGGCTATCGCTGCTATCTATATATAATAATAATTTATATGTATGTATGTATTAATCCCTTAATAGTTTAACGCGAATGATTTATCGTATGCCAAATTAATTATATCCACTAGAATATTTACTAAATATCGAGGCCGTTTATATAACGAACTAAAGCTAAAATATGATTGTAATAAATTAAGGTATTATCCCATTGAATTCCAGAGTATGCGACTGTCCAATAATGGGACAACTCTATTATAAAACGGTTGGATTCATGCACGTTCAAACTTCTTTATTTAAATAATATTTTCTAAATATACAACGACAAAGGATATAAGGTTGTCCCCCTGTTGGCTAATTGGTCGTGTCGCACGAATCTGTACGCAGGAATTGTGCGAGAAAACACTTTCAAAAGTTATATTTTTAGAATCTCACACATTCTTTTTTAGATCGGTTCTTTTCGCACTTAAATAATATGGATGTGTGGAAAGCCACACATAAAAATCGATTATTTAAAAAAAGTGTCGTTTTGCGCAACTCTTGCGAACAGATTCGTGCGATGCGACCAATAAGCTACATTATGTGGGACCCGTGTACACTTGCTGGGTGGAAAGACGTTGCCTCTGCGTACTTCTTTGGGATTTAGAGGCTTTTGAGTCTGCGTGTGTGATGATTATGTTCTACAAAGCGCAATCGAAACCTCATGATTACAAACGTTTCAAGCTGACTGCTCTGCGCAGTGGGCAAATGGCCCCTCGCCGCTGTTACTGCGTTGATTGTTGTGGTTTCGAATCTTAAACAGGACAATAATTTGTGTCATCCACCAATTATATTTATAAGTCTGAGCGTTATTTGTGTCCTACCCCGCCACCCAGGAATTATTCCCAGTGCGGGAGTTGTCTTTTATATAAAAAAACAGAAACTTGTATATTATACCCTAAAGGGGTAAAGCTATTTGTATGGTTGTCATTATTTTTAAACACAGAGTATGTTCATGGATGCGAGAGTAAAATAAAATACGTTCTTCTTCTTTCTTTTCGTGTGGTTAGTGGCCAACCTGTTGTCAAGAGTTGTTCAAGCCGCCCGTAGGCCTCTGACATGGCTTAACGACTGCTTTTTTTTTTTTTTTAACGTCGGGGAATGCATGACGCATTCCCCTCCGCGGGGGCGGGCGGAGGAGTTATGTCGGACTCGCCGGGGTAAAAGAAAGATGTTAAGAAGAAGATGTACCTCCCGGAATACCGACTAAACCTACCACGGTGTTCCTCGACAAAACCACTATCGACGGGGCCGCGCGAATCACTTTCGCATGCGGTCGCGACCCCGCCGAGGTTTCGGCCCGCCGTATGAAACGGCAGGCCACTACACGAAAGACCTACCCTAAAGGCACTTCTACCACTCCCTACTGTCTCCCCTAGAGGGGAGACGGACTCGAAACAACAGAGGCGCGCGTGGCAACACGCACGCCGCCTCTCGGACCTGGTGCTGAGCGGATGGCGGGCAGGCCCACAAAGCCCGCCACCCCCAGGTCAAACCTCAGGGTGGCTGGAGGTCGTCTCGCGCCCTCCGGCGCCCGGCTCTGCGGTTGGGGAGAGGGTTCAAACGCTCCCTCTCCCGCTCCGCTGCCTCCTTGATGGAAATGACTTCCTCACAAAAGGAGGCGACGGCGTTCCACGACCTCTCACTCCGGACCATAGACTGAACTACGGCCGGGAGCGAGAGGGCAACCAATCCGACTGCCGCGATCAATTCACGGCGCTGCGATGCCCAGGCGGGGCAAACCGCCAAAGTGTGCAGCGCCGTGTCCTCAACTACGTCGCGGCAGTCGCCGCAGTGGTGACAACCGGGCGTCTCTTGCCGGCGTATACGACACAGGAACTGGCCAAAACAACCGTGGCCAGTCATTACCTGTGTCAGCCGGAAGGTGAGGGCGCCATGGCGCCTCTCCAGCCACTCCTCAAACACGGGACTTACCGCCACGATCGTGGCGTGCCCGACCACTAAGCGGTCGCCCAACTATAGATTGACCGCACCCAACGTTGCTTAACCTCGCTAATCGTTTACCGATCAGTGAGAAGAAGAAGAAGAAAAGAAGAAGAAGAAGAATGATTACTATAGATATTTGCCAAAAATACGAATATAAAAGTAAACCCTAAAAATACGTAGGTATATCATTTACCTTACAAGAAATATTACGTGAAATATGCTTTTATAAAGAAGCGTCCGTGTAAATAATTTTAGAGTCTTATACATTTATCAAGCAGAACAAATTCTTATCTGGTTCAAATTTTAATTAAAATCACCTTTTATTTGTAGAACACGAACGCTTTTGTTATGATTAATTAAAATAGGTGCTTCATATTATAATTAAGTTACGGAATGATTTTCTATAGCTTCCGTTACAATTAAAATATGGTATGACGATATGGTGCGCGAATATTATTTATTTAGCCTTTACTATAAGTCAAGAATTAATTATTATATAATACTTATACCATAATAATACCCTTCTATTTATTATATTCTGTTTTAATACTGGGCACGGGTGTCTTCCCAGTGTGAAAGGATTAGATCATAATAATGTACCAACCATTGAAGTGTAAAATATATTACATTCTCGACAACTTTTTCAAATATTTATCTTCAATAGTGCGTCATTTAGTGTTGAGGTGACTAAATAAAGTACTAGAGATGTTCGAAATTCGACAGTAACTGTATTTTTGATGTTTTTATTACAGTACTTGGAAAACGAGTGTTTTTTTTTAATGTATTAATATACACCACAGATTTTTGTTATGTTTTTATAACATCTCACACTAGACAGTATGTAAAATAGTTCATTGGCGATTGTAATACTTGGCGTTACATTAAGACTGCGCCGAGCGAAATGTGCCAAAACAGGCGGTCACAGTTAATTGAATAAAATCAACACTTTTTGTTTAATACAAATATAAAATATACATTTACCATAACAATGAATGTGTTTACAATTACTCCGAGTAAAAAACTTAAAATAATTAATATTTTCTCCTACAAAATTACGTAAATTTACACAAAAAATGCAAAACGTAAGCTCGTGTTACGTGATTTTTAGATTATAACAGTAGATATCTATCTTATTTTACAGCTTAAACGAAACATAAATAGTTATATTACAATTTGTCCGTCCCAAATATTTAAGTTATTGGTTGACAATAAAGATACATATTTATCAAAAAAGCACTTCAAATCCTCCATACAATTTTACTATGGCGGCCGCGCGCCGACTTGAATATGCGCCGCACGAGCTCTGTCATTATCTGTCTTACGTTCGGCGCAGTCTTAAAAGCAATTGTACAAAACAGAATAACAGCAGTTTCAAACTAAGTAGTAACTAAACTTTATTAGTAATATAACATTTACAATATATTTACATTATTAATTTTATATTTTAATTTGATTGTTAATGTAATTAGAATTTATTTAAAGTAAAAAGTAAGTTAAAGTAATTCATACAAATTTATGTGACTGTAAAACAAATGACATTTACTGGATTTTAATATAAGTTAATTTTAAACTTAACTTTAATATTGATATTTCTTCACTTTTAATATTTATCTTTGTTTCTTATGTCATATTATTTATGTAATATTTAAAATGTAATGCATGCTGAATTAACCTGTAATTAGTTATACAATTGGTTAGACTCAAAATGTTTGTCTTATGTGTATGTGATATTGTAGTAACTGTTGGTGAATCTTAATAAATAAATAAATACGATCCGGCGGTAAACTGGCGTTGCAGCAGAATATGTATTACAATTATATATTTTATCTGACAGTATAATAATAATATCATAATGAGCAGCGATTGCTCAGTGGGGAGACCAACAGACTGCAATGCAGAGGGTCTCGGGTTCGAACCCACGTCGCGGTCGCGCACCTCTGACTTACGGAAATGATATGACTTTTAGAAATTATGTGCGTATTGATTGACAATTATCGCCTGCTCCGTGCCTTGGAGAGCATGTTAAGCCGTCGGTCCCGGCTGCCATGAACATCTATGGCAGTTGTTATTGAGAAAGTCAGTACCCTATAATATCTTGACACTGCTCTAGCCTTAGGTTATCGTTAGCCTTCGGGTTGCGGAGGTCAGGTGGCAGCCCCTTCGTGTAAAAACTGATAACCAGTCAAATCCAGTTAGACTAGAAAAGCCGACCCCAAGTGACTTGGGAATAGTAAAGGCTAAGATAGAAAAAGAAAGAATACATTGTACGAAAATCTCTATGTCTTTGAAAACATTAAGGGGAGCCCCCTTAATGTTTTCAAAGATATGTGAAGCTTGTCAACCCGCACTGGGGCAGCGTGGTGGACTATGGCCTAATCCTCCTCACACTGCGAAGAGCCCCGTGTAGCATTTGGACATACAGAGCTGATATTATAATTTATATTGCAACTAAACATAATGTCACATTAAGCCTTGCTATTCAACAATACGTCGAACTCTACTAAACCGTTACCTGTTTCACTTTCAAGGCTGTCTATCCTTTTTCATCGTCAGCACAAGATGGCGCCTATATCGTTTAATTACATCGGCTACCTCCCATCCAATTTTAATTCCCGTCGATCAAAAATGTCCGTCGTGAACTATGCAAACACTTCATCATTAAGAGAGTCTTTGTCAGCTTTTGTGTATGGCCTTAAAAAGGCAGTAAGATAAAGGCCATTAATTTATTAAATGGCTTCTTCTGCACTTCAAAATGTATATATAATTCTAATATCGCGTTGAGAACAGGTTACATTGGTCATAGTCTACTTGTGACCATGGTCAGTGCAACCTGACCAAAACGTCTAGCCTTTCAAAAAGATATGTAAGTAACGAGCAGGTTCGCATTGATACCCATTTGATACCCGTTATAAATAATGTATTATCAAACTGACGGTGCTGCCTGCACTCGAATCTTTTCGTCAATTGGCACGGATCATCACTATCACTTACTAAAAGTGTGGCCGTGTAGTAATTATGAAGCAAACAGATAAATTGAAAAAAAAAAACAAAACCCACGCTAGGAAAAATATTTCATCTAGGATTTTACAAACATTCAAACAACGATCGAACCCACAACGTTATTTTCTTAATCGTTTCGAATATTTGGATTGCTAAATAGAACACAGTTACATAGTTTTTAAAGATTTTATAAAACTAATCAAGTAATACATATATTAATGTCAATATGATAATGCAGAGCATTTAAAAATTCATGGAAACATTGCATAATCTGTCATAACTGGCGTCTATATATTAAATTATATGAAAGAGCGTAATAAAACTGATACCTACATACAATATCATTTAAAATCCGTTCCTTATTCCGTTACATTAGCAGAAGTGGAGCGTCCACTTAAACCACTACACCATCTGTGCACTCAATATACTATGGCATTATTTTATTTTAAAAATTCCTCTCTTATATAAGCCTCCAAACTAAAATACCAAAGAAAATTTCATCGCTGCCTTAAAAGCCACCCAATCTGTTGAACAAGAAAAATCAACATTGAATATAAATATTTTGCGACACGTGACCCAAATGAGTAATGGATGTTTGCGTGAATGATAAACATTGAAATGGATGTACGAACGAACGATTTTACGGGCTACTAATGAACCATTTTCGCCTTCTATTTATCTAAATTTGTCCCCTTCCAGTCGTAAACGTATGTTAGCATATACGTCTTTATATCTCGTCGATAAAGTTTTTTATATTCGCTGCGCACATTTCCTTATGCTTTAAGTATGATATGTTTTGAGGCGAGCGTTTGGTTTATGTGTTTCTAAGGTTGAAATAAAACTAGTATCAGCTGCCTGTCATCATAATCACAATCATCATTTATTTTGTAAAACATAGGTTCATAGTAAAATGGCAGCAATACAATATTGATCTATATGTTTTGCCAATAATTGGCGTACAAAATACTTAAGTCTAGAAAACAATACAATTAGATATACCTATAATATATAAAGATAATAAATGTAATGAAGCTTTCATTTACTTTTAAAAAGCAACTCTGCTGTAAATGTAATCCTAATATCGTGCAGACTTTAAAAACATTGAAAAGAACACCAAGATTTGAAGTGTGACGGAAACTAAACATTGTTAAGTCTGCCTTTGCACGACAAGAACTTGCTAATGCTAAGACTAAGAGCAATTTTACTTTATTCTTTATACTGACTGTTTTGGTGGTTCAGCAGTATTCGATGCGATTGCAATCGCATGGGGTCTTGGGTTCGATTTTCGGGTCGGAAAAATTATTATCGAGATTTTCTGTCAAAAAATTCTCATTAGCAGCGTGAAGTCTGGAAGTGTGACCGGTAAACGATACGTACCCGGAGAACCAAATGTCGGTATGATACTTTTATGCCTACTATTTTAGGGATTAAGACTATGAATGTATCGACCGTAGCTATTAACAAAGTCGGAACTACATTTTGGCGATTTTTGTTTTATTGCACCTAAGGTCCTAAATTATCCATATCTATGACCTTGCAAAGTTTCAAATTTCAAACTAATCGCTATCATGGTTTTTCTAGATTCATATAATCGGAACTTTTACAAGCGTCCGAATAATAATGTTGGAATATATGTTACTACGCTGTTCGCAGGGCGAGGAAGGGGCAAGGGCGCCCGCGCACAGCGCGTATCTGCCAGTTCGTTAAATATTAACGGGCCGACAGCACGCGTTAGTGTCTTATTTTTAATTAAATGTTTATCGTTAATATTGCTATATTTAATATAAATAATAATGTCTTGATCTAGGCGTATGTTAGATTTAGTGCAACATCACGTCCCCGCTGAAAAGATTCTTGCTGAATCAACTATAATTGCCAGTGATGTTCCGACGCGTTCTAGCCATAGGAAGAGAAGTAAGTTAATTTTTTTATTTAAAGCTTAGTATAACCGCAATCCTATATATAAAATGTATTTGATTGTTGTTTTATAGTGAAATACTTTAAAATTTACTATGGAAATGTTAAATTCATGATTAAATTGTTAAGATTATAGTATATGCCAGATCCTACATTGTTAACAGATCATCATTTTATTGTTTGTGTCGGATGTACCACAGTTTACATTATTGCGCGCTTTGAGTACGTACATTTTTGTAAGATATGGTAGACCCAACTTTGTTACTCACTCCTCTTTTACACGGTTTTGTCGGATATGGAACTACAAACTTTGTTCCTTGTTCCACTTACACTATATTTTGTCGGATATGGTACTACTGACATTGTTAAACGTTCTTATTTAAAAAGCTTTTGTGGGATAAGGTAATACCAACTTTTTTCATTGTGCATAATTAAATTTTGATGTGGTTGTACCGATTTTGTCGTTTGAAAACAGTGATAAAACATAGGTCGGATATGGCATATACTGAAAAGCTTGGCTTTTTTTAAAAAAATGTTTGGCTTATTTTTTCTTGTGTTATGTGACATTTTAATAGTGAGTAGGTACTATGTTTTTAATGTTATAGTATATATCTCCTTAAAATATACATACAATCATACCTCATCACCTCACTGCATACCTTATCATCATCAACCGAGTGTTATTGCCAGTTGCATCCAAGGGTTAGAGATCAAAGCTTTTGCCTTGAAGTCCTGGGTCCGCCAGTACAGCTGATGTAACCCAAAATTGGCTAAATATGGTGTTTTCCACGGAGCGACTGTTAGAAAGTCGAAGTTTGTCCTTTGCAACCCAAAGGGATAAACCACATCCTTAGGATAGATCAATCGTCAGGTAATTTGAAAGGGGACCAACTTCCCGTAACGACTGTCATTATTGTTCATGGACGGGACCGACGGCTTCTCTTGCTCTCCGAGGCACGGGAGTCTGTCGACTGCCAACTTCCTGACCGAAGTCAGATAGCCCCAAGGGTATGACAGGAATTTCTTAACAGAGAAATCCAAAATCAACTGACTCGACCCGGAAATCGAACCCAAGACCTCTCGATCAAGCGTTACAAGTTTATACCACTAGACCAATGAGGCAGTTAACACCTACATACCCACTAAATACCTTATGTGCCTACTTTAGTGCCATTACAATTTGCTTTATATACAAGACTTATCGACAGTTGTATCTTTTTTATTCTAGGAGAAAAATCTCCACTCCCCAAGGGTTTTCACGAGGATCTTATATTTTTATTTTTTATTTATTCATTGCACAAAACAAATTACAATCTTATTAAAAATTAAAAACAATCAAAGCTTATGTTTAGTTCTAGATTGCAACTCAACACATGTGCATACATTGAAACAATTAAACATCAAGTTAACAGACAGAAGAGATGGACAAATATACATATAAGAATATATAGGTTCAATTTCGTAACACAACAACAACAATACAATATCTTAAAAAATATTAACTATTTGTACATATATTTGGGATAGAGGATATCCTTAAGAGTATTTAAAAATGTGTAAAATCGAGGATGAAAAATGTCTAACTGTAAATTATTTGTTACTAATAAATTATATTGTCTAGCCATTCTTACCAGCGGATTGTAATAAGAAATATTGTTTTTATACAGTTGCAAGACCTAGTAGGAGATGACGTATTTAACGAAAATTCAAAATAAATTTATTCAAGTTAGGTTATAAGGTATATGATTATGATTTATGACTTTGATATTCATAACACTTATGAATATCAAAGTTACATAAATTTTTTTCTGTGAATTTTCTTTTAGGTACTGCCACGTTCAGCAAAGCAAGGGTGTAGAGCTCATGAGAAGAACGGGCAAGAAATTCATGGCCACTCTTTTTAATCGCCAAGTTTTTCGATTACAAGTCATAACAGCTGTAAGATGCTGCAACCATTGTAGGATAAAGTAAGTATACGAAAAACATTGTAGGATATGGCAGTTCCCACACAACTACATAGCTAAACTTCGAGTAATATAGTAGGATATGACACTTTCGACTTTCACAGTACGTGAAACATTGTAGGATATGACATTTCCGACAAATTTGCTATGATCTGTATCGGTTAGCAGCGTAACATCTGCTTTTTCTAACATTTCCTATTATTTAATTTTATTTTTAACGTGACGATCTCCACGAACTTTCAAAACTATGCATAGCACTATGCAAAATTTGGTTTCAATATATGGTGATTTGTCAATTTGGTGCAAGTTCAAAACTTTATTAGCCCGTATTGAAAAGTAGCACTTTTGTAATTCGGAATTTGTTAATAGCTACGGTCGGTATGTATATCTTTTATACAATTTACATCTACACTACCGTCCAAAAGTTTGGAATCACTCTAATTTTCGTCGACAGAAAAACTATACCGTAATAAATCCATCAAAATACGTATTGTTATTGGAGATTAGTATTTTTACGACCGTACTAACAATAACATTTAACAAAAACACTAATTTCTTATCAACTATCCATTGTTTTCAAAAAAGACCGACACACGTGTTTTATGAAAGTTGCAACACCGCCGCTTAAAGATTTCTTAGAATTGGCGCTTTTAAGTATTGTTGTAGTAATGAGTAGTGTCTAATCTTTGGAATATGGGTGTATAATTGCAAAAATGATCAGTTTAGAGTTCAGTGTGATTTGTGACGTTCATATGATAGTTACAAAAGTTCGCAAGCTCATAAAATGGCAAAAAGGAAACAGATTTCACTTGAACAGCGGAGTGTTATCTGTACTTTGAGCGAAGAAGGCTATTATATGCGCCAAATCGCAGAAAAGGTCGGTGTTTCATACAAAGGTGTACATTATACTCTTGTACGAAAAAAAGCTACTGGAGGAAATCAAAACCGGAAGTGATTTGGACGTCCCAAATCTACGAAAAAGCAGGAAGATAACTACGTTGTGACGTTATCGAAACGAAATCGACGTTTAACTGCACCTCAAATTGCCGCTACTTTAAATGAAACCCGAGAAAAGCCAGTTTCAATAACAACTGTAAAAAGGCGTTTGCTATCTGCTGGTCTAAGAGGATGTGTAGCAGCCAAAAAACTCAGATTGACTAGTGTTCATAAAAGAAAAAGACTGGAGTGGGCCAAAACACATACAAACTGGACAGTAGAAGACTGAAAAAAGTCCTTTGGACGGATGAGTCCAAATTTCAAATTTTTGGATCTAATAGACGAGTTTTTGTGCGCCGATCAAAAGAGGAGCGGGCTTTAGAAGCGTGTACTGTGCAGACTGTTAAGCACGGCGGTGGTAGTGTGATAGTTTGGGGATGCTTTGGTAATAATAAACCCGGCCATCTGATCAAAATCACCGGGAAACTGAATAAAGAAGGCTATCTGAAAATACTTGAAGAAAATGCCATTCCCTCTGGAATTAATGTGATCGGTCGAAATTTTGTTATTCAACAAGATAATGACCCTAAGCATTCATTCAAATTATGCCAGGGGTTCTTAGAGCAAAAACGAAGTGAAAAAGTTTTGCAAATTATGAAGTGGCCCTCACAATCGCCAGATTTGTCTCCGATTGAATTAGTATGGGATGAACTGGATAGAAAAGTGAAGAACCGGTGTCCATCGAGCTCAGCATAGTTGTGGGAATATTTACAGAGCGAATGGAAGTCACTGGACTCCGAATACTTTAATTAATTAATCAAAAGAATGAGTAAAATTTGTGAACAAGTAATTAAGAATAAGGGTGGCCATTTTGACGAGGCCAAAATTTAACGAAGACTGTATACTTTTTTCTTATTTGTCCTGATTCTATTTAACTGAATGCTAATCTAAGGTTTGATTAAGATTTAAGTGTCATAAAGTATACTTTAAACATATTATAGTCGTTTTAATTAAAATTACCCTAGTGATTCCAAACTTTTGGACGGTAGTGTACGTATTGACACAGTAAGCGCTACAATTAAGATCACTGGTAACGTTGACTCACTTAAGCTATTTCGAAATACTGCTGCTAGAATTTCTTATAACCAATAGATTTCTGACGTAGCAGCTGAGTTTAATATCACACACAAACATACACAAACATTCAATGTTGATAAAATATTAGATTCAATCACCAGTGCAGGATTCGACTTAGGGGTACTACGCCAGGTCGAGACTCGCTTGCCTACACTAAACTCGTGCACAAGGTTATTTTCATTTTATATATAAGAGTTATTTTTATAATATAATCATAAACTGTCGACATAGTTTTGATCAAAACTGAAACTTTTTACTCAAACACCAGCTGAATACACAGTGAGAAAATCACTATAATAAAACTCACAACACAACCACATTATAAATGACGTAACAGCTGAATATTTCAGCGATACCTACTTAATAGTATTAGCACATAAGTATTTAAAGCGCAGTCCTTTTTAGGACAACGTTGAGCAATTACCAGAGGGTTTACAATGCCGGTGAAAGCTTCTAATTACAATTTATTTACGACCACTTAATCATTGCTGTCAGTTAAAGAAACAGCTTGTTCAGGCATTCCAACCCAAATTACGGTTTTATAATTAAATATTACTAATAAAATATCTCTAGACTTATTGATAGTAATTTTTGGATAAAATTGCGGGTAAAATGATTACTACATATCGGTCAGACAGTTATAGTGATTTAGAACGTGTTGCTAAAATATTTGGGTATATTTTGTAAGATATAGTGACAGATATTGAGGTGCGTTAAGATGGTTTGAGCATTTTACTGTTATTTAATATGACTACACTGCGCCTGATGTTAAAAATTTCTCAAGCAGAGCTTTCCACACCACGTCCTCACGTGAAATTGTCGTTCCAAGTAGAGACTTTGGTCCACAATTTCACGTGAAAGTAAAGGCCGTCAAAGTAGAGACTTTGACGAGACTGAGAAGGTGCTTTTTCACTTATGGAATTGGTAAAAAAAGAAGAAATAAGAATAACAAAATCTATAAATGTTATTAATCTGCATTGTCGGTATATTTACAGAGGCAATTTCATAAAAGGTAAATATTTTCATTTTATCTTGTATGCATCGTAACAGCAATTAAGGCAATCATGCCTAATATTTTACCTTTTAGTGCTTAATGTTCAACCAATTTTATTATTATTATAATATGTAATGATTGATGATGATGATTAGTAACCACAGCCGGTGTCGATTTCATATTTTTTATAAACCCTTGGTACAGATATTATCCTTAATGTTAAAATAAATACAAAAGAGTAAAATGATTTTATTTGTTTTAATAGCATTCCTACTCTAATGATGTATAAAGACGATGAATTATACGAATACATCTCTCAGTAATCATTAATACTCATATCGTTCTATTTGAAAATAATTATGCTAGCGGTTCTAATAATCTGTCTACGATATAATTTTGCTACGGTTCTACGTAGCAAAGTCGTAGACGGTCGATGTTTTCTACGAATTTCGTAGCGTGCGGTCATTTTTGAAACTTGATACCTGTGTGTCTTTCTCTGTTAGTTTTGAAATGGACTTCGTACAGCACTTATGAAGTAATTTATTTTCTATATTTTTATTAAGAATAGTTAGGTATGTATTAGTATTTTAAAAGCAAAGAGCTCATTTGATGGTAACTGTTACTATCAGCTACGGATATTTGTGACATTAGAAGTACTACTGCCTCCGTGATGCAGTTGTAGTATATATGACTGTTATGCATGGACCTGGGTCAGGCAACATTATATAGGTACTAGATTTTGCCCGTGGCTTCACTCGCGTAAATGTGGGTTATGTTAGGTTAGATTAGAGAGTATTTTTCTGGATAAAAGGTATATGTCCTTTTCTCTAGCCCTGACAATGTGAATGTGTAATTTCATGTTGATTGGTCAAGTACGCCAACCATCCAACTGATTATCATGAAATTCGTATTCGCATACACGTTGTCAGGGGTACAGCAAAGGATCGAAGAAGGCATTAGTACATACACATATACCTTTTATCCTGAAATAAGTACTGTTCCCGAGGGATCGGAATTTATAGACCCAATCTACATGGACGCGTGAGAAGCCGCGACTTAAATCTATTGTATTGTTAATCTAGTGTACCCTAAATTAAATTTAGGGTAGTTTTATTATAATCACTGAACTAAATGTTACAGATAAATAACCCAACGAAGTCTAAATTCTAAGTGATTGTTTGAGTTGTACGATTTAATTTGCAAACAGTAACGTTAGTTTTAATGTTAGCCTATCTGTTAAATATTTATCTAACCGATTGTACTGCCCGTATATTGTAAATTTTTATATCAAAATAACTACCTACTTTGGTCGGATTATGCTTTTTCAAATAAACATTCTGTTGATTTTAATGATTGTAGACTAAGATGATTCGCCACATCTTAGAAACTTTAGCACTGCACTGAGTTTTCTACAATTAATCGGTAATATCATACTGGCTAGGTGGGAGCGTTGTTTTGTATTTCGTTTATGTTTGTCTTGTCATGATATGCTTTTCAAAAATGGTCATCCAATTAGGCTAAAAGCTGTTTCTATTTATTGTATTGCATTGCAAATTAATAATAGACATTCTTGATAACTCAAGCTATGACTTTGGTGACTGCACGGTTAGTCTAGTGATTTAAGTTGTCGCCTCATCACTGCCGCCGCGTCGAGTGTTTTCCTTTCAATCTCCACAAGGGACAAAGATTTGTGTAAACCACAAATTTTTGTTCCAAATCTGGGTGTTCTTGTGTCCGTTGTTTTAAAACTAAATGCCTGTATTACAACTGAGTTCACGTCGGTAGTGCAATGAATCATGAAACTCGCGATCTCTCACTCACAAGTACCACAATTGTACACAATTGTAACTTAAGGGAACAGGTTTTTAAAGCACAGAAACGCTGCATACGGGCAATGTGTGGTCTAAAAATGAATGACAGTTGGGTGCCTATGTTTAAGTCCCTAAAATGGTTGACGTTCTCATGTATGTATGTTTTTGAAGTAGCAGTCTGCGTAAGGGTCAACAGGCATTATTTTATATCACTATCAGAAATAAGAAATGGGCCTATTAAAAGTCAGTATAGAAATATGTTGCAAACTGTTGGTTACAATACTGCTTTACTTAAGAAAAATGTTTTCGGCATGGCGCCTGTCATTTATAACAAATTACCCGACTCTATAAAGAATGGTACAATATCTACATTTAAAACCAAATTGATTGCACTTCTTTTAGATAAGTATTATTATTCCATTAATGACTTTTGGAATGATAAACTTTGACATTACTTTAGATTATTAGTTTTTGACATTACTTATGCTTATTCGACATTTAATTTATTTTCTTAATTTTTATTATTATTTGTTACATAATTATATTTACCATTATATTTATAAAATTCCAAACATTTCATTCATTAATTTGTTATCTGGTTTTGAATTTTATTAATTTGGTTAACGATTGTTTAAATCTTGATGAATTTTAATCTCTTACCTAAATGTTTGTATGCCTATTCAAGGTAGATTGTATAAGGATGATAAAAATTGTTAACATCAATATTTCATGTACCTACTATCAATGCAATTAAAATTTATTCTATTCTATTCTAAGTACTGAAGCCGTATCAAGTGGAATACCGCTGCTTTATAACTTCAGTACCGTAACATCAAAAAATATTCTTATAAAATCAAATAAAGTATTATTGGAAGTATTTTTTGATCCTGACTAAGAAATCCACATTTTCCTTGCTAAACCCTGAAGCGACATCTACAAGACATTAGCACAAAGCAATCAGTTACAATTTAACCCAACGCCGCGACACGAGGGTACACAATGCCAAATACGTGGCAAGTCGCGGATTACGCTCGTAACACAAAATCTCGTCACCATCGGCTTACTGAAACTTAACCCGTCAGCTTGTGGGCTAAAGGCAACGTGCACACCGACGGGCATGTTATAAAAAGAACGTAGCTGTTCTTTGCGTAAAATCTTCAAACGGATTTTATTTATATATAGACTAGTTTTTGTCCGCGGCTTTGCTCGCGTTAATGTAGATTTTGTTGATAAATTTATATCCCTCGGTAACACAACCTTTTTTCTTGTAAATTGCATTATATCCTTTTCTGTACCCATGACAACGTGTATACGAAATTTCAAGATGATTGGTAGAGTATTAAAGGAAAGCGTTACAAACTAACTCAATGTCAAATTCATAATATTAGTAAAGATTTAAGTTACTTTCGTTCATCTTTTTATTTTTCCTTTTAATCTGGATCGTCAAAGAAGCAATTTAATGAAGTTTCCAGCCAACACAGTCTTTTATCTTTAATGGAAATGTTGCAGTCAGTATTTTGTCTGCTTAGACCCGTCGGGATCCTCAGTAAAGGAGTGTGTCTTTTAGCTGTAAATAGCCGAATGAATGCTTCATTTTTAAATAATGATAAAATAATGAAAGTATTATGTATTTCTTGGAATTTTGAATTTATACATATTAAACTATGTGGCTAGGTATGCTTAGTATACCAAAACTAATACGTAAACAGGATCTCTACACTGAATGGCGTTGACTGCGAGTCTCTAGCTCTTACGGTTCTTGAGTTGAAAGACGGTATCATGTGACCTTGAGGTCAGAGGTCAAAGGTCATAGTTATTTCGGGGGTGTATCGACTATGCTGAGTCGAATGGCATTGAATGCGACTCTCTAGCTCTTACGGTTCTTGAATTTGAAGTTGTATAACAGACAGACGGACGGACGGACGGATAAAGCTGTTGTATAAGAGTTTTTTCGAACTCTAAAATACAAAACTATAATTAATCTTTTATATATAAAGGAAAAAAGAATTACATATCGCTTTTCACATACAAAGACGACCTCGATGACGTTGTGGTTAGTGTAACCAACTGCCACGCCTGTGGTCGCGGGTTCGATTCCCGCACAAGTCAAACATTTGTGTTCATGAACATGGATGTTTGTCTTGGTCTGGATGTTTCTATGTATAAAATGTATGTATTTACAAAAAATGAAGTATATATAATGTATGTTTATCCATTGTTTAGTACCCATAGTACAAGCTCTGCTTAGTTTGTTCTAGACGGTGTTGTGTGTATGTGGTAGAATATTATTATTATTATTATAAAGGTTTATAGTTTCGTGTCTATATCTAAAAAAGGATAGGCAGTACAGTATTACATATATATCTAGCCAGTTATGATTTTAGCACCCACGTAGTAGGGACCAAGCTTAGTGCCATTTATCAACGTCAGTTTCAGACACTATTCTGCTGCTGAGAATTTTGTAACAAACAAACCGTTTGACAATTCGCTTGACAAGGAAATCGAATCCGAGACCTCATATACAACAGTTGCACTATTGCTGCGTTATCGAAGCAGTCTCTTCACCTTTTAATAGTAGAAAAGTAAATCTGGTGACGTTCTAACAATGTATACGCAGGTTAACATTGACAGAGAATAAATCAAAGCGCTCAGGTACAAATGACCCTAATGTGTCGCGATGTGCAGGTGCCTCAGTAATGAAGGGTTAATGTGTTTTAGTACTACATATTAAACTGGGTATCACGTGTACGTAAGTCAATATCTTATATTATGTAGGAGTACAACTTGTGTAGCTAAACCGAACTGTGTAATTGGAACTTGTGTTGTTAGAACAGTTTCGCGGTAGAGCAAATTGTTTCGTATTAAAACTATGATGCATTGGTCTTTGATTGATTCTATCCCACTCTTTGTGACAAGCTGTCTGGAACTGCAAATGTAATAATTTTGTAACTTTATTATGAACTAGTAGTTTTCCCGCGGTTTCACCCGCGTAAGTCCCGTTCCCGTGTGAATATCGGGTTTTACCCCTTTCACCCCCTTCAGGGTGGAATTGCCAAAAATCCTCTCTTAGTGCTCCCTTACACTCTCCAAGGAACATACATGCCAAATTTCAGCTTCTTGCGTTCAATAGTTTCGGCTGTGCGTTTGTCTGTCAGTCATTCAGTAACGGAAGAGTTTTATATATATAGATTAGTTATTTTGGCTTAGAATCGTTAATGTTCAGCTATCGATTAACCACGCCATTTAATCAACTATTCGAATGATAAAATGTTTCGAAAGTATTCGAAAAATACATACTAACCAATTTGGGCCTTGGTAAGTAAATTGGGCAAATGTATTACTCATGAAAGTCATGAGTTATTCAAATAAATATAGATCAATAATAGAATGTAGTATTCATTATTGTTTGATATCATTATAACCTGAGTAGGTCTAAACTTACTCAGGTTTTTTAATTCGTCAACGAAAATACACTCGAAATTTGAATCCTGTATCACCAAGCTTAAATAGAAAGTCATCAATACGATTCACTTGAACAAATTGAAATCCTTACCATTCGTTATACTAACCATTTCGATTTTAAATAATCGACCATTATTCTGATATATCGTTATCACAAAGCATAAATCGAGATTGAAATGCGGCATGTGTCGAATTATTCGATATATTTTTATCGACAATCGCTCGTTGCTAGTTTGGCCTCATCACTATATAGATTACATGTGAACGTAGGATTGTAAACGAAAACTGCATACAAAAAAATAAATTACAACAGAACTGTGACGAGCGCTTAACAATAAATTTTAATGACAAAAGTAAACATGTTCGTACTGATCTGTTTGTTCGATGTAGGACAAATTGTTGAATTGATGCATTGGATTACGCAAACGAATCAAACGGATGGATTATATTTTATTTTTGCTTTGTTTAAACTTTTAACGATTTAGTGTTGTCACTGAATGTAAATAAACTTGTATGTAGAGTTTCGAAGTTCTTTTTCTTTTTCTTTCGAGTTCGATTCCCGCACAAGTCAAACATTTGTATGCATGAACATGGATGTTTGTCTTGGTCTGGGTGTTTCTATGTATAATATGTAAGTATTTAAAAAAAAAAAGGTATAAATGTATATTTATCCATTGTCTAGTACCCATAGTACAAGCTCTGCTTAGTTTGGGCTAGATGGTGTTGTGTGTATGTGATAGAATATTATATTATATTATTATTATATTTATATTGATTTTTAACAACTCAAAATGGTGATGCAACCAGTAATGCTGATAGCTATGTAAATCTGTAGTGAAGAATAATCTATATTTATCTATCTATCTTGCTATTTTGGTTCCATTTTTATCCATATCTTTATTACTGCGATAATAAACTGACTGATGCTATGTGTTTCAAGCATATAATATGAAATCAAATGTATTTATTCACAGAGATATAACTATGTATACGTGACATTATATGTACAATATATTTTGCAAACAATAAATGTTGTATATATATTTATAGATCTTATCAAATCTTGCCCTCGAAAGTTATGCGAAAGTCGTTGAATTGATTATTTTCTGAATTGCTAAGCTAAAATACCAATATATAGGAAAGCATAAATTCAGTATAGCAATAAACAATAGCAATAAAGGTTCATATTGAAATACTGCATGGTTCATATTGATAGCAGCGATAGCTCAGTGGGGAGACCAACAGATTGCAATGCAGAGGGTCTTGGGTTCGAACCCACATCGCACACCTCTGAATTTCGGAAGTTATATGACTTTTCGGAAGTATGTGCGTATTGATTGACAATTATCGCCTGCTCCGTGTCTCGGAGAGCACGTTAAGCCGTTGGTCCCGGCTGCCATGAACATCTATGGCAGTCGTTATTGGGAAAGTCAATACCCTCTAATATCCTGACACTGGTCTAGCTTTAGGGTATCGTTAGCCTTCGGGTTGCGGAGTGACCTCCGCAGATGGCAGCCGCTCCGTGCAAAAACTGATATCCAGTCAAATCCGGTTAGACCAGAAAAGCCGACCCCAAGTGACTTGGGGATAATAAAGGCTAAGAGAGAAGATTGAAATACTGATGGCAGAATATTTAATAGTATTAATAATAATAATATTCTATCACATACACGCAACACCATCTAGCCCAAACTAAGCAGAGCTTGTACTATGGGTACTAGACAATGGATAAACATACATATATAATTTTATTTTTGTAAACACGTACATATTATACATAAAAACACCCAGACCAAGACAAACATCCATGTTCATGCACACAGATGTTTGACTTATGCGGGAATCGAACCCGTGACCTCAGGCGTGGCAGTCGGTTACACTAACCGCTACGCCATCGAGGCCGACAATTATACGACAATTTAATTGGTATTACCGACAATATAACAATGTTAACTATATTTCAGACTATTGAGATAATAAATAAGGTTAATATAATAATAATAATATATTTGAATAATCAATTAGTTATACAGCATTAAATTTCTATGTCATAGCATAGATATGAAATAATAATTTACTATCGATGATATTAGATCACATATTAACTGTTTACATAAGGATTTAATAGCAGCGATAGCTCAGTCGGGATACCAACAGACTGCAATGCAGAGGGTCTCGGGTTCGAACCCACGTCGCGCACCTCTGACTTCGGAAGTTATATGAATATCCGAAATTATGTGCGTATTGATTGACAATTATTGCCTGCTCCGTTTCTCGGAGAGCACGTTAAGCCGTTGGTCCCGGCTGCCATGAACATCTATGGCAGTCGTTATTGGGAGAATGTCGACACAAAAGATCCCACTGGGTCGAAGTGTCGCTGGTATGCACTGACTGGCCCCCACATAAGATACATACATACATACATACGGATGTGTCAAAAAAACATGCTACTCACAGTATGAATGAACAAAAAGTTTTCTTGGATGTGGGCTTTGGAATTTGCGGGCAAACTGGTCCAGAATGGTTGGGAATATCATTCTTAAGATCAAACCTCGCAGAACCCTACCGCTTCCAAAACCATTTAATGCGTCTTAAGCTATGATTTCCTGTCCACCCGCTGATGGGACTTAGAAGTCTTTTTTATATTTATCCCAACCGGTGGTTTAAGGTTTAACTAGTTTCTGCAAGTATGCAAGTAGACTATCACTATATTATTATGACATTATCGAAATATATCTTAAGATTATTATTATTAAAACTATAAATAAGTAACAATGATCGACCTACTTCGCTCAACGTTGTACAACTTTTTTTTTTTTTTTCGTTGGGGAATGCATTGACGCGTACCTCTCCGCGGGGCGACGGAAAGGTTATGTCGGGCTCTCCGGGAGAAAGATACCCCGGTAATACCGACTAAACCTACCACGGTGTTCCTCGACATAACCACAGACGGCGGGGCCGCGCGAATCGCTTTCACATGCAATCGCGACCCCGCCGAGGTTTCGGCCCGCCGTTTGGAACGGCAGGCCACTTCACAAAAATACTTCCTCCACTGTCCCCCTGGGGGGGACAAAGACACGACACAGAGGCGCACGTGGGAACACGCACGCCGCCTCTCGGACCTGGTGCTGAACGGATGGCGGGCAGGCCCACAAAGCCCGCCACCCCCAGGTCAATCCTCAGGGTGGCTGGAGGTCATCTCGCGCCCTCCGGCGCCCGGTTCTGTGGTTGGGGAGAGGGTTTAAACGCTCCCTCTCCCGCTCCGCCAACGTTGTACAACTATAATAACTAGCGGTCGCCTAGTGGTCAAAATTCGACCAAAATTCCTAAGCTTGCTACTTTGTTTTTGTTATTTTCTATTACATATAAATAAGGTATACGAAGTCAGACGGACAATGTCGAAATACTACGAACGCGATTCGAATGCGTGTGTCAAATGCATGGTTGTGTGCGTGTAGTATTTTTTCATTAATTTAATGTATTTCTAATGCATATTTTATAAATATATCAGGATTCGCCCCTCCTTCTCCATATAAACTTTAACTGTGCCAAATTTCATACTCCTCCGTCCGCGCAATTTTCGTAAAAAGGGGTACAAAGTTTTTGCTTCACGTATTAATATATAGATATGTTAGTTCTAATGGCGCTAGTACATCGTACATTAATAATACAGATATCAGAACGATCACAAATCATTAGCGATAACGCTCGAAATTATCAGTAACTCTAACGAGAACCGAATTAATATAAGGTTTTGTTCAGATTAGGCGAGTGATCAAGTAAAAAAAGGTTCTTGTCATGTTATTTTGGCTATATATTGTAGAAACAAACTATATAAGAGTTGTACTGACATTATACTTTATGTATGTATACATACGATACCACAATTCTTAGTACAACTAAGTACAACTAGTTGAAAATTCAATAACACTAAGAAATATACATATATATATATATATATAGTATGTAACGGGTATTAACGCGATCATGCATAATGTTTACCATTTTTATGCTTGACGTTTCGACCAGGTTACACCGGCCGTGGTCACAAGCTGACTGGTGCTGCGATGTCATGTCTCCGTTTGTGAGGCAGAAGAATCTTGATTCACCCTCACTTTTGGCATATTTTTGTTTGTCCATGTACCGTCACCAGTCAGCTTGTGACCACGGCCGGTGTAACCTGGTCGAAACGTCAAGCATAAAAAAGGTAAACATTATGCATGATCGCGTTAATACTCGTTACATATTATATATATATCATGCAACGCGAAAGTTTAACAGTTAAGAAATATACTTATTATAAACTAGCTGTACACCGCGACTTCTACCGCGTGGCATTTAACAAAAAAATCTAAAATAAAAGTAGTCTAAGTTACTCCTTATAACATCAGCTATCTGCCAGTGAAAATTCGGCCAAAATCGGTCCAGCCGTTTCAAAGGTAAGCCGGAACAAACAGTCAGACAGACAGACAAAAAGGGTAGTCTTACTGATAACCGTTATAAGGTACTGTTTTTGCGTTTTGCCCCGTAAGTAATATTAATAGGCTTGCACACCTAGATACCCAATTCCTTTCCTTTCATCATGTTTTAATTCCTTGTCTCTAGGATCGGCAACATGCAAGCGATTTGCCTGGTTTGGAGTAGTTGTTGTTTTTTAGTCGAAACTATGTCGAGAAAATATAAAGCTTAGCAAAGAGCTGGAGCCGATGATATGATGATACTTCTATCACTTTTAGTTATAGTTATATAGTTATAGTTAGTTTAGTTTTTAATAAATTCAATCTAAAATAAACCAATATAGAACAAGAAAATCACTTCTCAAAAGACGACAATGAAAGCTTCTTCAGCAGCTTCGGTAACTGAAGCGTTAGCTAGATAGACAACTGTTAAACCTAGTGAAACAAAAGCTCCAAGCAGACTTGCGGATCCAACTGAGAGTCGGCAACGCGCTAGTAAAAACTTAAGCATATAGAGTGTCCCGCGTCATCAGTCTTGCTTGGTGACATCTTTATCTTTCTCAAGGAAAAAGTTCTTTTGTTGCTAAATTGTCCTAAGGAAGATTGAATTGATCATAGGAGTGAAACACCTGCTACGCATATTTTGTGTTAG
Organism: Catocala fraxini; assembly: GCA_930367265.1. Classification (NCBI taxonomy): domain Eukaryota; kingdom Metazoa; phylum Arthropoda; class Insecta; order Lepidoptera; family Erebidae; genus Catocala; species Catocala fraxini. The sequence goes on from OV884038.1 coordinate 22,064,041, forward strand.
CTTTGAACTATTACGTTGGAATTATTTATTCAAGCTGCTCGCTAGAATATTTAAAGGGTTTGTTGCGAAGTGACACCTATGTAGTATTGGACGTTTTTTCATAGTTGAGCGACACCAGTTCACATATTCTGTATACACCATTATGTGCTGTTGACGCACCCTTCGAGACTACACGTCTACTTGCATAGCGAGGCTACACATACGCATAATACCGGTAAATTATTGATTTAAAGAAATAACTAATATTAACCGCAGCTTCACCTGCCTAGAAAGTTGCAACATTTTCGGTAAATACCAAACCGTCTATTAATAAAACCAGAACTAAAAAAATATTAAAATAACATTAAAGTAGCACTTATCGCACAATGTTGCAAAATCTATATGTCCGTTCGTGAGGATGGTCTACTCTGGTACCAAGTATATACAAATCCGTTACGTGGTTTACAGGTGATTGTGTAATAAACATTCCAAAATGTTCACAAACTGATAATTTTTTTTCTTTTTTATGACAACTCCTGTAGTAATAAATCTTGTGTCTCGAGGGACTTTACAAACATTAAACGACGGATACAAAGAACATCCAGACTTGGAACAAACATTTGTGGGTTACATAAATGTTTGTACCATGTGGGATTCGAACCCACAACACTCAGCATAGTGGCAATCGCAAGGCGACCACTTAAACCACTAGTATTCAGTATTCAGTAGTAACTAAGCTGTGGACCGATATATCAGTATAAAAATCTACGTATTACTCGTCCAAAACATGCACTAGCCGTATCTGAACACAACATTAGCAGCAGGTATTATGAGAGTATTAATTACTGTGATACTGCGCCTATCATTAACTCACTAGAATTAGGATGTCCCGGGATAATGTTATTATACGTAATGACAACTTATGTTTGAATTACTTACTAACATATGTTTTTACTTCGTTCGGCCTCAATTTACCAGAAAATTCTAATTGAGTTCTCCATTTCCTTGCCAGACTATTATTACATATTAAACTGTTTCACTGCTGGGCAGGGGCCTCGTCTTAGTGTGTGGAGGGTTAGACCATAGTCCACTACGCTGACATATCTTCGAGAACATTATGGAGAACTCTCGGATATGCAGGTATCCTCACGATGTGATACCGTTAAAGCGAGCGATAATTAACTATTACGCACATTGATTTGAGTGGTAGAGCCACGCTGGTTACAGCATGAATGGGCCGGCTCGACCGGGGTAGTACCACCCTCTCACAGAAGATCGACGTAAAATAACAGTATCTTTTATGTTTCGTTCGGTGAGTGAGAGCGCCGGAGGCCCAATCACCCTTTTCTTCCCAAACCCCATCCTGCTCCATTTCCCTTTTCCTTCCGGTAGGCAGCGACTTGGTTGTGTTTTTATGTCATTGCTTCTGTAATGCTAAGAAAACACAACCATGTGTATGAGCCACGGTTCTTGCTTACTATCAGGTGGGCTGCTGAATCGTCAATCACCGATGAAAGCAATAAAAAAAAAACATAATTTTGACAAGTCAGACGTAAGTGCTTTGGGATCAAATTCGACACCTCTGCTAGGCAGTACAACGGTATCCTACTAGGCTATTATTCATTCAGCATATAAACTTGTATTTTGCTTGCTTTGTGCACATTTGAAAACTCTGTGCTGACGTTAAGAAACCCCTGTCATGAAAATCCAATATTATTTTGCTCGATATAAGAAGTTTTACTTCAATAGTACAAATGCTACAGCACTTGACACACGGAAATTTTGTATATTTATTCGGTAGCACAGCGGTAGTGAATACGACAGCTGTGCTTTCAATGGTCGCGGGATTAAAATTTATGGTGTTAGCTTCAATTGGATATGAATAGAAATTAAACCCGTTTGATATTGAGTATTCCTATAATGAGATACTTAGTGAATAAGAGTAAAAGTGGGTGAATTACATTTCTACTATGGCTGTGAGACTATGTCTGTATATAAAATATTTTTGCAAACAAATCCACCTTCAGCGTAAATAAACTGACGCCTATTTTTTTTCTATCTAATATACGTATCGCCTCGAGGTAGTGGCAATATTGTGATTTAGTACATGTGTTTTTGTGTTTCCAAATAATCTTGTATTGCATTTCTAGCGATAAATCGGCTTGTCAGAAATCGTTATAGAGGCTATTGATATAAAGTATGTAGTCTAAGCGTACATATTCCTCTAAAGGAAACTACATCCCTTTTTTCTGCTGCGGGGTTAACGCTTCGAGGGGTGGCAGTTTAGCCTTTATTAAATTATAAAATCTGCCATGTCGCAGTTTTGCTGGTGGGTAGATGAATGGAACTGCATCAGCGATCTATTCAATAGTGCCCAATGCAGGACAAAAATTCTAGGATGCTCTGACATATCTTAGGCGATACACCACACTGTCCTAATAAGATCCTCGTTCTCACCTGCGACCTTCGTCACAGCGGCAACAGGCACGCGGCAGTAAACCTGCACTGCCCGGCCTGTCGCGGATGGATCAGATCTACGCCGCGGCCTCCTTCTGAAAGATGGCGCTCCCACAGAAGGATGCGAACACTACCCTATTCTTCTCATTGTCGATCGTGGCTCTAGCCTCGACAGCAAGAAGTAAAAGGAGTTCACAGCCTACAGCAAAGGTGTACGGCTTCACTCGCATAAATGTAGGAAAGGTTAAGTCTGTGTCTTTTTATTAAGGGGGACAGTGGAAGAAGTATTTTTGTGAAGTGGCCTGCCGATACACACGGCGGGCCGAAACCTCGGCGGGGTCGCGATTGCATGTGAAAGCGATTCGCGCGGCCCCGCCGTCTATGGTTATGTCGAGGAACACCGTGGTAGGTTTAGTCGGTATTACCGGGGTATTTTTCCCCCGGTGAGCCCGTCATAACCACTCCGTCGCCCCGCGGAGAGGTATGCGTAAAATGCATTCCCCCAAGTAAAAAAAAAAAATGTCTGTTTCTTTTGGCCAAATTTGGCGGCGGCCCATGTCGTGCGATATCCCGCAGGGCTCTGTTCATGGTCCGCTCCTGTGGGACATCGGGTTTGACTGGGCCTTCCGTGGTGTCCTACCTTCCGGGCTGAACGTCATCAGCTATGCTGACGATACTCTCGTCACAGCCCGAGGGGGTAACTTCGAGGAGGCGGCCCGCTTGGCTACCGTGGGGGTATCCCAGGTGGTCGGGCGTATCGAGGCGCTAGGTTTGCGGGTGGCTCTCTCCTAAACAGAGGCCCTAGTTTTTCATGGGCCCCGTCGTAAGCCATCCAGTGGCGCGGCGGCGCCTCGATAGTGGTAGGCTCGGTTCGTGTCCCAGTCCAGGCCCATATGAGGTACTTGGGCCTGGTACTAGAAGGGCGATAGCGCTTCGACGAGCACTTCAGCCGTCTCACGCCGAGGCTCCTCAGCGCTGCGTCCGCTCTTGGGTGGCTCTTGCCAAACTTGGGCAGGCCCAGCGTCGGTTGCCGGCGGGAGTTGCCGGGACTTCACGGGAGTTGTCCGATCGATGGCGCTTTACGGCGCATCGATGTGGGTGGACTCCTTGACCGCCCAGTGTAGGACTCTCTTGCGGAGGCCGCAGAGAGTTATGGCGGTCAGGGTCATACGCGGATACCGCATGGTGTCGGCCGACGTAGCCTGCGCTTTGGCCAGAACTCCCAATCGCGGACTCGACTACGTCTATAATTTGAGAGACTTTTATATATTTCAACCTTGTTTTAGATATATGAAGGTGATGGCTTATCTGATCGCGTGTGCACGTCTTGCATTGAAAATCTTAGCACAGCGTATTTGTTCAAACAACAGTGTGAAAGAATTGATACATTGATAAGAAAATGCCCAGGTATTTTCAATTATAGTTCTGCATGTTGGCTCTGAATAGAATTTTATATTTCTTTTCATTTAAGACTGAAAATAACTTCGGCATTATTGTCACCAGATACCAGTCTTAATGAGTCCTCTGTAAGTGACTATAATGACTTCTTCAACAAAGAGTTTCATATGCATGATGCTTGTGATAGTACTTTTGAGGAATATGTTACTGCTGAAGGAGATAATGACCAGAATTTCTTAAAAGATAACATAGAGGAGAACAGCTTTCAATAAATTTGTGATGAGACTGACAGTGATGTTGATTCCATTAAGTGTGGTGGCTGCAATGAGTCTCCCATCGCGTCAAATCAATCCCATACGTTAAAAAAAAATAGTCTGTGTCGTTTTGCGTTTTTCCCTCCACAAGGAGACAGTAGAAAAAAATATGTTTTTTTAAATAGGGCAGGTAAATTTGTGTAGTGGTAAAACCTCGACGGGGTCGCGATTGCATATTAAAGTAATTCGTGTGGTCCCGCCGACTCTGGTTATGTCCAGGAACACCGTGGTTGGTTTAGTCGGTATTACCGGGATATCTTTTCCCCGGTGAGATCGACATGGCCTAGCCGTCGCCTCGCGGAAAAGTGTATGTCAATACATTTCCCTAAGTAAAAACAAAATAAAGGTTAGTTGAGTAACAGTCCTTTTTTCTGGATAAAAGGTACCATTCTTTACCCCTAACAACGTGTATGCGAAATTTCATGAAGATTGGTCGAGTAGAAAGGGAGTGAAAGCGTAACAAACAAATAAACTTACTTTCGCATTTATTATATTAGTTAGGATTTAGTCCATATCAAAATCAACCCAGTTTCAAATATGTCAAACCCAACTGATATCGCGCTTGTTTTATGCTCTCCTTTGAATCTGATATACAAAGCGACATGAATGTATGACGTTTTTGAGCTGTTCGGGGAATTGATCCAGTATGACATAGGGTTGGAATAATTGGCTGTTTCGCTGTGGGACCGACCGTTTTTCACGTCAAAGCTACACTACATATTAAAAAAATGTAGTTTGTGACTTTTGACTTTACGCGTCTTTGCAAATGCCTTCATATTTAAAATTATAGTATTATATATGCTTTAATTTAATTCTAATTATATTTACTTTATATGAATCACAAGCAAAATACTGAAGTACAAAAAGTAGTACAAGAAGTTATTATCCCATATAAATAGACAAAGTGTTGTTTTCAAAATGTTGGTAACAACTGTAACAGTTCGAACAATTTACACAGCAAGCTCTAATGATGATGTCATGTAATTAAATTAGCAATACTGTTAAAATAACTACTATACTATAGTCAATATAATTCCGCAGGCTGCAGCCAACGATCACCTCACAACTGCCGCTACGCTGACTGTTATGGACGTTATTTCTACTCGATGCCCCGCAACATAGAGCTTGATTCTTAGTACGAGAGATCTTTATTTAAAGATAAAACAAAAATGTAATTCCTAATGACATGTTACTTAGGACTGCGCCGAGCGAAATGTGCCAAAACAGGCGGTCACAGTTAAGTGAATAAAATCAACACTTTTTGTTTAATACAAATATAAAATATACATTTACCATAACAATGGATGTGTTTATAATTATTCCGTTTAAAAATTTAAACTAATTAATATTTTCGCCTACAAAATTATGTAAATTTGCACGAAAAATGCAAAAACGTACGCTCGTGATACGTGATTTTTAGATTATAACAGTAAATATCTATGCCATTTTACAGTTTAAACGAAACATAAATAGTTATATTACAATTTATCCGTCCCAATTATTTAAGTTATTGGTTGACAATAAAGATACATATTTATCAAAAAAGCACTTCAAACCCGCCATACAATTTTACTATGGCGGCCGCGCGCCGATTTGAATATGCGCCGTACGAGCTCTATCATTATCTGTCTTACGCTCGGCGCAGTCTTAAATAGCTTAGTGGTCTTACCTTATAAATCATTGCATATTTGTTTTAGTTCAGTGTATGGAATAGCTTTAGTTGTTTTGTTATAGAGGTATAGTTTCATTTAATATTTAATTTAGTAATGAGCCAAATGTTGTATATTGTCATGTCTCCACTCCCTGTGCACGGAGTTTTCAGCTACAATCCTGGCACTCCATTACTGAAGCACCACGCTAATCAGCATAGGCCTGATCCTATTGAGTGGGACAAGGACTACGATACTCGTAAGGAACTTATAGGTTTATGCGTACAATCGGTAACAAACGAAACATTTGCACTTCAGTACTGCCAGTGGCACTGCTAGGAGAGGAGTATCGTTTATTCACGTAATAATAGTTATTATTTTTTATTGTAGGTTCGGGACAAACATTGTGTGAACATGGGGTGGAACATCGAAAACGATTTTATTGACACTGGAACGAGCTCAACGGGCTATTCTAAAAGTGGCGACGTTTCGACCTTTCATGTTTCCTACCTATGAGTTGTACCAATCCACTAATGTCCTAACTGTTCGCCAATTGCTTATTCTGCACACCGTGCTTAAACAACATGCACTACTTCCATTCAGATCACTTCCTCCAGACAAGAGACGAAAAGATTTAGTATGTACTAAGATTCATGCCAAACATGCCTTTGTAAATAAATTCTTCTTATTCCTAGGACCATTTTTATATACAAGATTAAATAGAATTTTAGATATATATAGTCTAAGTTATAAACAATGTAATGTTATTGTTACCAAACACCTTCAAACACTGACCTACTCCGATACGGAGAATTTGCTTACAGTTGTAAAATAGCCTTAAGTCATCAGTAATTTGTAATAATATGTAATTTAAGTATTTTATTGTATCAATATACATATTTTATTTTAAGTTTATGCACATTGACCTAAACTAATATTACTTGGCATATATTTTTTGTAAGTAGAGATATAGCCTGAAACACAGGTCTAAACCTAGTTCAGGCAACCACTTTATTAAACCTAGCGCTTGAAATTAAATTAGAATGCACAATGTCGGCCGATTAAGGTATAAGTAAAACATGTACCAGATTAAGGATAATTATAATTTATTGTAGTATAATATTATTTTAGACTAATAACAAAAATGTATACCCATGTATTATTATTGAATAAAATGATTATTAATTAATTAATTATTAATGGTTCAGTTAAATGGTTGTTCCGACATTTAATGCTATAGTGCTTAATGTTTTAATGTTTGTAAACTGCCTCAAGACGCATTCATATTTCTTAGTGCTTCTTTTAAAGGTAAGACTATATTTCAGTGTGTAAACAACAACAAAATTCACTCAAAGCAACTTTTCTTAGTAAAAATAAGTTAGTTACCAACAACGAAGCATTGAATTTAAATCCTTTAAGTGGCAACAAAGTTAGAAAATGGGATGTAGCAGTCAGAAGTCAATTAAGACGTAGTTAATGTTCGAGGAGCTGGTGTATACTGACTGAGGCAACTACTAAATTAATTATTATACAATATATTTAAAAGCTGCCATGTTTGCGTGATAAATTAAATTCATAAAATCTGTAGAAGCGAAAGCCAACTGAAAGAACCATTCGAGATTATAATAATAATAATATTCTACCACATACACACAACACCATCTAGCCCAAACTAAACAGAGCTTGTACGATGGGTACTAGACAATGGATAAACATACTTATATACTTTTTTTTTTTGTAAATACATGCATATTATACATAGAAACACCCAGACCAAGACAAACATCCATGTTCATGCACACAAATGTTTGACTTGTGCGGGAATCGAACCCGCGACCTCAGTCGTGGCAGTCCGTTACACTAACCACTACGCCATCGAGGCTGACAGATTGTAAAGAGTTTCCAAAGTATGCAGATTTTCTCACGATATTTTCATGAACCGTTACAGCGAGCGATAATTAAAATATGCACGTGCTTAAAAAGAGATGCAGAGTGCTGTTGGATAGAACTTATGACCTCGGCGTGGTAATCCAAGGGTCTTCTATTAGGCAATGGTTGTTCACTCTAGGAAACTGAACTTATAATTTAATTGTTAAAATTCTAATAATCATCTACGGTAGGATCATCTGTGATGATTAAAAAAGTAATACAAACAACACGTGAAGTCATAGCATGAAAATTAATTTGGCAAAATGATTATGATGTCAAATGACACCGGCATTGCAGTACTACCAGCCGTACTGCTACTGAGCGAGTATCACTTCTTTATTTATTATTAGTTATTTACTCTTTGCTATTAGTGACATATGTAACTCAATCTAAGCAATACGTTTAAATGTTCACTGCCAATAGCATGTGATAACAAGTACGGCACGTCAGTCATGGTACCATTCCCTAAAGAAGAGAAAGATGTCGTTAAGTTATAGTTATATCTATGAGCTATTAACCACATTCATACATTTCTCCAAGCTTAAACAGTATAAAATAACACGGCACGTGTAAATTCATTTAAAACCGTGGTTCCAAATGTTATATAGTTATATTAAACGTCAACAGAGTACAGCTCCCTTCAAGAGACGTAGCAGGAATCCAAAAGATTGTAATAAAGCGTCACGAGAAAACACGGAAAATATTTGAAATATAGCATATTAAAATTTATGAAACGACAGTTACAAAATGATGTATAAAATCTGTTTGGTATTTATATTAAAACAAACTTATAAAATAAAATTGGCTTAGCTTTATGTGACTCTGTCAAGTTTAAAGCAATATATTATTAGATATATTATTATATTGTTATGAAAAACAAAAATGAAGGAGATACTGCTGCATTTTAAACCACAGGCGTCATGACCAGACTACTCACCAAAATCAACGGAGATCATCATCAACGATTTTGATGTATTAATTAAAGGCCCATATTAATTACGTTCTCTGCAGTGAACTTGCTTAATATTTAATATAGTTTATATGGAAGTATAATGATTTTTGGCGGAATAACTTAAGACTGCGCCTAGCGTAAGACAGATAATGACAGAGCTCGTGCGGTGCATATTCAAATCGGTGCGCGGCCGCCATAGTCAAATTGTAAAGAGGATTTGAAGTGTTTTTTGATAAAATGTATCTTTATTGTCAACCAATGACTTAAATATTTGGGACGGACAAATTGTAATATAACTATTTATGTTCCGTTTTAGCTGTAAAATAGGATAGATTTCTACTGTAATAATCTAAAAATCACGTAACACGAGCTTACGTTTTTGCATTTCTCGTGCAAATTTACGTAATTTTGTAGGCGAAGTTATTAGTTATTTTAAGTTTTTTACACAGAGTAATTGTTAACACATTCATTGTTATGGTAAATGTATATTTTATATTTGTATTAAACAAAAAGGTTTGATTTTATTCACTTAACTGTGACCGCCTGTTTTGGCACATTTTGCTCGGCGCAGTCTTAATAAGTAATTTCATTAAATTTTTTTTGTTCATAGTTTTTATGTGCATACATACTTGGACAATTCAAGCATTTTAAAGTACGAGTTCTCTGTAAGTGGATTGTATTGCAGGCAACACACGCACTTTAATCGACACACCAAAAAAAAACTAATTAGAGTTTATGACGCTTTTTAATTTTATTCTTTTATTTTTTCTTTAGTTAATATTTCTTGTAAATGATTTGTGTATATATTATGTTAATGATCAGAGTTTTAGTAACATTGCCTCTTATCGTTATTAGCATTTTTATTAAGCGATTTGCGAAGAAATATCTGAATTTGCAGTCATCAGCATTGACTGCACTTATTATTTAGAATCATAGTAATATGGCGAAATATAAGTGCCAACAAAATCGACTCTTCTGAGGAGATTCAGTAGTAATCAGCTTTCAATGCTAAAATCGTAGTACCAAATTTTCGGATAAAGTATAGTTATTCGACTAATATAATTTAAATTGCAAATATTTTATTGTTATCCTAAAAACATATTTCTCCGTTTAGTTCCGTTCCTTTGAAATCCTTTCAAAACTTGAGACACAAAAGCTGTCTTTAAACTAATAAACGCACAAGACAATGTCTTTGTCCGTCTGTTTATTAAAATGCAGTCGAATACAAAGACGTTTAAGAGCCGAGTGACGTAGCTCACTCGGCTCTCAAACGTCTTTGTATCAAAAATACGCAGAGATCTCGAATTGAAGCAATGTCGTGGTACTTTATTAGTTAACTAGCAATTCTTGTATTATTATTGTATGTTTAGCAATGTCCGCATTTATGGTGACTTATGGTGCTGGTCAGTAAGCAAGTATTCAGGTTATATATGCCAAATTCTCATCGCGGTTTACATGAGCAAGCTCTTCGCGTGGGCTACATGCTTAAGCTTCTTGCACTGGTTATATGCGAGAGCTTTTCATGTGGATTACATGCGAAAACTTCTTGCATAGGTTTAGGCACAAGCTCGTCGTGGCTTACATGTGTAAGCTAATCGTGGCCTGCATATTTAAGCTCCTTGCGTGGAATACATGCGTACGTTTCTTGCACAGACTACATATGCTAGATCTTCGGTGATATGCGCAAATGTCTTAGGTCGGCGGTTTATACGATGAATTCCCATAAAACCCAAGCCATTGTTTCAGCTTGTGCCTTTTAACAGCTTCGAGTACATGAGGCATAAAACAATGGTAGCGTGTAAGGCTGTGCTAAATTTACAGCCATTTGTGTCGCAATGAGTTTTCCTTTTAGTATGAGCAGCGATATCCTAGTGGGTGACCGTTGGATTGCCTCTTAGAGGTCTCATTTCGATCCCAAGGCACGCAATTCTGACTTATACGCTTTAACGATTCTTCTCCCTTAGCCTTTATTATTCCCAGGTCACTTGGGGTCGGCTTTTCTAGTCTAACCGGATTTGACTGGATATCAGTTTTTACACGGAGCGGCTGCCACCTGACCTCCGCAACCCGAAGGCTAACGATACCCTAAGGCTAGACCAGTGTCAGAATATTAGAGGGTATTGACTTTCCCAATAACGACTGCCATAGATGTTCATGGCAGCCGGGACCGACGGCTTAACGTGCTCTCCGAGACACGGAGCAGGCGATAATTGTCAATCAATACGCACATAATTCCGAAAAGTCATATAACTTCCGAAAGTCAGAGGTGCGCGACGTGGGTTCGAACCCGAGATCCTCTGCATTGCAGTCTGTTGGTCTCCCCACTGAGCTATTGCTGCTATATACGCTTTAACGGTGAAGAAAAATATTGTAAAGAAACCTCCATATCCGAGAATTCTCCATATATTCTTGAAGATATGTGAAGATATGTGAAGGCGTGGTAGACTATGGCGGAACCATTGTCAGATTGAGAAGAGGCCCGTACTCAGCAGTAGAACATTATAAACACAGGGCTTATACTGTTATTGTAATTTTGTTTTTGCGCAGTAGATAACTTTCAATTTATTTCTGATATTACAAGCTTTTCTATGCCATAGTAACAGGTTTCACAGCAGTACATAAGTTTGGTTTCTAACTTATTATAAAAAGAAATTTGTAGTATATGCGATAAAGGTATTAATTTCAGTATTCCGCGAAAATTATACACCAATATGAATCTATCATAAATAATAATTTATTTTATATTCTCATTACATTCTACATGAGCATTGAATAGGTTACCTACATTTATAAATGATCTGAAAGACTAAAATAATTATTTTATCTTTTTCTGGAAATAATACTCGTATTTCAAGTTTCAAGTTTAATATTTTCACAGTGAAATTCGTTTTTATTATAAGTAGTTATTACTTCGGTATAAAAAATGTGAGTGTTGATTGTGTGGCTTCAGATTTAATTCAAGGCTTGGCTTGGCAAAGCAATATAGAACCATTTTTTTTATTTTATTTTAACCTAGGTGAATGCTTTGACGCATTAATATGATTTGGTAATCTCCTTTTAGGGGCGAACTTATTGTTCATGCTCCTACCACTGAGAAGTTTTCTACAGGAAAACCCAAAACTATTTCGTTGGCCCAGGATTTAAACAAATAGCACCCAACAAAAGAGAGATAATTATATATCTTTAAGTTGATTTTAAACTAATTTAAAATTCGAACTTAAGCTCACCATAATTATTTTTACAACAAAATAGTACATCTGGCCGCAAAGCCATGAAAAAGATAGAAATGTGGTTGTGGTTTGAATTTCGAACACACGTTGTACGCATAATCTACGAGTAACATTAAGCACCTTTCTCAGACAGCATAATGTGTGTCTACAGTGGGCTTAAAGGATTGCACCGAAGTCTCATTAAAATCCGTTCAGTACTTTTTGATGCGCGGCCAGAGAGAAAATGTAAAAAAATATATATCGTTTTGGCTACGTTCCTAAAATGCAGAGGTTATTTTTATGATGTTCGTATTTTTTGCGAAATAGCAGATGCTGCTAGTTTTTCATATGCATGCTTCGTTAAGCGTGTATTTTTATTTTTGTGTGATATTTTATTTAAAATACAAGACTATTATTGTTTACCAACTGACTCCTTGGTTTGTATAAGTTTGCGCTAATGTTGGCGTGCGACCGTGAGTCGAGAGACCGAGAGTTTGATTATCAAGTTAGATATAGTGGTAATAATAATAATAATAATAATAATATTCTACCACATACACACAACACCATCTAGCCCAAACTAAGCAGAGCTTGTACTATGGGTTCTAGACAATGGATAAACATACATATATACTTTTTTTTTGTAAATACATACATATTATACATAGAAACACCCAGACCAAGACAAACATCCATGTTCATGCACACAAATGTTTGACTTGTGCGGGAATCGAACCCGCGACCTCAGGCGTGGCAGTCGGTTACACTAACCACTACGCCATAGAGGCCGACATGGTTTTGTCTAAGAGAATTTATAAGTAGTAGCACGGAATATAAGGATGTTCCTCGCAGACGACATTAAGCTCGCGTTTGTTACATACATACAACAAATATAATATATAATCATACCTCTATTTGCAAATAAATAAAAAAGAGCAGCGATAGCTCAGTGGGGAGACCAATAGACTGCAATGCAGAGGGTCTCGGGTTCGAAACCACGTCGCGCACCTCTGACTTTCGGAAGTTATATGACTTTTCGAAATTATGTGCGTATTGATTGACAATTATCGCCTGCTCCGTGCCTCGGAGAGCACGTTAAGCCGTTGGTCCCGGCTGCCATAAACATCTATGGCAGTCGTTATTGTGAAAGTCAGTACCCTCTAATATCCTGTCACTGGTCTAGCCTTAGGGTATCGTTAGCCTTCGGGTTGCGGAGGTCAGGTGGCAGCCGCTCCGTGTAAAAACTGATATCCAGTCAAATCCGGTTAGACCAGAAAAGCCGACCCCAAGTGACTTGGGAATAATAAAGGCTAAGAGAGAAGAAGACCTCTATTTTGAAATATCTCTTCGGATACAGTTTAAGATAGCCTAATGCATACCCAAGCTGTAAACTATATTTTTTGTCCCATCTAATAGAGAGCAATCCTATTACAATTTATCGGGCATAGTTCCAGACTTCGTCCTGTTACGAAGAATTTCTCAACTAAAAACCTCAACAACACTTCTCCCGAGACCTCATTCACAGGCGTTGCATTCAATACTGCTGCACCACAAAAGCAGTAAGAATGATGATAATTATTTTACATTACATAATAAAACAATTGAAAATCACGCATGTATCTGCCGACTTATGTTGCTTAAATGTCATTTCAGGTAAATCTCTAACAATATTATAAAAACCATTCTATTTTTTCATGCTTACCTATTAAAATTCAAGTTCCATGTCCTTGTTTAAGGTCAGATGTCAAAGTCAAAATTATTTGTTTATTTAGGTTACAAAAATGTTTTTATGGACTTCAAAGTATACTGGTTAGAACTAACCTAAATGTACCGAAGCTATCTTTAGGTTAGTTGCTAGGTTCAGGCAGAGGGTTAAGCATTAAACCCTCTCTCCAACCGCAGAACCGGGCACTGAAGAGCGCGAGATGACCTCCCGCCAGCCTGAGGTTTGACCTGGGGTTGGTGGGCTTCGTGATCTGCCCGCCACCCGATCAGCACCAGGTCCGAGAGGCGGCGTGCGTGTTTCCATACGCGCCTCTGTGTCGTGTGTCCATCCTTCCCACAAAAAGGGACAGTAGGGCTTGAATCTAGTGGTGACTAAATGCTAATCTTGTTGTGTAGTGGCCTGCCGTTTCAAACGGCGGGCCGAAACCTCGGCGGGGTCGCGACCGCATGTGAAAGTGATTCGCGCAGCCCCGCCGATTGCGGTTTTGTCAAGGAACACCGTGGTAGGTTTAGTCGGTATTCCGGGAGGTCCATTATTATCTTCATTACCATCTTTCTCTTTTACCCTGGTGAGTCCGACATAACTCCTCCGCCCGTCCCCGCGGAAGGGTTTGCGTCAATGCATTCCCCCAAGTAAAAAAAAGAGGGTTAAGCATGTGAAAGGATAAGTCGAACCCCAAATCTCATGCACAGCCGTCACATTTACTACGGCAATGCTACCTACGTAGACCAGTAAGAATTATTAAATTAAATTATGAAACATTCAAAATGTTTATCGTCTCATGCCACCTAACTGTATCCAACTTTTATATCCCCGACACCATTACAAAAGAACCATTATATTTTTTCCAACTTCCGTATTCAAATTCAAGTGGTTCGCTGTCCTTGTTTGAGAACACTCGACACTTGAAGGAGAGGGATGAACATATCTTCAGTTCCACTTAACTTTTTATCCCTGGAGATGCGGTGAATGCTAATTCTGTCTCTCGTGAACATGAGGCGTAGGCATTGGACTACGATATGTGGAATCAATGTGTATACAGCGTGTAACAGAAAAGTTTGGTCATATTTATCAGAGTAGTAGAGCCTCACTGATTTCAGCATAAATGGGCCGGCTCGACCGGAGATGGACTATCCTCTCACAGAATATTGACGTGAAATAGCAGTATTTCTACTGTTGTGTTTCGTTCGGTAAGTGAGAGTGCCGGAGGCCTCTCTCCCCCTTCCGGCTCCTTCTCCTTTCCACTTCTTTTCCTAAAAGGTTGGCAACGCGCAAATGATGCCTCTGGTGTTGCAGGCGTCCATAGGCTACGGTGACCACTTACAATCAGGTGGGCGACCTAAGTTGTAAAAATAAAAAATAAAAAATATTCAAGCGTCACATAATTATTATACACGCTGTACAATCGAAAACCAAACAAATAAATTCGAATACATTATTTTCACTAAGATATACCATTTTATTTTTCTTCAATTTATCAATTTCAACACATTCTAATTTATACTTTACACGCACCTTATAGTCTTCGAGGTTCTGTACTTAATACATGAATAACTATCGCTTGCTTTAACAGTGAAGGAAAACATAGTGAGTTAATCTGCATGTTGAAGAGTTCTCCATAAAGGCCTCAAAGATATATGTGAAGCCTGCTAACCCATACTTGGCTAGCGGGGCGGACTATAGTCTAAGCTTAAAGAGCAGCGATAGCTTAGTGGGAAGACCAACAGACTGCAATGCAGAGGGTCTCGGGTTCGAACCCACGTCGCGCACCTCTGACTGTCGGAAGTTATATGATTTTTCGAAATTACGTGCGTATTCATTGACAATTATCGCCTGCTCCGTGCCTCGGAGAGCACGTTAAGCCGTCGGTCCCGGCTGCCTTGAACATCTATGGCAGTCGTTACTGGGAGAGTGTCGACACAAAAGATCCCACTGAGTCGAAGTGTCGCCGGTCTGCACTGACTGGCCCCCACATAAGATAAGATAAAATGGTCTAACCTTCTTCAAACTAAAAAGAGGCCCAACAGTGGTACAGTACATGTGTGTGTGTGTGTGTGTGTGTGTGTGTGTGTGTGTGTGTGTGTGTGTGTGTGTGTGTGTGTGTGTGTGTGTGTGTGTGTGTGTGTGTGTGTGTGTGTGTGTGTATATGTATACAGGTCTGGTTATTATATTTCTGCTGAATGCAATACCAGATATCGTGTTGCTAAATATAAATGTAACAAAAACGCACGTGTCGCATCACCCCTACTACTACCTACTACGCCGATAGGTTAGGGTTCGATACCCAAACGTGACAAAAAAAAAGTGTGATCCAAATAATTGTTCCCAGTCTGGGTGTTCCTTGTATCCGTTATTTGTATGCTTCTAATGTCCCTCACGATTATATATATTATATATGATATTCCTAGCGAGTTATCTCTTCTTAAAAGAAATACTAAGGTCGCGTTGAAATATTTCTGATAAGACTTCGTTGTTATACATTTTTGCTTATCTCAAGGGAAGTAAGAGCATGATGTCGTGTTTTTGCTACTTCAGGCTAGTTTTTTAAACCTTTGTACCCGCCAAGAAGAAAAGGGAAGAAATTCATCAAGATAAAACCTGCCCATTGGATATAACTTCTACATAGTGTTCTCGAATATTTGTTATACCTGTCACCCCGGACCAAGTAGTCAAATATAGGTTACTTACACTGAGATAAACTGTGGTCAGAGCCAGGGTCAGATTTATATTATCTTTATTTAAAATAGCCAAAGGGCAATTTTTGGCAAAAGCCCAACAATGGGATAGGATATGCAGGCAATGAACAAAAAATGCGACAAAGGGGGAACCCACCACATACCTTCAGATTGCCCACCCCTACTGTTGCTATAGAAAAACGTTGAAAATATCGAACTCCTCAATTGGTAAATAACTACGCCATTCGTTTCCCCAACTTGCAGTATTCCGTCTTAAAACCTAAAATATACTTCTACACGTGTTTTCCTTATGTGCGAGGCATCCTCAGGACTCTTCAACAACGAATGAGAAATATCATTACGCTATCCAGTGGGATAGCGTAATGATATTTCTTATTCGTTACACCTAGGTTAGTAAACCTAGGTGGCAATACTTACAGCCAGTTTCACCACTATCAACTAAAAGTTATCCGAGAGATAAATCGCATGCTGTCTTACGGCCAGTCCTACAACTAACAAGTAGAAGTTATCCGAAAGATCAATCGCATGCTGTCTCACTCTTGTTAGGTTAAAGAAGAGGGATGGTGAGACTTTTATCTTATAGATAAATGCTATTTACAGGTGGTGGAACAGGCCCTAAGTCAAATAGTACCTCTATCTGAGAGTCACTTGGGCCCTTAGTTAGATTAAGTATTACTGCAACACCTCCGTTCTACGACCGTCTGAGCGTCGAATCCCTCGGGCATCATTAGGAAATGTTACAGGATTAAAGTGTTTCGAAGAGCGATTATAGGTAGGCAATATTTAATGATAGACCTTAGTCAAATGCCGAACTTATTTTAAAGGTGGGAATGAATATGAGAATAGGGAGCCTGTTGTCAGCTACAGTTCCAAACTTCGTGTGGCTACTGAGCTATTGAGAATTTCTTGACAGATCATTTTGACCTAACTAGGAATCTAACTCTAGACCTTAAGCACAACAGTCAATTTCACGATTCTACGCTACCGCTTTTTTTGAAACAATTCTGTTTTAAGGACTGCAACCTTGTGTCTTGGGGTACTTAATGAACATACACTCAGGCGCCTAACAATTATTTGACAGTCACGCATATAATTCTCCAACAACACGGCGCAGCAGCATCACTGAAGCGACTGCTTGCCTGTTACGCATCACGTCATGTCAACATTTTTCCCGTAGGACGAGAAAGAGGTGCGAGTAGCGGTGCAGAGTGCACACCGAAAGGGGAATGCGCAAACTATGAATGATCTAAGCATTTAACTATGTATGTATGTGTATGTATACGCCGATTTACGCCGCTTGTTCGATAAATGCCTACCGGCCGCCGCCGTTTAACCTGCGTTTCTTACCTATTAAATAGTGTTTCTTATTTTAATAAATTTTGATAGACATTTGTGATAAAATATAACATGGTTTAAAAACTATTGTAATCGATTTTATTGCTGATTCTGAACAAACTATTTTCAGGTTTCGTTCTAAGTAAGAATAATGTTATATAAGTAGGGTACAAGTATTTTTTAAACCTTGCATTTTGTGATGGGAATCTTGAAGATTCTTGCACTTTACATAGCTTTGTAACCAGCGGAATTCAGGACCAGCTTATGCATTTGGATAACCGCATTTTGAACGTATCATTATCGTATGCTTAACAGGTCGGCAGCTTTGTAGAGGTCAACTGTTGGGAAAGTAAAAGGGTTTTTTGAGCATGACTTTAAGTATCCACCTCTGCGCTCTCTGCAATTGTATTAGATACCATTCTGCATAAATAAAGGACAATAATTAAATCATGTTCGGATACTTTTAAAAACGTAATTAAGATATTGAGATAACCACCATTTTAGTCTCCCCGTAAATATAGTTGTTTAAATGCAACCGAAACGCTGAGAAATTTTTAGATTTAAATAAGTAATAATTTAAAACTAATAAACCACGATAAAATTCGTATAATGTAGTTTGATTGCTAACATTTTTTTATTCATAATGTTAGTATAGATAAATGTACTGTAATACGTTCTCATATAATGTATGTATCATATGTGGGGGCCAGTCAGTGCAGACCGGCGACACTTCGACCCAGTGGGATCTTTTGTGTCGACACTCTCCCAATAACGACTGCCATAGATGTTCATGGCAGCCGGGACCGACGGCTTAACGTGCTCTCCGAGGCACGGAGCAGGCGATAATTGTCAATCAATACGCACATCATTTCAAAAAGTCATATAACTGCCGAAAGTCAGAGGTGCGCGACGTGGGTTCGAACCCGAGACCCTCTGCATTGCAGTCTGTTGGTCTTCCCACTAAGCTATCGCAATACGTTCTCATATAATAGAACAATGAACTGAGAATAACGACGCAGTGCAATTTTTGTGCTTTTAAAAGCATGTTTACAGACCCTTGAGTTGATGGCTTTCATTCCGTAATCCGCGAACGTCTTGCTCCTTCACAGAGTACGTGTCAGCTTTCACAGTATCCTGAGCACAATGTATGATGGATGGTACTGTCCAAAAATAGGTCACTGGATATAACGTCGCATAAAGAATAGTATGGCTCGAGTAAGGCTAGTAAGTACTGTCGCTAGTTTTAATTAGATATACTGCTTACTAACAAGACAAGGATCTAGAGGGAATGTTCTCTGACCAGATCAGAGCCGTTCTAGATAATAGGCAGGTTAAGTATACAACCAAACCAAAACAGACATGAATAATAAGATAAGTTAAGGTAATGTAAATCCGTAGTAACTGCCAACCCCTCGGGAACACAGCACAGGGGTACACATATCAGGGCGTGACGGTTTGATGGTCACGTCGCTGCTGCCAGTGCGACGAGTATAAAGTGGGTTAGATCCCCAAACGGGCTAAAATTTTCTAAAAATGTTATTTCGTGTATAGGTTTTCTTTGTATCTGTTGTTTTGTGAAAACACGGTACGTTACCGGGCAAGCCAACTGATTAATTTAAAATAAATAGCAACAGCGAGCTCGTCCACTTCTCACATTATAAAAATTCCAATTCGAAACCGCTAATCCGGCACGTTTAAAAGGCAATAAGTTTAAACAAATATAATTATGTATGTAACTTTTCTAGTTAGCTGGATTACGCACTGTCCATTTACAATTTTAAATAAATTCTATTAAAGTGTTTAACTTAATACAAACAAATGTTATTCAGTCTATATTTGTTACTACACTTTATTATACACTTAGAGCTTTTCAAATTAGATTGTGCTTAAAGCTGGCAACTATACGTTTTTTTACTAAAATCTTCAGTCCAGAATATACTATAATAGTTTATTATGAGCAGTAATAGAAGTATAGCAGCAAGCTAGCCGTGAGCTTTGGTGAGCTCATCTTCGACATGCGAATGGAATTGATGTATAAACCCGAAGAGTGTGGATTAAAGTTAACTTACTGTAAAAACATTGCTGATTTTAAATATGTTTACACCTAAGTTATTAGTCTGAGAAAGCAGTCTAATTTACGGGAGTAAATTAGACTGCTTTTTTGCTAGACAATATTACTAAAAGAGGGATCTTTTAGTAATATTGTCTTCTGTTTACGTGTATGTTATTCATTGAAATTAAACTCCTCTATACGGATTTTATCGCGTTGTATATTTAACAATGTATTACATAATTTAAAAACTGTTACACTACTACTACTATTGAACTTTTCTATTAAAACTATTTATATTTAAGTTTACACTTTTGCCGACGTTCGGTTGCTTTTCAGCAGCCATGGTCACGTGGAGGCTCTTTAGTATTTTCTGTTACTTAATTATCTGAACTTATATTTTTTTATTTACAGTTAATTAATATTATTTGCTTTTAACAATAATTAATGTATTGTAAACATTTCTAGTACTTAAAGATTTTATCGTTTTCTTAAGCCTTACGATATACTTCTATGCCAACTTTCAATATTCTAGGTCAACGACAAGCGTCCTATAAATTTTGATGATCAATTACTGCGTCAGTTTGAATGAAAATACGTGCTTGAAGAGCACTTGTATCTTTTTATTAAATTATGTTACAAACTTGATGCTTTACAAGATTATGAAAGCGGAGATCTAATATTTTTTATGAAATTTTCCTTTTTCTGTGAGGATAGTTCGAGAAACTTGAATAAATATTGATGAGACTCAGAACAGGAACCTATTTATTACAATAATTATTGTGTTGATAATTATTGTAAAATCTTTAGGGTGACGTACAAAAATGGTAAAACGAAACACCTGTGTCATGACTTTGTCTGTCCGATTGTCTGTTTGTCACTATTGCTGATATCAGCAACTACTTAGTGCTTATGACATAAAAATCAAAAATGTAAGTGAACTTATTAGGTCAAACAAAGTCTGATTACAACATCAATTTCCTAGGGAGATAGCACTTACTAGGGAATATATAAACACAAATTCCGTACCTAGATCTAATCTCCTCGTCCATCATGAAAAAGATTATTTCTTTTATAAAACTCTCTTTAATCCAAAACGTAAATCTTATTTAAATACTTCATGCACATTCTGTATATTTAGGATTATAATGAATATTAATTCCAGTCGTTTAGTCACAGAACTTGTAGAATTTCATCAGACTAATCCTCAACGACTGGGGAGAAGAGGGTTTTGTTTGATTAATATTAATTTTATATCTCCAGCCTACAAGTTAGTTTCATACTTGAATGCAAACTATGGTTAAAACTTATTGTTTGTTAAGGGATTAAGATATTCACTTTAAATTAGTGGTTTGATGAATTATTAATGCTGAGTGGTTAGATTATTTAAATATCGTCGTTGTAATACTGTGTTGTAGTTAACAAATTAAAGTTATGTTATAATTATAATTACTTTAATAGTGGCACTAACCCAGTTGAAGATGCATTGGCTGACTTGATATCGAGAGGTAGTAAGTTGGAATTCTATTGCGCTGGAGGGCGCGAGATGTCCTTCAGCCACTCTGAGTTTTGACCTGGGGGTGGGCTTCGTGGGCCTGCTCGCCACCCGATCTGCACCAGGTCTGAGAGGTGGCGTGCGTGTTCCTACGCGCGCCTCTGAGTCGTGTCTTCGTCCCCTCACAAGCGGACAGTAGAGGAAGTGTTTATATATAATGGCCTGCCATTACATGGCCGGCAAACCTCGGCGGGGTCGCGATTGCATGTGAAAGCGATTCGCGTGGCCCTCATCCTTATTTCACCAACTATATTTAAATCTATCTTAATAGCCTATCTTATTGTTACAAAACATAATAGGCTTAATAAAATGAAGAATTGTACATTTAACTGTCAACTTAATTCAAAAATAGTTTACGAACGCGTCTGTTTTCTAGCGAATCATTGAGCTGGTCATTTGTTTTATAACTCTGTACATATAATAATATATATATAATCGGGTATGGTTCTCAGGATAGGCATGGTGATATTAGGTTCGACAAAAAGTTCTAAGTACCAACAGAGTCTGGAATTGTGCCCGGTATATGGTAAAAGGTTATGTGAAATTAGGTTGTCACATATATAAGTCAACAACGATATAGGCGTGAGTCTATCTCTGTATATCAATAACAGCACACAAAATAATCCCCAGTTGTCCAAATTAACATGTAATAATATCCTCCTGACCGAATTTCGGTTACGGCGGTCAATCTGGCAAGACTGGTCAGCTGCGCAAGAGATATTATAGTGCACAACGTGTGCGTGCGCTTGTGCACTATACTATCACTAATGTAATATCAACATCAGATGATATATAGAATGAGGGAGAGTGCACTTGTGTTTACAAGTGCACTCTCTATTTTCTCATTCTCATGATCCGATGGGACGGTAATCAATGGCTTTACGTGCTTTCCGACGCACGGGGGTGTCTAACACCGCCAACTTCCTACCTCCGGGCTTCTATTGAGATTTCTTAAGAGAAAAGCCCAATAACCATATGTTGGCCCGACCCAGGATTCGGACCCGAGACCTCAGGCACAGCAATCGCATTCACTACCGCTAACAATTAACCAAAACGGGTTGCCAGCCAAGATATGAACCAACAAAACATCGGAACAAAGCAAACAGAAATAAATTCAGATTTGTTAGACAAATCCGCGAGCAAACATCAGTACGCCATTATTTATTAGGTCAACATGTCGATCGAGATAAACGCAGGATATATAAAATGAATATGGATTAGGTGCCAGTCAGAGAATCTATGTTTAGCAAGGAAATTCTCGTAGTTTACCATTTGTGTGATTTCTTGAGGTAGGGATGTGCAATAGGTGGCTTTATTTGATTTTGTCCAATATTTTATTCACAATATTTTTCTTTTTAAGAAAATAGTATCAAAATTGGTTGCAAAATAAGGGAGTAACAAATATTTTAGATTTAGATTTAAGGAAGTAAAAGGTGTGGTTAAGTAGCGATTGCGTCACAGTTTGTATCATGGATCCTTTTTCTCTCATTTGACAACCACCCCTTCCATCAGATTTGAAACGCTTGAATCTTATTTATTACAAGCTGACCCGGCAAACACTGTTCTGCTATATAAATTATTCTGAATAGGTACACCCTAATCACCTAGCGGTATGAAATTTACTTAAAGACCTATTCTCATACCCACAAAATATACATTAAAAATATCATAAAAATCGATCGAGCCGTTTCGGAGGAGTGTGACCACAAACACCGTGACACTAGATTTTTGATTGATTGAAGAGATTTCAAATAAAAATTAGAGTTTTTGTCCAAATATTAGATAGATAGATATGTAAGCTACCAAAGCTTGCATAAAGAATCCTTACACACGCACATACAATCAGCTATACAGAACACACGCACATATTCAATACAGTCCACTTGTTTGTCTAGTTTTAACTTTATATATTTTTTAGTACAAATAAAATCATCAAAGAGTCACGACGTATTACAGAGTTTTTATTTCACCCAACTATAGTGGAAGACCTTATTACATTAAACAGTTTAGGTATTTAATTTAAAATAATAAACGTCAAGTATAGTATTTTCGATTGAGCATTCGAATGATATTGATTAATATTACTCGAATCATTTTCGAATAGCCTTTTAGTAAAAGGCTGATCATCGACATAGCGAAATCAAACACAGGTCTCGAGATTTGAATGGGTATTGCTAATTCAGTCAGCCAATCACAGGTGGTGCCATACGTTTAAACATCTGCTTACAATTTTTTTTGTATCGGTCTACCTTTTCGAAAAAGAGGATAATGTTGTTCACACGGTATTTATTTAGCTCTTCCTCCTAAGATTCAATTCTCAGGTCAAAGGGAATTTCTGTTAAGAAATTCTTAGTACTAGCATTCATACTTGTACTGAGAATTTCGTCATAGAAATCCCACAATGGAGCATATTACTAAACTTCAGTGTGGTACTATTCTCCAATTGCTTTGCTTCTTGTAATACGGGATTCAAGACGTAGCTGGCAAAATGTAGGTGTTATTCAATTCTGACTACCTCTTTCGAGATGTACCTACAGGTATAAGTCTCCCACGTCATAACTTATATGCACGGTATAAATATGAACCGACCACCTAAATTAATAGCAAACTAAATTTGGAACTTAGATAGTTTTACATATGTATATATTAGCCCTTAATATAAGCTGTCCCTTGCTGGGAACGGGCCTCTTTCTTCTCAGTATGGGAAGGTTTAGGCCACAGTCCACCACGATGGACCGGTGCGGGTTGGCAGACTTAACATATCTTTCATATTTTGTCCTGCACCGTTATACATAATTAGAATATATAAAAATATTTTTTATATAAGAACTCCGAAGATTAAAATCTGCAAGCTCAGAAAAATTGATAATATTATTTTCTATTCATAATTCACTCAGTCGAGTAACACTCTTACTCTCAGTAAAAATATATTTATTTTCTCACATAACCTCATTCTCTCAATTTGTAATCCTGAACACGTCATACTAACCTATAACCATTTATTTAACACAGCAACACACCCGAACATTAATAATAACAGATAATATTTGCCGTTCATCATTACTTATCTGTAAACATACATATACATATGTCTTGAATGGCAATTTGGCTTCGGTTTGTATTGCTGTAGTATATTAAATATTGCTGAGATAGCTTTGAGATAACTTAAGCAGCGATAGCTCAGTGGGGAGACTAACAGACTGCAACGCAGAGGGTCTCGGGTTCGAACCCACGTCGCGCACCTCTGACTTTCGGAAGTTATATGACTTTTCGAAATTATGTGCGTATTGATTGACAATTATCGCCTGTGCCTCGGAGAGCACGTTAAACTGTTGGTCCCGGCTGCCATGAACATCTATGGCAGTCGTTATTGGGAAAGCCAGTACCCTCTAATATCCTGACACAAGCCTTAGGGTATCGTTAGCCTTCGGGTTGCGGAGGTCAGGTGACAGCCGCTCCGTGTAAAAACTGATATCCAGTCAATTCCGGTTAGACTAGAAGAGCCGACTCCTAGTGACTTGGGAATACTAAAGGCTAAGGGAGAAGAAGCTGTTGATTGGTAGTTTCAGACATCGTGCTGCTCTGAGATTTTAATGTCAGAAAAATCCAGTGACGCTTTGCCCGATCTGGCAATCGCACACTACCGCTACTAAATAGATAATTTATTGTTTTGGGGGCCAAGGCAATCATTTTAACCCTTTCTTTATATATAATAATAATAAATATATATACATGGTGTCATGGTCATGTCAATATCTTCTGACAAAATTAGGTATTACTCTGAATTATTACATACATATTTTGTCAGTAAATTATATCTAAATTTTATTTTATCCGGCCTGATAATTGTAATATAACACCCACAAATGGCAGTGCCTCTTCATTATTCCTGGTTAGTGCTCAAGGTTAATATGATTGCAAGGTTCAGCGCCTCGGTTATAATTTAGTTTTACCATTTTTTCTTTTAAAATATTCTCATACACTAGAGCTCAGCCTTTTGTCGTGGAGATCCTTACGAACATTTAAACCACAGACATAAAGAACAGAACACCCATCTTATCTTATCTTATCTTATGTGGGAGCCAGTCAGTGCAGACCGGCGACACTTCGACCCAGTGGGATCTTTTGTGTCGACACTCTCCCAATAACGACTACCATAGATGTTCATGGCAGCCGGGACCGACGGCTTAACGTGCTCTCCGAGGCACGGAGCAGGCGATAATTGTCAATCAATACGCACATAATTTCGACAAGTCATATAACTTCCGAAAGTCAGAGGTGCGCGACGTGGGTTCGAAACCGAGACCCTCTGCATTGCAGTCTGTTGGTCTCCCCACTGAGCTATCGCTGCTCACAGAACACCCATAACCTGAACAACAAATTGTTGTCCAATTGTTTGTCCAATGCACAACAATTTATGCAATTCTATTGAAGAAGGCAAACACTTAAACCATTAATAAATGCAGGCATTCATTTCTACTAGCTGTAACAGCATAATAAACTGTCTATGTAACTATACCATATGTCACTAGGCTGCCTAATAACCTTAGTAATTATGAACTCCCTACACCATCCAAAAGCTCCACATCCAAAATGTAAATCATATAAGATAAGTCCTCTGGCCTAGCAAGGTCAATCGCCTGTGAACGAGGATTTATGACGAGTGGACTCGGCCCTTGGCTTCACGCAGCTTGTAAATTGTTAATCCGTGATAAATTACTCGTGAAATTGGCCTCGACAGTCCATTTGGCGAGCGGTGAGTGCTCGTAGGGGGTTTGATTTCCGTACTAGGCTTTTGGTAAGATAAGTAAAATGTTTTTTTTTGTGTGGTATATTCGATGGAAAGAAACCATCATATGAATAAATAAATATTGCTAATAAAGCGACTCGTTGGCCTCTTGGATAGTTTGACCTTTAGTTTTGTGGCTAATCTCAAGACACCGGATCTTAAGACCTGAACTGAAAAGCCATATTTATAGCACCACTAGACACAAAAAGTCAAAAAAATTTGGTTAAAAGAATAAAATATGATATGTAAGGTATACTTTTACTTTTATTTGTAAAAGTACTTCTAATATTAAATACTTCAGCCAGTGATTACTTTTACAAATAACTGGTTTATGTATCTATCGATGGTCTGGTGAAATTTAATCATTCATTCCGAACGCTGGGCTCCAATTAAATTCGTATTAAATCAGTTTAATTTAACAGGACGTCGTAGCCATTGCACTATGATTTATCTTCAAAATTCACTCCCAATTACTGTCCAGACGTGGTGTCTGAGAACTGTAGACTGCAGACACTAAAGTACTATTATTAATTAATGACTGATATAATACCCTTGGAAAGGGCTTTGTATCAGTTGGACAAATTGATCGCTATCAGTGAAGGAAGATTATGTAAAATACACGGTTAAATATATTCTTTATTTTTGCTTCTAGTGACAGAAGAGCTTGATTGTTAATAGTAACAGCTACTTCTGGGCTATCATAATGTATATATATACTGCCCAGCCGATTTCGGCTACGGTGACTGCTACTGATTATAAGAAAAAGAGCAAGGATGATCATCTCTGGCATGTGCCCTTTGATGGCTACAATATCCAATCCTATGAGTAAACGTGCGCGAACATTGGCTGCACGTGAGGACATCGTCGACGTAGTTATAAAAGATGGTTGCTGGTGGTTTAGCCTTAAGAGCAGAGGCATAGACACCAAACTATTGCCTATGATTACAGTAACACGCTCTGTGAAACTAATTTGATTGACTGCAGGGATAACGTAGTGGGTTAAGACGTCGCCTCGCTAGTCCTAATTGGCCGAGTATTTTCATACACGCTCGAGACAAAAAAATTGTGTGATCCACAAATAGTTATTCTGAGTCTGTCTATTGTATGTGTCCGTTGTTTGAGTGTTTGTGAAGTTCCCCGCGATATGGGTTTATTCTCAGTTCTGAAGACGTTATTTAAAGGTAAAATTAATGAATTTGAAGAAGCCACTGTCATATCACTGAGGAAACATCGAGTCAGGTAAGTAATGCCAAGGATAGCATTGTCTATTTTGTTCCGTTACGTCTATAGGCTCTGATGCAGATTCGAAAGGCCTTGTATTAGTTCAAATCTTATTTCAATTAACAAATGAGAGCAGATGTAGAATTAAATTAAGAAATCAACTTTACTTAAAATTGATAGTCATTATGTCACATCGGATCAAAATTAAATATTGAATAAAATAATTTAAACGCCCATGTCAATCTAACTGCATTAGTTGCATTGCATTGACATGGCTGTTTAATTTTTTTTCCTTTGGCAAGCGGCAAGCAACTCAAAGTGAATATCAGTCTATTGACGCTCCATCCAATCCAATCAATAGTTGGTACATACATGGAACCACAGAGCACATTCCAAACCCAGTTTCCCAAAAAGGGCCAGTGAGTGGTGCAATAAGTCTTTGACGATGTCTCGAGAAAACATTTCTATTTAATATCGGACGGTCTAACAAGCTGTCCAACTTAAAGGATACACCAATATCGTGAATTCAGAAATACTAATTTTTTATTTGACTCCACGGATGGTGTATTGGTCTGGGTGATTGAGTTGCCACTTACCACGCGCTGAGTGTTGAGAGTTCAATCCCTAAACTGATCCCAAGTTCGTGCATTCTTTGGGTCTATTGTTTGAATGTTCATATAGCTTCCAACGACACAATTGAAACATAGACCGAGAGTAGTCTATAAAAAAAATTCTCTTCCTAATTCCACGTAGGATCTTTTAAGTTGTACTTTGGGTTATCGATTGGAAAAGACATGTATGTATATGTCGACTCAAACTTGTATTATACCCTGACGGGGTAAGGAGCGTTGACGTCATGTCCAGCTCCTTCTAATAGCAAGTAAAATTATGCCCGTCTACCAAGAATAGATTAAAACAATATAAGCTGCTACTAAGAACGTTGGAAACCGAGTAATCGTTCTCATAGGCTCAACCTTGCCTAACCTTAGCAACTAACCTAAATGTTGCCTCATTAACTTAGTAAACTGACTATGGTGGTGGTCTATTGGTAAACCCACTAGTGGACTACTGGCTTATGCTGACTTTCATAAGTATTATTTTGTGACCTAATTAAATAAATGATTTTTGACTTTTAATCCGAGGCTACTCCATATACTTTTACGCAAAAAAAAACCGTTAAGACTAGATTACGAAATAAATCAAAATTATTTATATAGTTATGTCACTTTTTGGTGTATATTATTACACTCATAGATGATGCGATTAGTTTTATTACAGTTACATTATATTAGAACGAGCCATCGAAATGGTTTGAAATATTGGCGGTATTCAGATTCCGATTCCAATTTCATTTAAATTTAGTGTAGTATCTAATTGAGACCTTTGTTCAAAATGACAAATTTTGGAAGCTTACTATATACAAAATAGTTTATTGCTTTATGAACAGTATTTATAGGGGCGGTGTCAATTATATTACTAGGAATTATTAATATACCTATTTTCCAATTTCCAATACATCAATAATATATTGAGTACTATAATATGATAACTGGGGTTGACTGAATTTATAATTGAAGTATAATATCTACAAATATATATAGTGTTAAATAATCAATCTGTCCTTATTATTAAAATCTATTGTGTCTGGCTACCGGTGTACCATCGCGGTTTGAACGATCAAAGACAATAGTAATTATAATAATTAATATATGAAGCAAAAGAAGAGCACAATAAATATATAATGTACATGCTGGTTTAGGCAGCGTAGTATAATTCTTAAGCATCGCTGTCGACTGTAAAGGTGTCTGATTATTTATGAAATATATTACTAGTTATAATTATATATATGTATGTGCCCTTCTACTGCGTAAACGCCAAGTAACTCGCAACTTTATTCACAATCATTTGATTAACAAAAGTAACTGAGGTTTGAAGATAAAGTCCAAGCTATCAGTCTGTGAAATCCTTTTGATATTCGTAGCGTGCAACTTTTTGTTGTTGCTATACAAACATAGTTTCAGACTACCATTTTTTAGATACTTGATTAAAATAAAGGGCACTATCAACGAACCATGTTTTATTGCAATGTGTGGCTACAATATAGCAGCTATAATTGAAAATATTGTTTTTACAGTAATGCCTATTTAGAAGTCTTTTAGATTAAGTAAGATTTTTGTATAAAATATGTATCAAACAAAGGTATTGTACAGTTACATAATATTATATAAAATTACGGAGTGGTAATGTGTCTTACAAGTTATTGTTAGAAACGTTTTACTAATCTATTAATCTTAAAAAAATTGCCTGTGTGTTGTTGTAATTTCTTTTTATTACTTTTGATGACAGACTAGACATAATAAATAAGATAATATGAAGCCGTTTTTATGTCACGTAGACCTATTTTATTCTTATAAGAATACTTTTATGTAGAGTTATGAGTACCACAAATTAATGTCATGAGAAAATCGTAGAATTACGTAAGTCTGTTAAAATTGAATAAGGTAATTTAACGTTGTTGCGGGACACAACATTGTCCAATTATCTCATAGCTTTATCCATTTTTAACCCAAAATGTCTTTTTTTTTTTCACGATTATGTGACGCTTAGTATACAGCTGCTATTGCTTTAATGCCCAGAGCGACAACATTTCTTGTAAGATCAAGATAAAACACATTGTAATGTCGTATAATGTAATTTTACAGCCCCGGATCTTTTTATACTACTGATATACTGCTAAGATCATAAACTAGTATTTTGGTATATGGTTATCGTAGCGTATCGGCTATGACAGTCGAAGGAGACGCCGGCTTATGTTTGAGTATATTGCAGAATCGGGCGCAAACTACAGATTAGATTACTGAACAATCCAGCAACGATCTAGCTACATCAGTCTCCATTAATCTTTATTTAATGCGTTACGTATATTAGCCCAATAACAAAAGGTTAACTGTGCACGGAGGTGTATCTTCATAGATACATTGTCCATAATGCGCATTGAAATCGTTTTCTTATCATTTGTGACAATGTCGTTGAAGGATGAAGTGGTGCTCGCGTGACTTTATGTATGCTTGGCATATGACACGAGGTACAGGTGCTATGAAACTTGCATGCAACTACGCAAGTGCGACAATGCTGCTCCATAGAAGTAAATGTAAGTTAGGTTACGTTAGTAATATTACTTTTTCTAGATAAAAGGTAGGTACCATATGTCCTTTTCTATACCCCTGACAACGTGTATGCGAAATTTCTTGATAATCGCTACAGTAATTAAGGTTTGAATGCGTAACAAATAAACAAAATACCTCCCATTCGCATTTATAATATTAGTTACGATGCGAATACGATGACATAGGGTACTTTTCACCCAGAAAGAAAGTATTGTTCCCGAGGGATTAAAGTTTATTTTGTCCATGTTTGGCAAGGAGTGTAATGAGACTTAGGATGGCTTTTAGGCTCATTTAATTTGGATAAAAATAAAGCGTATATACTAATGTGGCACATGCGTATTATTACCTATACTTTATTTAAAAACGTGACTCATCTAAGTGCATTAATTCTATGTGAAATTATGTACATTTATTGTCAAAATGTAGGTTAACGCAAGCGAAGCCGCAGGCAAAATATAAATACATATCTATAAAGCTACACATCGTTGGGAAGTACGCTTAACACAAAATACACGGCCAAACAACTGACGGGCGTGAAATTTCTAGAAATATAATATAATATCAGCCCTGTATTAAACTGTCCCACTGCTGGGCACGGGGCTCTTCTCAGTATGAGAAGGGTTAGGCTATAGTCCACCACGCTGGCCTAGTGCGGGTTGGCAGCCTTCATATATATTCGAGAACATTATGGAGAACTCTCAGATATGCAGGTTTCATCACGATGTTTTCCTTCACCGTTAAACCAAGCGTTTTAATAATGACCACATGAGAAATATAATAATGACCACAAAATTTACAAAAGATTCTAAAAGAAATGTTCTTACTAATCAATACATACATATGCCTATATGCCCGAAGAGATAATCAAAAGTATATTACTCAATCAAATCCACCAATCGATCATCAATCCAAAGACCAATCCTCATGCACATCAGTCACATTTACTAACGTAAGATACGTTAGTAAATGTATCTTCTTTATAGCGTAAATCTTAATAAAATCTAAGCTAACATAAGGTTGAAAATTCTATACCACGAACAGTATATAAATCCCTCATAAACAACACGTACATATTTATAACGTCACAAACCACACAATAGGACACAAAGTTCGAATTCTTTAACCAAACAACATGAATTTCAGCTCCATGCATTCGCATTTCAATCACACTTCTAATCAAACACACCTTTGTTACTAGTACATAGAGGTATCTGAGTCAATTCCATTCTGAATTTGTCCTCACAGTTGGGAAGTGTTTGGAGGCTAGAACAAATATTGGACAACTTGGTAACCGCATCCCGAGTGCGGATTTTTATTGAAGTACTGAATACTAAGAAAACAGTGTCGATGTGATTTTTGTTGCTTTTGTATAACCCAGCGTTTTTGGTTCGGATTAAAGAAAAATATGTAGTTTCTGTTGCTTTTGCGTTGATTTATTACTGGCCGGTGAGTGTGCTATTTTTCCATACACGTCGGATAAATCGGACAGTGAGTTTTTTGGGTGGAAATTAAATCATACAATTTATTATGCGCTACTTGCTGCTTGCGGTTTAGCGCGGATCGAATATTAAAAATAGTTTTCAAATTATACGGCAGGTTGTCATTTAGCGACGTCCATTATTTGTCACTGTCATGCATTTTTTTGATATTCTTTATTCAAATATGAACGGTAGCCTATTACGCTTTGTATTTTTGAATATATTGTATTATAATAATAATAATAATATAATAATAATATTCTACCACATATACACAACACCATCTAGCCCAAACTAAGCAGAGCTTGTACTATGGGTACTAGACAATGGATAAACATACATATATACTTTTTTTTTTGTAAATACATACATATTATACATAGAAACACCCAGACCAAGACAAACATCCATGTTCATGCACACAAATGTTTGACTTGTGCGGGAATCTTACCAGTCGGTTACACTAACCACTACGCCATCGAGTCGTCTTTGTATGTGAAAAGCGATATGTAATTCTTTTTTCCTTTATATATAAAAGATGAATTATAGTTTTGTATTTTAGAGTATTTAAAATAGTTTTCAAATTATACGGCAGGTTGTCATTTAGCGACGTCCATTATTTGTCACTGTCATGATTTTTTTGATATTCTTTACTCAAATATGTAGCCTATTACGCTTTGTATTTTTGAATATATTGTATATGTTTAACTACGTTCAAAGCACGTTAATAATATACTTTCATATTTCTACACTTATAAAACCACTATCTTCTGACTAGCTTTTTCTGCAATAGTCCTAAGGTAATGTATACCGGGTAAACATCTTATGTGTTAATAGGGTTAGGGCCCAGTCTAACCCTATTAACATCAGTCAGTCGCCCAGTATCTGCGCGTCAGCTTAATCCATTTATGAGTAACGCATATATCATATTAGTAAAGTAAGAGCAACAAAAAGAAGACTGTTAGAAGTGAAGTGACTGTGAAGAACCTTGTTTACTTTAATTGGTAGGTTGTAAATAAACTGAATAAGCCGTCTTGTCCACAGCTGTAAGACATTGTGAGTTTGTTAGGTAAAATTTGATTCAACCCTTTTTTCCCGTAAATCTAGGTAAGAAATAAAGTGGTTATAGCTACCATAGGTGTTTGTGAATTAGTGGTCAAAGTACTCCTGAATCATCATAATAAATATGATCGATTTACGAAGAAAAGCCCGTAAATAAAGATTACTTGGTAACTTGTCACTGTAATGCCACTTGATCCTAAATAATACTATGAAAAATAGATTTATTTTGTTTTTGAATTCATGCCTACAGTATTATATTTCTATTTAACCTGTTATATCAAAGCGGCACACCGGCGGCCAGACACCATAGAATTTCGATTATATCTGGTATTCCAAGACTTGATAGGTTAAGTAGACCCGAAATGTTGATCTTGCTTTCAAATGTAAACGACTAGATAGGCGTCACCACAGGTGTAGAAATGTTTCGTTAGGTAAAAGATAGGAGTTGCCTGCCAGCCTTCAATAATGAAGTGGTTAAGCATTAGAAGCCAAAAACCTAATTCTAGATTACAAAAATTTTACGACGCCATCTAAAAAATAACTATACCACTACGCTAAACGGCGTCGTTTTCTTGAAAAGATTTTTCAATTTCATGTGCCATTATATTTATAGTCCACGAATAACTTGATTAGCCTTCAAAAGCCAAAGCTAGTTACGTCTTTAGAACTAAATTCTTGTATCGTCCGTGTCTTAAATTTTTTTACCATCTTACAAGCTGTAAGATACAATTGTTTTTCGTTTACATTCTTACTTAAATATTATAAATGCGAAAGTGAGTTTGTTTACATAATATTGTCTTCTATTTACGCGAATATTATTCATTGAAATTAAACTACTATATACGGATTTTATCGCGTTGTTTATTTGACACTTTATTACAACATTTTTGAAAACTGTTACATTATACTACTATTAAACTTTACGACCTTTTAAGCTAATTAAATTATTATTAAAACTATTTAGATTTAATTTAATTTTACACTTTCCCCGACATTTCGGTTGCTTTTCAGCAGCCATGGTCACGGGGAGACTAAGATGGTAGTTGTCTCAATGTTCCAGTGTAGTTATTTCAAAGTACCCGAACATAATTTAATCATTGGTGTTTCTATTTACGCAGAATGAGCTCAAAGTATCATGAAGTCTAGCTGTGGTTTGCTTCTTCTTGGGTTTGACTATTTGTATTACTGGATCCCAAGCTGGTGGTACTTTCCAACCATCTTCTCTATTAAAATTAGGATGTTTTTTGATTTCAATAGCCTCGCGAAGCATCCTTGGAAGGAATCGGTGTTCTTTAGCGAGAATCTGTGGTTTGTCAAATCTCAGGTAGTGGTTGGTCCCCTGTTGCACATGTTCACACACAGCAGACTTCAACGAGCGTTGGTGTTTTACATCAGCGATGTGTTCTTTTATGCGGGTGCCTATGTTTCTCTTGGTTTGACCAATGTATGAGAGTCCGCAGTCACAATCTATTTTATAGACCCCTGCATCTTGTAAAGGTAGTTGGCACTTGATGGATGGTAAAAATTGACTTATCTTCGTTGGCGGCTTAAAGTATGTGTTGATTGAAGCTCGCTTCAAGATGTAGCCAATCTTGTCAGTGACACCCCTTACATAAGGCAGTATAGCAGGCTGGCGCTCGACTGTGGCTGGCATTTC
Organism: Catocala fraxini; assembly: GCA_930367265.1. Taxonomy (NCBI): domain Eukaryota; kingdom Metazoa; phylum Arthropoda; class Insecta; order Lepidoptera; family Erebidae; genus Catocala; species Catocala fraxini. Next base: position 22,098,664 of record OV884038.1, read on the forward strand.
TCGGGATCTGTGACAGTGGCGCGGCTGTTGAAGCTTGTTGTCTTGCAATACTTGCTTAACATGTTGAAGCTCGGCGTCCAGGTGTTTGTTGTCACAGATCCCATGGGCTCTCTGAAACAAAGACATTCCCACGGTAGCTAACTGTTTAGGATGGTGGTGAGATTCACCGTTTAAGTACCTATTTGTATGGGTCTTTTTCCTATACACAGTGTGGCTCAAAGTATGATCAGGATTCCTGACAGGTGCAACAGGGGACCAACCACTACCTGAGATTTGATAAACCACAGATTCTCGCTAAAGAACACCGATTCCTTCCAAGAATGCTTCGCGAGGCTATTGAAATCAAAAAACATCCTAATTTTAATAAAGAAGATGGTTGGAATGTACCACCAGCTTGAGATCCAGTAATACAAATAGTCAAACCCAAGAAGAAGCAAACCACAGCTAGACTTCATGATACTTTGAGCTCATTCTGCGTAAATAGAAACACCAATGATTAAATTATGTTCGGGTACTTTGAAATAACTACACTGGAACATCGAGACAACTACCATCTTAGTCTCCCCGTGACCATGGCTGCTGAAAAGCAACCGAAACGTCGAAGAAAGTGTAAAATTAAATTAAATCTAAATAGTTTTAATAATAATTTAATTAGCTTAAAAGTTAGTAAAGTTTAATAGTAGTATAGTGTAACAGTTTTCAAAATTTTGTAATAAAGTGCCAAATAAACAACGCGATAAAATCCGTATATAGTAGTTTAATTTCAATGAGTTTGTTTGTTTCGCTCTAACACCTTAACTATACGACCGATCATGGAATTTCGCATACACGTTGTCAGGGTATAAAAACGGACATAGGGCACCTTTCATCCATAATATAATAATAGAATATAACATAATATAAAAATTTATTGACATAACCTAGAGCGAACCCTTGGGCAAAATATAGTTACTTATATAACACATGACTTAAATAGACAAAATACCGAAAAAGATAAAAACAAAAAGTTGTCATGTTCGAAGTGACAAAAGCCAAACTAAAGTTAAGTGGCAACTCTGGTAGCGCGACGCTATTCGTCTCAATAAAACTTTACACCTGGTGCGCGATGACGTAATAAATGGTTGAGACGCTGCGAACCTGTGTAACAAGCGGTTAGCGGTCACTGAACTTAAGGTTGCGTGTACTGAGGTGTAACAAAATATAATAATAATATGTTAGAAAATACCTGCGGTAAAAGAAACATAATAATAATATTTATTCGTTCCAAACAACATTGTTACAATGAATCTAGTCAAAAATTCAAAAGTATTTAGTATTCCATTTAGATCACGGTGACAACTGAATTAGTATGCATTCTGTGTGACAGCTGTCAGCGCCCGTCATAGAATTACATAGTATAAGCAGCGGTAACTGCAACTTATACTTATATAAGACTTTGGATTTTCGAACGAGAGGTCATTGATTCTACCTATTGTCTTATGTAATTAGCAACAGCTAAGGGTCTATTTACCGAAATATCTACATATAAATAGGCAAAGACAAAACAATTTAGTATATTTTCTCTCTGTATTTGTCAACAGATTTTATTAGCAATTGACGAGCCTTAGTTTGATCAATAAAAGGTATTGTTTTGCCACCTGCATAAGAAATGTATACTTTATCATGTATTCTTCATGCTGATATTTGGATCACTGGTTGAACAATAACATGATATAAATAGGCATTATATTACGTTAAGTTCTCATTATCAGAAAACATTTAAATTCTAAGACTGTTACGTCTTATAATTACATACTTCATTAAATATTAGTTCATATATATTTCTACATAAAAGTGAAACAGTCAAAAGTAAATAAAATAATATAAATACACAACTGTACTAAACTAATGATCAATTATTCCAAAAGACATTCAGTTGACAGGCACCTTAAATATCTTTGCGTTAGCATTTATCATTCATCATAATGATAAATAACATTATCAATAACGCTATTTTTACGCAAAAATATGTTACTTAAGATGTGATATGAAATCACTATTTATGTTTAATGTAACAAATATTTCACTGTCACAAGATTTGAATGACAAAACCATTTAGTTTTCAGGTGAGTGATGGTGCTTAGTGGAGCACGTTTCGACGTTATAAGAGCCTACTTATAATAAAACGATGTAGCTGACCCGCTTAACTTTGCCTGCGCCACATGAGAGAATTGTCCCCGTATTTACAACATTTTTCATTGATGGTCCGCTTCTATTGCTCGTAGCGTGATGTTATATTAGCTTATAGCCTTCCTCGATAAATTGGATATCCAATATTAAAGATTTTTTAAATTCGTACTTGTAGCTCCTTAACCAAACAAATAAACTCTCCAGTTTTATAATATTAGTAATGCTGTGTTTTTTATAATTGCAACTCTCGGTAGGTTAATTCTTGTGACGCAAGAACGACAAAGGAAATCCAGACTCACAACATCTTTTTGTGGATTACGCAAATGTTTGCTTGTCCTATGTAGGAATCGAGTCAATTTGGTGCTTTTGCAGTGGCGTGGGAATCACTTAAGGCCCTGGTGGCTAATTCTCACGAAGTATACAGTTTTGTTTTAACTCTTTTGATTGTACACTACATTTGTCATTTTCATTCGATTTAGGTCTATGAGCAATAATAACTCAATAGATATGTCACTTTCATAGTAATGGAAGTCGAAATTGTGGTCGAGATTATTTGGGCATTAATAAATAGCACTTGTGTTAGCAAATTGAACTAACAAGTAAATTACTCGTAGCTCTTCTTACCTATTGCACAAAAGGTAAGGAAAGAGCTTACTTGAGAGATACAGTTATCATTTCTTTTTAACTATTAATACAAGGGAATGTTTTAAATCGATTCTGTTTTGTGAACTGTAGGAACGATCCTAATTGGTACGTTTTCCAGTCGATACTTTTCGTGCGCTAATAAAATAGTGCTTTTTTCAGTATATAATTATTGTCTATGAGACAAAAAGGTCTAATTCATGAGAAACAGCAACCACCGCCTTGCATGCAGGCCTTAAATATGTAGGCCAGTCCAAGTAAGTATGTATATATCTTATGTGGGGGCCAATCAGTGCAGACCGGCGACACTTCGACCCAGTGGGATTTTTTGTGTCGACACTCTCCCAATGACGACTGCCATAGATGTTTATGGCAGCCGGGACCGACGGCTTAACGTGCTCTCCGAGGCACGGAGCAGGCGATAATTGTCAATCAATACGCACATAATTTCGAAATGTCATATATCTTCCGAATGTCAGAGGTGCGTGACGTGGGTTAAAACCCGAGACCCTCTGCATTGCAGTCTGTTGGTGTCCAAGTAAGTAAGTCCTGTATATCTTATAGGTAGTGCAAATGGGACTTCGGTGATAGTGCTCAGCTCAGCATGTAAACAAAGCGTTTTTACGAATTGTTCACGGTCATTGCGGAGTCAGTCAACACCCATTTCACCGGTCGATTATTTTTTATCAGTAAGACTTACACAATTTACTTTTGTACAAAGGTCCGCAACACTGAGTGATGTGTGGCCTAAGTGATAATTTGCTTTAAACCACAGGTTAAAACTATGCTAGCACACAAATATTTGCAAGACAATAATCTGCGTTTTCAGACAGTCTTTACTGCTTCAACTTTAAAGAGTATTAACGCAATGGTAACGCATAATATTGTAGACTTTATCTAATCTTATCTTATGTGGAGGCCAGTCAGTGTAGACCGGCGACACTTCGACCCAGTGGGATCTTTTGTGTCGACACTCGCCCAATAACGACTGCCATAGATGTTTATGGCAGCCGGGACCGACGGCTTAACGTGCTCTTCCGAGGCACGGAGCAGGCGATAATTGTCAATCAATACGCACATAATTTCGAAAAGTCATATAACTTCCGAAAGTCAGAGGTGCACGACGTGGGTTCGAACCCGAGACCCTCTGCATTGCAGTCTGTTGGTCTCCCCACTGAGCTATCGCTGCTCTCATAAATGTAGACTTATTGTTACCGTTGTATAAGTTTGCAATAAAGTACAGCTGATCCTAAGGTTTCAAGTTCGAATTCGGAATCGGAGAATGTATTTTTATGCTTAGTAATAACAGCGCGACATTTGTAAATGTGTTTAATACAGTAGAAAACTCGCTGTATCGTGTAAAAATATATCAGGCAAATTGTGAGTGTATTATTTTATACTCATATTTTAGATACAGTTGAATATATACATATACCACTGAATAGTCAGAGGTATATGTATATGTTAAACTGTTGTATGAAGACATAGGTCTTCATACAAAACATAGACGTGAGTCTAGTTGTGTATGTAATTTTAAAATCATATAGTACAATGTTCAATGTTCATCTCTACTTAACTGGACAAATTTTAAAGAAAATACTTAACCAAAAACCGTAACCGAACACATGTAAGAGCTATCCAGCAGATCGTAATCGATTGTATCTCCAGTAAACATATCAAGGCTCTCAAGCAATTTATGTCTTGGTTGAAGACACAAAACTTATAAACTGCGGCGCAGACGGGATTAATAAAAAGGGTCAACACAACTCTCAGAAGATTGGTCTCCATTCTTGATATTGTTAGGTGTGGAGCTCAACGGTACCTTGTTAAATAAATACTTTATTTACTTATATTTATATACACATGGTGTAAAAAGCCAGTTGGTGTAAGGCGCCGAAGTAACGAGTTTTATACCCACAACAGGTAAAATGTAGCTACGTAAACCACTAATGATTATTAGGACTTATATTGCGTAGATACAACCCCCAATAGATTCAAAATTCTTCGAAAATAATACACGCAAACACTGCAGGTCTAACTTAAAAGAAAAACACGATGAATTACCAAATAATGCTCTACAACTTTATTGTTTATTATTTTAGTTTCCAATATTCAGTACTACACAAAAAAAAATATTCGCTTTTCAAACAGAAAGCAAACCCTCAATTTACAAGTCAAATCCTTGATAAAATCCATGCGAACAACCCTCGTAGCGGTTCAATATTCAAAACTTACAATATAAACAAATACCGAACGTTCGTCTAGACTTTGAAGCATTCCCAACGGAGAAACAGATCGAATTACTTAAGTACTGTTTTTATATTCACATCAAATAAAATAAGCAAGATACAATTTTAGTGCTTATAGTAAAAATAGAAAGTATAATGGCCAATTTAATGAAGAGAGCTATACACAAATCATAATAAAAAATATTATTACAGGAAAGTTTCTAAGATGGAAAGATCGTGCAGATTAAACGTTGTTAAAACTTTATATGACAATCCTGCTATTTACTATCTTCGTAATATATGTATATATCGCAGAATCAACACAGAGGCACAATTATTATAATCGCTATTTATTATCGTTAATTTAGAATAATGCCATCTATCATCGTTTGTCGGAAACGTCAAGCAGTATGCTTGGATGAAGTCGATACAAGGCGTGGCAGGTCTTGTTTGACAGCTGTCAGTTGTCATTAGACGCACTTGACTGTCGAGAGGTCGTTTTGCCAACCCGTATCGAACTTACCGTGTTGCCGTACTCTATTCAAAGTTTAATCCATTTCCATCAGCTCGATAACTTGTGATTTTGTTATTTTGTTATCGGGAATAAATAAACGGTTGTAATGCGTGTTGAGACTATTATTTCGTAATTGCACCATGTCGAACTCGGACTCTGATAACGAGGTACCCCAAATGGGTGAACTACCTTCGTTATTTATATTACGAAGATAATTATGGTAGGCTTATTATTAGAGAGAATATTATAATATTATCTCTGGTATAGTTTTTACGTCATCATGTATTATAAAGAAAGTGACAAAACGAGAAGATAGTTAAAATAATAAACATAATATATTTTATTTTGATTGCACGGATGGCATAATGGCATAGGTGGTCACCTCGCCACTGCCACTATGCCGAGCCAATGTTGTGAGTTCGAATCGCACACGGGACAAAAATTCATTTTAAATAAATTCAATTAAAATTCATAGCCAGTTGCACTCACTGATCGGTAAACGATTAGCGAGGTTAAGCAACGTTGGGTGCTGTCAGTCTATAGATGGGTGACCGCTTAGAGGTATTTCATCTGAGCGTCTCCGTGCTTCGGAGGGCACGTAAAAGTCGGTCCCGGTTGTTGTCAAATTGACAGCAGTCGGTAAGCCATGTCAGGCCTACGGGCGGCTTGAACAACTTTAACTTTTTTACTTTACTACTTACTTTTAACTTTAACAACCACACGAAAAGAAGAAAAAGAGTCTGGGTGTGATTTGTGTCCGTTGTTTAATTGTTTGTTAAGTGTAGTAGAGCCTCGCTGATTTCAGCATAAATGGGCCGGCTCGACCGGGGAAGTATTATCCTCTCACAGAATATTGACGTGAAATAGCAGTATTCCTACTGTTGTGTTTCATTCGGTGAGTGAGAGTGCCGGAGGCCCAATTACCCTCTTTCCCCCTTCCCGCTCCTTCTTCTTACCAATTCCTTTTTCTCTTCTTGCTTTCCTAAAGGGTCGGCAACGCGCAAGTGACGCCTCTGGTGTTGTAGGCGTCTATAGGCTACGGTAACCACATAGCATCAGGTGGGCCGTATGACTGTTGCCAACATAAATGTATAAAAAAAATCTGAAAGGAAAAAATTATGTTCATAAATTTACGCCTGCATAGTTTTTAAGCGATAGGCAGATACATGTCCGTGTATTAAACCAACGCCATGTCCATAATAAAAATCACATAATATAATAAAAGCTGTGCTTTTGGCCAGGCACTATATTTCTAGACTTCATGTCCCTACATAGCATTTCTTAACGAAACAAGACGATAACACTTTACCCGACCTAGGAATCGACCTACAAAACATACGTAAACTCATGCTAAGGCACTAAAAAGGTAATATTAGATTATCCCGCGGCTCTGTGACTGAATAGGTTAAGTAACAAATATGATATATACTAATACTAGTAGTTTTCCCGCGGTTTCACCCGCGTAAGTCCCGTTCCCGTGTGAATATCGGTTTTCACCCTTTTCACCCCCTTCAGGGTGGAATTTCCAAAAATCCTCTCTTAGTGCTCCCCTACACTCTCCAAGGAACATACATGCCAAATTTCAGCTTCTTGCGTTCTCTAGTTTCGGCTGTGCGTTGTCTGTCAGTCACTCAGTAACGGAAGAGTTTTATATATATAGATTATAAAAAGCGAAGGATTTGTTTGTTTGTAATTCATAAACTCTGAAACAACTAAATTGATTTTGATAATTATTTCATCATTAGAAAATTTCTTCTATCTAAAAGTAACATAGGCTATATATAACAGTAATCACAAATGTAGATGAAACCGCGCGGGACAGCTTGTAATTTATAATATTACTAGATTTTACCCGTGACTGTGCTTGTGTAAATGTAGGTTAGGTAAGGTAAGTAACATTGTTTTTTTCTGAATGAAAGGCCTTCTCTGTATCCCGGACAAGGTATATGCGAAATTCCATGATGATTGGTCGAGTAGTTAAGGCGTGTAAAAGTAACAAATAAACAAACAAACAAAATCACATTCGCATTTCTAATATTAGTTAGGATTTTATTAGATGTCGTAGTCATGCAATGTACAAGTTTAAATGGCATCATAATAATTGGTTGTGCTGTTTCTGCATAACGCGATCCAAATGAGAAGGCAATTGTCTGCAAAACAGATTAAGTTGGCTTAAATGCGATTGCTGGTTTTTGCAGCAGATTAAAATAAGCGTCTTAACGAGAATCTGTTTGCATTTTGTATCTTTTGTTTAGTGCAATTTGTTCTTTGCGTTTAATTTACATTAGCCTGACCTGTTAGTGATATTTTAATATAACAAGGGACCAAGATAATTTTATTTGAAAATTGACTTCGAATTTGCAGTTGACTTTCAATTAACTTAAGAAGTTATTAGTTTTGAAGAATATTAAACAAAAATAAAGTAACATGATTCTAAAATTATAAAAGTTATGAATTAAGTGAATATACGTTGATTATGGTAATGTGATTGGAATAGGCTAAAGCTGTCAAGTATTGGATGATGTTACGTATAAGGCAAACCGTTCGAGAAGTGTCGCAATCCAGCGTAGTGGTAATATTCAATACATGTAGCATTGTTACTACGCTTCGGCCGTTGAATAAGAGTTGCAAAGGCTTTTATAACTACTAGCGGTCGCCTAGTGGTCAAAATTCGACCAAAATTCCTAAGCTTCCTACTTTGTTTTATGTTTTTCTCTATTACTTATAAATAAGGTATAGGTAACCATAGTTACAAAGAATTGTATGACGTCAGACGAACAATGTCGACATACTAAGAACGCGATTCGACTGCGTGTGTCAAATGCATGGTTGTGTGCGTGTAGTGTTTTTTCATTAATTAAATGTACTTCTCATGCATATTTTATAAAATATATTAGTATTCGCTCCTCCTTCTCCATATAAACTTTAACTGTGCCAAATTTCATACTCCTCCGACCGCGCAATTTTCGTAATAAGTAGTACAAAGTTTTTGCTTCACGTATTAATATATAGATGTACCTATCGCATTCCTATTACACAACATTTTATTATTTTCCTTGAAGGTACTACAGGCTACCAGGTGTAACCGCAACCACTTACCATCAGCTGGACAGTAGACTTCTTTGCCGCAAATAAAACAAGTATATTGTAGCACTAATCTAACGCTTTATAATATATATTAATATAATAATATCAGCCCTGTATTAAACTGTCCCACTGCTGGGCACGGGCCTCTTCTCAGTGTGAGAAGGGTTAGGCCATAGTCCACCACGCTGGCCCAGTGCGGGTTGGCAGACTTCACATATCTTTGAGAACATTATTGAGGAGTCTTAGACATGCAGGTTTCCTTACAATGTTTTCCGTCACCGTTAAAGCAAGCGATAATTAACTATTCAATACGCACATAACTTCGAAAAGTCAGAGATGCGCGCCTTGGGATTGAACTCGAGACCTCTGCGTGGCAGTCCAACGGTTTCCCACCAGGCTATCGCTGCTATTATTTATATATTATATATTATTTGCAGTCAATGCTCCAAGAACTTAGCGCCGCAAGCCTCGAGGTGGGACTAGCGATGAATCGGTCCAAAACCCAAGTAATGTCCAACAGCACGAGACGTAAGGTAGAGGTAGATGGAGAGGAAATACACTATGTCGACGAGTATATCTACTTGGGCCAGTTAACAACTTTCGAAAACAGGCAGGAAAAAGAAATCGATCGCCGCATCGAAAACGCCTGGAAAAGCTACTGGTCCATGAAGACGCTAATGAAGGGAGACTTACCAATCTCCCTGAAGCGAAGGCTCGTCGACATGTGTATTCTTCCCATCCTAACCTACGGTGCCCAGACATGGTCTCTGACCGAATCGCAGAAATTCCGCCTCGGGGTTTGCCAAAGAGCAATGGAGCGCAGTATCTTGGGCGTAAAAAGATTAGATAGAGTGCGTAACACCACGCTGCGCTCTAAAACGGGTATAGTGGACGTAGGCAAAAAGGCTGCTAGGCTGAAGTGGGATTGGGCGGGTCATGTCATCCGTATGCATCCTGACCGCTGGGCAAAGATCACTACAGAATGGGAACCTGAAGATGGACGGCGTCGCCGGGGCCGGCCTCGAAAGCGATGGCGTGACGATTTGAGCACATACCAGGCGGGCTGGCAACAGGTGGCGCTGGATCGAGAGGCATGGAAGAGTTTGGGGGAGGCCTTTGCCCAGCAGTGGGACAGCCTAGGCTATTTATAATAATATAATAAAATATTATTTGCATAGATAAAGTATATTATTATATTCATTGCCGACACGGCATGAAGTCAACTTTATTCAATAGACCATTCTTGCATCGAGAGCATATACATGTATAATTATAGACATCTGGGTCTAAAATTTAATTTACATTGAGCTGCTCAGGCCATCTTATCAAGACCTCGTGATCGTATGCGAATACCAGACTTACATAAACCATGAAGCTAGCGTGGCTGACTAAATTTCACTTTGTTTTTAAGTTATGGAACAACGATGTGTACCCGTCCTTTCAAGACCTTATAGGTCGGGGCTACAACACCTATCCCGTGCCGTATCCCCAGAGGTCTACGTCTACCCGAACATTGTTGATCTCTTTCAAAACTTGTCGCGGCCTGGGGACAAATTTCAATAACATTTCATTCCACAGCTATTTCTTTTGCTTTATCATTTCTTTGTCGATCTGGTGTGCGAAATATTTATAAAGAGTATTGTTGTCCCTTTAATAACATATCTCATTATAAATAGTCCAACTACTGCACACCGGTTTGTTTTTAGCAATAATAAGCCATGGTTTACTCAGTCCAGTGCGTGTTAATAAATTTCACACATCTTTAACAACATTATAAAGAACCTGTGTAGAGAACTCATAGATATGCAGGTTACCGTATAATAATATTTTTATTTACGGTAGAATCGTAGTGATGGTTTAATAATACGCATGTAACTTTGAAAGGTCAGACGTACCATAGGATCGCATGTAATACCCCTGTGAAATACTACTTTGATTACCCCACAAAATTATTTTACAGGTATTGAAATACAAAATAAAGCTTGTTGAAAGTTATAATCTAACTCGAACCGAAGAATTACAATAATCTATGTTTAATAATAAATTATGTACAGTACTATTATTAGAACAAAATAATACTAATTCTTTCTAGAGATGTATAACTCTGCAAACCGTTTGAAGAAAAAAATGTATCATCTATAATACATGTATGTAGCTTCAACATGACCAATCTTAGAGAAAGCATCATACAAAAATAAATCATACAAACACTTTACGTGATAATGTCTTAATCCCAGGATATAGAGGTCAAGGTGATCACTACGAATTACATAAAAGTAAAAAACCTGTCCAGTAAAACAATGGAAAATAAATGTATTCATACAGAGATGCTCACACGTCAAGGCTGGATTTTGGGAAGAGGAGCAGAGGGGTCAACTGGAACCGCCACAATTCTTTTTTAACGAAAATGGGTTTATTTTGTTCATAAATTATTCGGCCTCTCCACATCTCCGATGCCCAGCTCCTAAGCTTTTAATCCAGCTATGTTGTTTGAACTCGTCAATATGTGTGTGTGTATGGTTACGACCGTCGCATTAGCCGGCTACGTGTAATTTCGTAATTTATGACTTGACCCACGGTGCCATGTGTGCAGTCCTTATATATATTTTTTTACCAATACTAACGGAATGAATGGGATTAGAATGTATATATAACCAATAGAGATTTTAGTAATATTGTTTATTAATTCCATCAATAAGTTACTTAAGCTAAGATTTTAAATACAAAATCATAAAATTCATTCATAAATAAATAAGATCAGAAGCCTTCTAAATTTGATAGAACATACACATGACCGAAAACGGACGCAACATACTTTGTTGTGGCGTAACTACATATTTTGTGTGTGTGACAAGTGCCACCTGTACTTAAATAGCTCGTGGAGGACATAGCGCGCCGTATACTCAAACATCAAATAGTTTTTAATCCTTCACTTTGCAACTAACATTAAAGCTGCTTTTCCAAAAAAATAAATGTGAACGTCATGTGAATTAAAAATAATAATTGTTATTTTATGCTAGCATTCAATTAATTTTTAAATTCGTATGATATTATTTCTTTTAATTTCGTGACGAGCTAACTTAATCTATTCTTCAAATGAAACCTCGTTAAAGTTACAAATCGAGTTGGCCAGTAACTATTTTGACATCTGTCAAATTGTTAAGAAAACAATTAAGACGAATGTCATGTCGTGGTCGCTAATAAAATATTGTTATTGAACAAAGTGTCTCGTCATCCACTATACGGATAAATGAAATATTATATTAATCGTCCGTGGACGACTAATTTATTTTATTTGTCCGTTTATTGAACGACTAGCAACAACCGTTATTGAAATGCTGCCTCGGTTATTTTATAATTCGAATGATTTGCTATATTGATAAAGTGATTGTTATTAATGGATTGCTAACTGGCAAGCCCTGACTGCCACTATTGACAACACTGCTCTGCCACTGCTAATACGCCAAGCGGTACGCTGTGTAAATTAACGGCTCGATGTCACAATATTTATATATTGTGACATCAAGCCGTTAATTTACTTTAAAACAAAAAGCGAAACATATAATATATATATTGATTCTTCTTCTTATTTAAGTCTAAGTGAGTTGTCGGTGTAGCTTGTCTCTCCATATCTGTCTGTCTAGTGCCATTTCTTGCATTTCTCTGTACGACATGACACCTAACTTTTCCCTGATCTGACTAATGTAACTTATTCTTGGCCTTCCTCTTCCGCGCTTTCCTTCTACCTTTCCCTCAATGATGTTTTTAATAAAAGTGTCATGTCGTAAGAGATGGCCAACCATTTTATGTCTTCTAGCTGCAATAGAGTTAAGTAGCGTTCTGGTTTCATAGATCTTTACCAAGACGTCCTCGTTCCTAACCATTTCTGTCCAGCTAATCTTTTCCATTCGATATTTCATATACGTATAATATAAATGATATATTATATTAATTATTTATTATATATATTATATTATATAATATTTCACGTATTAATGTATAAATCATTCGATATATATATTAATACGTGAAGTAAAAACTTTGTACACCTTTTTATAAAATATGCATTGGAAATACATTTAATTAATGAAAAAACACTACACGCATACAACCATGCGTTTGACACACGCAGTCGAATCGCGTTTGTAGTATTTCGAAATTGTTCGTCTGACGTCGTACAATTTTTTGTAACTATGGTTACCTATATCTTATTTATATGTAATAGAGAAAAACAAAGTAGCAAGCTTAGGAATTTTGGTCGAATTTGACTACTAGGCAACCACTAGTATCATCTAAATTGACTTGTTATTGCGGAACCAATTCTCCTCCTAATACAAGTCTTAACAAGAATACTAATGATTTCGAATTGCGTAAACGGCATAGAGGTACAAGTGGTCGCCTTGCTATTGCCATTTCGTCCAGCGCTGTGGTTCAATCCCTACATGGAACAAAAAATTGTGTGAACCACAAATAGTATAAATGTTCCAAAAAGAACTACTTCTGGTGCAGGAGTTGTGTTTAAAAATATAAGAGCAATATACCTGCTTTTTCTATCTAATACAACACCAATTTTAGAAGCTAATATTATGTCTTCGCTCTTTAGACAGGTAGTACAATTACTTCATACACTTGATCGTGGTGCTACAACCTCTTTAAACTAATAATTTTAACGCGCCAAACCATCCTCGAAGCACGGTCACTCTCAAACTTGGTTATTCAAAGTTAAGACAAAACCTCTTGCCATCCCTATGGTCCAATTATAAGTTTATTCACAAAGTTGCCAGACTTCGCTAAGCGATGCAATGCATATACAATGTTGTCTCTAAGCCCTCAACCATGCATAACTTAGAAATAGAGCAAACTTCCCTTGACAATATATAGATGTTGAAGCTTTGTGAAATTGTTATTCTAACTGCATAGACAGTGCTGTGCTTTTAGTGTTATCCCTGCCGCTGCCAGTGAGTGAGTGTTGTAAATTAGATGGGTACCGAATTTTATGAGTTAGGTGAGGAGCTGGGTATTGTAACACTCGCCATATTGAGAAGCCTACATTTTTACAGTCTCTTTATTGGTGTCTAGACACTAGCCTAGACTAGCCAGGCACTAGGTGTTTTTGACACACCAGCGTATACACTAGTAATACTAACTTGGGTCAAGAGGACCCGGCTTGAATCTCGAGTAGAGGCAGCAAAAATGTATTCAGTAGCGACTCGAAAAGGTCTGTGACCGGAATAACAGGTAAAGCCGTTGGTCCGACGCCTAATCTGCATGATAGTAAAAAACATTAAAAAACGTGTGTTGCGCACTATTATAATTATGTTCTGCGCAGGCAGTTTGGTAAGATTTGCAACCGTGTCCGAAATTCAATCTAGAGGACACGAGTAAAAATATTCGTTTGTACATATTCTTCTCCCTAGCCTTTATTATTCCCAAGTCACTTGGGGTCGGCTTTTCTAGACTAACCGGATTTGACTGGATATCAGTTTTTACACGGAGCGGCTGCCACCTGACCTCCGCAACCCGAAGGCTAACGATACCCTAAGGCTAGACCAGTGTCAGGATATTATAGGGTACTGACTTCCCAATAACGACTGCTATAGATGTTGCAGCCGGGACCGATGCAGCCGGGACCGACGGCTTAACGTGCTCTCCAAAGCACGGAGCAGGCGATAATTGTTAATCAATACGCACATAATTTCGAAAAGTCATATATCTTCCGAAAGTCAGAGGTGTGCGACGTGGGTTCGAACCCAAAACCCTCTGCATTGCAGTCTGTTGGTCTCCCCACTGAGCTATCGCTGCTGTTCGTTTGTACATATTATAGAACAGAAATCATTTTGAATTCAAAAAGGTATTCAGATCCTGAGTTTATTTTGTGTCTGTTATTTCAAATTATGCTAACTCGTGACCTGTAAAAGCGTACTATCAAAATCAAAAATTCAAAGCGATTAAGTAGGATGATTCCTTGATTATATGCATAGTATGAGACTTGCCAATAAACATTGCTTTAGCCATAATCTACATCATATTTAAACACAATAACAGTGTACTCGTTAGTTTATTACTACGGTACGGTTTACGGCCATATTCAAGCTCTATATATGGAACCTAAAAATAGCTTTTCAAATGTGAGGGTGATTCCCCTTTATATACGTCAATAGCTTATCGCACCTTTATAAATCTATGTCGTGAGAGTATGCAAAAGGTGTGTTTGAAGTAAAACAATTATTGTTGCAGAGTTACACTTTAGATTCAGATTCGTTTATTTGCCAGAATGTAGTACATACAACAGATGTCAATAATTGCAGTCATGGTTCATACATTCTACTATGACAATGGTGTGCAAAAAGGTCTTATTATATAATATTATAATTTACAGTCTATTCTAGGAAACACTTGTTTCGTTTATTTATAATATTTATCAGGACAATACATGTGAATGCAAAATGAAGTTGTTGTAAGAGAACAGGAAATAGAGACGCCAACTATAACCATAGAGTTAAAATTATGTTGCAAACATATTCCCGGGGGAAAAGTACTAAGTTATGCTTTTAAAGCTTACATTTGATTTTTAGAAATTATTTTAATTAAATAAATTTAAGTTTTTAGAAATAGCTCAAGGTGGGAGAGAACTTTATGATAGTTATTATAGAAAATATAAAATGAATTAAAGTCTTTAAAATAATCTTACACAATAGAATTGACATACTACAGTGACTCTTCTTTATTATCTTAAAGCTAAAATTATGAAATTATACACAATCTTGTTTAATTGTTGAAAACATTAGGTTTTAAAATATATGCTAAAATTATTTAAATTAAATTACTATATTTATGTTTCTATAGGCAGTACACACAACTTGCTTATGGCTCTACGATCCATTTTTAAAGATGTTTTAGTTTTAGCGACCCTTGGATAAAGGCCAGGTTAAGAGCACCTTGAACCGGCGGGCGTGTATGAGGAATGTGATAAAAGTGAATGAAGCCAGAGAAGTTTGTCAGGATCGTAGCAAATGGAAATCCTTAGTCTCTGCCTACCCCTCTGGGAAACAGGCGTGAATCTATGTATGTATGTTTCATCCTTAACAAGAACTAAACTACCTTCCTCAACATTAGGCTGACTCCAGTGCCATTTGGGTCTGCTGTTTAACTGCGACAAATATTGTTTGTGCCACGCGTTCCAAAAGTGTTGTTTCCGGGTTTCGGCACCACTATATTTGAATTAAAACAATTCTTGTTCTAGAATTACACTTGTTTCGTTTATTTATAATATTTATCAGCACAATACATGTGAATGAAAAATAAAGTTATTGTAAGAGAACCTAGGGATGCCAACTATAATCATAGAGTTAAAATTATGTTGCAAACAGGTGTATCAAACTACGGACTACAATCATTGCTGCTGCTTTAGAGGCTACCATCAAATTTTATTAAATGCTTGAGTATGTTCAGTAATAGTTCATGGAGAAATGGTTGCAGCACCTTACAGCTCTTATGATTTGTAAACAAAAACTTGGCGATTAAAAAGAGTGACCATGAATTTCTTGCCCGTTCTTCTCACGAGCCTTACACCCTTGCTTTGCTGAACGTGGCAGTAAATGTAAATTCGCAGATAAATAAGTGTAACTTTGACATTTATAAGTATGACCTTGTAACCTAATCTGAATAAATTTATTTTGAATTTGAATTTGAATTGGAATATTAAATTCACATTGGAACTGCTTTGAATAAGCCCATGTTTATTACTTTATTGGTAGATAGTTTTAGAATAACTCAACAGAAAAACTTAAAATAGTTTGCTTGGCTCAGGAATTAAACCGAAATGTTATCATCATAAACGTAGACCAATGTGATAGTTATAAACAGGAACAATTCCTAGCAGCGGAAAACACGTTTAAAAAAAATGAAGCATCTTGCCTCTGGCGTCACTCCTTGCCGCTATAACACCAAAAATGCGACGCGGATTCGCCTCAAACTAAAATTAAGCATAGTTCTGTGCGATGCGATAAAAGTGAACAAATATATATTATATTTGTTCAGTTGCGATTGGTTAGATGCAGCGAACACAGAACAAACTTTCACCAGTGAAAACAGCCGAAATGTCAAGCCAGCATCTGTTCTGAGCTTTTATCCGGCTTTCGACACCTTTCGAAGCTCGATTGTTTTTATTCTAACCAAACATAGTTTTATAACTATTCGGAGCAAGCCTGTTGTTTTTCTAGTAATAATAGACATTTCCCATTTGGAGCGAACTTCGTCATAACAGTGAGATATTTGGTCAGAACAGTGTCTCCAATATGAAAAGCACAAAACCAACCATACTAATTGTTGTGTTATTCGAATATTTAATCGAATAGTGTCCAATAGGTTAGTTATTTCAGAGTATTGTATTATTTACTAGATTTAGCCCGCGGCTTTGCCCGCCTAAATGTAGGTTAGTAGCAGTACTTATTTCTGGATTAAAAGTACCCTATGTCCTATTCTGTAGGTACCCCTGACAACGTGTATGGGAAATTTCATGATGATCTATGATGATCGGTCGAGAAATTAAGGAGGCGTGAAAGCGTACCTAACAAACGAAGAAACAAACTCACTTTCGCATTTATAATATTATATAGTTAGGATTTTGGCAGGCAAATATTTACATTACTTAAACTCTAAAATCTACACTAATATTATAAAGCTGAAGAGTTTGTTTGTTTTGTTGAACGCGCTTATCTCAGGAACTACTAGTTTGAATTGAAAAATTATTTTAGTTTTGGAAAGCCCATTCATCTGGGAAGGCTATAGGCTATATAACATCACGCTACAACCAATAGGATCGGCGCATCAATGTAAAATGTTGCAAAAATGGGAAAAGTTCTCTTATGTGAAGCATACGACGTTGCGCGGGTCAGCTAGTATAAACATATAAAATCTACTTAAATAATAAATATACAAGCCTTTCAAATCTGGTTATAGGGGTAATTGTCAAATAACAGAAAAATAATGCACGATACAAATTGTGACGTAACTGCTATTTAAAAGCAACTGCCCGAGTATCCCCACTACAGGCCCACTTTTTTATATCTGCATTAAAATATTTATTACTCCCTTTTGCCACCAATTTTCAAACTGCTTGCACAAAAATATTTATTTTGATTGCTTGTCTGACTTTACTCTTGTCTGAAAAATAATGTACCAAATCAAAAACCGATTATTAACTACATAGGATACAAAAGAAAAATATCACTGACGCATTTATCATCACTACACGTGCCTAAATAAGTTTAGTACACACAGCGACACATCAACCTAGACTGTTTGGACTTTGAGCTATTAGAAGTTGAACGCTGCGAATCGTGCGAGAGAGTGCGTTATATTTTTGTTATTTTGTCTCATTCACGCTGAACGGGACGCGACGCTCTATCCTAACCATTACATCGTCACCACTATGCACTATCCCTTGCCGACAATTCTCTATATTGTATGTAGCGTATTTATGCGTATATAGGATATATAACTCGATGTGTAGCCGTGTGTACATACATATATATATACATAGACATGCAAATTGACGTCAGTACAGATGTTTGAGTGAGGTATTGTGCTGACTCCAGCGTGGAAGAATACACCTCATTCTTGGTAAGCCGTCTTCATGCATAATTGCTCTAAGAAACAAGGAGTCCATTGGTCACCGTTTGACAGGATCTGTATCAATAGATTAGCAATTTAGTAGTCTGCATAATATATATAACTGATTTTTGTCTTTTAGAGTTCGAAAAACTCTTATGCAACAGGTTTGTCCATCCGTCCGTCCGTCTGTCCGTCTGTCTGTTATACAACTTTTAACTCAAAAACCGTAAGAGCTAGAGACTCGCGGTCAACGCCATTCGACTCAGCATAGTCGATATAACCCTAAAATGACTATGACCTTGGACCTCTGACCTCAAGGTCACTTGATACCACTTTTTATAACTCTAAGATTAACGGCAATCCATGGCCGTTTCTCACTTGTTTAGAACTGCACTGATAGCGTAGTTGTTTAAGTGATCACCTCACCGCTGCCACTGCATCGCGTATCGTGCAAGACCTTGGGAGAGGTCCATGTCCAGCAGTGGACGTCTTTCGGCTGAGATGATGATAATCTTTTCGTCTCCCGCTTTTGTTGGGAGGGTAGTGGAATTCCTTTTCCTAGGTCCTCCTAATGCTACTAATTAAATTCACTGTGGGTGATTGGGGTTGGGTTGGGTTGGGTTTGAGATAAACTCGGTATTTTGCACGGTGATTACTACTGAATCCAAATTTAGCTTGTAGCTGACTACACAGGTATTGCATTGCATTACAAGTCCTAATAAATAAAATTGTATGACTACATTTCTACAGAAAACTACGAAGTTTTGCCGAAATTTTCCCTGGTCTTATTACCCAATAGAATAACTTTCCCCTTTTTTTCTATCATGATGATGAACATGCTTTGCCGTAACCTATTAACACTTGCGAGTGCCTACTCTAGAAAAATAATTAAAGCAGTAATAAAAGAAATGAAATGGAAGAGCTTTAGACATTGATAATTTTACATAAAATATTTGAGATAGTTTTACGATACATTTAGCGACATAAGTTTTGGTATAAAAAGCAGTCTTGTCGCTATCTGTGTTTTTCCAGACCAAGCAAAAATGGTTTCCTCGAGCAAGCCAGTGCGTTTGTGCCTTCTACAAAAAATGAGCAACAGCGGGCTCATTCACAGGACTGCTGCACGAAAAACTGCTATACTAATTTTGCTCTGAACCGTTAAATAAATACTGGTCATGCTAAACATTAAATCCATTTATATAGAATCCTATTCTAAACTTAATTACTCTCTAAGTACTTACTGTTTTATCACGAAGCTACACCAAGCCCCGAGATTTGTATTAATGCTCTATTTGTCTGGAATTCAGCCGTAGAGACCATTGAATGTACGGCCACTATGGTTCGCCTCTGCATACATATTCATGAAACATTCGCCGTATCAATTAGAAGCTTACCACGACTATGTCGTACAAATGCTTACTTCGATGTCCAAATATCTCGATAAAATAGATTTATTATTACTATGTGAATATTTTGTTTTACTTCGATGCTTTCATTTTTGCAACTTAGTCATTCTCGTGACTACGCTTGCATTAAGTAAACGGGTTATATCATTGGTTTTCGATCTATTTTCATTCAACATTTTAAACAAAATTGGTCTTGATGCTAAGCCTTAAGGTCGTTGACTAAGAATACATAGACTAAGAATATTTTCAATATGCTCCTTTCTAAGGCTATGTCTTGCAGCAAATAAAAATGAAGAAATAATTTCTATCTTCTTGATCGTTTCCAATTAAACAATAACTAACGGTTGACGGCATCTGGTTTGGACGTCCATAAACTTTTGCAGCAAAATAGACGATAATAGGAACATGAGACTCACGTCGTTAAATTTACTAATACATTGAACGTGGTGAGACGGTAATTAATTATAATCTAAATATCAATATTATGGATATATCCCCTATGGTTAAGCAGTGATGTATTATTACTTACATATTTCACCAAATATTGTTTAAATTTCATATTGACATCTACCGGGGCCATTTTTAGAGGCCAAAGAAATTATCACTAGCAGCATGCTGATAATTTCTTGATGAAAAGAAATAATAACAATGTAATCTACCCAAACATCAAAGCCGATACCTCACGCATAGCATTCACATTCACTATCTCTGGGCGACCGAGGCAGTATTTCAATAATGGTTGTTTTAATATCAAATATATTATTGAAAATCATTAATACATTTTGTTAGAATGGAAACGATATTTGTTATGGTTAAATCTTTCTAGTTTACAAATGTATTTTATTTAGACTTGTAACTTCACAGAAGTCTACATTAACAAATTAAGTTTTTTGCGTCTAACATCTACATTCTTCAGACAGTATTTTGCCAACCGCTCTTGTGGTTAGAAACTTATTCACGAAATAAATCGTAGCACTTACTTTACCTATATGAAGGGGATCTCAAGGGTGTCTCAAACTACAATAAATAACATAGAAATATACATACATTTAACTAAATTGACCATAAATATATATCTCCTTTTTTCTTAACTTTGCCAATACACGAAACTATTTTCAATACAATATAAGTTTCAGTGATGTCAATATTATACATTATCCTGATAATCTCTTAGATTGGTCCAAACAATACACAAACATACACATATATTGGGGCCAATAAAAATTCATGATAGTAAAAACAATCTCATACATGTGAAGATTTGATGCGTACCAGGAGCGGAATATTTTTGGTATAGATAATGTGAGAGACTGAATAATTCTGATATTATGCGGTGGATGATCTTTGGTACACCGAAGCTCATTTAATTATTGCCTTTTTAGATTCCTTTTTTATAATATAAAATAGAAAACAGCACGTCAGGTGACAGCTACCATTAAAAATATGTTGTCCAATATAATAGTCTATCATTGTTTCAAATATGGTACATTTTCATGGACTATGAGTGAGTCGTGTATAGTGTTGAGTCCATGCAAATGTACCTTAGTTATAATAATAATAGATTTGTTCATAATCCGTCCTATTACTGCTGGATAAATAGAAATGCAGATATCTTCGAAAAGAAAAAGGGGCGTGGCATAGAATCGAACCCAATATTTTCTACTACTGTACCGCGGGACATTCCAACTGTCTTTCTATTCGGCTGTTACGACTTAAGTATAAGTTACATGTGCACGATATATATAATTATGCTCAATATCTTACTTACAAATATAGAAGTGAAAATAAAGGTTGAGGCTAAAATTTAAAATGAATTTTGTATAAAATAAATCTATTTAAAAATAATTATTGTGTGTAGTAGCCTATTCGATGAGGCATTGGACTTGCCAGGAAGAGGTCGTCACACGAAAGGTACCAGTAATTTGCAATCCAAATTACTGTGAACCTTTTATTAAAAAAACAAAATTAAAAATAATTTGTATCATAATATTGTCTTCTGTTTACGCGAATATTATTCATTGAAATTAAACTACTATATACGGATTTTGTCAAATAAACAACGCGATTAAATCCGTATATAGTAGTTTAATTTCAATGAATTTGTATCATAATAATTCACTTTTTGTTTTCTACTTGGAAAACGCTGCTTTAGTACCATTCCTTTTCGAAATAGACAACTTATACCATAAATATTCGTGGTACTTATTTAAGTTCTTGTTTTGAAATCTTCATTAACATTACATATTTAGATTCAAATTACATAGGACGAAGCGTAAAATTTCCAAAAATAAGTATAAAATAAATATGACCCCGGCGTGATTTGAACACGCAACCTTCTGATCTGGAGTCAGACGCGCTACCGTTGCGCCACGGAGCCGATATGAATTCAGACGAATTTATAGACTCTATTCTACGTTTACAGTTTTATGAGAATACTAGTTACTGCTCAAGAATTTTCCGTAAGCATTCCTGTACAAAAAGTATGCGTGTGTTAGTCTGGGATATAGTCAAGTGTCAAGTTTCAACCGAAGTATTTCAACGGTTTACGTTTGATTGAGTAATATACATCCAAATATCAGAACATCTTCACCATAACGTTGAACTTCGTTTATAATATTAGTAGGATAATAAAACTGGATGCTTTCTGTTCCTGTCTGCTACGTTTTCACAACTAAACAGCTGCATCAAATTCATGTAAGGGTTACTGTAGGCATGTTAAATAGTTATTAGTGTATTCTATAAAAGCTATAAAAATTATGACTCCTTTTTCTACGTTCGTTATTAAAAGTAGAGAGTATGATATCTATATATTAATAAGTAAAGCAAAAACTTTGTAAATATCCCTTTTTACGATAATTGCGCGGACGGAGGACTATGAAATTTGGCACAGTAAAAGTTTATATGGAGAAGGAGTGGCGAAACCTAATATTTTTATTGAATATCCATTAGAAATAAAATGTTTATTACAATTAGGTACTAAAAAAGATAACATAATTAACATAATTACAAAAACACAAATAATTATAATACTAAATATTTACAAAAATGGTTTAGGCATCGTAGAATTCTTCAGCATCGCTGTCAACTGGTAACGTGCCCAAAAGACTGGCAGCATTGCCACGTTGAATGGCAATGCTGATTCTTTGGGCTAAGAAAAGACCAGCCTTCTGATCACGCGAAACGTCGATCAGGCGTTTTGCGATCTCCCTGTACAAAATACGAGCGCTCGGACCCCATGAACCTAGAGTTTCCACCCCAAACGGCTCAAAAATGTAATTTCCAACTAAATTACTATATTTGCGCCGTTTGAGGGTTTCCGCGGTTGCAGCAGCAGCGCCGGCACATCCCGCAGTACTTGAAAGATGTGATGGCGCAAGGGTGTCAACGCATGTTGCGTCCCACACCAAAGGCCTGCCCATCTTCCAAGGCAACAATGACATTCCGTCCGGTCTCTTCCCATCGTCACGTACCAAGCCATTGGGTTCAAGTACAGCTGGAACGCCAGCAGTGAAAGTTACACTACTACTAGATATAACAGTTTCTAAATTATGTAATAAAGTGTAAAATAAACAACGCGATAAAATCCGTATATAGTAGTTTAATTTCAATGAATAACATTCACGTAAATAGAAGACAATATTATTTTTTATTTTTTTGTCTTTAATTTAACTATCTTTAATTACATAAAATTGTCACTTTAATAAAGTCAGAGTGTATCAAGTTGATTTTTCACAACACTAAAAGAATGGTGAGCTAATACATAAACAACAACACTACTACACAACTGTGGTTCAACATACAGATAAACGACGGCGACGTGCAGTATCCCGCAACGCAGTTTTATGTAGATCTAGCCTAGAAATGTTAAGATTGAGGTACATTACAAAAGAGTCAGCTACAGCGACTTTTTCGATTTCTGAAAGTATTTCCTAAGCCTACATTTATCAATTGACGTTCCATTTTTTGATTTTGACAAGTAACTATTGGCAAACGGATCCGTGCCTCGGAGAGCACGTTAAGCCGTCGGTCCCGGCTGCCGTGAACATCTATGGAAGTCGTTATTGGGAAAGTCAGTACCCTCTAATATCCTGACACTGGTCTAGCCTTAGGGTATCGTTAGCCTTCGGGTTGCGGAGGTCAGGTGCAGCTGCTCCGTGTAAAAACTGATATCCAGTCAAATCCGGTTAGACTAGAAAAGCCGACCCCAAATAACTTGGGAATAATAAAAAGGCTAGAGAGAAGAAGACCTATTGGCAAACGGATGTATAAGAGCATAAGAAAAGATATTGGAATAGTGTTAATTCGTAAATGTTTTCCTCAAATTTTCATACATAGATTCACGCCTGTTTCCCAGAGGGGTAGACAGAGACTACGGATTTCCATTTGCTACGATCCTGACACACTTCTCTGGCTTCATTCACTTTCATCACATTCCTCATACACGCCCGTCGGTTCAAGGTGCTCTTAACCTGGCCTTTGTCCAGAACGCCTCCGATCTGATCAAGAAACGTTCGCCTAGGTCTTCCTGTTGCTACTGTTCCATTCCTCAAATTTTCAATAATGATTATGATCGAACTTTTCGAAAGTTGAACTTTGCATAACAATTCTATTCGATAATATGTATGAACGTCATCAATTAACAATGATTGCTCTTGAATAATTATCTACACCTATATCAAATATGTTTGAATTACTTTAACATCTGATGGATTCGAATGTTTTAATGATAATTGCGTATCGCGAGTTGACCATATTATAGGATTTCGGATTATCGCTATCAATATTTATTACAATAGATTAGGACTACATTGAACCGACGAGCGTGTATGAAAAATGTAATACTAATTTAATGAAGCAAGAGAGATTCGCTAGAATTGTATTAAGACTGCGCCGAGCGAAATGTGCCAAACCAGGTGGTCACAGTTAAGTGAATAATATCAACACTTTTTATTTAATACAATTATCTTCGCACTGCTATTGGAAAAAAATCCGTCAGACACCCAACTCAACAATCGAATTTGAGTGTCACAGCAGTCGAAATTACTAGCATTACACCATCCAATACAAGAAATCCAGTACGAAAATCGCTATCGCACGTACAATGAGAACAAACCTCAACAGTCGCCACATTGTCTAACATAAGCAGGGCGTGGATTTAACCGCGGTGCGGATAAACCCCCTCGGATATTCAAGGTACATCGGATATATCCGTCTATATTCCACTTTATGGCCACCGTCAAGCCATACCGAGTATACTGCATATTGGTAACACATATTGTTAAGCAAATATCGGATGAGACAAGCCGTCTGTTGTTTATAGTATTCCATCTTTTCTGTCTTTGTATTGAATATATTATGTTGGTATTAGCTTGTGGCGTGAGGTTGGTAGTTTTGATAGCTGGTTATTTGATGTCTTAATGTTTTTAAATTATTGCTTTGTAGTCTCATGGCTGTTTGCGGTCGAACATTTCGTGAGGTTTCGCGTTGGATTTCCAAGCTTGGTAATATTATTTAATTTTCTTGCTAGGACATTCTCAATAGAAGCACGGAGTCTGCCGAAATGTCCAATAAATGGAAATATCCTTTAAATTTTGCTTTTCGGAATGATCTTGAAAAAGAAAAGCATTTTAAAACATGTAACAAATTTAAAAGCTTAAAATGATGATAATCGAATCATCCGATCAGCTAATCAGATTTCAATTAGACTGGCACTGTAATTCTGGAACATTATTCAAATTTATACCACTTATTTTCTTTCGCTATTATAGCTATCACTAGTGGTCGATGGTGCTATTATACATATTATAGCGACAGCCTATGTCTAAGGGGCGAAAACTAGCTAATTATATTATTTCGAATATATTAAATACATAATAATAATTCCATTTGCACTTCAATAAACAACATTGGCTTCTTTATTCTTAATCTAAGTTTGAGCTACGGATTTATACAAAAGTAATTCTTGAAATTCTTGTAATATTTATTTAGACGTACAAACTCTACAAAATTTCGACATGTAAGTTCACATTCTCTCTTTGTGCATTTATAAACAAACAATATATATGAATGTGAATGTGTAAATTATGAAGAGTTTCGCTCACTTGCGATGTGAAAAACAACAAGCCTTTGACTTCTGAATAGCAAGCGAAATACATCAGAATTTTCTCAAATATTTTAAAGCACTCCAAGTTAATAAACTCAAGATATTTTTCTTAATAGAATGTTTATATTATGTTGCCTTTGATACTGTATTCAAAATATTATATTATTGTAGTAAATCGGGTAGTGTCTGGCGATATTGTAACATAACTCACGCTTTATGATTGCCAGCCTTTATGCGATACAGGCTATCTTTCTAGCCTTAGGGAATCATTTAAATACGCGTCGGATAAATTATGTAATAGGGTCACCTATTACATATTTTATCCGACACTAGGCTATACTCATATCACTCGCTTTAAAGGAAATCATCGTGAGGAAACCTACAGAGATATCTGAAAGGCGTATGCCAAGACGCCATAGTAATTCGGGCCCACAATGCACACCTATAAAGGCTAATGATAATAATAGTAAGCAATGCCAATAATTAATTAGCATAAGAAGTGCTTTACAAAAAACTTGAACTTTTAAGTTATCAAATGTTCTTATATCTCATTAATATCATTTATATTAAATATGTGCTATATCATTTTATACATCGAGGCGCTCATATCTTTCGCAGATTTACATATTCAACCACTTAGATCAAAGAAGTAATAAGTATTATATCAATTTCATCAGCATATCTAGTTGCACTCACTGATCGGTAAACGATTAGCGAGGTTAAGCAACTTTGGGTGCGGTTAGTCTATAGATGGGTGACCGCTTAGTGGTATTTCATCTGAGCGTCTCCGTGCTTCGGAGGGCACGTAAAAATTCGGTCCCGTTTGTTGTCAAATTGACAGGAGTCATTAAGCCATTTCAGAGGCACAGGTTGGCCACTAACCACACGAAAAGAAAAGAAGAAGAATTTTATACATTATTTTAATTCATTTATGAGTACAATTTATTAGGAAAGAAATAAAACATAAGTAATACATTGCAGTTTTATAGCTTAGGTATGGGTAAAAGTCGTCTATATTAATCGCAATAAATAAACACTAACCGTCACAATGGAGTTGCAAAACAAGCAATGGTATTCACATTTACGTTTTCCCGCGTCATACAAGTTAGAGATGGTGTTACCATAATAAACACAAAAACTCGATACATCGATAATAGACATTACTTTAAGTTAATCAAAGCAATCTTGCAAAGATAAAAATAATTATAATTAGTTTTTCTATTACTTTTGTATAAAAAATGAAATGAACGATTAAAATAATAATTATATAATATAGCAATGGTAAATTACTATTTCAATTAATTACCTGTCAACATATTTTGTGTAAAGGCAACATTTTCACGTTAATTAATTTGCTTGCAAGTTCCATTACATAGTTTAGTTGTTTAATATTTAAGAAAATATTACCGTTTTGTGCAGAATAATAAATACAAGGAAAAACTAGGATAAATATTAAGATATTTTTTAGTATAGCCAATTTCT
Organism: Catocala fraxini; assembly: GCA_930367265.1. NCBI lineage: Eukaryota > Metazoa > Arthropoda > Insecta > Lepidoptera > Erebidae > Catocala > Catocala fraxini. The sequence continues at coordinate 22,125,910 of OV884038.1, forward strand.
TGTGCACCTCTGGACCTAATACTGGCATGCCCCTTTGTCTATGAAGTCTGCCAACCTACACTAGGCCAGCTTTGTTAACTACAGCCCTTCTCAAACTGAGAAGAGGTCCGTGCCCAGCATTGTGACGGTTGGCATATATTATTATTATAAAACGGGTTTTGAACGGATCATCAAATCAGCAATATTTATTTGTAAGTCCAGAAAGTCAAAGAGGTCTACATTCGACTATTTATCTTTATTTTTTTGGAACTCTTTCTACATGTAAGCTTTAACTGTACGAAAGCCCACAATTCTCCGAGCTCGCAGTAGGCTTAAAAAGGGGGCACAAAGTTCACACTTCACGTATTGATAATATAGATTCCCCATCAACTATTTTTAGCAACCAGATTAGTTTAAAACCACAGCTGCCGCCATCACCCGTCTAAACTCTCGAAATCGCCCTCCGATTACACGTCCGCTCTCATTAGACCATAAATTATTCTATCGTTCCAAAAAGCCGATAGCGCCATTGAAACCACAGATAATTATTACAACGTCGAAATGGAAATCGGAGGCGCGACGTGGCGTAAAGAAGACGGCTCAATTAGAACTGACTAGTGATGCGACAAATGTACAGCAACCGTATTTGGGAGTTGAGAGTAGTGGGACGAAAACGAAATAAAAGTGGGCCGAAAATCGGAGCAATCATAAACTAAATTTAATTTCTTTTTTAGATTTTAAAACTGCTCGTTCGTTTTTTTATATGGTGACATTGAGGTATAATACACCTTATACTAATATTTTAGATTTTCACCTCATTCACCATTAATTGTAATTGACAATCATACCAATACAAAGCTAAAGAATATGTTGTTTAAATTGTGACAAAGGGAACAAATTTAAGAGATCCACGGACACATTTGAGTGTATACGTATACATAAATGAGAAATTCTGTATAATTGTACGATTGGCACAGCGGGCGAGTTGGCTCGCCTTCGCCACGTGGAGTGTTATGGACTTGAATCCCACATGAAACAACTATTGTCTGAACCATAAATTACATTTCTGAGTCTTGGTGAAATGACATGTCAGTTTGTAAGGCCTTGTGCGACAGAAGACTTGGTCTCAGAAGCGAGAGCTCATTTTTGCAACGCGATATAAAAACGAATTAAAGCAATTTTAAATAATGTTGTGTAGTTGCTACGAATAGATCGAGTAATATTCGACTCGTTCCATAAAGTTGGACATTCAACACCACTAGAATGAACTGTTCCAATTAACCTCACCTCCCGTGTGTATTGTGAGGCTCTATATTAACCGCTTTGCTATATTTATTTGAATTCCATACTCAATTTAAAAGATATAAATAATTTATGACTTTGGTATATAGGTTTTTATTGTTAGAACAGATGGCACAATGGTTGAATTGATCTTATAATTTGAACATAGACCTCTGCCTACCCTTGGGAATATAGGCATTAGATAGTGTATATACTTGACTATGTAAATGAATAGTTCAGGGTTTTAGTAGTCATACTAATACTACCAATAGACCGAGCGCCAGCCTTTAATTCGACACGTTTGTGCGAGTCCACAAATGTGTGTGTGTTGCAACTGACAATTGCTTGTCAGAAAAACTCAGCATAACTTTACTCGGGCATAGATACCGGATTTTCATGGTGGGTCCCGGGGATAAATGCTCAATGTATATAGCAATAAATGTTCGATTCTTTCTAATTTACTGTAAGTAACCATGAAAGCAGTCCCAGTAAGACCAAACATCCTAGGTTCTCACTAAAGACGTACCGCTTGTTTTATAAAATACAAGCGTGTCAGACTCAACTTATCTGTTACTTATATGACACATATATTCGGTGATGATCTCTCTCCGGTCGTGTCGGATTATCCGTCCCATCGGATCATGAGAGTGAGGGAACAGAGAGTGCACTTGAGTTCGCGCACACGCTTGTGCACTACAACATCTCCTGCGCAGATGGCCAGTCTCTGTTAAGATTGGCCGCCGTGACCGAAATTCGGTCTGGAGGACATTATTATATTCGGTGGAGTAATAGCGCTGACTACGACTGCGACTACGAATGTTTGATTTCTTCGTAGTTTGGACAAAGAGTTATTGAGATATATTGTCAAGTAATTAGTTCAGTAGGAGTACGGAGTCGAGCACTGAATACGACAGACGGCAATCGTATATGCGAGTTCCATCCCTGAGGCCTTGTATTCGACACCTTGGTTGGTCAGCGTTATTGGATTTTTCTGTTAAGATACTCTCAGTAGCGCCTTGGAGTCTGAAACTACGTACGATAGACGGCAATAGAATCGCTCTCTATAATGTGGAATCTAAAACTGTAGTATGAAATGTGTTTGTAATACTCCTCTGCGTACTCCTTCAGAGAAATAAACGTGAGACTATGTATCATCACTACGTATTATACAACAAAGTCCCCCACCGCGGCCGTCTGTTTGTTCGCGATAAACTCAAAAACTACTAAGCAGATTTTAATGCGTTTTAGAGTAAGAGCAGCGATAGCTCAGTGGGGAGACCAACAGACTGCAATGCAGAGGATCTCGGGTTTGAAACCACGTCGCGCACCTCTGACTTTCGGAAGTTATATGACTTTTCGAAATTATGTGCGTATTGATTGACAATTATCGCCTGCTCCGTGCCTCGGAGAGCACGTTAAGTCGTCGGTCCCGGCTGCCATGAACATCTATAGCAGTCGTTATTGGGAGAGTGTCGACATAAAAGATCCCACTGGGTCGAAGTGTCGCCGGTCTGCACTGACTGGCCCCCACATAAGATACATCCATGCGAAGACGAGGCGGGTCGCTGGTATAAGTACAAATTTCAAATATGACACTGATTTTCTGTCATATATTAATCAAAATCCTTGTTTTACAGAAGCAGATGTGTAGACAAAAAACCTTACCACTGTTCCCTGATGAATGGATAGAACTTGAAACTCAAATTACTTACAACAAGGCCTAAAACCGCACGAAACTATGTCAACTCTGGATCAACCAGTCACCACAGACCGCGGTGCTTACAGATAGAACTAATGCTAGGAACTAACTTACACTTAAAATAACATTCTTGAAATAAAACTTTGTCTTAACTTGTGAAATTAGACACTTGTGTTTGATTTGGATCGTAATACTTAATCTTTATTTTTTATGAACAAGACATCTCCCACACTAGGAGTTATTGCTGTGCCGCGAGAGACTTAAGAAACATTCAGATAACTTATACAGAAAATAAATGCTTGAATGAAAATGGTTTTAACAAGAAGTAGACAGTCCTATACACATTGCTCACATTTATATTTAATTTTAGTTAGAAAAGAAAAATTATAAGGCAAAAAAAACAGCAAAGAAAATCAAATAAGTCTCACACAATGTAGGTTAAATTATATCTGTGTATGTTAACTTATATATTTTTGCGTCCTGAGGTTTGATCTGGGGGTGGTGGGCTTTGTGGGCCTGCCCACCATCCGTTCAGCACCAGGTCGGAGAGGCGGCGTGCGTGTTCCCACGCGCGCCTCTGTGTCGAGTCCGTCTCCCTTCAGGGGGATGACAGCAGAGTTTTGGGGAGTTTTGCCTAATAAGTAGGCCTCTTCGTGTAGTGGCCTGCCATTTCATACGGCGGGCCGAAACCTCAGCGGGGTTGCGACCACATGTGCAAGTGATTCGCGCGGTCCCGTCGATAGTGGTTTTGTCGAGGAACACCGTGGTAGGTTTAGTCGGTATTCCGGGAGGTACATTATTATCTTTACCATCTTTCATTTACCCCGGCGAGTCCGACATAACCCCTCCGCCCGCCCCCGCGGAGGGGAACGCGTCAACATTCACCCACATAAAAAATATATATATATATATGTTTGCGTGTGTGTGTATTTGTATGTGTGTGCGCGTGGGTGTGTGTAATAATGTAAAATAATGTCATAGTAGGGGGTGAATTAATGCCTCGGTCTCATCATAAGAGAGATTTAGTAGATATTTTGTAACTATCTTTTTACATTCGTGCCTAGATTCATTCATGAAAATAAGGGATTTGTTTAATTTCTTGCACAAATATCGTTCAAGAAAGAAGTGAAATATTTGTCCCAAAGATGTTTTATATGTATCGGTATAATGAATTGCAATTCAACGTTCTGGACGGGTTCTAGAGAGCGATTTAGATGACAAACGAAGTTGGCCAATGTTAGCAGTATGATATCTAAGTATCGATTGGAGAATAAACATCTGTCGTACTGTAAGGACCTCGTAATACTGGTATAATTCATTTGTAGGGAATCGGTACGGCTTGAATGACCAGATTTTAAGAACCGCTCTCTGGGCTCGTTCTAGTTGAAATATACGAGTTTTGGATGCACCACCCCATGATGAAATACAATACCCCAGTACAGATTGGCATAACGCGTAATCCATCTTAACTATTTTGGAATCAGCAACATGTCTTACGTTCTTAAAGACATAGATAAGTTTAGCTATTCTAGCAGATAGTTTATCAATGTGAGGTTGAAATGAGACATGTTCGTCCTTTAACAAGTCGTTCGCACTTTGAATTTCAACGATTGTATACAGAAGTTATTGCAGTTCATTACAACATTTAGATAATTTTAAAACCATTAAACTATTTTATTAGTCATGGTTACCTCATCTCAAACAACACTTTACTCGACTGGGAATCGATTCTTGGGTCTCATGAGCAACCACAAATGTATGCCATGGCAATAACAAGGCAGGCGTGAAAAAAACCTTTCTGCAATATATTACTGTCGTTATGTAATGACTAATAATCTTGATAAAGACACGTACAATAATTCGATTTTACGACAATTTTGCCGCAAAACATTATCGGCTTTGCCACAAAATACACACGTAGTCAAATACGAAACCAATTGTCATAAACCATGCAATAACATTTCCCTTTCATTACCTCGTAAACTCTGTATATCCGTTTTTTACAGGAGATCTAATCTTATTGATGTCCAAAAACCTCAACAAAGCGCGCTGTAAACCCGGTTATCCGTGTGGATCCGTCCGGATATAAATGAGAGATTTCCAGGATGTTACGCTCAATCTGAAACCGAGGTCGTAATCCAGGTACAATTTTGACGATTTGCTGTCGAAAATGTTGCTACATAGGGGCCGGATAAGTCCAGTATGTTGTTAAAAATTAAAATTTATTTTGTTGTATGTATTTTTACTGTAAATATACATGTGTTGGCACTTTCGAGATTGTGTCTAAAACAGATGAGTGAATATATATTTCCTGGTGTAAAAATGACGTGCGCTGTTTTTGTTAGAAAAGCTTTTTATGCGGTGCTATAACATTATGAGCATATACATTCATACGCGTATACTTCTGTAGAGGTAGGCAGAGATGTATATTACACCTTAAATTTTCTAGTTGTTATTTTTAGGTCCTACGTAAGAGAGGCGAGTCTAGTGCCGTTTATCGGACACAGTACGAGATTCCGGGCTGCTACTAAAGCTTTTTTGATATAACAACTCAATAATATTTTATCTGATTAATGGCCAGCCCCATGACTAACAAGTAAAAGTTATCCGTAAGATAAATCGCATACTGTTTCACTCTTGTTAGGTTAAAGAAGAGAGATGGCGAAACTTTTATCTTATAGATAAATTTGGAGTAATATTTGGAGGTAGAGGGATAAGCCCTAAATCTAAAACAAATAGCAATCACATCCAATACCACTGCATCCCTGATGTAATGGTTAAGTAAAGGAATACAAAATGTCCATCTTTTAAATTTATAGAGAGTATCAAATGGACGATATAAAACGGATAACCCGAAAATTACATATTCTCTATACAAAAAGGCTGTCAAATAAGCCTATGTTTAGGGTCGATTCCTTTAGTTTCAAATGAGTCGTTTAACCTTCGGACAGTACATTTGTGACATAATAATAGTGCAATAATAGTGTTTGAAAATATATCAAAACTTGACTGTCAAATTTTGACATATGTTAAACAATATAACAACTCGCTTTTTAATATAGAAACCGGACCCTAATGGTCAGTAGTTACCGTAGTCTATGATCTCTCGCAATACTAAAGATATCACTCACGTTAAGTCAAAAGCTTTAGAGATAGAAACCATAGCATATTTATTCGATATCAGAAGTGCCATTCGTGCGAATGCGATCCTAAACTGCCTTTGAAATTAAAGGGTCGCATGTATAAGCCGGTTATAAGGCCTGTCGTACTGTAGGGAGCACCGGAGGTACGTAAGAGGTAGTTTGAAAGTGGTGCCCATAGACGAGAAGGTGAAAGGAAATCGTTTGGCTTGGTATGGATATGTTATGCGAAGAGATGACACGTATGTAGGTAAGCTAGTAATGGATATGAGGGTAGAGGCACGAAAAGGGAGAGGAAGGCCAAGGAATAATGGATAGACTGTGTGAGGATGGATATGAAAGGAAAAGGGGTAAATGATCAGATGACGGGTGGAGAAAAGTATGGAAGCGAAGGATATACTGCGCCGACCCCAAATAAATTAGGACCAGGGCAAGAAGATGATAAGGAATGCCATTCGTGCCATTAGTACTACAGGAAAATGGTAAGCATCCTTAAAAAAAAATTGCATATTATTTACGCGCATTTTACACAATGAAATTAAACTACTTTATACGATGAAATTAAACTACTGTATACAGATTTTATCGCGTAGTTTTTAAGATCTTAGCGCTTCCTCGTATGTCTTTCTTGGCTGATATCTTGACACACGTAGAAATGAGACTGTGATCACGACATCTCTTCAAGAAATTTAAAGATGTTACATATCTTGCGCGCTTAGTTTGCAGATCTTCTAACCGGCGTATTTTTGTTGCTGTTTCCAGTCCGTACTGATTTACATAATATTGTCTTCTGTTTACGCGAATATTATTCATTGAAATTAAACTACTATATACGGATTTTATCGCGTTGTAGCGTTACTTTATACGATTTTCAACGCATTGTTTATTGTAAGATGCTATTTTACATAATTTAGAAACTATTTAACTTTTAACTATAAGTCTGACCGTGATGGCTACTGCAAAGCAATTATAGTTTTCATAATTTAGATTGCTGAAATACCTAGTAGTAAAGTTTAACAGTAGTACCATAACAGTTTCCAAATCAATAAAATTCGAAATTATGTAATAATGGTGTTGTTAAAATAAAAACGCGATAAAAGCCGTATAAAGTAGTTTAATCACAAAAGATTCAAATTTAATAAAACATTCTTGTATTTAATTAAAGACATAAATTCAAAGCTTATTAGCTGGAATAGAATCAGATAACAAAAGTAACAAAAAATTTAAATAAATTAACAACTAAGATATTGGACGCCTTAATGAACTAGCGACACTTTGTATTAATCTATCTTGGGCTTAATTAGCGATTGTTTATTGGTTCTTAAAGGTTTATCGCCCGTTAAAAGGTCTGTCCTTGGGACCTCAATCAATCAGACACGATGTTTCTATATGTAGACTGAAATGTATCTTAACTCGTTAGGGAAGACTAATTTAGATAGTCTTACTTTGTAGTTTAAATTGTTCGAAGAGTTTTAAATCAATTTGTTTGTAATTTGAAAGTGTAGTATATTAAGTTATAATCTTACTACTGTTTGATATAGACCTATGTTATATAGACCTAATGTTTGATGATATAGCGGTAGTCAATGCGACTGCTGAGCATGTTTTCGATTCGATTCTCGGGCCTGACAAAATGGTATTGGATTTTCTGTGAAGAAATTCTCTGAAGACCTGAAATTGTGTCCGATTAACGGCAAGAGGCTTGCTTCCTATCACGTGATACTTAAAATATCTGTTGAAATGTGTGTGCGTGTTTGTAATTTGACCATTGTGTTTATTGAATGATGGCAAATAATACTAGTACCATCAGAATAAAAGTTGTTTGATCATTCATAATGTGCAAAGAAATGGAATCGTTTTAATCAAGTGTATTCACATTAATAACACAATGACTGGGATTCAAATCTACATTTTTAATGTAAAAAGGAATATACCCGAAAAAATAGGCGCAGTCTTAATATATTAAAACTTTGCCACTTACCTTTTAAGGTTATACTTACTAACTAATGGTGCTGATACCATTGCGCTGGACCATCCGTAGTCCTAACATCTCACAGAAAACTGACGTTAGAGTTGGATAGATACTTACATACCAATCTTACCCAGTTCTTTATTTTCGTACCATAGTTAATTCAATCATGCTAGAATTTTAATGCGCTAGTATAAGCAACTATAGGCTAAAGACCGTTACATGACCGCTTACCGTTAAGCGGACGGCATGATCGCAATATATGTTGCGTTAAAAAAACGAGACATCTCTTTATTTTTAAAAGATTCTTCGTGCCCTAGTAATAATTACTGTGTCGCGAAAACATTTAAATAACGGACACAAAGGTCTCCCAGATTCGGCACAACCATTTGTGGATCACAACATTTTTTGTCCCGTATGAAATTCGAACCCACATCACTCGGCGCAATGGCAAGACGACCACTTAAACCGCTATGCCATCCGTGCAGCTAAAAACGTTTAAATAATAAGTGAGGTGTAAGGCCAATGCCTTACATTATTATCGCATTTGCAGGTATATTGTCGCAAAACATCAAATATTTTTCTCGTCAACAAACAAATTGCTTTCAAGAAAACATAAAGAACTGAGTCTACTTCTAAACGGCTTTAAGGAAAATTCTATTAAAAAGTCAATCCTCTTACGGTCCAAGGTTTATAATAACGAAGGCTTAACAGCTGATTATAGTGATTAGAGAGTGAAAAGGGATTTCGCCGTAATGAAAAGATAATTTGATTGATTAGTCAAAAAAAAAATCTTAGGCTAGAGAAGACGTAAAAAAAGGCTTGCCTACTCTTGTCTCGTAACATAAGTTTGCACTTTCGGTTGCTGGGGTACGGTTCCCAGGTTGGGCACCATTTAAAGAATAGTCCTGAGAAAAACTATTAGTAGCAATACGGAGTTTGATAGTGTGCCTGAAAAACAGCTATGACCTCGGTCCTTATTAGGTTGGGTCAAAAACATATATACTTATACAAATTTTACATTTCTACCTACCCATATATAGATATGACACTATATACCCTTGATGTTCATATTTTCTTTATTGCTTAGCCTGACTGGTCACTTAATTAACACTATGTTGTTCTAGCTGTGATCTACTTCCAATAACTCTTATGAGCTTTCAACTGAGGTAAATATTACTAGTTTCTAGGTAACCCATTATTAAATAAAGCTTTCTAATTTTCTATTTTATTTAATATTGTCTTCTATTTACGCGAATATTATTCATTGAAATTAAACTGCTATATACGGATTTTATCGCGTTGTTTATTTGACACTTTATTACAAAATTTTGAAAATTGTTGCACTACTACTACTATTAAACTTTACTAATTTTTAAGCTAATTAAATTATTATTAAACTATTTAGTTTTCATTTATTTTTACACTTTCCCCGACGTTTCGGTTGCTTTTCAGCAGCCATGGTCACGGGGAGACAAATTCAAATATATATCAAAATTTTGTAATAAAGTGTCAAATAAACAACGCGATAAAATCCGTATATAGCAGTTTAATTTCTATTTTATTGTTTTCGATAACTAATCACTGTTTAAATAGCTTTGGCCAAAACACATTACTACTCTTATTAACCATATCAAGTCAAAAACATATATACTTCGATAGTAATACTCTTTTAAACCGAAGAACAAAGAAAACTTAGTCACGGCGCTTGGTAATATTTCGTAATGTTCATTGAAAATTAAACGTGCAGAGCGTAAACTTTTGATAGATCAAATTAATTCTGCGGTGTCAAGGGATCTGTTTTGCTCTCTATGTTTCCTATAAACTAATTTAGGCAACACTGAGTCAACCTAGTTCGAATTTAAGCAATCTTTCCAAGACAAACAATTGTTGTTCACATATCTTATTTTCTTTGTCACACTATACCAATCGCAAAAACAAACCTTCAACCGAAACAAATCTCTGTTGGCCATTCAGATTTTCGCCTTGTAGTGGACCGTATCGACAGCATTTGCCTCTCGACCTACTAGAATATCTCGACACCCGCAGTGAATTTAATCAAAAGAAAGTAGGAAGGATGGCAAAAACCTGTTCTATCTTTTATATATAGGTATAGGAATATAGTTCCATTTTTATTATTTGTTCTACTTATTAAACAAATATGGCGGACTGGCTCTAACAATGCATAAAGATTTATCTCAATGCATTGTGTAGGTATACCAATTTCTTGTGATTTTAATATGCGATTGGTACAGTTGGCCAAGAAAGTGGTCTACCAGTTTTGACAAAAGTTTATATGAGATCTAATTATCGCTAAGGTTGACTTTATAATTTGACACATGGCATGACGTAAATGTAATCTATACTAATATTATAAAGCTGAAAAGTTTGTTTGTTTGTTTGTTTGTTTGTTTTGTTGAACGCGCTACTAGGAACTACTAGTTCAAATTTGAAAATTCATTTAGCGTTGGTAGCCCATTTATAGAGGAAGGCTATAGGCTATATAACATCACTCTACAACTAATAGGAGCGGCGCATCATTGTAAAATGTTGCAAAAACGGAAATATCTCATGGATGAAGCAGACGAAGTTGCGCGGATCAGCTAGTACCTACATGATAAAAAGAGCAACCACTTTCATAATATTATTGCAAGAGGAAATCGACCTTGTTATGACGTTCAAATGAACCTAAACCGTAGGGTGGTAGACCACATTTTTAGCCGACTGTACTCTATAGCCACGTATAACTTTCTAAAGCAGGACAGGACAATTTTGGAAAAAAATATCGACGACGGTCACCGCTTGAATCTCGCACTTAAGTAATAGATAGGTAATCTACAGAAAATTTCTATCTCCTTAGACATTCTGTTTCCGCAAGGATGATTAAGTAGTAATAATGATAATAATAATAATGATAATAATATTCTATCACATACACACAACACCATCTAGCCCAAACTAAGCAGAGCTTGTACTATGGCTACTAGACAATGGATAAACCTACATGCATACTTTTTTTTTTGTAAATACGTACATATTATACATAGAAACACCCAGACCAAGACAAACATTCAAGTTCACACACACAAATGTTTGACTTGTGCGGGAATCGAACCTGCGACCTTAGGCGTGGCAGTCGGTTACACTAACCACTACGCCATCGAGTCGTCAAAAAAATACATCTTATTGAAACATCTTTTATAACTCATCTATCAGTCAAATTCTGAGATAGGTTAACACTGATTGTTAACCTACTTAACTATTGGTAATGGTAATGGTAATTACGAGCAAGAATTTAAGATCGATTCGTTCTCGTGATTTCTTTTGTTCAGGTCCGCGGTTGTGCAAATTATTATAGAACTTGCTATCAGAAAATATTCAAAATTAGCACTGATCCTATGACTTTCGAAGAGACATCTTTAGATTGTAACGTTATGCTTCTGTTTTGAATATCCAGCAAAACTATAGACAACATCATTTCACCTATCTATTGCATCTGATGCCATTGTTAATTGTTTATTTTATCGACATAATATAATTATGTTGAATTGAAATAGTTTACAAAAACAATTGTATTGTTCAAGATATTATAATTTATTATTACCTAAATATGAAATAACATAAAATAACAAAACCCATACTTACGATATTTCTAAAATTAGTGTAGTGAAGATTTCATAAGTAATTAGAATTTTGTCATATTCAGCGCATCCGTGATTTGGAACATTTCCAGTCAGATTACACGTTTGCCCGACCACACATACATCATCCTACTTCAATCTACTCGTCCCTTTCAACGACTGTCCACTTTACCATCTAAAAGGGCAATCCGTCACCTACAGCATCACTTAATAAATTCTGTTCACAAAACAAAAAGCCCAATATAATCTACAAAGCATCGTTTTATCTTTTTCAGTGTGGCTTTGAAGTGTGCGATTTAGTTCACAAGCATTGGAATTTTTCTTTTTATGCACATTCCTGCATGGCGCGTTTATGAATTTTTTGTCGAAGTCGTCGCTAAGGCGACCGTTTAAACGACTACGCCATTCGTGCAGTCATGCTTATTTACTGTATTAATTTTTAGAGTTCGAATAAACTCTTATACAACAGCTTTGTCCGTCCGTCCGTCCGTCTGTTATACAACTTTCAACTCAAGAACCGTAAGAGCTATGTGGAGATGATTATGTCGGGCTCTCCCAAGACTTCGGGCCTACCGACTAAACACTTGTGTGCCAGGTCGCTGCTTTGTATGGTGGGTGGGTCGCTGGAACTGAAACTGCATCAGCACTGAAACTGCATCAGCACACATGACTTAAACCTTAAAAAATTAATGCATGCTGGGCCATAGTATCTTTGGTGTTAATCCAGCACACGGTTTCTATGTGTGCCAAGTTACTCAATATGTTCGTATGTATGTATGTATATACTATATGTATATACTATGTAGTACTGAAAACCTCCTCACAAACTTTAACATTTGTAATATTAGTAGAATTCAGAATGTCCGCTTTTTTAGGAACCCTACTATTGCGTAGGCGAGGTGAATATGACAAATGATAGTCAGCATTACGATGGGAATTTTTATCTTTGACAGATATAGGTGATCCCCGTGGGGCAAACGTGATATTTTCGAACAGAAATATTATATACTTCGGCTTCTAGAATATTAAAAGCAAAAGTCAAATTTAAAATATATTTGGATTATCATTTTAATAAACTTCAATATTTTATTCGAGATATCTATTGTTATGTAATTTCTGTGGTAAAGGGATGGTTTTTGTAAGGGTCTGATTTCTTAAAAAACAACCGATACTTAGAATAATACTAGGTAGACTGCAAATAGCTCGCCCTATGTTGTTTTTCATCTCAGCTAAAAGACTTTATTGCTGGACATAACCCTCCCCCAAGGTTTTCAACACAGACCAATCTTGAACCACTCAGGTGAAACTAAAAGACAAAGCTGACAAAATGTGGTAAGGTACAAAATGTAAGGTATGTAATTCTTTAACCTTTTTGAAGATATAAATACAGGCATAAGTCTCTCTATGTATCACTATGACAGAAATGAGCCTTGAAACGATTTTTTCATCACTACCATCCAATCGGCGCATTACAGACCATAATCCGATCATCAATCAGGCCACTTTGCCAACGGCTCCTCAGAAATTCAAACGAGAAACCTTGTCAGCTTTTTATCATCAAATCGTTCCCACAAGGAACGTGTTAATGAACTTAAATTAACATCAACTGCCCATCAGAGTGTCCGCGGACGAGGGCACGTCTCTTGGGAAAGGATGACACAATTACCATGGCCGACAGGCTAATCGTGGCAAGTTAAAAGAATACTCAGGAGACTTAGCTTATGTGTAAATATTTCAATCGAATGTGACGTTTTGCTGTGGCACAACGTCAATATAATTTTGCCTAACACAAAGGGCTCGATAGTGGTGTGTACAAAATTTCACCTACAAAATATAATCATACGCAAATGGTGTTAGAAGTATATCTTTTTAATTACTCGGGCCGCAGTCATAAGCGCCAAAGAGAGAAAACTTATTTAATTTTTTTTATGCTATAATACGCTTGCTCTTTACCGCGATCTCACCTGATCTTAAGTGAAGATGTAGTTGACGATGGAGCACGCTTGTCTAGAAGATACCTATTCACTCGCGACTTGAAGACACCCAGATTGTACTCATCGAGAGACACAGACTTAGGTAGCAAATTCCACTCCTTAGCGGTATGTATTATAAAAGTGGAAGCAAAGCGCCTCGTGCGTAAATGTGGTATATCCACCATGTACCTGTGTCGCTGGTCTGATTGTCTGGTCATCCGATAGTATAATGGGAAAGGAGGAATCAAATTATGTAGTTCCTCTGCACACTTTCCGAAATGTATCCGATAGAAAACCGAGAGACTGGCAACCTTACGACGAAGCTCCAAGCTTTGGAGTCGCGTGTTGGCCAGTTGGTCATCGCCGATAAGTCTCCTGCTAACTGCCGTACTAAGGTTAATTCCTGTGTCTTTTGTTTGAATATTTGTAAGGTCTCCTACAAATATCCAAACAAAAGAACACCCAGAATCGGAATAACCATTAAATTATATGGATCACACAAATTTTGTCCAGTGTGGGATTCAAAAAATTAATCAAATAATCAATCTATATCAAAGTTTGACGCTTTTGAATATTTGCCAATGGTTTGAATATTTCAATTTGTTAGATGATTCAAATTTTAATTTATATTGTCTATCGCTATTATAAACAGAATAAATGAGGCAGTCAGACTACGTTTACTTACAAGCATATCTAAATTTGCTCTTAAACTTAAGACTTGCAGTTGATCTCTAAAAGTACAAAACAAACCGCAAACACATTCAAACAACATACAAACCAGCTTTGTATAGATAAGTGCAGGCGTTTGTAGGCTGTATAAAGTGCAAGCATAAACCTGTTGCGTCCACAGCCTACTGCTTCTGAAATCGTATAAGAGTAACATCGTATGCAGACATACGTATTTTGTGATCATTGCTCGGTGGCACTGCGATAGTGAATGCAAATGCTGGTATGAGGTGCCTAGTTTAAATAACGGGCAAAGTGCTATTGGGCGATTCTTTCAAGAAATTTTCATTGGACTATAAACCATAGCTGGTGAAATGAGGGTGTAACAAATCTTTGAGAACCTCTTCGATGATATAATATGCGTTAGGCTATGTATGTATGTGATAAGCGCTAGAGAGTTATAGAGTGTGTAACGAAACTAGGCTATCCAAATCAGTACATAGATTACGCCTCTATACCCCGAAAGGATAGAGGCGAACTAATCTATTAAGGTGGCGGACAATGGTAAACAGCGCCTGTACTCCTTGGTTGTTTGTGAAATCAGATTGCACGAATGATGCAGAGCTTTAATTTTTAAGCGGTCACTTCGCCAATGCACTCCAATCTCAATTAGAAATAAAAAATGTGCAATGCCCAAGTAATTGTTCCAAATCTTTGTGTTGATTGTTTCAATTATTGATAAATCCTTACTAATATTATAAATTCGAAAGTAAGTCTGTCTGTCTGTCTGTTAGCTATTCACGGCTAAACCACTCAACCGATATGGATGAAAATAAGATACAGAGGTAGTTTAAAATAGGCTATATTTTATTGATGTAGGTACCACGCAGGGGGAGCCACGTACAAAAGATAGTCTTCTATATAGGATTATTACAAGTATAGACATTTTCAAAGAAGAATGAAGATATAGATACCTATACCTGATGGCTAAGAAAGTTTATAAGGCTAGTGTCAATGGAACAGTCGCAAGAGGAAGACCTAGGCGAACGTTTTTCGATCAGATCGGAGGCGTTCTGGACAAAGGCCAGGTTAAGAGCACCTTGAACCGACGGGCGTTTATAAGGAATGTGATGAAAGTGAATGCAGCCAGAGAAGTGTGTCAGGATCGTAGCAAACGGAAATCCGTAGTCTCTGCCTACCCCTCTGGGAAACAGGCGTGAATCTATGTATGTATGTATGTACCTGATGGCATACTAATGCAGTCATCTACGGCTATGTAATTTGTGTCTACAACGTGAGCCTAAAAATGTAATGTGTAAGTCCATGTACTTAACCTTCCAACGATATACAAAGGTAACGCATTGTTTCTATTAAGATAAGCAGCGAACGTTTTATACTGAAAATCTTATTATCCATTTAGTTCAAAAAACCGCTATAATGACGTTGAACAAGATAACATGAATAATTTAATAAGCATAGCAAGCAGCAGTGGCATGGTTTAATGCGTTTGTGCATTTATTACCATTAATTTAAATACATTTACAACATAATTTGATGTTGGTATATTGTTAAAAATGGTTATTGTTAGTGCGGGGGAACACGATAGAGGGTTGACAGTTGATTTCAATAACATGAAAAGTATGTGTCTGGAATTTTCAGTCGACCTTTGTAAGGCTATATTTGGTCCTATTCTTATATGATAACGGTTGAGATACCGTTTTCAAGAGCGTATTTCCATGTTTTGTTGCGTTCTGTGTTATTTTTTTATTGGTTCTTGTGGTAGTTGAGGCATATACAGTTCGAAAAATCAACATACCTACAAGCTTTTTGTACGTTTATACGTATACACAAATGTAATAAATATACAAAAAGTTGGTGGATATGCGAATTTTATATATTTTCTTTTTTATTATATGCTATTTTTTTATAATAATCGCTTGACAAATACATAGAAATATACCACTCTAGCTTTCTTCTTCGTATGTTTATCCATTGTCTAGTACCCATAGTACAAGCTCTGCTTAGTTTGGGCTAGATGGTGTTGTGTGTATGTGGTAGAATATTATTATTATTATTTCGCGTATAGTTTTTATTTTATGAATATCTTACAATTAATGATGATTTCTATTAGGTACTTATACATTTTTGATTTCGTCGTGCATGCTCTTCGAGTGGGTACTTCAATAATTTCACTATTGAAGTTGTTTAAATAAATCCGAAAAATATTTATATATTCAGTTTCTTAGCGCTTATTGGAATATGCAAAACAACTCATAATTTCTGCAAGATTTATTGACTACATTAGTATAAAGTATTTGATTGTTTGAAATAAATTCAGTCAGATGCGATGCTTAGTAGTAGTAAATGAAATATTGTTTCTTTTATGTAGACCCGCTTTTCCCAATATTGTGATTATTATACAGAATGTAACAGAAAGGTGTGGTCATATTTCTAGACCGTGATATATATTTGATAAATATCTTATGTGCCCTATACCCGGACCAAAAAAACAATTTTAAATTTCATGACGAATTATTGATTTTTTATTTAAACATCGTAACAAACGCATTATATCACTGTCCAAATAGCGCATGGTCATTTTTGGGATCACAGAAACCACCGAAGTCAGCTATTTGTGTTGTTTAAGTATCGACTAGAATGATTATGTGGTATTGATTAGTCAATAAAAAGAAAATGCTGTATCTTAGTGAAAATGATGTATATGCATATGTTTGTCGCAATTTTCCATTGTACATGGGCTATATTATGTGACGCTTAAGTATGACCACACCTTTCTGTTACACGCTGTAACATAAAGGTTACTGTGTTAGGTAAACTGTTATATTGATGCTAATATAGTATTTTCTTTTTATATATTCATTGATGTAAGGGGCAATTCGCATAATAAAACGTACAGAGATTGTTAGAGCTCCGATCTATCTCAGTGTAATATCCATAAGGATATTCTTCTAAACTAATATAAATGGCAAATGTGAACATAAATAAAAAAAAACAGTTCATATTTAATGTATCTTATGTGTAATATAAATTTATTTACAAAAAAAAGTATATATGTATGTTTATCCATTGTCTAGTACCCATTGTATGTATGTATCTTATGCGGGGGCCAGTCAGTGCAGGCCGGCGACACTTCAACCCAGTGGGATCTTTTGTGTCGACACTCTCCTAATAACGACTGCCATAGATGTTCATGGCAGCCGGGACCGACGGCTTAAAGTGCTCCCCGAGGCACGGAGCAGGCGATAATTGACAATCAATACGCACATAATTTCGAAAAGTCATATAACTTCCGAAAGTCAGAGGTGCACGACGTGGGTTCGAACCCGAGACCCTCCGTATTGCAATCTGTTGGTCTCCCCACTGAGCTATCGCTGCTCAAGGTATCTTGTTGTTGCATTTATTAGCAAACCGAGCCTAACAACTCAATTACGATTCTCGAAGAGAAACAAGTAACAATTGTATTTTGTGTGAATAAGCTCGTCTGTCGCACCCACATATCCGGACTGACAGACAACGATCACGAGTAAATATATTGAATGTTATGAACAAACAGAAATCACTGTCGCCTACAAACACCTGAGATCGGTAAATGTTGTTTATTGGTTTTTATTTGTATTGACAATATATATACAGCGGGACTGGTAAAACGAGAAACATATTTTTGAACATAATTAATCTTATTCGCATGAAACCAATGATATTGAAACTAGTAACATAGCAGTGTTTATAGATACATTCCTAGCTTTTGCCCGCGGCTTCGCTTGTCCGAAAATAGTACCCTTTCTGTACTCCTGACCACGTTTATGCCAAACGCTTTGATGATCGGTCGAGTAGTTAAGACAGCGCCGAGAGTAAGACAGATAATGACAGAGCTCGTGCGGCGCATATTCAAATCGGCGTGCGGCCGCCATAGTAAAATTGTGTGGAGGATTTGAAGTGCTTTTTTGATGAATATGTATCTTTATTGTCAACCAATAACTTAAATATTTGGGACGGACAAATTGTAATATAACTATTTATGTTTCGTTTAAGCTGTAAAATAGGATAGATTTCTACTGTTATAATTTAAAAATCACGTAACACGAGCTTACGATTTTGCATTTCCCGCGCAAATTTACGTAATTTTGTAGGCAAAAATATTGATTAGTTTATGTTTTTTACACGGAGTAATTGTAAACAAATTCATTGTTATGATTAATGTATATTTTACATTTGTATTAAACAAAAAGTGTTGATTTTATTCACTTAACTGTGACCGCCTGTTTTGGCACATTTCGCTCGGCGCAGTCTTAAGGCGTGAAAGCAATGTTATACAAATAAACTCACAGTCATTGTATTTATAATACGAATAAAGACTTCGTATTATTTTGCATTTCCGTGTGCTTTACTGCAGATTTCACGCTGGCAGCCTCTTTAGGCTTATAGATTACTAAGCACGAATATAGAGCACGTGATAAAAATTTACATGAATCATACTTATGTATATAATTAGATGCTAAATTAATAGGTAAATATACATACATACATACATAGATACACGCCTGTTTTCCAGAGGGGTAGGCAGAGACTACGGATTTCCATTTGCTACGATCCTGACATTCTCTGGCTTCATTCACTTTCATCACATTCCTCATACACGCCTGTCGATTCAAAGTGCTCTTAACCTGGCCTTTGTCCAGAACGCCTCCGATCTGATCGAGAAACGTTTGCCTAGGTCTTCCTCTTGCGACTGTTCCATTCACACTAGCCTTATAAACTTTCTTAGTCAGTCTTTCCTCGTCCATTCTTTCTACGTGCCCAAACCAGCTTAACATACCCTTTTCTATACTTGTCACTATATCCACTTTCATGCCGCATATCTCTCTTATCACACTATTTCTTATTCTATCTTTAAAATATGATCATTGTAATATCCATATCAGTTCTAAAACCGTTCTGTGTACATCCTGTGTAATATTAAATAATTTCTAATAAATCACTGATTTGACTCATCATAACGGACATTTAAATAGGTATATTAAATTAACTTATTATATATTATTTTGTAATGTAATGTTAAGTAATTATACATCATATTGTGATAGCCATTTCTGTTATAAAATAATTTTATGTAATATTAAATTGTTTCTAATAGAAGTGCTGTTATGACTTGTCTGGTCGTTCTAACAAATTTAAATAAAACGTAAAATAAACTAAATTGTATGTTTAAATCAATATTAAAATTAAATACAATGTTTTGTAATAGTAATTACCGTTCTAACACTATTTTGTATACAATTAAATGGCTTTTAATATAATACTGATTTCACTCGTTATTACAACTGTGAAGCATTCGTTGTTTGTGAGCCGATATAAAAGGAGAGAGCCAATGTGCTGTAATTCAGGCTCGCGAAGCCACACAAAGTCATCCGCGGTTCCGCCCTCGCCGCAGAGGTCGGAATACGCGTCGCGTTAGTGTTAATCCCGTGGATCACCTTATATCCACGTTGCCGACACACACACACTCATAACCTAACTACTAACAATTTCTTGCTTATTATTCTCTTGTTTTAAAATGTGTTTTATAAATATAAATAGTTTGTAAGTAGCAAACATAGTGCTTTTTGTATGCATATAAGTACATAACCAAAATGTAGAATGAGGTGGAGACCTGGTGTCCTGAAATACAAGCCACAAGCTTAGCTTAGGCACCAGTCTCACACAATATTGTACACTGTAATTATTATGTACCTAACCTGTGTAATGTATCTACGTAATATTGTGATGAGAAAATAAACATTATATTCTTAATATAGTATCTGATATAATGTTATTAGTAACTAATATGAATATTTAAATATTTGATATTGAATTATTGCTTTTATTAATTAGTTTAAGGGAACCATATTCCTGTCATTAATATTAAATAAACAAAAATTCTTAAACAAATTCCTTATTTACTTTACATACGCCTTAAATCTAACACGTGCGTATCCGTGAAAACACTCACGAACGATGACCACGGACCGCCAAGTAAACGCATTATCTACCATACGATAAACATAATAGATCTAATATAATTGTAATACACCACTGCCCACCGGATACAGGCGTAAAACTATGTTTACATATATATAGGTATATCTACTTCAACCTACTAATGGACACAATATTCTTTCCACAACCAGCGCAGCATTGCAGCAGAGATATCTCATTTCTAAAACACATACATAGTAAATTACTTCACATTGCAGTGCCGGTTATTGCACAGCGCACAGCTTTGCAGCACTGCGGAGCTTAGAACGTTGCGTTGAATAAACATATCTTATACGCATAATCACCTTTAGTTGAGCTGACTAATATCATAGTTATTATTTAATGCGAATTTTTTCGACACTGGAATAAGCGTTGAGTATTCTGGGTCCGAATCGCATACTGCGTGTTCTTGATTAGGGTAGTTGTTACTCACAATTTGTTATTATTTAAGTAAACTATTTACATTAGTTAAAGGTTAAAATACAAAATAATGAAATCAACTTATTCGATTTTGTACTACCATATGGAAACAATAGTTGAATAATGTGGATTCGAATCCCAAACGGCGTGTTCCTTAAGACTGCCCCGAGCGACATGTGCCAAAACAGGCGGTCACAGTTACGTGAATAAAATCAACACTTTTTGTTTAATACAAATGTAAAATATACATTTACCATATATTCCTTCATTTACCATACATATTTTTAGATTATAACAGTAGAAATCTATCCTATTTGACAGCTTAGACGAAACATAAATAGTTATATTACAATTTGTCCGTCCCAAATATATAAGTTATTGGTTGACAATAAATATACATATTTATCAAAAAAGCACTTCAAATCCTGCATACAATTTTACTATGGCGGCCGCGCGCCGATTTCAGTATGCGCCGTACGAGCTCTGTCATTATCTGTCTTACGCTCGGCGCAATCTTAAATGATTTATTTTATGTCTGGATGTTCTCTGTGTCCGTTAATATCTTAAATTCTCACGCCAACCAGCAGTTGTTTATTACACGCCACTGATTTTTGCCAACTCCTTTTAGCGCCCAATTATTTGGAGAGTCTATTGCATTATACTTATCATACTTGTAGATTCTGTGTTGCTTAAAATGCAGGGCTTAATAAGATAGCTAAGTAAATTTAAAAAAATTAGTACCTGCTTCTCTACTGCTAATATAATAAATGTGGTAGTTTGGAGGAAATGTTTGTATGTATGTTAATAAATGACGCGATAACCGTTTAACGTGTTTAGATAAACCTTGACACAGAGAAAGACCATACCCTGTATTAAAAAATAGAATATTTTTTATTTTGGTATATAGTTTAATTTTAATGTTATTTTAGCAAAAGTAAGATAAGTTTAAAAGTATACTTTATATATAAAAAATCGCTTACGTATAGTTATGTCCAAAACTCGAAATACAGTCAAAGTTAATACTCATTTATTCATCTAGGTCACAAAGTAACACTTATGAACGTCAAAGGGTTTATAAGCTATTTACATTTATGTTAGTTGCAAAGTTCAGGTCGATGGATTGACTTCTATTTTTGTTGTTGTTGTTGTTGTTTATTTAAAACCTTTAACGCTAATGTACTCACGAGACAGTAAATTCTAAGTGTTTCACAAGGTTTAAGTAAAACATATTTATTTTAATATTTATAATATTCTATCACACACACACAGCACCATCTAGCCCAAACTAAGCAGAGCTTGTACTATGGGTTTTAGACAATGAATAAACATACATATATACTTTTTTTTTGTAAATACTTACATATTATACATAGAAACACCCAGACTAAGACAAACATCCATGTTCATGTACAGAAATGTTTTGACTTGTGCGGGAATCGAACCCGCGACCTCAGGCGTGGCACTCAGTTACACTAACCACTACGCCATCGAGATCGACAGTATTAATAGCAGACTGAGCCACAGTAACGTGTAGCTGGGTATAATCAGTAAGATATAGAAAGATCTAACACTGATCTCACAACGAGAAGAATCCCGTGCCTTCCAACGGAATAGTACGCTTTATGTATAAAACGACTAGCTTCTACCCATGTCTTTTTTCGGGCACGATACATTTTTTCCTAGCTTAAACATACCCCATGTAATTTTTTTACCCGTGATAACGTGTATGCGTAATTTAATTTTTTTATGGCGATCGGTCGTCTAGTTAAGGCTTTAGGCGTTAGACTCACATCCATTTATCATATTAGTTAGGAACAACACCTTAACTCAAAATAATATCTCAAAATATATTTTTGTTATTTTGAGTTAAGGTGTTGTCCCTAACTAATATGGAAAAGCCAAACAAATAATAAAATACCACAGCTATAAACAAACACATTAATGTTTCTTCATTCCAGATTCAGGCTTATATATTTCATAAGATAAAGGGTCAGATTACAGGAAATAGCATAAAAAATAACGCAGCAACCCTTTTAAACGGATTGGAATACTTTGGGTTACCACCAAGCAATATGAAAAAAAAATAACATATGTTCAATAATGCCCTTCAGCATATATATGTGTAAATATGATAACGTTCGGTATGCTGAGTAGGCATAATCATAATGTATTGAGGTCGTTGACCGTTCGTACTAATCCAGAGAAGAAAATATTAGGATAAAGACGTACTTTGTCTCGTGGGGATTGTAAAAATGGAGTTCAGAAGTTTCTTTTGTTCTGTAAGTGCTGTTGGGAATATTCGATGTACTAACTCAAACTTACTGATCATAAATATACTTAATATGTTTTTATATTGGTGATACTTAGACTTTCATCTAAAAGATTAGTATTCGTATTTTTAGAGTAGTTTTTTGTTAGATCTCGAGAAATCTTATCTTATCTATGTATTAAATATTAGCCCTGTATATAAACTATCTCACTGCAGGGCAAGTTTTCTTTTCAGTATGAGAAGTGCCATAGTCCACCATGCCGGTTCAGTGCGGGTTAGCAGACTTCACATATATCTGAGATTATTGTAGAGAATTATTAGATATGCACGTTTCTTTACGACGTTTTTCTTCGCTGTTAATGCGAGAAATAATTAATTACCAATTTAAACCTTTGAACGATAGGTTAAAAAAGTTAAAGCATGCTCTTGGTGCTTATGCACTTATGCATACCTTTTGTTATACCAAAAGGGAAAGTTAGATGTTTGTGACTTGGGTCGAAATCACGACCTCTGCGTGGCAATCTAACGATATTCTACTAGGCTATTACTGCTCTTATCTATTGGTCTCTTTTCAAGAAAAAGAAATAAAATACATACATGGGAGAAATGATTCCACCTCGTCTTCCACTAATGGGCATAAGACTTCACTTATTGCGGAAATTTATTATTAATTGAAATTAAACTGCTATATACGGCTTTTATCGCGTTGTTTATTTGACACTTTATTAAGTAAATTTGAAAACTGTTACACTACTACTACTATTAAACTTTACTAATTTTTAAGCTAGTTAAATTATTATTAAAACTATTTAGATTTAATTTAACTTTACACTTTCCCCGACGTTTCGGTTGCTTTTCAGCAGCCATGGTCACGGGGAGACTAAGATGGTAGTTGTCTCAATGTTCCAGTGTAGTTATTTCAAAGTACCCGAATGAATTCAATGAATAATATTCGCGAAAACAGAAGACAATATTATTTATTATTAATTAAATTTTTTTTTGCTGTATACTAAATGTATTTTACTTGAACTACACGGATGACGTAATGGTTTAGGTCGTCGCTTTGCCATTGCCGCTGCGCTGATTGCTATGAGTTCAATCCCTACACGGACAAAAATGTGTGATACACACAATATATAGTGATGCCGAGACTGGTTCTTTTTAAATGTTTGTAAAGTTCCTCGTGACATAGGATTTAATCCTAGTGCGGGAGTTGTGTTTTATATTGAAACAAAATTTAAAACGTTTTGATAAAAAGATAATTACGAATGGAAGAAAACAAATCTCTATGATTGTTCACCACCTTCGTTTTATAAAAACAAAATTGTAGAAATATAAACTACATTTACCTTGGAAAAATATGTTGAAATAAAAGAATATAAATAACGATGTCGTTACGGTAAATGGCGCTGTATATATTAAAATGTTATTTTTAATGAAGCACGACAGGTGAGACCTGCGGCTGTTGTTGTAGTTTTTATACACAGACAATTGCATCGCCCAAGCTCTTCCGACATGAAATATAATGGGGAAATAATTAAATTATTCTGAGCTTACCATATTTTATGATAGTTAATGTATTAATAAAATGTTATGCTATTGACGGATGGAGTCGTCTTAAGTTCAATTTCTTGGCACACATCTCTGATTTCGAAGTTACTATGTATTAAACTGGTAATTATTGCTTCCTTTAATGGCTGAGGAAACTATGTAAAATTATTAAAAACAATAAACAGAAAAAGCTAAATAATACATTTTAATCAGAAAAATAACACTGGGTCTCGCGATCAGTAGTTTCGACTTACCTTTAAACTAATAGCAGCGGTAGCTGAGTGGGGAGACCAACAGACTGCAATGCAGAGGGTCTCGGGTTCGAATCCACGTCGCGCACCTCTGACTTTCGGAAGTTATATGACTTTTCCAAATTATGTGCGTATTGATTGACAATTATCGCCGCGTCTCGGAGAGCACGTTAAACCGTCGGTCCCAGCTGGCATGAACGTCTATGGCAGTCGTTATTGGGACAATGTTGACACAAAAGATCCCACTGGGTCGAAGTGTTGCCGGTCTGCACTGACTGGCCCCCACATAGGATACATACATACCTTTAAACTAAAACTACTAAGTTTACGTTCAATATTTAAAAGACTACTCGAATTAATGTAACCTTGAACACCCTAATATAACTACTTATGTTTATTAAGCTATCAAAACTTCATCATATAATACTAAGATTCTTTAGCCGTCCACAACTCAATGCCACACTTGACGCTAGCGATTATTACATGGGAGATTAGGCTCTTGACACATCAAAATCAGCTGAAAAGGAATCGTCCATATAAATTTTTAGTGCACTATAAATTGAGGCATCTGAGTAACGTGAAGTGCGCAGAGTTTTAGGGTTCAATAGTCAGAAGTGTGAAACTACGGGGCGCGTTATTTGGAAAGATAATATTGATATACATTGTTGGTTGCGTACTGTCTGTTTGGTGAGAGTTGTTGAGTAAACCGGGGATGTAGTGTGCTCAGTACGATTGGTGTAGAGTATTATAAGATCTTAACAAGTGGTTGTTGAATTTAATTTGCTGTGATTGTGTTTGTATTGTTATGTCAGCTTCCCTATTGAAACATTCACAAGCAGCACAATGTATTATGTAATAAGATTTTAATGGCCCAACTGATGGCAAGCGACACAAAAAGTGATATTAAAAAAAAAGGTTTTAAAAATAATTCAAATATCCGTGTGTCGTCTTTTGAATAATAATTAGTGAAAATGAAATAAATCTGTACATTTCATTTACTTGTTTAAATATATTTTTCATTCGCTAAAAGCGAGAAAATGTTATGTTAAATATTTGCATGTCAAATTACTGACTAAGTTATAAAGTTTATATTTATGTATAAATACCTGCAATGTACACAAAACTAAAGGCAAATAAAACGTTATTATAATCGGTATATATATATTTTTGGAGACAATCAAGTATTTTTACAACGAGGTTACATCTTTCGTTAGTAGAAGTTAGCAACACTAGGGTCAACTGTGTGTGTCAACTGCTCGTGGTTGACCCTAAAATGTAATCATCTCTCTGTTAACGCGACTATTAACGTCCATTACTGACATAACCTCAAAAATGCAGAACATATGCTTTCGTATATCTTTCATATCCTTACTATACTAACATTATAAATGTGAATGTGAGTTTGGTTGTTACGGTTTCACGCCTTATGTATCTTATGTGGGGGCCAGTCAGTGCAGACCGGCGACACTTCGACCTAGTGGGATCTTTTGTGTCGACACTCTCCCAATAACGATTGCCATAGATGTTCATGGCAGCCGGGACCGATGGCTTAACGTGCTCTCCGAGGCACGGAGCAGGCGATAATTGTCAATCAATACGCACATAATTTCGAAAAGTCATAACTTCCGAAAGTCAGAGGTGCGCGACGTGTGTTCGAACCCGAGACCCTCTGCATTGCAGTCTATTGGTCTCCCCACTGAGCTATCGCTGCTCTTTTTTTTTCACGCCTTAGCTATTCGACCTATCATGATAACATTTCATGTTGTCAGGGGAACAGAAAATACTTGTACCTTTTATCCAGAAAAAGTACTGTTTCTAAGCCAACCTAACCTACACTTACCGTAGCAAAACCGCGAGCAAAATCGAGTTCTATATATATACATATATGTTTTGAATTAGTTTTCATCTGTTTTTTCACTCTTGTGGCAGTATTTAAACCCATCAATCGTATATTTTTGGATAACATGCATGTAGCCTGTACCACTTACTGGTCTCGAACTTTCTTTGCACAATATCGACATAATTCGCATTTATGATATTAGTAAGATGGCAGCCTCAAGAAAAATCGAAATCCGACGGCAGCCGTGAATATTTCTAGGTAACAATTGACTCTGTTGATGTGCGGTCTGTAAACTATCTTCATCAAAGTTATATTATTATATAAGACAACAGGTCATTATGTTGGTAATTTATTGAATGGTAATAAGTCCCTACTTATTTATTTACCAACGCTTTGACCAATTTGCATCATTAGTATATGTAAATCACGAAGGTCTAAAATACTTATCTGCATCTAAAAATCATTTTCATATGATTCTTCTTTGATGCCTGTAAAAGGAAACCAACAAACACGCCTTTTGACATTAGTTACGTTTATAAAGTACAGAACTATCTACGAAGCTCAGCTTCGCACTTGCCTCTCAGTTTATACCTCTCATGGGCAACAGCCATAATGTTCAACCGGGAGCCGTTAGTAATGTGTAGCAAATATATTTTTCTTTTATTCTATCATAAATCATGGCAACGCATGGGACAATGTACGTTCGTATGTAAATGTTCCCAAAACATTCGTCAGCCATTTTGTAGCTTCCTTGTTTTACGTTTATTATGTACATAAAATATTAGAATATACATATGTATTTTATTTATAGCCTATATTTTGCCAGATATACTATAACGATAACAATAAACATGACACAAGGAATGTATTCGTTTGTGTACTGTTATTTCGAAGTGGAGTCTCCAAGGAGTCCTGAACGCTTTGATTCTTAATTTTTTTTTATCTAATGATACCCTACCCTCAGATTAGATCTAAAGTTCTTTCTATACACTTTGCCTTGCCTGCGCAAAAAAATGTCTACCAGTTTCAGGAAGTATGCAGTTTCTCTTTAAAAAGGTCAAGTCCCTGAGTAGGAGTTCATGTCCTCTGGCGTTGAGCTTTTTACAAAGATACAATTAACTGACATAAAGTACGCCCAAATTGAGAACAGATATTTGCGATCACACAAAAATTGTCCCGTGGGATATGAACCCACAACATTTGGCAAAGCGCTTGCTCACTATGGATACGCCATACGTGCACTAAATGCATGGTTGTTACAATTAGGATTTCTCTCTAACTCTGATTCTGACCGAATTGGTAATTTAATGATGTTTGTGATATAAACGCCAAACCATTAATTGTCATGATCCGTTCCGTCCAGTACTATCAAATCGCCCCCATGATCGAATGCAACCATAAACGCAATCTTATTCCACGAAAAATACGACGCAGGATGCCACGGGACCAATAAGTCAAAAAGATAGTCGTTAAAAGTGGTAAAATATTTACCAAAACCACGTAGTATCTCCACAAAATCCACACGGGTGATATTGCAGATAAAATACAGTCTTTTCATACAATATGTACTTGTACTTGGCTATAAATATTCCATACTAGGTTTTCGCAGAAGTGTTTGAAAGTTGCAAGTGTAAAGATAGCGCCGGTAATATACTGCAATGACACTTGCAAATGCAACTGCAATACACATTTTGATAAAAGCGGATCGTGAAAGCAAAACTTTGCATGTTCTGAAGCTTCTGCAGAAGTTCTCTTGATATTATATGCATATAGTTTTGCTCATGACTTTGATTGTGATGCAATTTGTGTAATATAAGCTGAGTAAGACGCAAATCGAACAGATCAAGTTATATAAAATGCAATGTTTTATTTTCATAATGTTAAGTAGTCTTTTGGCATGCCAAAAATATTATAGTTGCATAGACAATGGAAAAATGCCAGCCCGGTGAGTAAAGCTCCGATAAAAAGCGACCGTCAAGAAACTCGTAACTACTCTTAATTAAAAACAGCAATTATTATTATAATAAAATAATAATTACTCTTTTGTGATTGAAGACAAATAAGATAGGAAGGCCTTTTTAATTTGGTAGACGGAATAGTTGTCAAATAATGGTGAATATGATAAAAGAACGCACGATATTATAATGTGTCGTAACAACTATAAATTAAATGGAAATGTGTGAGAAACATAATAATAACCAGTCACAACCTAGTTTTTGTGCTAACATTTTAAATATTATTTTCTTCTTAACATTGCAACCAATTTCAATGTAATTTTTAGGATAGATTTCTTTCGAGTGCTTTTTGCTGTTGCGTATAAATATCTTAAAATAAAAACTATATATATCTACTATAACTTTACTATATTCTTATATATGCCTTGACTATGTAATCCTTAATTGTAAGCTATATGGTCTGTTATAGTAAGGTTATGCCTCCATAATATGTATGTCTCTTAACCTTATAATTAGCAAATTTTCAATTCACCTTTCGAGATTAACTAGTTTATAACTATTTTATAAATTAACTAAAACTTATATCGATACAATTGTGAGCCTCTAATTTCACAATGTGGATAAAATTGTGAGTGAGATTTAAATTTATAGTAAGGTATCCAACAAAATGACTGTATTTAAAATAAAATTGTGTAAGGAACAAAGATCATACTGGTCGTCTTCCTACACAAAGACGCCTCCATAAAAGAAACGGAAACTATTGCAGTCGAATTATATTTAAAAGTCTTGAGAGTATTATATTATAGTTTATATGCTTGACTATTTAAAGGACATTGGCAAATAAAAAGAGTAGCCATGAGTTTCTTGCCAGCTTCTTCTCACGTGAACTCTACTCCTCGAACAGGATTTTTTTTTTGTTCCTTTTTCTGTATATTTATTTACTATTTATATGAATGTTATAAACTATGTTATTTGAAGTATCCAAGAAGCGTTTACAGGTTTTACACCTTATGCACAACTGTATTCGAATATTATTCGAATGGTTGAATTATAAGCATCGCTTCTGAAAACCCTTCTCATAGCAGACATACAACAAAGCTTATTGGATGCCATCTTCTGTATGACTATTACCCTATTTGAGCTTCTCCACTTTGAGACAAAACTCGAGTTAAATTGTAAATAATGTATGTCTAGTGTAAATATTACTATGCATATATATACTTCCTTTTCTCACACCTACCAGTCTAGCCTTTATAATGTAATAATACACAAATAGCTGCTCACAACATCCGCTTCTATAAATACTGTACGTAAAACCAATTTAAAAGTAATACGTTGATTATCTTTTAGAGTATACAGAAAAGTCTTTGAAGTCACCACGCGGGGTCGTCCAACCATGAAACTCCAGAATTGTCTCTGAATTGTCGTACAATTGAATTCTGCTCGCGAACCGGCCTCACGCAAAGTATTAAGCGTATTTCTCTTAGCCATAAAATGAGAGCCAATTTAAATGTGAATTAAAAGATTTTGAATGGAAATAACTTTTTCCTAGGAACTCATATTGCGGCTGTTTTGGTTTGAAAGGAATGGGGTGTGACTTTGAATAATACAAATTGGTGACAAAAAAGTCCTTACAGGATTTCTTTGTTATCCGTTTATATTATATAATATATCCATTGATACTTTTATTACGCAACAATCTGAGCTTCTTATAAATATGTTGCCATGGGAAAGGAGATACGATTTTAGGAGCCCAAGGGCCACAGCATGCGTGTACATTTCATAAATGTTAAAAATTACGAAGTTTTTAATGCACCTGTCTTCTTTAAAATAATATTTATATGTTACAATAGTTATAAGATATATAGAAGCGATAGCTTAGTGGAAAACCGTTGGAATACAACGCACAGGTATCGTGATCGATCCCAAGGCGCGCATCTCTGACTTTTCAAAGTTATGTGCGTATTAAATTGCTAATTATCGCTCACTTTAACAGTGAGTAAAAACATTGTGGGGAAACTTGCATGACTGAGAGTTCTCCATAATGTTCTAGAAGACATGTGACCCCCTCGCCACAAGGGGAGGTGAGAGGTTTATGTCGGTCTCTCCCGAGACTTCGAGCTTACTTACTAGAACCACCACGGTGTGCCAACTCGCTGCTTTGTATGGTTGGTGGGTCGCTGGAACTGAAAATACATCAGCGACCCACCCAGCAGTGCTCAATGCACCATGCATCATGACACCTACCTTCTTTACCAAGATTAACTTCACGTATTTAGTAAGAAGAGCTCATTCTAAACTTTAATAACTATATATAATACTTATTATTGGAACCTGTTATTCAATATCAGCTTTTAATGTTATTTGAGCCATTGATCTTGTTATAACTCTGTTACAGACTTTCAATAACTTTCTAAAATTAGTTTTAATTAATCAAGAATCAGAATTGAATAAGTTTTTAATTAAAGAGCTGAATCGTTTTGTTGAGCCCAAAGAAGCAATGTTTGTGTGTAACATAGCCAACTGATATCTAAAGTTTGTACGAAATTATATGTACTATGTGTATTGTTTATAGCTTTTCTTTATTTATGCGTATTATTATAATAATTAATAGTACGCATAGATAAAGAAAATAAATAAAATTTATATAGAAGGTCCGAAAGCGAACGTAACGATTGCAGAATTATGTTAAAAGCACGAATTTAGATATGTCATTTATATAACTAGCTTAGTACATTTGTAAATATAGGTTACATGCATATTGTATATAAATAAATCCGAACTAGCTTGTTGTTTAACTAGAATCTGGACCTTAATTTCATCTTATTCTGTTGGAGAATTGAAAATATGGTGCAAATGTCTTTGTGGACAAACGCAATTTTTTATACCACACAGGAATGTACCACCAGCTTAGGATCCAGTAATACAAATAGTCAAACTCAAGAAGAAGCAATCCACAGCTAGACTTCATGATACTCTGAGCTCATTCTGCGTAAATAGAAACACCAATTATTAAATTATGTTCGGGTACTTTGAAATAACTACACTGGAACATTGAGACAACTACCATCTTAATCTCCCCGTGACCATGGCTGCTGAAAAGCAACCGAAACGTGCGTTGGGGAAAGTGTAAACTTAAATATAAATAGTTTTAATAATTTAATTAGCTTAAAAATTAGTAAAGTTTAATAGTATCTAGTAGTAGTGTAACAGTTTCTAAATTATGTAATAAAGTGTAAAATAAACAACGCTATAAAATCCATGTGTAGTAGTTTAATTTCAATGAATAACATTCGCGTAAACAGAAGACAATATTATGCTATTTTTATTTTTGTTACTTTTTTAGAGTTCTCTTATACAACAGCTTTGTCCGTCCGTCCGTCCGTCTGTGTTATACAACTTTCAACTCAAGAACCGTAAGAGCTAGAGACTCGCGGTCAACGCCATGCGACTCAGCATTGTCGATATACCCTTGAAATGAAAAAAAAAAAAAATGAAAGGCAAGTAAAAAAAAATATTAAAAAAAATGAAAGGCCTGCTTTATAGAATCAGTTTTATTATCATCGAATAAGTTTAGCATGCTTGGTATAAATGTATATTTTGCCAATACCATTAAACAATCTAGAGATCAAACATTACTCAGTAAAAATGATGATGAAAAATCTATTGCATTGAAACATAGTGTGACAAAATATTTGAGATAAGTAAATAAATTTATTCCTTCATCTTCTATTTTGCACGTCAATGTGCCTTTCTCAACCTTGGCCTTTGCCACTCAATATATGAAGCGACACAATTCCCGTGTCATCCATCAAAGAAAACATTTTTGACATCAAGAATCGCCATACAAAACTCATTACTTTAATAATACGATTAATCAATTTTCGATTCTATTCTTTGAGTGGCAAAAGCGAAAATCGATTGTCACGCAGTAGATGGGTAGCAGAAAGCACATAGGTATATACTGATGATCGCTCAACTTAAATATAACATGTATACATGATACATGTTATATTCGTGGTAAACGATCCAAGTACGACATTATGCCACTTCAATAGACCTTAGAATTCGCGTGTGGCACGCCAAACGTTCCTTGGGTGGGTGTATACGGGTGATAAATGTGTGTCCGTACCTGTGACGTTTTGTAAAGTTTCCTCACGTAACTGATGTATCATATTTTACTGTGAAGATGTTTTTGGATGCGTTGGTTGCATTTTAATGTTCATGAGCGGTGGTAAGCGGTAACCTTCGCCCATGCATAACAGAAAAAAATCTTAGGAAACACAACTAAATCGCTGCCTACCTTATATCACATACATAGATTGAAATTAAACTACTATATACGGATTTTATCGCGTTACTTATTTTACACCTTATTACATAATTTAGAAACTGTTACACTACTACTAGATACTATTAAACTTTACTAATTTTAAGCTTATTAAATTATTAAAACTATTAAAACTATTTATATTTAAGTTTACACTTTCCCAGACGTTTCGGTTGCTTTTCAGCAGCCATGGTCACGGGGAGACTAAGATGGTAGTTATCTCAATGTTCCAGTGTCGTTATTTCAAAGTACCCGAACATAATTTAAGCATTGGTGTTTCTATTTACGCAGAATGAGCTCAGAGTATCATGAAGTCTAGCTGTGGTTTGCTTCTTCTTGGGTTTGACTATTTGAGTGACTGGATCCCAAGCTGGTGGTACATTCCAACCATCTTCTCTATTGAAATTAGGATGTTTTTTGATTTCAATAGCCTCGCGAAGCATTCTTGGTAGGAATCTGTGTTCTTTAGCGAGAATCTGTAGTTTGTCAAATCTCAGGTAAAATAAATAACGCGATAAAATCCGTATGTAGTAGTTTAATTTCAATGAATAACATTCACGTTAACAGAAGACAATATTACATACATAGATGATACAATCAACAGACCGTTGATTGCCACCTATATTGTGTATACTACTACTTTACGTCGATATTCTATGATTCTATGATATAGTAGTATATCTGTAATCAAAGCGGCCCATTTATGCTGAAGTTAGCAAACCTACGCTTACGCACAATATTGTGAGCCATGTGGTATATTTTTGAAGATTACTATATTTTTTGTCGAATTACTGGGATTCTTGTTATCTCCCAAATAAGCATGTGTTGTCGTTAATTAAGTGGGTGGGTTTTTAAAGGCACAAACCTAATCAAAAATTCAGTGCCTTCAGTTCGCGGTTCAGACTTGAATTAACATTTAAGATTAGGTTAACTCAAATCATATACTTAGATCACAAAACGTTGAAAATTGATGCTTCTGTTTAAAGAAAACTCTTATAAAATATACAATTCCGTTTAAGGAAGAGAGAAACTTAACTTGAAGAAAGAAAACAGACCTGTGTTTTTCAGGTCTCACGTAACACGGGGTGAGTCTACTGTTGACTTAGTACATTGCCAGAAACCATGTTGCCACTAAGAGTTTCTTAACAAAAGCTCAATATCGATCGTATGCTTATAGGATTATTTACGCCAGAGATCTGCATCAGCAACTGTTTTATCCCCTTTTTATATTTGACACTATACGTGCTTTTATTAAACTAAATCTGAATATAGCTTAAATTAAACTACGATGAACGGCTTTTATCGCAGTTTATTTTAATTAAAATATACCGCAATACTTTTACGGCGGCTTATTTTAGTACTGTCAGCGTGTAAAGTAGATTAACTTCAATGTGTGATGTGTAATCTCTATGTCAATCAGCTGATCGATGAGCTCAGCAACAGCCATGTCGGATGTCACATAGATAACGTTTGCGTCAATAACATCAGCTACGCTGACGATATGGTGCTGCTGGGTCCATCTGTCGGCGGGCTACGGAGGCTATTAGGTATGTGTGAAACTTACGCTGAGAGTCATGGCTTAGAGTACAATGATAGGAAGAGTGAGTATATGCTTATCAGAGGTAAGATTAAGCAACCTGAACATATACCGCCAGTATACCTTAACGGAGTATCGTTGAGTCGGGTCTCTCAGTTTAGGTATCTAGGGCATGTTGTGACTGAAACTCTACATGATAACGCAGATATTGAGAGAGAGCGGAGAGCGTTGTCGGTACGAGCCAATATGTTGGTGCATAGGTTTGTGCGGTGTACAGCACAGGTAAAAGTAACATTGTTCAGAGCCTATTGCCAAAGCTTCTACACAGGCGCCCTATGGACCAACTACACGCAAAGGGCCTACAATGCTCTCCGTGTTCAATATAACAACGCCTTTAGGATTCTGTTGCGGCTGCCTCCCTTTTGTAGTGCCTCGGGCATGTTTGCTGACGCAAGGGTGGATGACTTTTATGCAATAATGCGCAAAAAGTCAGCCTCACTGATTCGCAGAATGAGAGGTAGTGGCAACGGAATCCTGAGGATGATTGCAGATCGACCAGTATCGCCAGTTGTGGGACGGCTAATCGGGCTACATGTGGTCTGATGATGATTTTTATTTTTTTATTTGTTGAATTTTTTATTTATTTTATTGTATTTCTATTTAATTTAAATATTTAAGAATGATATCTATATTTTTAGAATGTTAATTTTATTTTAATTATTTATTCATTCTCTTTTTATTCAACTGGACTACCTATAAATTAATACTAACATAGTTTTTAAGATAAATTGTTACTAACAAATTATGGACATTAATTGGTCTGCAATAAACGAATTAATTAATATGCGTATATGTAATACTAACAAATATTATACGTGTAAATAATAATAATATTAGCGCTGTATTTAACTGTCCTATGTTTATACATGTGAATGATGTTGATAAATGATTGATTAGTTTGTTTGTTACGCTTTCACACCTTGACTCGATCTCGACTTGACTTGAATCAAACATCATGAAGTTTCGCATACACGTTATCAGGGGAACAGAAAAGGAGATAGGCTACCTTTCGTCCAGGAAAAAAACTGTTACTAATCTAACCTGTAGATATACGCGAGCGATGCGGCGGCAAAATCTAGTCTAGTAGGTATTATTAATATGAATTTGAGTTTGTTTTTTACGCATTTACGCCTGTATACTAAAAGCATAGGTATTAAGTAATAGATTAGGGTTTTTAATTTTATCAGTTTTTTTCTTTTTGTTTATTGTATTCTTTAATATATTCTTACTTTTGTTATGTAATGGAATTATATATATCGACGCAACAACTATAATTTATCAATTAATCAAATAATAATTCTGTTTAATAATTCAATTGTGTTAAAACTAGTTCATAATTAATTAATTACTGTATGATTATTACAATGTAACAAGTTCAATTCAATACTTAACCTAAAAATTATACACGTGCTCGCTGCACTATAAATACGGCCACACAGAGTGCGCTCGGTCAGTCTCGCTCGAGTCGTCGAACAGTACGGAGCTCTGTAAATTAGTTGCTAAGCAGTCAGTTGAATAAACGAGGCTTTCAACAAACAGGTGAAGTTTTACTTAGACGATTGAAGATGTGTGATCACCATAATGATGATATTCGTGACGTCAGCTGTGCTGACGTCACACTTTTTAAAAACACACCGGAGCCTGGTTCTCCGTCATCAGAAGTGGGATCACATGAGATCCCTGCTCATGCCACTTCCTCATCAGCTCGTTTACAACCTGAGCAATTGAATCCAGCCGTGACCCAGCGTCAGGAGCCTGTGCTGGTCACCAATACGCCAATGGAAGCCATACCACAATCAAGATCACACGCCTATCTTGATCAAGGAATGCGGATGGATGGAATACCACCACAATTCGTTATGCAAATGATTGAGATGATGCAGAAGATGTCAGAGCGTTTATGTGCTACACCCAGTGAATCAAAAATAAGGATCAAAGACGTTTACTTGCCATCATTTGATCCAGATACACACGTCGGAGTACGTGAATGGTGTCAACATATAGATCAAGCCATTGAAGCATATAAACTGAGTGATTTTGACGTTCGCATGAAAGTGTGTAGCCTATTGAAAGGGCGTGCGAAGATGTGGATCGATGATTGGGTAGTCACCACCAGTACATGGGAAGAGTTGCGAAAGAACCTCGTCACCACATTCGAACCCGAAAACAGATACTCCCGAGACATATTTATGTTCCGAGAACATGTTTACGATTCGTCAAAGGATATTGCAGAGTTCTTATCCCGCGCATGGATCCTATGGAGAAGGGTAACCAAGGACAAGCTGGGAGATGAGCACGCTGTGGAAGCAGTGATTGGATGTGTTAATGACGAGCGTTTACGCATCGAATTACTGAATGTCAAGGCAACCACTGTTCCTGAATTGATTTCAGTGGCAACGTCTATACGAAAGAAACGTTCTCATGCCAACTCAAGTTCCACAGTACCCAACAAGCGTCCGCGATTTGTGGACAGTCAACAATCAACATCAAGCTGTCGCATATGTAAAAAGACGAACCACTCAACCAACGATTGCAGATTTAAATCTTCAGAGGCTAAATCCGAAGCTAGCAACAGGGACACCAAAGCACATACCATACTTACCTGTACCTACTGCAAGAAGCCAGGCCATACATATGAAACTTGCTTCAAACGGGAACGCTTAATGACCTCAAACGTCAACTATGTAGCAAGCAATAAGCTGGCTCCTATCTCCATCAAAATAGGAGAAAAGATATTGCAGGCTGTGTTCGATAGTGGGGCAGAATGCTCAATTATGCGAGAATCGGTCGCTACAATTCTACCCGGCCAAAGGAGTCCAGCAGTCAACTATTTGAAAGGGATTGGACAATTTCCGGCATTATCGTTAACCAAGCTTACAACCATATGTGTTATAGATTCCATCAGTATTGAGCTGGATTTCTACGTGTTACCTGACTTGGAAATGTCAACAGATATCCTAGTAGGCATGAACTTGATTCATGATACCAATATGAATATGATAATTACATCTAATGGGACAAAGTTAGTTCATAACACACTTGTCAATCAGGTGAGTACGAGTTCTCCTATTTTCAATAATCTGGATTGTGATCTAACTAATGAAGATGAAATCGCGCAATTACGTCGGCTTCTGAATAAATACGAGTATTTATTTATTCGCGGATATCCTAAAACTCGGGTCAACACTGGGGAGTTGGAGATCAGACTAAAAAACCCGGATAAATTCGTCGAAAGAAGACCATATCGTCTCAGTCCAGTGGAAAGGGAGAAGGTTCGTACCATAATTCAAGAATTATTGGAACATCATATCATACGTGAAAGCAAATCACCTTACTCGAGCCCTATCATCTTAGTCAAGAAGAAGAATGGTGATGATCGACTCTGCGTAGACTTTCGGGAACTTAATTCGAATACACTTCGCGATCATTACCCACTTCCATTGATTTCTGATCAGATCGACCAGCTAGCAAATGGCCAATTCTATACAAGCCTTGATATGGCAGCTGGTTTCCACCAGATTCCTATCGCTGAGACCTCGATAGAAAAGACCGCCTTCGTCACACCAGATGGGTTATACGAATACCTCACCATGCCATTTGGTTTGAGTAATGCTTGTTCTGTTTATCAGCGATGCATCAATAGAGCTCTGATGTCATTGTTGGGAACAGCTGCGCAGGTCTACGTGGATAATGTGCTAAGCAAATGCACCGATTTTCCAGAAGGAATATCGCACCTGGAACAGATTCTCATAGCGTTACAGGATGCTGGATTTTCTATCAACGCTGACAAGTGCAGTTTTTTTAAACGATCCATCGAATACCTCGGAAATGTTGTTTCCGATGGAGAAGTACGACCAAGCCCACGTAAAGTGGAGGCTCTCGTGAAAGCTCCAATACCTAAGACTGTCAAGCAGGTGAGACAGTTTAATGGGCTGGCAGGATACTTCAGGAAGTATATTCCTGACTTTTCACGTATAATGCTACCATTGTACGAACTGACAAAACAAGGTGCAAAATGGACATGGACAGACAAACACGAAAAAGCGCGTAACACAATTATTGAATGCTTAACGTCCACTCCAGTACTAACATTATTCCAAGAAGAAGCACCCATACAACTGTTTACGGACGCTAGCAGTCTTGGATATGGTGCAGTGCTTGTACAGGTAATTGACGGACGTCAACATGCAGTTGCCTTTATGAGTATGAGGACTACTGAAGCAGAAAGCCGCTACCACTCCTATGAATTGGAAACTTTAGCAGTGGTGCGTGCTATAAAACACTTTCGCCAGTACTTGTATGGGCGAAAATTCACGGTGATAACGGACTGCAATGCTCTAAAAGCGTCAAAACACAAGAAGGATCTTTTACCAAGGATTCATCGTTGGTGGGCATTTTTGCAAAACTACAACTTTGAAGTAGAGTACCGTAAGGGCGAACGCCTCCAACATGCCGACTTTTTCAGCAGGAACCCGACCAAGTTTGCAGTCAATGTGATGACAAGAGACTTAAACTGGCTTAAAATCGAACAGCGACGTGATGATGGATTACGACCTATAATAGACAGCCTTAGTGATAATAATCCGGTAGAGGGCTATGTCTTGGAAGATAACGTTTTGAAGAAACAAGTTAATGATCCTGTTTTTGGTCAGCAGCTTAGCACAGTCGTTCCCAAGGCCTTCCAATGGAGTATTATCAATTCTTTTCACACCGCACTGAAGCATCCTGGCTGGGAAAAGACATTACAAAAAATCAGAGAAACTTATTGGTTCGACAAAATGAGTTCTACTATACGACGATTTGTAGACAATTGCGTAATATGCCAAACATCCAAAGGAAGATCTGGTGCTATTCAAGTGCGATTACACCCAATACAAAAACCAATAGCTGCTTTCCAAGTTATTCATATGGATATAACTGGAAAGCTGGGCACTCCAGATGATCAGCAGTATGTCATAGACACCGTTGACGCTTTTTCTAAGTACGTTCTGCTCTATTTTTCCAGCAACAAGAACCCACACAGCACATTAGCTGCTTTGAAGCGCACTGTGCATCTATTCGGTGCACCGATCCAAGTAATAGTCGATGGAGGAAGAGAGTTCCTTGGCGAGTTTAAAGATTATTGCAATCACGCTGGAATAAATATTCATACCATAGCTCCAGGAGTTAGCCGAGCAAATGGTCAAGTAGAAAGGGTCGTTGCAACTCTCAAAAATGCTTTGGTGATGATTAGAAACTACGAAGCAGAACAGTGGCACACCGCGCTTGAGGAATTGCAACTAGCAATGAACTGCACAACTCATCGTGTTACTGGGGTTGCTCCATTGACACTTATTACCCAAAGAAAGCACTGTGTACCTCCTGAGCTTCTCAGCTTGGTAAATATTGATAATGGGACCATAGATATCGAAGCGCTTACTCAACAAGTGCAACAAAAAATGTCTCATTCAAGCGAACGAGACAAACAAAGGTTCAATCTACGTAAAGCCAAAATCCATAATTTCCAACGAGGAGACTACGTGTTGATTAAAAATAACCCTCGCAATCAAACATCACTCGATCTTAAATTTAGTGAACCATATGAAGTTTGCAGAATCTTGGAAAATGATCGCTATTTGGTGAAGAAGGTGACCGGCAGAGGACGACCTCGTAAGGTTGCTCATGACCAGCTGCGCCGCGCTCCACAACCGGGTGAACAGTTAACCGTATCGGCGGGCAATGTATCACCTAGCCATCAGGATTCGGCTGCAATATCAATTGAGCCTGTCCCTTCAACTTCACGAGACCCAGCAGATCACGACTGTAATTAACTCAATTAAAATAATTCAAAATAACCCAACGAGAACCTTTAACAAATCTACGAGAACCTCCGAGAACCTCCGAGAACCTCCGAGAACCTCCGAGAACGTCCGAGAACCTCCGAGAACCTCCGAGACGTCTACGAGAACCTCCGAGAACCTTCGAGACCTTCTAAGACCCTACGAGAATCGACTAACCTTTATAACACTGATACTACCAAACCATATAAGGCATTTTATGTTGGTAATACACAAATTGCTTACAGATATCCGATTCAAAAACAAATTTATTTTTGCAGAACTACAACCAACAAGGCTGGTGCAGAGCGCGCACCGCCTGTCAGTATGGCCGTATCGGCGCAACAACTATAATTTATCAATTAATCAAATAATAATTCTGTTTAATAATTCAATTGTGTTAAAACTAGTTCATAATTAATTAATTACTGTATGATTATTACAATGTAACAAGTTCAATTCAATACTTAACCTAAAAATTATACACGTGCTCGCTGCACTATAAATACGGCCACACAGAGTGCGCTCGGTCAGTCTCGCTCGAGTCGTCGAACAGTACGGAGCTCTGTAAATTAGTTGCTAAGCAGTCAGTTGAATAAACGAGGCTTTCAACAAACAGGTGAAGTTTTACTTAGACGATTGAAGATGTGTGATCACCATAATGATGATATTCGTGACGTCAGCTGTGCTGACGTCACACTTTTTAAAAACACACCGGAGCCTGGTTCTCCGTCATATATTATATGCAGTTAGACGTCCGTACGTAACGATGGTCTCCATTGAAAATCAGCGTTGTGGTAATACGTCAGTATTAGTGCAACATCAAAGCAGATGGCAAAGAGAGCAAATGGTCTCTTCATTCAGAGACCATTTGTTGCCACAATGTCATAAATTCATAATATTTATTTACAAAGTCTTTATTTAGTTATCTTTTTAATTGTTTTGTGGCAATAATGTTTTCTTTCTTTCTTTCTTTTCTTTCTATACACGTTGCCGGTGGTACAAAAAGGACATAATTACTTTCATCCAGAAAAAAGTACTGATATTGAGGAATATAAATTTATTTATAAAGTCTACTTTAACGCGATCGATGCTGCGGGAAAAATATATTTATTTATGAAAACAATAAAAATATAACAGAATTAATCATCAATCATTTTCTGTATCTAATTTACAAGCTGTATCAACAGCGCTCCCTTCCCAAATATCCACCCCTGTATCACAAGATACGCGTGCATGTGAAAGGAATTCAGCAAAGTAAACTCAAGTTGTACGCTTTTGCGAGCGTGAGCCGTGTATGCGTGGGCAATGTCGCGAAATTACACTGAATATATTTGGAACTAAGCCCCGCCCTTTATAGTGTATACTACAAAATTTAACTTACGATATCGCTTTTATTAGTTCGGTTTTAACGTTGGCTTGCCGCGAATAAAATGCTTTATAGCTTTTATTTTGGTACAACACGAATAACTTGTTCGGTTGGGTTTCTACCCACTAATATAACTCGCTTAAAATGACGCGGTTGGAAACTGTTTAAGTGATTGTATCGATCTAATTATTAGGCCGAATCACTTATAATAACTATCTAGTGATCGCTTAGTGGTCGAAATTTGATCGTAATTCTTTTATCTTTTAAATCATGCGATAATTAACTTTATAGTAGTTATCGCTTGCTTTAATGGGCAAGGAAAACATCGCGAGAAGATCAGTATGTCTGAGAGTATAATAAATAGGATTATATATTACAACATATAATACGACGTCTTTACAGTTAAGTTAACAATTCAATACTAAACTGTGAGTGTTGCTTGATTATTCAATTCGAAAAAGATGCGCGGCAAAGGTGCGGCTGCGACGCGGATGCCCTATGGTGGCGATGCAGTTCTTTTGTGCACACACATATTGCAATCTGGCGCTGATGCGGCTCCATCGTTATGCAAAGGAATTCTTAATATTGAGCACGGTGACCGATATTCGTTTTGACCATAATATTAAAGTGTTACTTTGATACCTAGAAGGACATCATCCATGCTAAACAAAGATAATCTGTAGTCAGATTTATAACACATTAAACTGCAATATAAGTTCGGGAACATTGAACGTCTTCCGAACTCTAAGCTAAGTTATAAATATGCTGGATATTAAACGGATTAAAACTGTTATAGTTTGGACGCCCCAATTTGGACTATCTCACGAATGGTTAGGATTTTGATGTACAACTATAAAAAGAAGATGTAAATTTTGCTTTATTCTGGACAGTTTTTAAAGACTGCTGCGTGTGTCTCGGTAGACTGCTATAGTGCTAATGTTTGCATTTAATCTGTCTCGTCGTAGTATACCAGACATCTCGCTAGTGGTGTGCCGCTGCGACTTAATATTAGTACGACATCCGGTATAAGAAATATATACCTATTATTTAATGATAATAAAGAATACAAATTGCTAGATAATGTATACACTGATACATCGCAAAAAGATTGTGTAGCTAAATCACGTGTCGATAATGTTGAACAACAAAATTTTCTTTTTTCTTCTTTCCAGATTTGTTATTTATGAAAGTCGTGCATCAGCTGAGAGAATATACCCCAGGGAATTTAAAAACAAAGTTTGCCTACTTTCTTTCCGTCCAAATATTCATTATTTTCTTTTTCTTTCTTTTTCGTGTGGATAGTGGCCAACCTGTTGTCAAGAGTTGTTCAAGCCGCCCGTAGGCCTCTGACATGGCTTAACGACTGCTGTCAATTTAACAACAACCGGGACCGACTTTTTACGTGCCCTCCGAAGCACGGAGACGTTTAGATGAAATACCACTAAGCGGTCACCCATCTATAGACTGACCGCACCCATCGTTGCTTAACCTATGAAGTTGTTAATACACCTACCCTCATAAGTTATTTTATCGAATTACATATCAAATGAAAGGTTATTTTATTGCTAATCCAAACGTATTAGGTTGTCTTATCAAAAAGTGTATCGAATCCATGGTTGCCTAGATTTAAGAATTTTTATTTTCTTATTCATATAGAATTTGCTGCGCAAGCGTTGTGAGCGACCGAGAAGCGTTGCGCGCGCGAATCTATTTGATAGACAAAGATGCAGCGAGACAGGTGTGCGCTGGGCAGCTGTTTAGAAAAGGAGAGCGGGAAACACTCCTTATTCGGAGTAATAGACCAGGATGACTAGACCGGCCGAAAAGTGTTTGGAATGCTGCGTTGGTTTGTACACTCCATTCCAATGCAATCTGATGAAAAGATAAACGAATTTTTTTTTGTTATTTTTGTTTTTTTTTAAATGGTAGCAGACCTCACTGCAATATGCTAGGTGATTAAATTGCTCGTATAACTTTACTTATGACTTCCGGCACAACTGAAAGACCCAGAGAAAGACATTGAGTGCAACAATTGTATAGCGTGCGATTGACGTGCAAGATGTATGCCAGTTGTGGCATCGATTACACACAACTTACGTTAGCACTTATCGCATGGCACTATCGCAATACGACTAACACATTCATTGAGTTAAGTGTGAACTAATATTAGCATTTCCAACATAACTTTGCACACCAAATTACTCACTAATTAATTACAAATGTCAATCTAACCGATTATTATTTCAGCACCTAAAACATGCCATCACATACAAAATAAATTAAAAATTGTGTATTTATTTCGGTGAGTTTTCCATCTCTAATGCCAGGGCTATCTGGAAGAACGTCGCAGTGTCAGGATAGGAAAAATGTCTGGTGGATAGCAACAGGGTCGCGCCTCTCGAGGATTGAACAAAATGTCACTTGCAATAAACCTTAAAAGTTTATTTACATACATCTCTCAATTTAAGCGCTCCCTGGGATTCTATCGTTTATTTTATTTTTTTATTGCCAGCTTTGTGTGACGATTAGTAATGTGTTTTGTCTGCTGGATAGCAAAAGATTCGCCCCTACCAAGGATTTAAAATTGTCACATACAATATAATATAACCACTTGCAATAAACCTTGAAAAATTAATTTACATCTCT
Organism: Catocala fraxini; assembly: GCA_930367265.1. Lineage (NCBI taxonomy): Eukaryota > Metazoa > Arthropoda > Insecta > Lepidoptera > Erebidae > Catocala > Catocala fraxini. Next base: position 22,170,338 of record OV884038.1, read on the forward strand.
TAATTTAAACGCTTCATGGAAGACTATCCTTGGCAAATTTTCAATACCAGCGCTGTGGGAAGCCTGGAAAACTGTCCGATGAATGGCAATAAGCTCGCCCCTACTAAGGATTTGAAACATTGCCACCACCACTTGCAATTAACCTTGAAAAGTTTATTTACATATCTTAATTAAGAGCTCCATGGAAGACCGTCGTTGGAAAATGTTTAGTACCAGCGCGGTGTGAAGCCTGAGAAACTATTGGATGGATTGCAATAGGCTCGTCCCTACCAAGGATTTAAAAACATTGCCACATATAATATAATATAACCACTTGCAATAAATCTTAAAAAGTTTATTTACATCTCTTAATTTGAGCGCTCCATGGAAGGTCATCGTTAGAAAATTTTTACTCCCAGCGTAGTGTAAAGACTGGTAAATTGTCCATTGTATAACAATAGACTCGCCCTTACTAAGGATTTAAAACATTTCCATACGATATAATGCAATCACTTGCAATTAACTTTGAAAAGTTTATTTACATCGACATCGACATCTAAATTTAAGCGTTCCATGGAAGTCCATCGTTAGAAAGTTTTCAATACCAGCGCAGTGTAAAGCCTGGGAAACTGACCGAAGAATGGCTCGCGTCTGATAAATATTAAAATATTGTATATTGTATTTTTTTTTTTTTTTAACGCGGGGACATGTGCAAATCACATTCCCCATCGCCGATTTTGGGGCGGGCGATGGGGATATGTCGGGATCCAGCCCATATGTTAGGGCTGAATCCTACTAAAACCACTGCGGTGTTCCTCACACCTTTATGGCGGGGTCGCGCGGATCGCTCTCGCATTCGAATCGCGACCCCGCCAAAGGTTTGACCCGCCGATGGACGTGGCGGGTCCCACAAAACTTTATACACATAATTGGGGGACCTGGTCCCCGACAACATAGCGGGGGGACCTAGTCCCCTTTCCGACATCGAGAGGCGTGCGTGGAACACGAACGCCGCCTACTCGGACCTGCGCTGATCGGGCGGTGGACGGCCCCAATAGGTCCACCGCCCGCAGGCTTCTACTCAGGGTGGCTGGAGGTCGTCTCGCGCCCTCCTGCGCCCGGCTCTGCGGTTAGGGAGAGGGATTGAGCGTTCCCTCTCCCTCTCCGCCGCCTCCTTCACTGACATCACCTCCTCACAGAAGGAGGCGACGGCATTCCAAGACCTCTCGCTCGAGATCATGGACAGAACCATAGCCTCGAGCGAGAGGACGACTCTACCGACTGCCACGTGCATGACACGGCGCTGCGTGGCCCAAGCAGGGCAAAAGAATGGCTCGCGTCTGATAAATATTAAAATATTGCCACATACAATAAAATAAAATCACCTGCAATAAACCTTCAAAAGTTTATTTAACTTTGACAGATGTGCCTGTAATTTTTTGCTTGTGGAGCTTTACATAAAACGAAAATTGAACGCTCAGTCTCATAACAGGCATTAAACGTAATTTTAAGGAGATGTTAACGTCTAAGAGAATTTTATAAGATTCAATTTAAATGGGCCTATAAAACGTTTAATGTGCAACATAAATTTTAATTCGTAACGCTAATATTTATTGTCGAATGATTGCTATAATAATAAAAAGTTTATTTGATTCAAAGTTTGCTTCTTTGCAAGCGGCGGATCTCTAACTTAAAGTAAGGCTGTCAAACCTGGTCAAGAGTGCCTCAATACAGTCTTGTTCTCGGTAATTTGGTTCGTATAGGGCTTTCGACTAAGCACAAACAAAAACATCGTATGCAAACAAAAGTCCACGCTCTATTACCTCACTCTAACAATTTGATGGGATACTATTCTGACACTGCCAGAGAAATATCAGGAGTGGCATCAAATGCTTTTTGAGGCGTGGGAATGAAATAGCGGCATATCCAGTCAAATATAAAAAAATCTTCACGGAAAATCTAAGAACTTATGCTTCGTCTCGGAATCTGAAACCGAAACTTCATGAACCTTAGGCGTATGTAAGAGCTACTTACTACACATACAAAATCGAGCATGGTTCCCTGTAAAAGAGGGTGAGCCTATTGGCGTCTATCAGTCACTGTTCCACACTTCGTGCTGCTACTTGGAATTTCTTACCAGAAAAACCCAATAACGCTATACCCTACCCAATAATTAAACCCGAGACCTTCCGCACCACACTTTACCTCCATGTCACCAGCACATCTCGATACTTTAGCTAACCTTCTTCCGGTCAGCGTCAAATAAAGATATGTAAATAACTATTTACATCACGAATATATAGAGCCTAAAATAATTTAAAAATAAACTCTCCACATTTAAAATTCATTAACACATATCCAACTTTTGAGTTAAATATTTAAAGCCAATAGCATGTATACGATCAACCATGACGCTGAAACGATGTAAAACACTTTAATATTGTCGTTGACAAACTGTCAAATCACTCTTAATACAACAGTCTAAAGTCCAAAATTGCTTGACAGTCATTTTTGTACTTGTAATGGAATTGATATTTTATTAACTAGCTGTTTTGACGTCAAACAATAAAGTTGCTTTGTGTATTATTCAAATTAAATTGTTTGGAGTGTGTTTGATGTGACGAAAACATAGTAATTGACTTGTATTGTAAGTTTACACTGTAAATTTTACATTATTTTACTTCTTCACTTGCCATGTAGCAGATACGATAGAAAATGTATTAATCGCGGTCATTTATGACTGGCATGGTGTTTAATCTTATGTTACATCCACACTACAGTTACTTTTTGTGGAGAAACATAATGCAACATGATAACATTAGGTAACATTCATTAACATTTGCGACTGTCTGTGGCTTGGTTGAATGTTTCTTTCGCATCCATACCGCCAGTAATATATACTAACATGATATAACAAAGAGTAACATTTAATTAAAATTGAGTTGCACGGCACATGTCTAAAATCTTCAGTAGGTAATGCTAGGCAACATTATGTAACAAATGTTGTCGATTGTTACCGTTTGTTGATTGTTATCAGAAGATAAGCAACGTTACTTAAGACTGCACCGAGCGAAATGTGCCAAAACAGGCGGTCACAGTTAAGTGAATAAAACCAACACTTTTTGTTTAATATAAATAGTAAATATATATTTATCATAACAATGAATGTGTTTACAATTGCTCCGTGTAAAAAACTTAAAATAAATAATATTTTCCCCTACAAAATTACGTAAATTTGCATAAACGTAAGCTCGTGTTACGTGATTTTTAGATTATAACAGTAGAATACTATCTAATTTTACAGCTTAAACGAAACATAAATAGTTATATTACAATTTGTCCGTTCCAAATATTTAAGTTATTGGTTGAAAATAAAGATACATATTTATCAAAAAAGCGCTTCAAATCCTCCATACAATTTGACTATGGCGGCCGCGCGCCGATTTGAGTATGCGCCGCACGAGCTCTGTCATTATCTGTCTTACGCCCGGCGCAGTCTTAATACTGCGATATATATTAACAAAAACTAACTTTTTGCTATCGGATGTTGTCCACTAACATTTGGAAATGTTGCTCCACAAAAAGTAACTGCGGTGTGGATGCACCATTAAGCTCTAAATAGGTAAAAAAGCTGCTTTAATAGAACAATCGGATAAGTTGTTATTCGGTTTTGCAGTCTAAAATTATCAAGAGCACGGTGTCTAGAATAGTGTCTGGCAGACAGGATCTAAAACCTTAGCTTGTGGAATGCGACTGTAACTAATATACCGCTGGCTACTTTGGGAATTTAGGCATTGATTTTATATTTTTTTTAGGATTGTTTATACATTAGGTCTAATTCCTGTGTCAAAGGAGGCTTTACATACATATCCAGACTCGGAACAACCATTTGTGGACCACGCAAATTTTCTTTCCGTGTGGGATTTGAAACAACAACACTCGACGCTGGGGCAGCGGCGAAGCGACCACTTTAACCACTCCGCCATCTGTGCAGTCAAATGCTATTATATGTGTTAGGCTGCTTTTACAGTGACGCTTACCGTCTGCGCGGATGACCAGCTCGAAACAATAAAACGAATTTAGTGCCGCGCGGCTTGTCACCTCGAACAGTCCTATGAAAAAAAAGGCAACGAAGACGGCGTATACAATGCCACTAGATTGCTGATGATGATTGAAACGCGCGGCCAAGTTGCAGTCAGCATGGGCCATCCGCGGGATTGTTTTACTATGTAACGATCCAAGACACACAAAGCTCGTGGCCCGCCACGCTTACTAACCGCGCTGGCGAAAGCGGCACTGTAAAACCAGCCTTAGCAAAGTATTTTCGTTCTATTCAATTACGTTGAACCGTGGTTTAGTTGCTACGCGAACGATATACAAACCAAGAAGCACATAGGTTTATAATACTGTATTAACGAGTACGAGTATAGCACTTTGGCAATAGTTGTTGTTGACTGGCGTAGTGGCTTAAGTGGCTCGCCACTTCTGCCGCGCCGAGTTTTATGGGTTCGAAACCCACGGGATAAACATTTATACGATCCACAATTAATTGTTCCGAGTCTGGGTGTTCTTTGTATCCGTGGTTTGAATGTTTGTAAAGTCCCTCGCCACAAAACATTATATCTACTGCGGCAGTTGCCTTAAAAAACAATACTTTTAGCATTAATGTGAATATACAATAATACTTGAACATTGTAATACAGATCAGAAAACAAAACAAAAATTCACGTGTATTGTAAAGAGCCCTTGCACAAACATGTTTGTTTTAATGATTGGAATTCAGTTTCGAGTGGGTGCAAGTGTAATTCCGACAATATTGTTAACACGGCATTGTTTGTAAAGCGCAAATAAATATGTATTTGCGCTTTGCAAACATATAGAATTTTAACCGATTGTGATTTGATTTTTCGTTGCATAAAAATGTGTATGCTGCCTCATTGGCGTAGGCGTAGTGAATGCGACGGTTGTGCATAAGGGATTTGGTTCAATTTCTGGGTTACAAAAAGTGCTGTTGGGTTTTGATAAGAAATACTCAGTGGCAGCTCGACCTGTGTCCGGTAGTTGGTAAATACCTGACTCCTTTTCCATGGGTATAAAAAAAACATAGGAGGCGATATATAGGGTAATTTACCTTCTTACGTCCTTGAGGATAAGGGCGTACGAATACGCAAGTTCTTATATAACAACGTGTCGGCATGTAGGACAAGGCAAGAACTTAGGAATCCATTTAAACTGTTGCAACTTCACCACTATCGTTACCGGTTGGTTCGAACCCACGTCGCGCACCTCTGACTTTCGGAAGTTATATGACTTTTCGAAATGATGTGCGAATTGATTGACAATTATCGCCTGCTCCGTGCCTCGGAGAGCACGTTAAGCTGTCGGTCCCGGCTGCCATGGACATCTATGGCAGTCGTTATTGGGAGAGTGTCGACACAGAAGATCCCTCTGGGTCGAAGTATCGCCGGTCTGCACTGACTGGCCCCAAGATAAGATATCTATATCTATCTATCTATCTTATCAATTATGACTTATTTAAGTCAAAACTAAAGCGCGATCCCGTAGTTTAATGCTATTTTGTAGGGACTACATGAATCGCTATAAAACTTTATTTAATGACATCAAAATGTATAGTAAAATGAAGAATATTTGTAACAAAACAAATTTGTTTGATTGAACTGGATAAATGAACTTTTTTTTTATGCGTGCGTTAATCATTTATCTTCTTTCAATTAAAAACAAAATATAGTCAACGTATTTGTATGCACTTTTTTTAAGTCATAATTTTATTATTTAAGCTACCCCGTTCAGGAAATTTAACCGTCTTATGGAAAAGGTGGATGTAAGTTACAATAATAATGTTTATTTTGCAGACAAATTTACAAATCACATTGACATTAAGAGCCACGCTAGGCAAAGCCTATATCGAGGCTTTTAGAAAAGGTATTAAAATAGGAATTAACAGTTTTAAATAATAAAATTCTTAAAATTTTGTTATTGTTTACTTGTCTTACTTTTAAATATATAATTTATTGGAAAATTCACTTCAGAAGGTGAGTTATCAGGCTTTTATTTTAGCGTAAAGAAATACACCTTATACTTACTTACCTGTCCGCAGAGATATTATATGGGGCTGTCCCGAACGGGGCCTGGCTGTTTAATAGGTATTAACCGTGAAGGTTCACGGTGGCCAATCGTCCAGCATCGATCGGGGGGATATCAGGAATGCTGGTATGTTGTTCCAGTGAACGAATAAGTGGCTGAGATGGTAGTGTCGTCTTATGAAGGTAAGGATATCAATCTTTAATTATCAAGGTTGTAAATTATGTTTAAAATCTATTGCCGTTTTATTTCACACTAGCTGACCCGCGCAACTTTGTCTGCTTCACATAAGAAATTTTCCCTGTTTTTGCAAAATTTTTAATTGCTGCTCCGCTGTTATTGGTCGTAGCGTGATGTTATATAGCCTACAAGCTTCCTCGATAAATGGGCTATCCAACACTAAAAGAATTTTTCAATTCGGACTAGTAGTTCCTGAGATTAGCGCGTTCAGACAAACACACAAACAAACAAATGAACAGACAAACAAACAAACAAACTCTTCAGCTTTATAATATTAGTGTAGCTATAGTAGACAGATACTGCAAGGATAGCGTAGTAGTTTTAGTGGTCACTCCGCCATTGCTACTGCGCCAATGCGCCAATTGTCGTGGGTACGATTTCAACACAGGAAAAAAATTGTGCGATACACAAATAATTGTGCCTAGTCTAGGTTTTATATGTGTCTCTTGTTTAAATGTTTGTAAAAATCCCCGCGATAATGATTTACATATTTCTAGTGCATTGTGACTTTTATAAATAAAAAATTAGACTCATTGGTGCGACAATATAAATTTACATATTAGGTACATAGTAGATATTGGTCTACTCATAAGTATATTACCTCATCCGCCATCTCCTGAAGGACTGTACTACTATATATCTATATTGTATCACAACCATATTTTACTAACAAAATTTTTTGATCCAAGTAATATGGGACGATGTATACATAAATGCAAAAAACTATATTATTTTATAAATATTGGAGTCTATTAATATTATTACGTCTCCATCCCGTCCAAGAAAAGTGTTATACACAGAGAAAGCACCAGGCGCGCATAAAGTACAAAGCGATATTAACTTAACAACTGTATCAGATAATAGGTAACCCCTTGAGTATTATCTGATCTAGTTAGGGAGTTCGTACGAAAATTCTTTAAAAAATATCACACTAAGAAAGTTTTGTATGAATTGTAGATTTTTTGGTTACGTAGTCTACTGAGAGTTGTAAAATGAAAGCGATTTTATTTTATTGTATATGTCGGAGAATAGGACGGCAACTCGCTTTTGACATGATGAAGCAACAAAATATAAGCGTGGTATTATACTTCGTACGTATACTAATGATAGTCAAATACAAGAGAAATAAAACAATAAAGGTGTTTGTGATTATCTCTGATTTGATCAGTAACGAAGCGAGTTCGTCACCCGAATGTGTCCGCGCACGAGTCTCCGCCGCTTATATAACGTCAATATGACACTAGCAGTTATAACTGTCACTCCAACTGACGCATTAGCTCTATGGCGACCTCACTCAAGCTTACGCTTGACGTTCCGAAACAAACCAATAGATGGTGCTTTATTCAACTCCAATTACAGAAATAAATTGCAATCCAATGGTTATTTTCTTGACGCTCCGAATATATATTATATTAAAATGACTTATTGGTAAAATATACAATGGCAAATATTGATGGTATATTATTTGCCAGAAATTATGAAACCGAACATCTACCATTATGAAATTAATTTATATACTATGCCTTTATACGACTTTTATCGTGACTTATTTGGTCTAGGTCGTGTGAATTAATTTAAATTTTTACTTGCCTCTACGCAAATTTTAGGTTGCTTATAAGCAACCATGTTCACGGAAGCACTTAGTATCTCTTCGTCAAAACAACATAAAGATACGTTACTACATGTTAAAAGTAAGGCAATTTACACTAGTAAAAGCGCATCTTGAGAACGTAACATTAACGTTCACATAACGTGCATTACAGTTAGTTTGCTGATACGGATAGCGGGAAACAAAACCGTACTATTGCATTAAGTTTTTATGTTTAAGTTTAAATACTTGAATGTTTGTATATACCAATGTTAACGTTATCAGTATTACAATTCGTGTAATCGTAAAAGTGTGAACGCAATGTACCCACCTATAACTATGATAGTTGCAACGTTGGTTAATCTGGTAAAGCAATCTTTTTTCAATCTTTGCTGTTACCATTGCATTATAGGCTATATTATTATCTACATTATTGCAGTGACTGCACTCGCGGTAATGTAGATTTCGTCAATAAATTTCAATCACCCGGGAACAGTATTTTATTCTGGATTAAAGGTACCCAATGTCCTGACAAGGTGTATGCAAAATTTATGATGATCGGCGTAAAAGCGTAACAAATACACAAATAAACAAACTCACATCCGTATTTATAATATTAGTTAGGATTTCGCTCTTATCTTTTAATCACAGTCTTTTAAAATATCTTCTTCATCAATTACGATAGTCCTTTTAAATATAAAAATAATTATACTCTCAGAATAATTTACTGTGCACCTACTTCAAACTCTTGCTCCAATAACATGTCGGGATGATCCCATACTACACAACGTAATTCCTAAAGCTACTTAAGTATGATAATCGTAAATTCTTCGGATACGTACGACCGTGCGTGATGCCTTGAATATGAATGCGACTTTTATAAGATAACGCACGGAATTCAATTATGTGATACTGTTCATGTTCGTTGTATGGATGTCGATATGTTTTGGGATGAAGTATGTTCTGTGTGTTCACATGTTTGTAAAGATCGTGATTTAAGTTTTTGACTTGAATACTTGTTGTTTACTTGTGAAATGTATAGCTTAGTTTTCAAGGCGTATAATATGTGTAAATTTAGGCGTGGTGTACGTAAATACTTGAACTCCATGCCCGTAGGCTTAACATATGTTGGCAACAGGTTCTCTCTCACAATAGGGTAGTTGTCTATGTTTTATTTTGTACATTATCTGACACACAGAAAATAGAAATAAAAAGAAATCTTCTTGTACAAACAGTATCAAAATTGGATGCACAATACGGCAGTTATTAATATTTTAAATTTGGATGTTTAAAAGTGAGTGCGTTGTACTTACCCACTTATCTCCCTCGGACAGATGTATTTAAATAGCAGTTACGTCACAGTTATAAGCAGCGATAGCTCAGTGGGAAGACCAACAGACTGCAATGCAGAGGGTCTTGGGTTCAAACCCACGTCGCGCACCTATGACTTTCGGAAGTTATATGACTTTTCGAAATTATATGCGTATTGATTGACAATTATCGCCTGCTCCGTGCCTCGGAGAGCACGTTAAGCCGTCGGTCCCGGCTGCCATGAACATCTATAGCAGTCGTTATTGGGAGAATGTCGACACAAAAGATCCCACTGGGTTGAAGTGTCGCCGGTCTGCACTAACTGGCCCCCACATAAGATACATACATACATACGTCACAGTTTGTATCATGCATCTTTTTTCTGTTTTTTGACAGCTATCATTATTTTTGAAACGCCAGCAGCTTATATATTAGGTACAGGGTATTTTTCTAAATTTATTTGTGTTTGTCCTTGGGTAGTGTTGGCTATTTTACTAAAATAACAACAAAGGTAAGTCAAAACCCTAATTGGTAAAGAGGTATTGTTTACTTAGTTCATAACTAAACATCACTAAAAACAAATATTAACATCAGAATTATTTGGTATTCATGCCAAGACCAGAAGAAAAATGAATACCACACTGTATATTTGCTCTGAAGTTATATAGATTTATTCGTACCATTGAAAAACTTGTCCAATACATTTTTGAGAAAGAGTTGGTACCATAATATCCACGAAATGCTTGGAAAAGTCATTGAATATACGACGAAACATGTAAAAAAAGAATTATAAAACATTAAAATGATCCAAGCCTTTGAAGTCGGCAAAAATAATGTTAAGACAGGAAGGTTTTCTCGAGGACATTTTTATATATTCTAAACAAAGCCTCTTTAGCGTTTATTATCTTTACACATTATTCACCAAACGTAAAAGGTTGTTTCTAAATAAGTATTTATGCGTAAATCTTGAGTTACGTACGGTAGGATTAGCTTAACGAAGATTTATTTGTTGCTCATGACTTTTCGAGATTAAATCTCGTCGTTATTACCATATAACACTTAATTCCTTTCATTCCATTTTCTTTCTTACTTACTTTTCAACAGTATAACATTGATGAGAGAAAACGGTTTTCATTTGAGCATTTAGTTAGCTCATGTATTTTAAATTCATGTTTATCTCACTTGGCGAAGTGATAGCACGGACTGCTAATATCGCGGCACTGCCAACTTGTATTTGATCTTCGAACGTATTTGTCTTAAATCAATACGAATCGGAAACTGTAGTCATGACTGCTAAGTGTAAAGCGTTATATTGCGGTTAATGTATTGGTACCCAATGGTGCGCCCTGTGGTACCCCTACTACTATACTCGAATAACCAAATAACACAGCAATAACTACTTTTGAAAACGTAAGCTGTTTATATAGTCACTATGACTCAGACTGTATGACATTATGTATGAATCAAACAGTCAATTTCTGAATTTTATAGGCATAATAAATATCGTGAAGAAATGTACATGTACATGTACAGTACATGACTGTAACTTCTTATTATCATGTAATAATATAATATGTATTTATTATTATTATCACACCAGCAGCGATAGCTTAGTGGGAAGACCAACAGACTGCAATGCAGAGGGTCTCGAACCCACGTCGCGCACCTCTGACTTTCGGAAGTTATATGACTTTTCGAAATTATGTGCGTATTGATTGACAATTATCGCCTGCTCCGTGCCTCGGAGAGCACGTTAAGCCGTCGGTCCCGGCTGCCATGAACATCTATGGCAGTCGTTATTGGGAAAGTCAGTACTCTCTAATATCCTGACACTGGTCTAGCCTTAGGGTATCGTTAGCCTACGGGTTGCGGAGGTCAGGTGGCAGCCGCTCCGTGTAAAAACTGATATCCAGTCAAATCCGGTTAGACCAGAAAAGCCGACCCCAAGTGACTTCGGAATAATAAAGGCTAAGAGAGAAGATCATACCATTTACTAATATTAAAATGTGAAAGTTAAGGTAAAGTTTAAGTTCCTGTAAAATTCATGCGGTTAAAGTTGCGAACAGAAACTACTTTTCATATTTGACCTACGTTGTGCAGTTTAGTAATAGTTTTAAAACTTCACAATTCTATACTATCTTTGGATTAGAAAAATAAAACAACATATTATACAATGAAATTTTATTTCCCAATAACTATTAATAATTTATCTTCATAATCAAACGTATATGTACATGTGTCTAACATTTATTTATCACGTAGGTAACAGCATATAAAGTTCGTCTGGTAGGCCTTGGGCCGGTAAGTTAAGAGCTAATGCCGCGGAAAAAATCACAGTTAAAAGTAACGATGATACTCCCGATATAGGTAAAATGAATAATGGTGATATTTCCGTTGTTGCGAGTAAAGTAATCAATATGAGTGTTGATGCAGGGTAGAGTGACGGAGATCCGGCGTGCAGTTCCGCTAGACTTTCTTCTGGAACAAATGGTACGGATTAGTGATATACATATTGTTGCAGTTTATTCTAATCTAAAACGGGGAATATTGGCATTCGAATATGTACTTATAGTTATTTGTCATTATATTCGATGATTCGATTATTTATGTGTATGCTATTATCCTGCCTCCGTGGCGCAGCGGTAGTGAATGCGACTGCTGTGCATGAGGTCTCGGGTTCGAATCCCGGGTCGGGCCAACAAAAAGTTATTGGGTTTTTCTGTAAAGAAATCTCAATAGCAGCCCGGAGTTAGGAAGTTGGCGGTGTTAGACACCCCTGTGCCTCGGAAAGCCCGTAAAGCCGTTGGTCCTGCGCCTGATCTCTCTCCGGTAGTGTCGGATTGCCGTCCCATCGGATCATGAGAGTTAGGGAACAGAGAGTGCACTTGTGTTTGCGCACACACTTGTGCACTATAATATCTCCTGCGCAGATGGCCAGTCTCTGTCAAGACCGGCCGCCATGGCCAAAATTCGGTACATTCGGTAGATACACATAAATGATCTTGTTTCCCTTTGAGCGCCGACACCTGTGCATGAATACCTACAATATTTTCTAAAAGTCAGCACTCTGATGTTCACAGTTAATTACTCACAGTGGAAAGATGAATACCATTCTATTTACTGTACTACTCATACATATGAACGACTATTATAACAATATTGTGAATAAACTGTAAGTTGCTTTGGTTAGCTTACTTAGCATACGGACAACCTGATGGTAAGCGATAATCGCATCGTTTGCAATGGTAAAAGGAGTATCTTACTCTTAATCCAGCTTTCTGTAAAAGGATGTTACTCTTTCGGGCGGCTTACTTATTGGTACAATAAGTATAGTAATATCTGACAATAGCACGCTCTCCATTCTACATATATAATTATTGTGATATCAACTTAAAGCTTAAACTCCAAACATCGTAGATGGGTTTTATCACAAGCCTGTTACCACAAGGCTAAATATTCTAAACGCGATATTATATCACAATATTTTACCTCTTATAATAATCTGTGTTAAGCTATAATATTTATAGATACGAGTACAAGGCGGGTATGTTGTGGAATTGCCTCGAGGCATAAATACCGGATTGTGAATAATATATTGAGGTATTAGTTTACCTCGCTTGGAATCATGTATGTAGAGATAAGTTCATGGCGTGTCATGTATGAGCAAAATACATGATATTCAGATAACATAACTTTGATTACAAGATAATTATTATATTTAATTACATTTTGCGCAAAGCCTTGTGTTGTATGCCTGTGGTACACCTTCGTATTTCCTTTTACATAGGCTATATGACAACGCGCTAGTGGTATATTGGTATTGAAAGTATCTATAGTCTGCAGTAAATACCAATGGGTAATTTAGTATAGAAAATTTATGAGTATAATGTCATCAAAGAAAAAGCTTTAGGTAAAGTTGGTTTTTATGAGTGGCGTTTAGTTTTAGAGATTATTTATCAGCAATTTAATGACGGGACAGCAGTTATATTGTGTATAAATATGGCGTTATTAAAAAATCGACGACACTGGTAAATATGTATATATAATATTATGTAAAAAGCTTTAGGTAAAGTTGATTTTCATGAGTGGCGTTTATAGTTTTAGAGATTATTTATCAGCAATTTAATGACGGGACAGCAGTTATATTGTGTCTAAATATGGCGTTATTAAAAAATCGACGACACTGCTAAATATGTATATATAATATTATGTATACGACAAGTCGCTAAGACCAACAGAAGAACAAAGCCGTCACAATTTTATGATACTTACAAAATTCGATACCTTGTACTGCTCACACTAGATTGACGATATTTTGATGTTTACTGCTCTTATTTATCATCGCAATATCCTAAAGAATATAATAAACTCGGATGTGAGTTTGTTTGTTACGCTTTCACGTCTTAAATACTTGTTCGATTATCATGAAATGGCATACACGTTGTCAGAATCATAGAAAAGAACATACCTACCTTACCGATACCTTTCATAAAAAATATTGTTCTCGGGGATAGCAATTTATTGACATAATCTAGTTAAACACAAGTGAAGCCGCAGACAAAATCTATATATGTATATATACGGCAAATGTTTAATTTGCAGTAACCGCCCTAAATGATTCGGTATAGAGTTGGAGATGCCAGTGACACTGCGTCGATCTCTGCAGTATCATCTATGAGTCTCATGTTCTTTGGTGGATATTGAATTTAAAATATCGCAAATTGAGAATATATTTAGCTTGTTTAATTTTCTTAATTTTTTTTGGTGCCCAGAACTGGATACTCTCAACTTCAAATTCAAATTTATTTATTTGCTAGAATATAGGTTTACAAAGTATGATCTTAAATTCTAATGTCCCATATACATTCTACCATTACATATGGTGTGCAAATATATGTTTTTGTTGTCATGTCATGCTACTTTTATATTATAATATAATAAGTAGGAATTAAATTTTGATATTAGGTACAGCGAAAACAAAATAAAATAAAAATAAAATAAATAATTACATACATACATACATAGATTCACGCCTGTTTCCCAGAGGGAGAATTCTAAACACAGTTTGTTATGTTTTCATGTTAATATTAATATTTTTATAATTAGACATTTCTAATAAAATTCTGACATAGCATTAATACCCTCGAGAGTATGTACTTTAATACATTTTATTTACATCTTATAGCTCAGTGGGGAGACCAACAAACTGCAATGCAGAGGGTCTCGGATTCGAACCCACGTCACGCACCTCTGACTTTCGGAAGTTATATGACTTTTCGAAATTATGTGCGTTGATGATTGATTGACAATTATCGCCTGCTTCGTGCTTCGGAGAGCACGTTAAGCCGTCGGTCCCGGCTGCCATGAACATCTATGGCAGTCGTTATTGGGAAAGTCAGTACCCTCTAATATTCTGACACTGGTCTAGCCTTAGGGTATCGTTAGCCTTTGGGTTGCGGAGGTCAGGTGGCAGCCGCTCCGTGTAAAAACTGATATCAAGTCAAATCCGGTTAGACTAGAAAAGCCGACCCCAAGTGACTTGGGAATAATAAAGGCTAAGGGACAAGAAGATTTGTGTTAAACAAAAAGTATTGATTTTATTCACTTAACTGTGACCGCCTGTTTTGGCACATTTCGATCGGCACCGGTCTGGGCGGACGCCCTTAGTCGCGACAATAAGACCCTGCTGCGACGTCCGCAGCGGGTCGTCGTGACGAGGGCCATACGCGGTTACCGGACGGTAAAGTCCGTCTTAAACTATGTATATATATTTAAAAGGAAAGAATCTGGCTGCCGGTATGCCGTTACAACTCAATAACTTAAGTAACCTTTGCTTTAGCTACTACTAACACAACACACAACATAACAAATATATTGAAATTAAACTGCTATATACGGATTTTATCGCGTTGTTTATTTGACACTTTATTACAAAATTTTGAAAATTTGTACACTACTATTTCTATTAAACTTTACTAATTTTTAAGCTAATTGAATTATTATTAAACTATTTAGATTTAATTTATTTTTACACTTTCCCCGACGTTTCGGTTGCTTTTCAGCAGCCATGGTCACGGGGAGACTCGGGAGGACAGGACTCCGTATATAGCAGTTTAATTTCAATGAATAATATTCGCGTAAATAGAAGACAATATTATAACAAATATAGTTTATTTTTTGGTATGATAAAACTAAACATCTATGTTGTGCAGATAAGACTATTAAAATTTCGTGGCGCAGCGATACTGAATGCGACTTCTGTGCATGAGGTCTTCGGGTTCGAATTCCGGGTCGTGCCAACAAAAAGGTAAATGGTATTTTCTGTTAAAAAAAACTCAATAGCAATAGCAGCCCGGAGTTAGGAAGTTGGCGGTGTTAGACACCCCCGTGTCTCGGAAAACACGTAAAGCCGTTGGTCCTGCGCCTGATCTCTCTCCGGTCGTGTCGGATTACCGTCCCACCGGATCATGAGAGTGAGGGAATAAAGATTGCACTTATGTTTGCGTACATGCTTGTGTACTATAATATCTCCTGCGCCGATGGCCAATCTTCGTTAGAATTGGCCGGCGGAACCAAAATTCGGTCCGGACATCATTATTATTAAAATTTTCCCAATTGTTTATCAACTTATCTATATATATAAAACTCTTCCGTTACTGAGTGGCTCTCAGACAACGCACAGCCGAAACTACTGAACGCAAGAAGCTGAAATTTGGCATGTATATTCCTTGGAGAGTTTAAGGGAACACTAAGAGAGGATTTTTGGAAATTCCACCCTGAAGGGGGTGAAAGGGGTAAAACCCGATATTCACACGGGAACGGGACTTACGCGGGTGAAATCGCGGGAAAACTACTAGTAATATTATATAATTGTCAGTCCTAACGAGACAAAAGGTATTACGTAGCATCTCTTATAAAAAAATTATCAATACAAATAGAATATAATAAAATGCAGAATTTCTACGAGTGCAAAGGCCAATGCATTTCATTCTTTGAATTTTGTATTATTTTCCAAAATTCGAAAAGTTCAACAGTGAGTTACCAAAACTTATAGTATTATAGATACTTGTCTAATATTAAAGTTTCTTTTACTTCTTTAAATCAGTTTCGGAGATATAAAAGCTTTCCCCCCAATTTGCATAATAATGTCATTTGTGCCTTCAGATCCGAACTTGGGAACTTTCTGGCTCTCGATATCAAAGATTGAATTTTGATATTATTCTATAGCTACATTTCGTTCTTGGTCCGAATTCAATTATGTTGGGTTAAGGCCATATAGTGGATATGCAATAGTAGGTAGTTAGAATCGTGAGGGTATTTACAGATTTTTTTTTTCTTCAGCTAAGGTGGCAAGCTGTCTTACGACCCACCTGATGGTAAGTGGTCACCGTAGCCTATAGACGCCTGCAACACCAGAGGCATAACTTGCGCGTTGCCGACCTTTTAGGAAAGAAAATGGGAAGGAGAAGGAGCTGGATAGGGGAAAGGGGTAATTGGGCCTCCGGCATCACCGAACACCTCACTCACCGAATGAAACACAACAGTAGGAATACTGCTATTTTCCGTCGATATTCTGTGAGAGGGTAGTCCTGCCGAGGTTAAGCCGGCCCATTTATGCTGAAATCAGCGAGGCTCTACTACTCAAAGTACTCTAGTTTTCTTTCATGGGTGACAAAGAGGATTTCAAATTAGCATTTATATAATACTAGCAATCCCTAAGGAACAGTACTTTGTAAGGTTATGTCTATCCCTATTTCCTTTTCTGTTTCCCTGACTACGTGTATGCAAAATTTCATGATGAATGGGTGAGTAGTTAAGGCGTAATAAACAAACAAATTCACATTCGCATTTATAATATAAGTTAGGATATAACCTATATTTTAAAGTATTTACACAAACAACAGGCAATAGGCGATATTATAGTTTTATTATTTTCAATCATAACAGCAAAATATTAGAAATAGTATACATACAACATTAAGCTTTCAGTGGTGTAGTTATTCATTTTAATAATATGTATAGGTAATTGCAGTTTTATTCTTACTAGCGGTCGCCTAGTGCTCGAAATTCGACCAAAGTTTGCCTGTGAGATATTGCTGATATAATATGTCATTATATATTGATACTAGCTGTCCCGTAGAAGTTGTCCTGTACATACGAAAAAAAGAATCCAAATTTAAACCATCCTCGAATCCATATGAACACACACAATTTTTTTATCAAAATCGGTCCAGCCGCTTAGGAGGAGTTCAGTGATATACACACGTACAGTAGAATTATATATATAAAGATATGTAACCATAATTACACGCTTCGACTACGTGTGTCAAATGCATGGATGTGTGCGTATAGTGTTTTTTCATTAATTTAATGTATTTTAATGCATATTTTATAAAAATATTAGAATTCAACCCTCCTTCTCCATATAAACTTTAACTGTGCCAATTTTTATACTCCTCCGTCCACGCAATTTTCGTAAAAAGAGGTACAAAGTTTTTGCTTCACGTATTAATATATAAATATAGAAGATACACAGATATGCTTTAATATGTAAGGCTTAAATTTTAATATATATTCGATAAACCACGTTCAAAACTGTTAATATATAGAGATTATAATATTAAATCTAAAATATAATTAAATAAAAAGTTTCATATGTATTAAACGTATGAAAATTTCAAGTTACAATGTTACTAAGTTGCATCCTATAAGTAAGAGTTTCGTAACATCACATACCTATCTACCCCGTTCCTTTCATACCTTTTTTCGCAAACGCAAGTATCATAGTTTAAGCGATCATTACGGTAATCGCTTGCCATCTGACAAACCACTGGTTTAACCGCCGACGTTATTAAACTTTAAAAAGTATTTGACCTGTTGTATCTGTGAGTAAAAATTTTAGTTACTGACGTATGTACAACGTATCATTCTTAATCATTTCTTTTCATCCCATCTTTAATTTCTTTGCCTGAAGATTGGTAATTCGAGTCATACTCCTGGATATGCCAGCGTTAATACTCCTTTAATCGCTTACCATCAAGCGGATCGTATACTTATCACTACATATTATAAAACAAAATCTCCCGCCGCGTCTGTCTGTCTGATCGTCATAAACTCAAAAACTATTGAACAGATTTTCATGCGGTTTTCAACAATGGACAGAGTGATTCACGAGGAAGGTTTAGGCGTATAATTTATTTAATGTTTTCTACTAACCGTGCGAAGCTGGGGCGGGTCGGTAATTAGTCATAAAAAGCAAGTAGACGTACCGTTGAGTACATGTACGGAGACAGTGTGAGACCTGGCGCCACGAACTGCACACGTGTAGTTACCAGCATCACTGCTGTTCACTCTCGCCAGACGCAGCTGGCTGTCAGCACCGCCCGGCACTTGTTCTGTCTTCACACTGCAAGAAAAACAGTTTCTTATTTCTTTGAAAATTGTTTTAATACACTCAAAAAATTTGGGTGTTTTCAATGGGTTATTAGATTTTTCTGTTAGAAAATTATTAGTAGCAACATAAAATTTGGCAGTATATGAAGTTTATGGCAAAATCCTCTAATCAGGTTGATCCCTAATATATAAATTTACAAACAAAAAACAACCGACACATTCAAGACATATTTAGATTTAAAACAATTATTGTAGACAACTATTGCCTAGGTATCAAATACCTAGATTGCCACGTTGGATGGCAATGCTGATTTCTTGCTGAGAAAAGACCAGCCTTCCGATCACGGAAGCGTTCTTAAATATACCTATTTAATATTGTTTATTATATCAAACTGAAAACTTCAAAAGAAGACCAAGTAGAATGTATGTATGAAATATATCCGGTGGGTTCAAAAGAAAATATATTAGAATATTTATAACATCAGCGTTCTATTAGCTGTTGTCAACTGCCCTGTTTTTGAGGGGTATCTGTTTAAAATTTCATAAATGTCTGGGCTGACTTGGAAGTTTCACGATCGTGGGCGGACGCCACGTTAACATTGTATATTTATAAGCAATCCGGTCCGCTTCCCTTTTTCTGTAAACTACAATGTACCGACAGAAGAGTAAAAACAAATTATTTGATGAGTGAATATAATTGGTAATTTTTACCTATTAATGATAATAATACATTTATTAAAAAATGAAGTAAAAATTTACAATTCTGGAAAATTTCCAATACTCAACTTCAATTAATTAAATAGATATTCGTAAAATACATTAATATAACAATAAAAAATATGAATATATTCGAGTATACCGTATATCAAGAGCAGCGATAGCTCAGTGGGGAGACCAACAGACTGCAATGCAGAGGGTCTCGGGTTCAAACCCACGTCGCGCACCTCTGACTTTCGGAAGGTATATTACTTTTCGAAATTATGTGCGTATTGATTGACAATTATCGCCTGCTCCGTGCCTCGGAGAGCACGTTAAGCCGTCGGTCCCGGCTGCCATGAACATCTATGGCAGTCGTTATTGGGAGAGTGTCGACACAAAAGATCCCACTGGGTCGAAGTGTCGCCGGTCTGCACTGACTGGCCCCCACATAAGATACATACATACCGTATATCGAAAATATGACAAATGTGATGCTATTAGATAGCAGCTAAAGAAATCTGAGAGCCAGAAGTACGTTACTCATAGCATTGATGATTGACAATTAGTTCCTTTTCAGTAGCTCGATGCAATAACTAAACGCTCCACTTTGCACTCATAAAAACACCAATCAAAGTGATCGAGTCGCTTTTTGAAAGCCGAATCTAGCAACTGAATGCACAAACTGAAGAGAATTTAAACTGCAGAGATTTACCTAAATGCGAATCAGTCGCTTAAACCTTTTTTATTGCTTTAGGTCGCAGACAGTTACAAAATGCTATGCAATATCAGTACTCTTCTAACATATTTTATGAATATATCACGTACACGATTTACACATTGATAGTCAATGAGCTTGTCACGTATTATAACCAAATAGGGTCTAGAATATTATGCATTAGTAATTCAGAAGAAACATAAAAGAAGAAAGAAATCGTAAGAGAATATTACAGTCAAATCATCTTTTAAATATGGAATAGCCTCACATTTTGTGATCCACTCGATGCCAAGCGAGGATTATTCGCGTAGGACATTTTGAATTTATATTGTTACCTTGTTAGATATCAAAACTAAAATTGTCTTAGCATTGATTTTATAAAAATAAATAGGTATTATAAGTAATTTCAAACTCGATCAAATTTGCACAAAGGTAAATTCAAAATCATATGAAACACATTTGTTTTCGGGATTATTTATTTAATATAATTGAAAACAATAACAAGAAACAAAATCCAAAAGTATTCAACTTTGACTGCATAATATATTTTTAACGAAACAATGACACAAGAGAAATAACCAGAGTAACATTTTCAACGTCTAGAGTTACAATCAAAGCAATTTATTTGATCAAACATCAAAAGGAATGTATCGAGAAAAGTATTATTTTCTCTGAATTATGAAACGTCTTACATAATATTGTCTTCTGTTTACGCGAATATTAATAATTGAAATTAAACTACTATATACGAATTTTATGGCGTTGTTTATTTGACACTTGTTTACATAATTTTGAAAACTGTTGCACTACTACTACTATTAAACTTTACTAATTTTTAAGCTAATTAAATTATTATTAAAACTATTAATACTTTAATTTTACACTTTCCCCGTATCCAGTATCGCCTGTTGTTGCCGAAATATATATGGAGGACTTCCAAAGCTCGAGCTTTACCGACTACCCCCATCAGATCCAGGATTTATAAGAGGTTAGTAAATGATACTTTTACAATATTACCAACAGATAGTTGAAGTGTATTCCTAGAACATCTTAATTCCATTAATAACAACATACAATTTACTATGGAATTAAGAGGCAAATAATTCATTAGCTTTCTTAGATGTTATTGTCATCAGGAATCCTGATCAAACTTTGAGCCACATTGTGTATAGGAAAAAGACCCATACAAATAGGAACATAAACGGTGAATCTCACCACCATCCTAAATAGTTAGCTACCGTGGAAATGTCTTTGTTTCAGAGAGCCCATGGGATCTGTGACAAGAAACACCTGGACGCCGAGCTTCAACATGTCAAACAAGTACTGCAAGACAACAAGCTCCAGCAGCCGTGCCACTATCATAGATCCCGAGAAAAGCCAGCCACAGTCGAGCGTCAGCGTGCTATACTGCCTTATGTAAGGGGTGTCACTGACAAGATTGGCTACATCTTGAAGTGAGCTTCAATCAACACATACTTCAAGCCGCCAACGAAGATAAGTCAAATTTTACCATCCGTCAAGTGCCACCTACCTTTACAAGATGCAGGGGTCTATAAAATAGATTGTGACTGCGGACTCTCATACATTGGTCAAACCAAGACAAACATAGGCACCCGCATAAAAGAACACATAGCTGATGTAAAACACCAACGCTCGTTGAAGTCCGCTGTGTGTGAACATGTGCAACAGTGGACCAACCACTACCTGATATTTAACAAACCACAGATTCTCGCTAAAGGACACCGATTCCTACCAAGGATGCTTAGCGAGGCTATTGAAATCAAAAACCACACTCTGCGTAAATAGGAACACCAATAATTAAATTATGTTCGGGTACTTTGAAATAACTACACTGAAACATTGAGACAACTACCATCTTAGTCTCCCCGTGTGTAAAATTAAAGGTTTAATAGTTTTAATAATAATTTAATTACCTTAAAAATTAGTAAAGTTTAATAGTAGTAGTAGTGTAACAGTTTTCAAAATTATGTAATAAAGTGTCAAATAAACAACGCGATAAAATCCGTGTATAGTAGTTTATTTTTATGAAACGTCATTATTTTTTACCGACTTCAAATAAAGGAGGAGGTTCTCAATTCAACTGTATTTTTATGTGTATGTGTGTTGCCGTAGAACTTGTCGTAGGTAAACCGATTCTGATGATTATTTATATTAGAGAGATTTCTTTTATTTGAAATATGATGCAATTTTTGTTTTTGTAGACAGTACTTCGAACACGTAACGCAAGGCAGTTTTTGCAACGTTACTAGACAATTTGTAGGCATAAGGTATATCTAATGTAGTATTTTATTACATGTCAAGAGTTAGTAAATATTAGGTATTGACTTTCAGAAGTTCTTATTTGCACGACCCTTTGTTTCGTCTAAAAATAAAGTAGGTCTAAGAAGACTTCGTTTGAAGCATAAAATAAAGACTTTATACGCCTTCTTTAACGACCGGAGTAATTTTAGACGGATGGGTTCTTAATGGAACTCTTTTGGAAGCATGAATATATGATAAGTAATGAAAAAAGGTACGTAGGTAAGAAAAATAGCCTTTGTTAAAGACATGAGACACGTCTCATTTCTTTTAAATTTAGAATATTTCTGACGTGTACATATATAATTATTGTAGATATACTTAATTACTTTTCAATACCAAGACGTAAAAAAAGACTGGTTTCTTAAAGTAATTATTCAATAATACGACAACCATCTTAAAGTTAGGTTTCCAAATACATTACATGTTATGAAATAGTTTAAATTAATTATGATTTTAAACTAAATTGCTTTAGACAGAGACTCTAAAATCTTATATAGTTACAAATGTAAGTAAGTAGATTTTTAACTAATTCCACAAAAGAAAACAGTTAAAAGTTCTAACTAACATTATAAATGCGATTGTGAGTTTATTTGTTACGCTTACACACCTTAACTACTCGACCGATGATCATGGAATTTCGCATACACGTTGTTAGGAGTAAAGAAGTCTTAGGGTTTCATTCAGGAAAAAGTACTTTTACTAACCTAACCTACATTTATGCTAGCGAAGTTGCGGAAAAATGTAGTATAATATACATTATATTATATAAATATAATATTAATATAATATAATTATAATATTGTCTTCTGTTTACGCGAATGTTATTCATTGAAATTAAACTACTATATACGGATTTTACCGCGTTATTTATTTTACACTTTATATAATATAACTATATTATATATTGATATATATTACATTAAAACAAACAACTTTGTTAACTGAAAGCAATGTATAAGATCTTCATATAGATTTTAATTTTGAAGTTTTAACCTAAAGAGCTGCGGGCGCAAAATTTTAATACTGGTCTTACAGCAATATGAAAACAATTTGGTTCTTTAGTAGAAATTCGGCTTTAATAAATGATACGTAGAAATATTTCTGTACTTGTTTATAAACTCAGTTTAATATAGGTCAAGGTCAAGTTCTAACATTATTTTTCAGTCTAAAATCGTCTCGTGTGATTACGTCATCCATTCTAAATGAAATTCTATTTTAATGTCATGTTAGACGGTTACGTTTTAACTGTAATTTCAGAAGCATAATACGTAAGTAGTTTCAAACAACAGTATACATTACCTTGTTGAACCTGTGCTTATTCAAATCTTTATTGCTTTGGCACAATGTAGTAGGTATATAATAATAGATGATAGACTTATAGCTAAGAATCAGCTATGGATCCTGCCGGGCACAACATACTAAAACTAATAGGAGGGAGGAAGAGGGCTTGTCCCTTAACATTTTTAATATACATGCGTAACGTGGGGCGCTCATATATCGTGTCTTGCAGGGAAACTTAGCTCAGCCGCATACGCAATTCGGAAAGTAAGACAGCTTACTGATGTAGATACTGCGAGACTAGTGTACTTCAGTTACTTTCACAGTGTCATGTCGTACGGTATATTATTGTGGGGCAAGGCAGCTGATATTGAGACAATTTTTATCCTCCAAAAGCGTGCAGTACGTAGTATTTATAATTTAGGTCCACGAGTTTCCCTAAAATATCGATTTAAGGAAATAGGCATACTTACTGTTGCGTCGCAAAATATATTTGCTAACATTATGTTTATTAAACATAATATTCATTTATATAACAAGAATAGTGATATTCATAACGTAAACACTAGAAATAAGCATAAGTTAGTCGGCCCATATCATCATTTATATAAAGTTCACAATACATTTGTGGGACTCGGTATACATATTTTTAATAAACTACCTATTAATATAATTAATTTACCATTGCCTAAATTGAAAAGCGCCGTTAAAATACAGCTCATTCGGAAGGGTTATTATTCAGTCAATGACTACATAACTGACAAAAACTCATGGCATTAGTTGCTTGTTGCATTCAGGATTCAAAGATCTGTATTACGTATAAGTCAATTTAGTAATGTAAAGGTACCTAGTGATTATATGTGATATTATCTAGTATCCTGCTTCTCATTTTGATTGTAATTAAAAAAAAACAAATCCACAACCGCATTTAGTCACGGAATGCTTTTGCATTGTCACAAAGTGTAAGTGTATGCGCCATCATGCCATCCTACTGCCTATTATAGATTTATATTAAAAAATATAACTAGATCCAAATGGTTTAAACTTTACAATATTATTAACTTATTATTGTTATTATCTTTAGTTTTTTTAAAGTCAGTAGCATATGGTATAATTGTTGCAACACCTTGTTGATATGAGTTGTAAAATATTGAAATTATATTTAATTGGCGATTTAAAAGAGTGGCCGTGAGTTTCTTGCAGGTTTCTTCTCATAGGCTCTATCTACCCTTTGCCTGAAGCTAGCAACTAACCTAAATATAGCTTTAGTAACTTAGTAAACTAACTATTCTATATATTTTGACGTTCATAAGTACTACGTTGTGACCTAAATGAATAAATGATTTTTGACTTTGACTTAACTATATTAATAAACTATTATTTAAAATTACTTATGCTATTTATGTTTGCGATTGGTTGTAAGTTTGATTCCGGATTAGACAAAGCATTTTGTATTTTATTGGATTTTTAATTGCAACACGAAGTCTAGATATGTGCCTGATAAAAAAGACTCACTAAAAGGTAGTTAGTGAATTTTAGTTTTAATACACCTTTGAGTGTCCCGGAGTGGTAAACTCCGGGAATATATAGGCGACAAGAAACATTAATTACTTATATACTAATCCTAACTTCCTTACTAATATTATAATTTAGAAAGTAACTCTGTCTGTCTGTCTATCTGTCTGTCTGTATGTATGTCTGTATGTCTATCTAACTGACTGTTATCTTTTCACAGCTTAACCACTCAATCGATTTCGATAAAGTTTGGTACAAAGATAGTTTAAAACCTTGGGAAGGACATAAGCTACTTTTTATTAATATCGGTATTGGGAGACCGTTGAAATGCCACGCAGAGGTCTCGAGTTCGAACCCAAGGCGCGCATCTCTAACTTTTCGAAGTTATATGCGTATAAAATAGTTAATTATCACTTGCTTTAACGGTGAAAGAAAA
The DNA here is from genome assembly GCA_930367265.1 of Catocala fraxini. Lineage (NCBI taxonomy): Eukaryota > Metazoa > Arthropoda > Insecta > Lepidoptera > Erebidae > Catocala > Catocala fraxini. Next base: position 22,195,916 of record OV884038.1, read on the forward strand.
CATCTTGAGGAAACCTGGATGTCTGAGAGTTCTCCATAATGTTCTCGAAGATATGTGATGTCTGCCAACTCGCACTAGGCCAGTTGGTGGACTACAGGCTAACCCTTCTCACACTGAGAGGAGGTGCCCGTGCCCAGCAGTGGGACAGTTTAATACAGTGCTGATATTATTATTATTATTATTGGGTACCACGCGTGTGGAGCTGCGCGCAAATCTAATTATAAATAGATATTCATGTCTATTTATGCATCCATACATGTTTTAAGATTAATTTCTATAGTATATTAGCCCGTGTCCTTATACGCCTGGAATATAATTTAAATTTTTTACAACTTATACTATGCACATTCAACTATAGATTGATAAATTAATTGATAGGTAGATAGGAGTTCGTACCTATATAAAATATCTTATTATCAATACTTGTAGGCGGGTATATCAACATGCACCAAATTTTAAGTTAGGCCTTTCGCAATACAATATGAAAACCATATTTAATTATTTGCAATATTTTTGCGCAATGCGCTTATACAAACATACAGACAGAATAAAATTCTAAAACATTTTTGTAGCGCTTATATCCTGTCGTAATATATTCCCTAAATATCTCCTATATATAGACATCCACCAGTTACAATTCTATTAAATGTCTAGATTAAAGATGTGTATTAAATATGAAATAATCATAAAACTCTCATCCATCCAATAATATACTCCATTCCCTTATAATAAAACTCAGTTTCTAATATTTATTCAAGTAGATAAATATTTTCTCAAGAACGATATCGTCAAGCAGTTTTATTACGTCGGACAATTTGATATTATAACCATTTGATGGCCACTCGATGTCCTTAACCCAACACTCCAGTGATTTATTTGTACCAGACTTAAGTGCTCACAGAAAAAATATTAATAAAAGTAGAAATGGCGAATAATATCTAGATAAATTATTTTTTAAGAGGTATGTCTATATAGACTGGTGGCCATAATTAATTACCAATCTAAGCTTATTATAATAAGGTCCTCCAGACCGAACTTCAGTCACTGAGGCCAATCTTAATTAGGATTAGCCATCTGTGTAGGAGATATTATAACGCAAACATAAGTGCCTTCTCTATTATCTCACGTTAATAGTCTAGTGGAGAGGCTACCCGATACGACCCTAGGAAGATCAGACGCAAGACTAACGGGAAACAACATCGTCAATTTCTTAACTTTGGCTGATATTGAGAATTTCTTAAGAGATCCTTATTGAAAATAAGCATACGGCCGCTAATGGTAGACAGATACCGTAGCCTATAATCGCTTGGAATATCAGGGGTATCACTCGTGATTTGCCGATCCTAAGCAAGAGGAATCAAAAAAGAAATTAAAAGAAAGGAAGGGTTTAGATAATTATGAGAGTGTCTCCTGCACTCTATTGGAGAATAAAAGTCTAACTGAAGAAGTGAAACGTAGTAATAATCTTACCGCTTCTACACCAGTTTTCTTTACGAGGGTTTCCTGGGAGTAGCTGGCTCGTTCGTACTGTCACAAACTACTGGCAACGATGAGTTTTTTATTTAAACAGCCAGCTCTCACACTCAAATAAATAAACTCGTTCCCATTAAAATTTTGCATACAATTGCTTTTTAAAGCAATTAATGCAACACGTAATGTAAACATATTCCTTGGTAAGATTAATTTAGTTAACTAGAGTACCAGAATATATGTAAAGAGTTCAGGCCAGAGTAATAAGGTAGTTGTGTAAAAATATTTATTTTAAAAATAGCATTTGTAATAATTATGTGAGGAAAAGTGGAGGCGTATTGGAAAAATCTCGGTATTTCCCTAGCACGCCTACACCTACATCTGAATAGCCGCAACGTCACATTTCGTACCGGGCATCCTTTTTCGGCTTTTTATATGGAATTAAAAAGACTTGGCGTCACCTTAATTTTTCAAGCGATGTAGCTCCTCGTTATTACATCATAAACAGCTACTTAGAACTTAGTAACAAGAAATAAAATTACGTACCTAATTCCTCCTCTAGTAGTGTCAGCATTCAGGGCTCTCCCCTCGTGTAACCACGTCAGTAAAGCCGGAGTCTCCACATGTCTGGCTCTACAGAGTAAAGCTAGAGTGGACTCCGCTTCGTAGTATTTCTCGAGGAGAGGAGCACCGGCCTCGTCCACCACCCATACTTGTGGCGCTGCGAACAAAGAATACAATATTTTAGTTATCCATATAAAGAGATTATTTCGACTTAAAGGTATGTATGTATCTTATGTGGGGGCCAGTCAGTGCAGACTGGCGACACTTCGACCCTGTGGGATCTTCTGTGTCGACACTCTCCCAATAACGACTGCCATAGATGTTCATGGCAGCCGGGATCGACAGCTTAACGTGCTCTCCGAGGCACGGAGCAGGCGATAATTGTCAATCAATATATCCATATATATCCATAATTCATATCACCCATCCATAATTTCGAAAAGTCATATAACTTCCAAAAGTCAGAGGTGCGCGACGTGAGTTTGAACCCGAGACGCTCTGCATTGCAGTCTGTTGATCTCCCCACTGAGCTATCGCTGCTTGACTTAAAGGTAAATCACATACAGATTACGGATTTAGGTCAAATAAAGCTTGTTATCTTAGTCATAGTCACAAGCGTAAATTCTCCAATGGCTAAGTGGAGGGTTATTACACCCATATTTCACCATGTATAAACTATACTTGGCGAAATATAGATCTGTCTCACGTAAGTGGCGACAATGGTTTTGGAAGAAATTACGCAAATTAGCATTTCTATCTAATTATAATGTTCTGTGGCCTATTGCTGTTTATCCGGCACACTTCCAGTGATGGCGCTACAGCTGCGAAATTCTTTTTAGAAATACTACATTTGCCCCACCTGGGAATCGAATCCGAGACTTCATGCACAACAGTCGCATTTACTACGTCTGCGAAACATAGCTCAAAATATAATCCATATTAGATTTACCATGGACATACATAATTCTAAACACAGTTTATTATGTTTTCATGTTAATATTAATATTTTTCTAATTAGACATTTCTAATAAAATTCTGACATAGCATTAATACCCTCGAGAGTATGTACTTTTAATTGCCATGAGTTCGTTCGTCGTAAGAATATAATGTATAAATTTGTTTAAGTCCGATTACATAATATTCGAATCGTATAATATATATGTATATTTACGAGACAATTACGTATTACTTGGATAAAATGTACAGATTAAAGTAGTACCTTTTGCTATGTAAATCTAATAGATTGGCAATTTCAGATCTGTATTTTACATAGGTAAAGGACTAGAAATATACTTACCACCACACATATACACAATTTTTACATACATACATAGATTCACACCTGTTTCCCAGAGGGGTAGGCAGAGACTACGGATTTCCATTTGCTACGATCCTGACACACTTCTCTGGCTTCATTCACTTTCATCACATTCCTCATACACGCCCGTCGGTTCAAGGTGCTCTTAACCTGGCCTTTGTCCAGAACGCCTCCGATCTGATCAAGAAACGTTCGCCTAGGTCTTCCTCTTGCGACTGTTCCATTCACACTAGCCTTATAAACTTTCTTAGTCAGTCTTTCCTCGTCCATTCTTTCTACATGCCCAAACCAGCTTAACATACCCTTTTCTATTCTTGTCACTATATCCACTTTCATGCCGCATCTCTCTCTAATCACACTATTCCTTATTCTATCTTTCAGAGTCACACCACATATATTTCTCAGCGCTCTCATTTCTACAGCATTTATTCTGCTCTCATTCTTCTTTTGCCATACCCAACTTTCACTTCCATGCATAAGTGTGGGCACTAATAGTCCTCTATGAACAGTCTTTAAAGAATACCTTTTAAAATATAGCTCAAATGAATTAACAACATTTTAAACCTCAAAATATGCACTTATTTGCCACATCACCACTTGGTACAAGCCAACTGGCGTAAACGCTAGTAATCCTGAGGTATATTAACTTAAGCTGTAATAAATACTTTAAAGAATGTAACCTTTAGGGTTTACTTTAAGAGGAATGTAGATATAATTAGGAAGTACAATGAGAGAAGGTATAACAAATACACTTTTAATGTATTAAGATACAAATAAAAGAGACAATCTTTACTTATAGAACTATAGTCAGGGCGTGGTTCGCTAAAGACTTGCTTCGTGGTCCTTGTATAATCAGGACACTTAGCTGGGAGTGTGAAGCCGGGCCGCAAGGAGACTCGACTGACGCCGTCCGTTCCTTAAAAAGTCTCGCACCACCGGTCGCGAGAGGTGGCTAGTGACGTGCGCCCGCGTTCGCCGGGCGTCTAGGCGATTATCGTCACAAGAAGCATATATGTTTGTGACCTCCATCTTCAATCAAGTTCCACTCAAGTATAGTTTGACATCTCCATAAAAATAGCAAACTTTTATACTTAACCACATCCTTGTAATCCTAATCCCGTCCAAGTACGAGTAAGTTCAGTTACCCCATAACACACTTACATTGAGTTACTACTTCTCATTAAAACTTCACATACCCTATTCACAGAAACACTCCATGCGGCAACTTTGATATTGTGTGTTCGCTACCTTAGAACTGAGAACCCTATTTACTACAATTAATGTTTCTCGAACAAGTTATGAATCATAATAAAGTTACAAATACCCTGACAAATGAAACGAACCAAACTTTATTTTGTTGTTATATATTACTAAATATTGCACACGGCTTCACTCGCTTAAATGTAGGTTAGGTTAAATTATTTACAGTAAGTCTTCTGGATGAATGGTATCTTATCTTCTTTTATGTTACCCTGACAACGTGTATGCGAAATTTCATGATGATCTGTTGAATAGTTAAAATGTTCCATCCCACCTTTGATTAAAACTCTCGAAGGGCCTCTTCACGTTGGACCCATGTCTCCGTGTAAGCCTCCCAAAAGGCCAGGTATTTTCTAATATACATGAGAAAGTATCTATGATAAGAGAAATATAATAATAATAATAATAATAATAATTTATTTTGTGTGGCATAGACGCATAGATAAATACGCGGGTTGACTTTTGAATTGCCACGCAGAGGTCTCGAGTTCAAAACTTAACCCTCAGGTTTTTGAAGTGATTCTTATACATTCCATTTAAAAACCTCAGGTTGATATTGCTCAGGACGCATGTTACAACTTTGCGTATATAATATCAGTGCTGTTTATAAACTGTCTCACTTCTTAGCATGCGACTCTTTTCAGTAAGATAAGGGCTAAGTCTTAGTTCACTTTTTTGTCCCAATCCCATTTAGCCGTCTATAAAGTCTATTTTCGAAACATTTCGAAGAACGCCCAAGTTTACATCCAATTTTTTCCTTCAACTTCACATCTAGTGATAATTAAGTTATTAATGCATAGTTAACTTTAAAAAGTCAAATAATAATAAATTTGAAATTTAACTCGAGGCCTCTGCTACTTGCTTCAATGGTCTTTACATAAGTACATTCTTTTTTCAGTTGATAAGTATATATTGCATAAATATGTGACGTAATATTTTTATCTATTCCTTCATTCCTTATATACTGTAATAACTACTAATAATTATACGAGTAAGTATGCAAATATAATTGCTAAATATACAACCACATTTACTACGCAAAATTCAGCTCACCCGAAACGAGGCTTACATCCGAGCCGGGCCGAAATACCATCAAATCCTGAACATTAATAATGCGGCGATATCGATTACAGCTCAGAGAATCTTTAAGGTACCTTCGCATCCAGGCAGAGGTCAAGTCTCTAGATAATATCTCCGATGTTAGAATACAGACCAGAGGTCACCCTTAGAATGTGCCTCAATATTGATACTTAGATCTTATAACACAGTAAGTGATCGATTATCCATATTAAACTCGTCTCTTAGCTATGACTTTAGAACTGATTTATAAATCTAAACTACGATAAATTTTGGAATTTATCGTGCTGGACTGGGAGTGGGTGATCTGGGTGATAGGATGAAACATCTGTGTCATTCGAATGTAGCAGTGATTCGAAAGCATTCGAGTAGAAATTTATAATTTGTATTAATCGTCGATGAATAAAAAGTCAAATATTGATTCGAATCATGTCCCAAGAAACATTAATAAAGTCTACAATAAAACTTAAGTAAAGTATACAATATTAAAGAACGGATCTTACAGACGCAGATCGCGTTAGTTCATAGGTATTAAAACATTTTTCCTATCCGACGTTTTAAGCGATTTGCGTCGGTCATGGTCATGGGTCCAAGCCAGTCACGGTTTGAGCTTAACCATGTCTTCGTGCAATGCGGGTTTCAGCTACCCCTTTTATTATTATGGTCACACTGGTATTTAATAGATACAAAAAATTCTAATATCAATACTTCAATATTGAAATTAAACTACTATATACGGATTTTATCGCGTTGTTTATTTGACAGTTTATTACATAATTTTGAAAAACTGTTACACTACTACTACTATTAAACTTTACTAATTTTTAAGCTAATTGAATTATTATTAAAACTATTTAGATTTAATTTAATTTTACACTTTCCCCGACGTTTCGGTTGCTTTTCAGTAGCCATGGTCACGGGGAGACTAAGATGATAGTTGTCTTAATGTTCCAGTGTAGTTATTTCAAAGTACCTAAACATTACTTATATAGTAGTTTAATTTCAATTAATAATATTCGCGTAAACAGAAGACAATATTAAATACTTCAACACTTATCTCGTTTTCTAAGTATTTATTTATTATAAAGATACACCAACTTTTCTCTAAATTTCACAAAGAGAATCAAAATGGCCAAGGAATATTGAATATGTGTACACCGCTACGTGGTTTGTACATAAACAAACGTTTTAAATGAAGCCTTTTAACTGTCGGATTTACAGACACACAGGAGGGAACCTTAATATTAGACTCTTCTTGGCCCCTCTTGGGGACAGTACCTCACTCACTATCACCAAGGCAAATCCAGAACAATTACGTAAAATATATTATATTGACTGCACGGATGGCTTAGTGGTTTAAATGTTTGCCTCGCCACTGCCACTCCGTCGAGTGTTATGGGCTCGAATCCTACACGAAACAAAAATTGGTGAGTTCCACAAATGGTTGTTACGAGTATTCTTTGTGTCCGTTATTTTAAAGTTAGTAAAGATCCCTCCCCCTCCCTTCTCCCCTGTGACATATAAATTATTCCTAGTGCGGGAGCTGTCCTTTAAAATAAAAAAATATATCTCGCTCCTAGCAATGTGTTATCAAAATATGATGAACAAAATGTTTGATTAAGTTTTGTATAAAAGGGCACCTAACATTACATTACCCTACTAAAAACTAGATAGATACAAAAGATTATTCTGCTGGAATCTGATACAGCTAGGCTGCTTAGTTTAGATATTCAGTAGGTTCAACATAAAGCCCCTTACATGTTTTGTTTTTTATACATTTTTATCATGTAAATAGGCTTGAAATATTAGTATTCTGATAGGCTCCGAGTTTGAGCTGCCTACTTATCCTCGGTAATTCAATTTGAATGTTAAGTATTCGTATGGTAAAACAATAAAATCAAGGATATAGAGCGTATAAAAGTACGGCTTGTGGCTAAAGTAAAACTAAAGAAATTAAATAAATATGATGATTTTTAATACAGAAAATATACCTGGAAAGTAGAATGTGAACACACATTTTCAAAACAATATTATGCGTAACTTAAATAGATCTGAATCATAGACTTAGAATATTTTCGCTAATCTGAACAATGCCGATCACACGGTAGATCTCTCATCAGATATTTAGTCGATTCGTATATGTAAATAATGTGATTGCTGATTGTGACAAGGCAGAGTACGAAAGTACTCTAGATGGTTCATCACACGCGAAAATGTATACTAAAATATGTAAGTAAAAAAACAGATGCTTTATTGTTAATATTGATTTACAATCATAATAAACAGTGCTTAGTATTTTATGTATTAAGCCTCGAGTATGCAGATTTTGAAGTATATTTTCTAGAGGTTTTAGCCTGAACGCGTGGCACGGCAAGCTGGGTCGGTCAGGTACATCATGATCAGAATGTGTAATAATAATAAATGGCTGCCCATGGCATTGATGCTATTAGAGTATTCAGGGCAGTCACCGTTTTTCATCTATAGTTAGCAATATACCGGTCCACCAAACACCTGTGGCCCATATATTAGAATTCATACGTAGGAATAGTCCTACGCCTGCTGCGGCTAGTGCTGCTGTAGGTGTTCCATCCCACCATTGATTAAAACTCTCGAAGGGCCTCTTCACGTTAGACCCATGTCCCCGTGTAAGCCTCCCAAAGGGTCAGGTATTTTCTAATAATAATATTAAATAAATAAATTTTAAACAAACTTATATGATTCTGTTTCATATTTTGTATTTTATATAAGAGCAGAACTATCCAACTGGATTAGTCGGCAAGACCATATACTAGATATTATGTTATTTTGAATAACGGTAAGTTAGTGGTAAAGCTTGAATTTGGGATTAGGAGACCATGGTAATTCAGAGTACCATGGACTCTCAAGTACCACTTCTTTATATTACCCTCCGGTATTAAACCTGCTTGTTAGGTAGGTATTTAGATCATCTTGATATATAATAATACTAGTAATTGGCATCTGAAGCTCCAATAAACTTTATAAAAAGAAGAAATTCAAAGTGAAAATAAGTACTTAATTGTACGAACACTGTAAACGAAATTTAATTTCCCTGAAGACTTACAAAACTGGTTTTATAATTGCCAATTATCGTAAGGGATCCACCTACTTATTATATTATCAGCTCTATTAATAAACTGTTCCACTTCTCGCTACGGGCCTCTCTCTGTATGAGATAGATAAGGCCGTGGTCCATTACATATTAAAAATTATTTTAATTTTAAAGGTGCAATCAACTTGGGTTACAAAGAATACCAGTAATTCTTGTTGTCCTCCAACTAAGTTATATTTCGTTAAGAGTGGGTTAACGTTAGTAGTGTAATAGATGGGATCGAATCCATGAACTCTTAATTGCAAGATCGATGGAAAACTAAGGAAATTGTCCCTTTACACCAATATTCTCGGATTCAAACATATAGCTCTTTGATTATTAAATTAAAATAAATTTATAATTTTGCTTGCCTGAGTGTTTTAGTAATTATTTGGGCGAATTCTAGTTCATTGATAAACGCTGTAACTTATCGTTTTAGGCCTGTAAAACAGTAATCAATAATAAATAATATTATAACCTATTATAAAATATCATCCTAGCCTCTTTTTCTCATTGCGCAGACGCCGATGGATGCTTATTTTATTTTGCAATTGATATTAAGAATTATTACTACCCACATGACATCGATGACAATCAGTGTCATGTTTTGTTGACAAGAGCCGGGGGTCGTTCGGAAATGTAACACATTATATGCTGCGTTGTAATATAACGTTTTTATTGATACAATGTCTTTATTATGTATTATTTATCTTATATTATCTGCTTTTTATTATTTTCAAGGTACTTTTAATTCTATATGTATGTATACATATAAGTATTATATTATATAGATACCAATATTATTATTTAGTATGAAATTACTTTCTGCCATCCACCTTCTGCCTAATTTATTTAAGTTACTCTTTTTTTTGTTTTTTGATATTTTCTTTTTAATTGAGTTGTATGTATGTATGTTACTGCCTACATGCACCGAAATAATTCAGGGTCTGCGAGAATACCAGCGTTGTGGATATACTGCAACATTGCTGACGCAGGACCTTATTTGTTCTATATGTACTTTTGGTTGTGTTTTCTGTTACCTTATATTATGAGCGTGGAACAAATAAAATTATTTTCTTTTCTTTCTTTTTCTTTTCTTAATCGTAATATCCATATTAAGAGTTATTTATTCATTTTGAGTTCTAATCCTAGAAATCTATCTTCAAAAAATATAAACATTCAACATTAATATAGATCCACACTAATCTGCTACGCATCGTAAATTTAACCTTACCTCGGATTTAATAAGATTCCTTTTACCGTAACCCAACAATCTGTACCTCGGAGCTCTATACCATATATCATAAATCCAGACCATTTATCCACCTGACTAAGTTATTTAATGTTTATAAAGAATTATATATGAACCGTATACCCAAGTTCTCCTACATCAACACAGTCATTTGTTACTGTCCAAACAATATGCCCGTGACTAAATTTTAATATTTTTTTATGTAAATAAGCTGGCCCAATAGACCGGCTAAGTACTCCAAAGAAATTACTCAATTAATTTATTGTTACACAAGTCACGTCCAAATAAATTATAAAAATCTTTAGGAACAGCTTTTGTCCCGCTTTTATTTTTTTAAAGGGCACATCTTGGTTCCAACGTCATGTATACTAAAGCCACTTTGATGACGTTCTTAATAAGCTTAAAGAGTATTTTTCCATTGAATTAAGGTAGCAATTACTACCATATGCTATACCTGATAATGGTTTGTATTAGTAACCATAGTCTACAGACGTTTGCCAAGGTGAAATTCGGGCGATGCTAGTCTGTCGAGCTAAGATAAATTTTCCTCTGATGACTTCCCCAAGTGAGTGTAATCATTGTTGGACCATTTTCACTCGAAAATGACGTTAATAGATGTTAGAAAGAAAATAACTTAAAATATTATAACTTATAATTTACTCTGCTTAGTTTGGGCTAGATGGTGTAGTGTGTATGTGATAGAATATTATTCTATATTATATTATATTATATTATTAGCGATAAGCAATCGCTACAGATATGTGATTCCGCATTCAAATATTCATAAATTCGTTGTCACTCGGATTCAGGCATCGTAATTGAAAATTTAAAAGTTGATTGGATAGTGATACGATTGATAAAGCCGTATTCGTTTTGTATGCAGTAAGCAACGGTGACTAACTTTTTCTTATTAACGATTATTGCATTCGAATATTTTGATTTGCCTAAAGATTCTCTAAAGCAATTCGTATTATAGATCGATAAGCACACTTTGCAACACAACACTCAGTGTATATGTGTATTTATAGTACGTAATACTACACATGGATGTTAACAAGATTATAAATTTCGTTAAAGTGGTAAAGTTAATTTGTTTTAGGGTGTTCATGTATATACATGAGCCTATTTCTGCGAACATCAAAGGTAATGTTACAAGTAAGTATGGTTATAAGATCTTATTGAAATTTGTTTCATAAAGGCGGCCTATTACTTCTGTATTTTGGAATAAATTAAACCTGGTTGGAATTATATAGATCCAATATCAATTTGAATAGCATGTTTTCTAGAGCTAGCTATAATTCTAGGTGGTAATTAATATTCGAATCGCAAAGGTAAAAAAATGCCGGTTAGGTGGTGCAGTTTACGAAATTGCACGATAGATGGCAATAGTGGGGCACTAATCCGTTTTAGAGTTCGAAAAAACTCCGTCTGTCTGTTATACAACTTTAAACTTAAGAACCGTAAGAGCTAGAGACTGGTGGTAAACGCCATTTGACTCAGCATAGTCGATACCCCCCCTTAATGACTATGACCTTTGACCTTTGACCTCAAGGTCACGTGATACCATCTTTCAACTCAAAAACCGTAAGCGCCAGAGACTCGCAGTTAACGCCATTCGGCTCAACATAGTTGATATACCCTGAAATGACTATGACCTTTGACCTCTGACCTCAAGGTCACGTGGTATCACGTGACCTTTGCATATTACCTGAACCATTTTTTCGAACTCTAAGATTTACGGCAATTTATTGCCGTTTCCCACTTGTTTATAATAAAGGACAAAAAGGCTTGATGGTTTAGTTGTGTAAGAAACTGAAGTACTTTAATATCAGATTCAGTTCTGTTTTTGGTTAAATTATTTTATGTATTTTTATTATTCACAAAATACCTGTTTCCAGGTATATAATGAGAAAAATATTTATAGCAATCATTTTATAAAGCGCTTCTTCCCAATCCATCAATTTGGTTATAACAGGTGTCTTATCCATCTATCATAATAATTCGGTCGCTTTATCCATATTAATATCACAAAAAATAAAGTAATTCCACCTGTTCCTTTCGTTTACACCGCTATAGAGGTTTTAGTGCAAATCGAAACAAAGTTAACTAAAATTTTCACTTTTAAATATACAAACTCAGTCGTGGGTACTCAGGATATTTATTTGGTCGTCACTGATTCCGCAAACAACACGACAGGGTACACTTAAAACGAAATAAATAATACGCAATTGTGTAAACCAGGGAGCATGAAACCAAATCAAGCTGGCGTAGAAACGGCACGTAGATGTGCTTGGCAAGTTTCATGCTCTGTTGTATAAACGGTCATTCGTGTTGGTTTGTTTTTCATACAATAAGCAAGGTGACAACATATTAATACACGTTGCCTTTTTCCAACTTTTTCTCTCTTAACAGAGTACATGAAAGGCTTACATGCACGGATTATTTCATAAAATAGGTTTTTACGTTCTTTCAAAGCAAACAGTACTGTGAAACGAAAATCTGGTTAATTCCATAACCAATCAAATCAAACATTCAAGTATGAGATTTTGCATTTCTCAAGGGACCTTTAAAAAGGGTATAGTTGACCTTTACAACGAATATAGTCGTACCGGCGAAAAGACCGCCGGGGGACACCGTAAGATCCATTATTTATGAGCATGTTCTACAAATGATGTAGGCAAGGACGGGTTCCTGATTAGTTTTATAATTACCTTTCTATGTTATATTTTATTCTGAAAGCAACCTCGATACGAAGGCTTGTGATAAAACATTCAGAGCAAAAACTTCTACAGTACATTAGGGCGTTAATAACGAATTAATGGGCTGAGGGGCACACGTTTATGTGGAGATAAAATGTAGTTGATTTCAGTAGTTCTGAATAATAAACATTAGTTAGTCGTAGAATTGTTGATATGGGATAGTTGAAACATTTAGCTCTATCCAGGTAAACCGAAAAACTTAACAGAGGTAGGATCCGTAGGGAGTAGCAATAATAATCGTTCAATCAAAAATCGATTCTTTGTGGAATATTTTTCTTTTGCGTCAAATATCAAACTGGTTCGATAAAGCGATTATCTATCAGAAACAGTATTGAATTGACTACAAATGTAAGAACCGATCCTGGTGCAACAAGCTGAAACAAATCATCACGCGAGATCTTAGACTACCGGTCTATTCTTATTAACTTTTTCTACTAAGCATCCATCAAATCTCAATCCGATTACTTGAATACCGATTCACCAATATATGTCTTTTCATTTATCGATTTTGTTGCTCTCTGTTTTGTTCAGAACCTTAATCAGTAAGAAAATCTAAATAAACGAACCCGTGGCAGACCTCTTACCTAGTCTACAAATGATAATGTATTATTTGCTTGTGCTTTTAGGAAAGCCGCTTACCTGAACGTAAGAAGTAACTATTACGTTTATAGCAGAGAGAAAACCCTGATTACTTAATGTAATCTTATACGATGTACTAATACTATTACATTTATGAATACAGAATAATATTATACAAGAGATAGCATCTAATATGTGTAATATAAACAAGTTGTATTATAAAAATACAATCAACTTAAATCAACTAGAGACGACTAGTTGTTAATTGTTATACGATTTAGGTATATACAAAAATTTTAACCATTGAAAGGACACTCCTTTCGATGTTCCTAATTTTTGTCACAAAAGTGTAAACTATGTAAAAAAATGTTAACGCTCAGTCAGCTTGGCATATGTCTGTTGAACCTCAATAGGGTTAGTTTATTTATTTATTTTTTGGCACTTTTTACTTGTGCCTACATCTCACCTTCCCCTAATGCTTCTATGAACCGATACCCGTAAAATTTACAACAACTGGTTAAGCAAGCATGACAATGAACCCTGACGTTCTACCATTGAGCATCCTAAGGTGAACATAGTTCAAAAACTAATAATAACAAACCCACGTTGTGGTTTATGTCGGAATCCAGATTTTACCTATATTAACCTGTCAATTGTTGGAATGCCAGACATAATTGAAAACCTTTCGTGTCTGGCTGCCAGTGTGCCGCTGCGACTCAGTTTCATACCTCAACATCCCAAATAATATTTTATATGCGGATGTGAGTCTGTTTGTAACGCTTTTACGTCGTAACTACTCGACCAATCATCATCAAATTTTGCATGCAAGTTGTCATCCAGGAAAAAAATACTGTTCCTGAGGGATACAAATATATTGATCAAATCCACATTAGCATGAGCGAAGCCGCGGACAAAATCTAGTATTAAAATAATAAAAAAATACCACATACTATTAACATGCAGATAAGTCCTGCTGACTCTAGGCGGATGAGTGGATATCTGGCATTCGTATACTCCTTCGTCGTCAGGCTTCACTTCCCTGATGAGTAGCCTCCAGTTGCCAGGGTACCTCCTAGCGACCGTGACTCGGTTATCCGCCGCATAGGTGACGGCACCCACTGTGAGGAGTTCAGGCATCTCGTCTTTGCCTCTGCGACGGACCCAGGATACCTGTCATGGAAAATAATAAATTCTGTAGTGTTTGATTTGTGGTTATACAGCGTATAGTAATAAGGTGTGGTGTGGTCATATAGTGGATCCTGTGACTGACGTAAAACATTCAAACATTTATGCAAAATCATATTTTTTTAACACGGGTAAATATTTTGTGAAATCAAAAAACGGTATTGTCTTCTGTTTACGCGAATATTATACATTGAAATGAAATTAAACTACTATATACGGATTATAAATAAATCAAAATAGTTTTAATACTTTTGATAATAATTCAATTAGCTTAAAAATTAGTAAAGTTTAATAGTAGTAGTAGTGTAACAGTTTTCAAAATTATGTAATAAAGTGTCAAATAAATAACGCGATAAAATCCGTATATAGTAGTTTAATTTCAATCAAAAAACGGCCTTAAAAATGCTAATACAGTAAATTTCTAATCGGATCGATGAGCTAATTTGAAGTTATAATTGTAGGTAAATTTTGAAGATATTTGGCATATCCGAATTTGGGCATGCCCTACCTAAAAAAATTGAAAAAGTTAACATACAAAATATATTGACAAATACATAATGACAATTAAAATTATTTAATAGGTAAATGGTAGGTTGAAAAATATTTATTCTTTGTCTCGAAATTATTAAAGTAAGCATAATTGTAAATGTGCAAGCTGGTATTCTATGTTTTGGAGATAGCTTAAAACTAGATATTTTACATATTTTTTAAATATGCATAGTTTGGATCGACCGAATGTATCTGGCACTGTTTATTTAGCCTATATAATTATTTTAAATATATCTACACTTTGGTAAATGATAATATTCTTATCTACTCTAATATAAAAAAAAAAATGGATAAAGCATTTGAATAGCGACCTAGAGGGACGTGGGTTCATATCCTACATGCATTCTTACTGACCTAGAGGGGCTAACAAGAACAGTAGGTATATTTGTTACATAAATAATAAATAATCGTAAAATTTGTAAGCCTCGCATCTTAGAGCTCTTACCGTTAAGAATATAAGTATCTATGTATCTATGAAGAGCAGCGATAGCTCAGTGGGGAGACCAACAGACTGCAATGCAGAGGGTCTCGGGTTCGAACCCACGTCGCGCACATCTGACTTTCGGAAGTTATATGACTTTTCGAAAATATGTGCGTATTGGTTGACAATTATCGCCTGCTCCGTACCTCGGAGAGCACGTTAAGCCGTCGGTCCCGGCTGCCATGAACATCTATGGCAGTCGTTATTGAGAGAGTGTCGACACAAAAGATCCCTGTGGGTCGAAGTGTTGCCGGTCTGCACTGACTGGCCTCCACATAAGATACATACATACATCTATGAAACTTAGCTTTTAGCTCCACTGCTCAGTTGACTGGCACATTGTTATAGCTATCTATTCAAAGTGTGTGCTGCATTATAATGAGGGCGAGACAGAGTGACACATAGAGGTCTCGAGTAACATGCCACGGCGTGCACCACTAAGCTTTTGAAGTTATGTACGTATTGAATAGTTCATCATCACTTGTTTTAGTAAAGCATTATGTGGCGACCTACATGTCCGTGAGGTCTGCATTACGTACTTAAAGATATTTCAAGTCATTTAGGTATATCGCCTAATACTTTTTATTCTGGGCAATGTACCTACTGTATGTACTGTACTGTACTGTAATGTATGTACGTTTAAAATTTGAGGAAGTCTAGCAGTATTAATATAATAGTAATACACGGATAGTGTAGGGAGCAAGCAATCGCTTCGTCGCTACTACCGAATATTGTAGGGTCGGGTCCCACAATTATTTGAGTGTGATCAACAAAAATTTATCTGAGTCTTCAAAAAACCAAAAAAAACGTAGCACATTCTATTTCAATCACAATTTCATTTTCTAATGAATTTATTGATATAGGTATACCACAAGTTATCTTTTCGTCACCAACATCCAAAAAGGCAAGGATGTTGTGACACTTAATTAAGTTGTGCTCACAGTATTGTCTTAAAAGTCAGTTTAGAACTCTACTCATGTCTTTTGTCTAAACTACAGCTATAACGATATAATTGACAAAAGTCTTACCGCCTCTTTTACCACTATTATGTAAAAGTTTTGTCTCACTCTTGTCATGTTAAAGAAGAGAGCTGGCAAGGCTTTTATCTTATAGACAAATGCTATTTGGAGGTGGTGGAATAGATCCTTAGATTACTCACATTCATGTAATGTAATGGATAGAATGGCGGTGCTAAATCCAATAAGGATAAAAACACCTTAACAACAATGAACAAAATCAACCTCAATCCCATAAGCTTATTTTCCAGCTGCCTTAAACTCCACTAACATTGCGAAAGCTACAACTACATACTACTAATTTACTTCACAAAATTACAAAACACCACATATTAATCAAGCAGTACAACTCAGGTAATTAGAGCATTTTCGCATTTGTTATCAACACTATCTTAATTGATAATACCTGAACCACGCATAAATAAATCTACATTAACTGCGCTGTCTTGAACCTCTTGAATGTTAATTATGTCTAGTAATCTATAGTAATGAGTTCAGGTCTCTGTAAATACATTAATTGTAGTTGTACTATAATTACTCTGTATCTAGACTATACATCTACATACATACATACATAGATTCACGCCTGTTTCCCAGAGGGATAGGCAGAGACTACGGATTTCCATTTGCTACGATCCTGACACACTTCTCTGGCTTCATTCACTTTCATCCCATTCCTCATACACGCCCGTCGGTTCAAGGTGCTCTTAACCTGGCCTTTGTCCAGAACGCCTCCGATCTGATCAAGAAACGTTCGCCTAGGTCTTCCTCTTGCGACTGTTCCATTCACACTAGCCTTATAAACTTTCTTAGTCAGTCTTTCCTCGTCCATTCTTTCTACATGCCCAAACCAGCTTAACATACCCTTTTCTATTCTTGTCACTATATCAACTTTCATGCCGCATCTCTCTCTAATCACACTATTCCTTATTCTATCTTTCAGAGTCACACCACATATATTTCTCAGCGCTCTCATTTCTACAGCATTTATTCTGCTCTCATGCTTCTTTTGCCATACCCAACTTTCACTTCCATACATAAGTGTGGGCACTAATAGTCCTCTATGAACAGCCAAACGTGCCTTTTCGGAAACATTTCGACTGTTCATAAAAGCGCGTAGAGCTCCATTCACTTTGTTTCCCGCAATCGTTCTCCTTTCAATATCTCCCTCATGTTTACCATCCCTTGTAAACAAAGTACCCAAATATACAAACTCTTTCACTTGCTCCACTTTTTCTCCATCAATCATAATATTACACATCGTCACGCACTCTTCCTTTTCAAATACCATTACTTTCGTCTTGCTTACATTTATTTTCATTCCTTTACTCTCAAAACTCGGGGAGATGGGCCTCGTTAGCATTGGTTTGCAACCTGTCTAGGAGAAGGAAAACTCCGAAATCACACCCGGGGAGATAGGCTTCGTTAGCATTGGTTTGCAACCTATCTAGCAGAAGGAAAACTCCGAAGTCAAACCAATTTTCAGGGAGCAGACCCGAGAATAAACCCCGATCCAAGGTATTAACCGACCCGTGCTGAGGGATTCGTGGCCAGAGGGAAAAGCTGGTCATTAACGGAGGGTGCCTGTGTTGGTGGTCACAGGGCACAGGATGGATCCACCTTACCTCCGTAAAGGGCTCTGCGGAGGTGGACAGTATTTTCCCTAACAATCGTGGGAACGCATATGGACCTTGATTTTATTAATAATCCGCATGGCGGCGACGCGGTCCGCCACCCGTCACGTCTCGTTTCTCACGAGGGCGAAAAGTGGCCTACGGAAAGCCGTTTTGCTACTATACATCTATGTGACTACAATTCCATTTTGGTCTCAATAAACTATATTTTATAGTTATAGATATGATCTTAAAATGACAATAACGTTATAAATAAACTAGCGGTATTCTATTACAATGTTTGACTTTTTAAGAAATTGTGTGTATATAAAATATTAGCCCTGTATATAAACTATCCCACTGCTGGACATACTTTATCTTGGCGTGGGATGGGATAGGCCATAGTACATCACCTCTCCACAGGTGCTGAGGCCCGGTCACCATCAGCCGGGCCAACCGCCGGGGCGGGATGGTGATTGCTAACGCGACCCCATCCCGCCCCACTCCGTCGGCGGAGGGACTGCTCACCCCAAGTTTTTAGTGTGTATACCGACCCCTCTCAGGGGCGGAGAGTCTCACATAACCACCCTTTCCCCCTCCGGGGAGGGGGTATCCATAAAGGATATTCCTGGCCATAGCACATCACGCTGGCCTAGGGCAGTTTCTCAGACTTAAATCTCAAAATTGCAGGTTATTCAGGTTTTTGTCCTTTACCATTAAAGTTTGCGATTTTTTTTATTAAATACCCACATAGCTTCGTGAAGTCAGAGCTGCGTAGCTTGGAATTCGAGATCTCTGTGTGGCAGTCCAACGGTCTCCCACACGGCTTTCGCTGCTATAATGTCGGCCTCGATGGCGTAGTGGTTAGTGTAACCGACTGCCACGGCTAAGATCGCGGGTTTGATTCCCGCACAAGTCAAACATTTGATGGATGTTTGTCTTGGTCTGGGTGTTTCTACGTATAATATGTTTGTATTTACAAAAAGAAGTATATATGTATGTTTATCCATTGTCTAGTACCCATAGTACAAGCTCTGCTTAGTTTGGGCTAGACGGTGTTGTTTGTATGTGGTAGAATATTATATTATTATATATATTAAAATAGTATTTTATATACTTCGCTTCAATTGTTTTGTTTTTATAAAGAATAGCACTAGGATTATACAACCTGTGTCACGGGAGACTTTATTCCGACTCGGAACAACCATTTGTGGGTCACACAGTTTTGTTCCGTGTGGCATTCGAAACCTCGGCACAGTAGCAGTGGCGACGCGACCACTTAAACCATTACGCAATCCATGCAGTCATTCAAATTGATCTGCTTATCAAAAATCAAACTACCGGAATTTTTTATCACAGGTTTTTATAGCCTGGAAATAATGATCCTGAACATACAAGTCGAGGGCAGTCAACCGTACGGACGTGGTCGGTCTAGATAGATGGATTTGATCGCTAAGAATATGAGAATGTAGGTTAACGAGGCGATGAGACCGGTTCCGAGCCACGATATACGATGCAAAACTAGCTGGATATTGAAATGGATTAATATGTAAAAGAGTCAGTAGATAGAGGACGATCAAAAAGAATATATAATAAAATTTATTAATGTCGATTCAGAGATTTAATGATAATATCACGAGAAACAGAAAGACAGCTTCTCAGGTAGCAAAAATATTAACAAACAGCTTAATAGTGAGCGGTTAAAAGAATCGAATGGCCGCTTAAAATATTAAGTATCGCTTGCGCATTGCTACTACTACTACCCATAGCACCGAAATAAGCTCTGTAAATCGGCATAAAATTCATTTAGTGGCGATTATATGTACTTGCCCTGTAGGACTGCTTTTACTTTCAAGGTTCAATACATTAAAGTGTGTGGAAACCCTGTCTCATAATTTCAAACATATGGTATTCCATCTGTAGTCGTAGTAGTAGTCGCAGCAGGAGTTATTTTGAACAATGAAAACAACCATTAAAAGACGATAAGCAGCAAAATATATTGCAATAATACGTAAAAAATTAACTAAAGATAATTTTCACTCCAAAATGTACACTGGTCTATTTTAGCAGCATTAAGCTGTTAAGATTCCTATCAACAGCCTTACCCTGACATCTTCCAGGTATTTAAACCATTACAGGGCGGCCCGTCAATTGTTGCAGCCTCGTTAAATCGCCGCTAATGTTCCATCGTGACATCGTAGAATTTCAAACGAAATTCTGCGTGAAAAGTTAAGTAATTAGCACCTATTTAGGGGTATTTATCTGATGTTCAAGTCATAGTTTCAGTCTTCATATCTAGATCAAGCGAGTCGTTAAAAGTTTTGTGTCATTGAAATGTTTGGGTGATTGTACTAACAATGATTTTTGTAAAATATCACTTTACAAACACAGTACTACATCTTTCATTCTGAGTTCAAAGATCCAGAGGCAGACCCAAGACAAGATGGAAAGATGTAGTGCAAAAAGATATGAGTGAGTGCCAAGTGACAAAAGACGAGGTATAAGATAGAGCGAAGTGGAGGCAGAAAATCAGTTAAGCTGACCCCACCACCATGTGGGACTGAAGTTAGGAGGAAAGAGAGTTGTCTTTCCAAACAACCACCTTACAAGGTAATTCAAATAAAAAACCGCAACACAGCTTGTTGTGAGTTCAACGTGAAGGACGATTCTACGTTTCTGAATGTCGTAATAGGTCACTGGCTTCTTTCCAACTTTACTTTAATAAATGAATTTCGAAAACACTTGTGTAACATAAGTAGGAGTTCTCAAGCTTAGCCATAGCTACGTGTAAATATAGAAGTGACATACAATACAGACTGAAAGTGGTTGCCTTGCAACTGCAGCCACACCGTGTGCTGCGATATAATGCCACGTAATATCTATACTTATATTAGAAAGACAGGGTAAAAATGATTGTCTTAACCTCAAAAATTATATTTAATCTATTTAGCAGCGGTAGTATGCGATTTCCAGGTCGAAGCGTTACTGGGTTTTTCTGACATTAACATCTCAGAGCAGCACGGAGTCTGAAACTGTGCTCAATCAACAGTAATAGCCACACTGTATATAGGAAAAAGACCCATACAAATAGGTACTTAAACGGTGAATCTCACCACCATCCTAAACAGTTAGCTACCGTGGGAATGTCTTTGTTTCAGAGAGCCCATGGGATCTGTGACAAGAAACACCTGGACGCCGAGCTTCAACATGTCAAGCAAGTACTGCAAGACAACAAGCTCCAACAGCCGCGCCGCTGTCACAGATCCCGAGAAAAGCCAGCCACAGTCGAGCGCCAGCCTGCTGTACTGCCTTATGTAAGGGGTGTCACTGACAAGATTGGCTACATTTTGAAGCGAGCTTCAATCAACACATACTTCAAGCCGCCAACGAAGATAAGTCAATTTTTACCATCCGTCAAGTGCCAACTACCTTTACAAGATGCAGGGGTCTATAAAATAGATTGTGACTGCGGACTCTCATACATTGGTCAAACCAAGAGAAACATAGGCACCCGCATAAAAGAACACATAGCTGATGTAAAACACCAACGCTCGTTGAAGTCTGCTGTGTGTGAACATGTGCAACAGGGGACCAACCACTACCTGAGATTTGACAAACCACAGATTCTCGCTAAAGAACACCGATTCCTACCAAGGATGCTTCGCGAGGCTATTGAAATCAAAAACCATCCTAATTTTAATAGAGAAGATGGTTGGAATGTACCACCAGCTTGGGATCCAGTAATACAAATAGTCAAACACAAGAAGAAGCAAACTACAGCTAGACTTCATGATACTTTGAGCTCATTCTGCGTAAATAGAAACACCAATGATTAAATTATGTTCGGGTACTTTGAAATAACTACACTGGAACATTGAGACAACTGCCATCTTAATCTCCCCGTGACCATGGCTGCTGAAAAGCAACCGAAACGTCGGGGAAAGTGTAAAATTAAATTAAATCTAAATAGTTTTAATAATAATTTAATTAGCTTAAAAATTAGTAAAGTTTAATAGTAGTAGTAGTGTAACAATTTTCAAAATTTTGTAATAAAGTGTCAAATAAACAACGTGATAAAATCCGTATATAGCAGTTTAATTTCAATGAACAATATTCGCGTAAATAGAAGACAATATTAAGTAATATACTGAATAAAATACATGCACAGCAGTCGCAAATTATATTAAACAAAAAAATAAGTACTAAATTATGAAATTAAACATATAGATAATATATTGGATATCATAAATATTAAGGGATTTTAACATTTATGATATTCAAAATATAAGACTATAAGACTGCACGGATGTCCTAGTGGTTGTGATCGCCTCGTGATTGTCACTGCACCGAGTGCTGTGAGTTCGACTCCCTCACGAGACAAAAATTTGTCTAATCCACAAATAGATGTGCCGAATCTGATTGTTCTTTGTATCCGTTATTAAATGTTTGTTAAGTCTCAAGACACAGAAACTATTTCAAGAGCGAAAGATGTATTTAAAAATAGAAATGAATGCATTACTTACTACTCTTCAACATCTCAAGCCCTTGATCAAAGGTTAATAATTGATCAAGGGCTTGAGATATTAAGTCGACCGGGGACTACACTCTCACAGAATATTGACGTGAAATAGCAGTATTCTTACTGTTGTGTTTAGTTCGGTGAGTGAGAGTGTCGGGGGCCCAAACACCCGCTTTCTCCCTTCCCGCTCCTTCTCCTTGCCATTTCCTTTCCTAAAGGGTCGGCAACGCGCAAGTGATGCCTCTGGTGTTGCAGGCGTCTATAAGCTACGGTGACCACTTACCATCAAGTGGGCCGTAAACTTGCTTGCCAACTTAGTTGTATAAAAAATAATTCAAGAGGCATGTATTAGTTAGCGATATTTTTAAAATGAAGGCTGTGTAAAATAAAAGGTGATCGTTCTGTCGTTTTTGTCGTTCGTGAACCTTGTTTTGCAATACTCGTCGTCTGCAGACATTTACCTTAAATGCATAATATTATGTATATGGCACAAATAAAGAGAGTTCCATAATTAGCTGTAGATAAAGGCAAGCAGCATCCAGAGAATGATGATGTATATGTGATCTTATAACAACGATAGTTCTATACCCCATACCGATACTGAGAATTTCTGAATAGAAAACCGAATAGCTCTTTGCCCGGCCCGGAAATCGAACCAGAAACTTCACGTACTGCAGTAACATACACAAACGAAAATAACCGATTTAACCAACGCCTAAAACAATTATTTAGAAACCCGTTTAAAGAAAGCAAGAGACGATACGCCACTTATTCACTTAAAAGTATTATTTAAAAGACGTCACTTTTAATACATCAGTTATAATTGCATGTCATGCATGATAATTTATTATTTTCCATTTCTATCCTTACTAATCCGAACTAATATTATAAATTCGAATGTGAGATTTTTTATTTGTTACACCTTAATTATTTGACCGATCATCACGAAATTTCGAATGTACGTCAGGGGTCTAAAAAAGACATAAGAAAAAGTGTTTCAATCAATAAAAGTACTGTTCCAGAACGACGCTGTGGGCGAAACCATATAATACTAGCTATATAGCTAGTATGTTTGTTTAAAACATGCTGTCTTTTACGTAGCAACGAAGCAATAAATCAGAATAATTTTTGCATAAAGATATGTATTTTATGTGTCTGGATATTATA
Source organism: Catocala fraxini (assembly GCA_930367265.1). Classification (NCBI taxonomy): domain Eukaryota; kingdom Metazoa; phylum Arthropoda; class Insecta; order Lepidoptera; family Erebidae; genus Catocala; species Catocala fraxini. The sequence goes on from OV884038.1 coordinate 22,219,834, forward strand.
TAATATTCTATCACATAGACACAACACCATCTGGCCTAAACTAAGCAGAGCTTGTACTATGGCTACTAGACAATGAATAAACATAAATATATACTTTTTTTTTGTAAATACATACATATTATACATAGAAATACCCAAACCAAGACAAATATTCATGTCCATGCACACAAATGTTTGACTTGTGCGGGAATCGAACCTGCGACCTCAGGCGTGGCAGTCGGTTACACTAACCACTACGCTATCGAGGCCCTCAAATAACATAGGCTGTTTTCTGTCATAAAATGATTTTAAAACTAAGGTAGGTATTTACATACCTTATTTTAAAATCAAGTTAGTATTATCGCTATTTGCGATAATACTAACTTTAGCTGACCAAATGCAAGTTGCAATCAGAATCCTTTGATAAGTATTACATTCGTTATGTATGTATCTTATGTGGAGGCCAGTCAGTGCAGACCGGCGACACTTCGACCCAGTGGGATCTTTTGTGTCGACACTCCCTAATAACGACTGCCATAGATGTTCATGGCAGCCGGGATCGACGGCTTAACGTGCTCTCCGAGGCACGGAACAGGCGATAATTGTCAATCAATACGCACATAATTTCGAAAAGTCATATAGCTTCCGAAAGTCAGAGGTGCGTGACGTGGGTTCGAACCCGAGACCCTCTGCATTGCAGTCTGTTGGTCTCCCCACTGAGCTATCGCCGCTCATACATTACATTCGTTATACTCATCAGTCTCTTCAAGGTTCTCTAAGTCTTGGACCTATGTCCATACATAAGGGTCCCAAAGTCATTATTGGGAGAGTGTCGACACAAAAGATCCCACTGGGTCGAAGTGTCGTCAGTCTGCACTGACTGGCCCCCACATAAGATACATATATATACATATTTAGACTTTGTTCTGAAACTAAGCAATTTATTATTTAACTTGACATTGCCTCTTATTGATCTCGACGTACTTTACAAAACCAGGTGAAATGCTATGAATATTTTATTCAATCTTGACAATTTCACCTTAAAATTCAGTTACAATCGTCTGTTATTTCGATAATGTTATTACTATCTGGGTCATACCTTAATTATTAATATTTTTTATTCATTTTGTTTTAACTAAATAGTCTAAGTACATTATGAGACTTCAATTTTGATTTTAGGTTACAGTTCCACTGGGCACGAGCCCCTTTACAGTATCTGAAGCTCCGCGCAGGTTGGTATATTCTACACATCTTTAAGAAAAATATAGAGTTCTTTTAGAACGACGGTAAAAATATGATAATTTGAATATACCAGCTGTTGCCCGCGACTTCGTCCGCGTGGACTTTAATTTATTACCCAATAACTACTTTTAATTTGTTATCTAATTTTCATATATAAAACTACAACTAAAGAAATTAATAAGTCTAACTACACCAATATAGGTGTAGTTAGCTATATATTAAAAAAGTACATATGGTATCGCGGACTTTTTTGTAGATATTGATACGTTCTATAATACTGTTAAACATTTTTTAGTTCTATCATCAATAGTTTCCGCAGCGCACGCGATGACAGATTTTTTATTACTAATTTTTTCACACCTTGGGTTATATTATTGCATTTTTATTAAGGATCCCTATTTTTTTTGAAAATGTAATATAACCTATGTCACTCAGTGAAGATGCAGCTTTCTAATGGTGAAAGAATTTTTGAAATCGGTCCTGTAGTTTTTGTGTGAAAACATTACAAACATACATACAAAAACACAAATGTTTCCTCTTTATAATATTAGTTTAGATTAAATAATAACTTAAAAAAAAGAAAATGCGTGCTCTATGATCAAATTCAAGATTTCTACATATCATCCAAAGGTCTATTTGGTGGAGTATAAGCGGTTTTATAAAAAAACTTTCGAATTAAATTATTGGAGATTGTTTTTAACATCAAAAGATACAAACGAAAAGAAAATCGTCGGGCAGTATTAACATACATTCAAGCAACATTTTTACGTGTTCTTGTTGCATGAGATATATATATTCATAAAATACGGGTTTTGATGATCATCAAGCTTTCAAAATACCGAGCATGATAGTGTGAATATCTATTTCCAGTCATATATATACATTCAATCAATTTATTAATCATCGTTGTGTTCGAGTTCACAGCGGGACATAAATCTCTTCAACTGGCGCATGTAAATATATATATATATATATATATTTTGTTAGTGGTAGGGCCACGCTGTTTGCAGCATGGGCCAGTTCGACCGGGGAAGTACCACCCTCTCACAGAAGATCGACGTAAAATATCAGTATCTGTTATGTTTCGTTCGGTGAGTGAGAGCATCGGAGGCCCAATCACCCTTCCCTTCCCAAACCCCATCCTGCTCCATTCCCTTTTCCTTTCGGTAGGCAGCGACTTGGTTGTGTTTTTTTGACATTGCTTCTCGCTTATTATCTGGTGGGCCGCTGGCTCGTCTGTCTCCGACGAACGCAATAAAAAAATAATATATGTATATATACGCATAGCCATGTGTAATACCTTTTCAGAATCCCCATTAAATACGCCAAAACTTGTAATACAGGGTCACTTTTCGGTAGAGTATTTTTATTTCACAATGGGGTCCGAAGTAATTAAAAAGTTATGATTTGAAAAAAAAAATATCGTGAAACTGAATATTATCTTCAACACACCTAATAAACAACCATAAATAGCATGTCTAACGCAAGGACTCATCAGTACCAATCTAGTGAAAATTATAAAAAAGATACAGGTTGTAGATTTTTTCGAATTTTAATAAGAATTAGTTAAAAAACGTCAATTTTTTCATAAGAACACAAGATTTGACCTTAAGGACCTCCCGTAGAACAACTTATTGCAGCTGATGATCGCATCTAACCCCTAGTTGCGTTTGATCCACGACTTTTTGGCTATCCTGTATAATATTCTTTTACATTATATACTTTTGGTCTCTGACATAAAATAATAATGATTACTAATGTTATCAAAAATGTTTTAAGAGGGAAATATCTACTGAAGCCAGGCGTATCTCCCTCTTAAGAATGTTTAGTCACTTTTGTCTTCTAACAATATATTTTTAAATAGCAGTGACTGACTTTTTAATGTTCCTTACACTAAAAACGTTAACAAGCATGCTATTATATGCAATCCTATACACTATAATAATAATTTGGCGCCGTATTATATTATATTTGGCACTCATGCGAGTGACGTAATATTTGGCACGTGAACGAAATTGAAAGAGATTATATTAACAATCGCTCTTGTAACTGAAAACAATCGAGTACGACGCCTATTTGCTTAGAGGGTAGGCAGAGAGTTATTACACCTACATTGAGCTAGCCAAGATTTCAGCCCACGTAAGTCCAAGCCTGTCGCCATGCTGGCACAAGTTTAGACTACGTATCGCTACTGATAGAAAAGTCCAGTATCAATTTGCCGGATCCAGAAATTCATCAATATCAGCACAAATTCAAATATCGCTGGCAATTCTAAAAAAAGTACAACTCCGGTACACTTGTAAGCCGTATAAACCAGGTATTAACATACCGACATTGTTTCAAATAGGTATAATATTTCCTACCGTCTCTGCTAAGACGTCTAAAAATAAAATTCCAACAAAACAATGTAATGGTAGCATTGTTGCAGCTCAAGTATCTCCAATCTTGTTTGTATCGCTGTAAACAACGGTATTCCAGCTAGTCGCTACGGAGAAACGAAGGGTATTTACCGTTTTGAGAAACTATCATGAATATCGCTAAATGACTGCTCAGATGACACAGGCTTAAGTGATCGCCTGGCCTCTACGCCCAGTGTTCGAATCCCACACGATACAAACATTTGTGTGATCGACAAATAGTTATGCCGTGTCTTAAATGTAAGTAAAGTTCCCCGCGATACAGGAATAATTTCTAGTACAGGGTCTAAAATTACCTAAACTACATTATATGGTACAAGCTACGGTATCGTTAGATACTATTTTCCATGAGAGTTTACCTCGCTTAGATTTGCGATCTCACACTATACCATCTCAATTCTGTCCGGAAAGACAATATATAGGATTGGTTGCGCCATATTTATTTATTTATTAAGGTTCTCCGACAAAGAATATAAACAATTAAACATACGTTTTTATTGTAAGCGGTTACCGTAGACTAGGCTTGGAACGTTAAGCGCGGTATTCTATTGCCGATCATTGTCCCAGAGTCACTGTGAGCCTGTGCTAATAAAGCACCACTCGTCCTTTTAAAGTTAGAGCTCTCTTAGTCCCCTAAGAAGGCTCTAACTTAACTGTCAAAAAATCTATTCAATCAATAAAACATATTTGGCTTCATACTAGGTCCAGATTTTACTTAAGATTGCAATGATCATTAAGATCATCAGTACGTACATTGTACATACAATTCACAAACAATGGAAGTAAATCCTAGCCGAGTATCGATATTTTATTAATGTATATTATGTTGATGAGGATGGTAATAGGGATTATCTACTCTATTTCCACTATATTACAGGCTAAGTTATTTACTTAAAATGTGTAAAGATGAACTATAAAAAGGAATAATTATCTCACCTTAAATTTAAATTATACATTTTTTGTCTGTCTGTCTGTACGCGTATTACAGAAAACTATTATACTAAATTAAATATAGTTTTAACAATTGTATTGCTGGAGGTAAACTTAAAATTTAGAGCACCTCGACTCTGTAACACCAAGTAATAGGATGATCGGCGAGAGAGAAATAAGCTATATACCTCGTTCCTTTTAAAAATGCAACGAAAGAAAAATATAGACTGCGGTACCTACTTTCAAATTCCACTTATACGTGGGCAATAGCTGGTATTATATAAAATCCTAAGTTTTATGTAAGAACCGATAACTATTCTACGATATCGCTAAGACAATCTTAAAATGCACAATACCACCCAACCGCACAATACAACCGTTATGTACCAATAAACTTGCATAAGTACTCTTGGGAGAACTTTAATACTTCGACTTTAACAATAAACATTGCACGTTCATTTCCGTACTGCGGTATCCTTGTTATAAAGTCAAACGCGCATTTACATGCACCGCAAACAAAACTTTTTTTAGAGTACCTTACCAGTTTACAAAGATCCTAAGTATCTCGAAGTTTACGTATAATATATAAAAAGTAGCGATTTCTCCGGAACAGTACTTTTTTTCTACATCCTTTTATATACCCCTGATAACAAGTATGCGAAATTACATGATGATCAATGACAAACAAACTTACATTCGCATTTATAATACAGGATAATCAATCTAAGATTTCGACGCTTTTGAAAAGGATTAGCTAACAACAAAACGATTTATTTAGTGGTCCACGAGAGAATTCTTTGCCCAGTTGTTGAACATATCAAAGTTTAACGAGAAAATAAAGACTATAAAATAATTTAAAAAAGTAGCAACGATAAACTTAGACCAATGCAATTAAATCTTTATAATAGCAAAACCTTTTTAACAATTAAAGAATATTATGAAATAAATACAATATTATTGTAATATTCTAAATAATTTGTGTCATTTGATTTTAAAATACTTTTTTACTCACTGGATTTGATATGAAAGTAATGAAAATTACATATAACATATAGATTTAGACAGATAAGAAAGAAAGAAACGTCCCGCTCCCAAAAACGTCAGAAGTAAATTATGTTACCCACGCTTCATCATCTATGTATCTTTTAGATACCACGTAATAGGAATCCAGCCTATAGTCAAATAACAAACACATTTCCTGAGCAGTTTCTAACAAAAATTCTATTAAATCATTGCCCAACAGGACACTGAACCAGCGACTAGCCGCTAATATAATCGCAAAATCATGCCACAGTCCCAACGTGTCATAAAAATGCAATACTTCTAGATGTCATTCAACTACCGATTAAGCTACGCAATAAGTTATCTTCTAAAAATTCTGATATGTCATCAAAGTGCAGGTAAACAATATGCTATCATCTTAAAGTGGGCATATCAACCAAGTACAGGTTAATATACCAACTATTATATTCCAGGCCTTAATTTAGATAGCGAAGCTTTTAATATAGATAGAGGTCAAGTAATTTAATAAACTTAATACCAGTACACATACTACACTACACCTCGAGAGAATAAACAATAAATATTGAGTAGCCTCTAAGCCTTTATTCATAAACTTAATACCACTCATATTTTAACCTAAGGATAATTTTACAGTATAAATTTTAGTAGCAATTAATAATCCTTTCTAATAGCTCCCAAGAGGACCACTTGAGGCACAATGGCTGTAACAATTGCAATAATTATCCTTAGATGGCGTCACCATCGATTCAACAATGGACATCTACCGTCATTTAGAAATTTTAAGGCGTTCGCGTCTAGATCGCTCCATTAATCGACGGATGGAGAGAACTTCTGTTAGTTTGAGTGAATTAACTTTGTGAGCACTGGTTGTTAGACTTCATTGTCTGTCTTTTATATTATAAGCATATCACACTGGTATCCATTTAGACTGAATATAATTATACATCTTATTATTAACGTCTATAGATAGTCATGATGATCGTGTGGCATAAGTTTGCCATTAGGTTGTATTGTCGCCATAAGATGCTACGTAATGCGACCATTAAGCGCCGGGTTCCTTTGTGCGGAATTCACCGCGGTCGTAGTCCGCACTCTATTTGTTGTATCTGCGTCAATACAGAGGGCATTTTTGGATGTGAAGTACTTTAGTGTGTAAAATCTATTAAAGCGAACATGTACCGTATCATGCGAAAAACAGTGCGTTAAAAAAAATGGAATCCGCTACGGTTTACGTAATGAGAAGGGAAAAAAATACTATAAAGATAAAAGGAATATAAATATAATGGAAAAACCGGCCAAGTGCGAGTCGGACTCGCGCACGAAGGGTTCCGCACCATTGTCTATAAAAACGGCAAAAAAATAATGTCTGTTGTATGGGAGCCCCCATTAAATATTTGTTTTATTTTAATTTAATTATTTATTTTTAAAGCGTTTATATAACTAAATATTCTGTGAATATTTCAAGCGTCTACCTGTTGCCGTTATCAATATCGAGCAAATACGAGCAAAAAAATCACGTTTGTTGTATGGGAGCCCCTTTAAATATTTATTTTATTCTGTTTTTTATTGTATTTGTTGTTATAGCGGCAACATAAATACATCATCTGTAAAAATTTCAACCGTCTAACTATCACGGTTCATGAGATACAGCCTGGTGACCGACCGACCGACAGACAGACGGACGGACAGCGGAGTCTTAGTAATAGGGGCCAGTTCTACCGTTTGGGTACGGAACCCTAAAAAGAAATTAAATTTTATTGTGCGGTTGAAGTATTATGTCTCACGTTGCAATGGCCACCGCGTTAACAGTCAAAAATTAAGTTAAATAATTCTACATCTATACATAATTATACCAAAACTTGAACTCGTTAGATATTTAAGATAAATCAGGGCTTTTATGTCATTGCCCATAGAATGTTATATGACTTTTCGAAATGATGTGCGTATTGATTGACAATTATCGCCTACTCCGTGCCTCGGACAGCACGTTAAGCCGTTGGTCCCGGCTGCCATGAACATCTATGGCAGTCGTTATTGGGAAAGTCAGTACCCTCTAATATCCTGACACTGGTCTAGCCTTAGGGTATCGTTAGCCTTCGCGTTGCGGAGGTCAGGTGGCAGCCGCTCCGTGTAAAAACTGATATCCAGTCAAATCTGGTTAGACCAGAAAAGCCGACCCCAAGTGACTTGGGAATAATAAAGGCTAAGAGAGAAGAGTCTGTATTCTCTCAAAAAACGAATATGTAGTCTCACAAAAAACAGCCGGAACGTCGAAGAAAGTCTAAATATAAATAAATTTTGTTGCTTAAAACAGTTTAAGATGACAATGCTTTAAAACAATAAACCGTTATAAAATCTGTATCGTAGCAATTTTAATGTTTGATGTTCGCGGAAACGTAACACAACATTATATAAATAATAAAACATATCAACAAAAGTAGATAAACAAGAATTTTTAAACTTTAACTTATATATTTTACCGTATAAGGTAGAACAAACATCTAAGAAGTTTCCAGAATACTGTTTATGTTTTACTTTTATTTGGCTGAAATAACAGAAGCCGTAAACGTGTTATACAAAGTTTTCATATTGAATTAGCGGAAGCTTGAAAGCTATTTTCGCTGTTCAAGGATTTTATTTTTGAGGTTTAGGGATAATTGATAGACAGTTGATTGCGGGTTTAAATTCCATTTCATGGAAATATTATTGATTTGAATCGTCATCTTATTTTCTTTTTTACTTTGCATGTTACAGCACATAATGTTTTTAAAGTATGTGCTGGGCACGCCACGATCGTGGCGGTAAGTCCCGTGTTTGAGGAGTGGCTGGAGAGGCGCCATGGCGCCCTCACCTTCCGGCTGACACAGGTAATGACTGGCCACGGTTGTTTTGGCCAGTTCCTGTGTCGTATACGCCGGCAAGAGACGCCCGGTTGTCACCACTGCGGCGACTGCCGCGACGTAGTTGAGGACACGGCGCTGCACACTTTGGCGGTTTGCCCCGCCTGGGCATCGCAGCGCCGTGAATTGATCGCGGCAGTCGGATTGGTTGCCCTCTCGCTTCCGGCTGTAGTTCAGTCTATGGTTCGGAGCGAGAGGTCGTGGAACGCCGTCGCCTCCTTTTGTGAGGAATTCATTTCCATCAAGGAGGCGGCGGAGCGGGAGAGGGAGCGTTTGAACCCTCTCCCCAACCGCAGAGCCGGGCGCCGGAGGGCGCGAGACGACCTCCAGCCACCCTGAGGTTTGACCTGGGGGTGGCGGGCTTTGTGGGCCTGCCCGCCATCCGTTCAGCACCAGGTCCGAGAGGCGGCGTGCGTGTTCCCACGCGCGCCTCTGTTGTTTCGAGTCCGTCTCCCCTCTAGGGGGGACAGTAGGGATACTATTGTGAGAAGTGCCTTTGGGTAGGTCTTTTGCGTAGTGGCCTGCCGTTTCAAACGGCGGGCCGAATCCTCGGCGGGGTCGCGACCGCATGCGAAAGTGATTCGCGCGGCCCCGTCGATAGTGGTTTTGTCGAGGAACACCGTGGTAGGTTTAGTCGGTATTCCGGGAGGTACTTTATCATCTTAACATCTTCTTTTACCCCGGCGAGTCCGACATAACCCCTCCACCCGCCCCCGCGGAGGGGTATGCATCAAGCATTCCCCCACGTAAAAAAAAAAAAAAAAAAAAAAAAAATATGCTATAACAAATAACACGTTACTACTGTGTGAAAATATATCCCAGACATTTCTTTTGTATTAGAATGACGACTCCCGCTCTAGTAATAACTACTGTGTCGCGGAGGACTTTATTAACATTCAAACAACGGACACAAAGAACACCCAGACACGGCACAACCATTTATGGATCAAACATTTTTGTCCCGTATGGGGATCGAACCCACAACACTCGGTGCAGCCGAACCGTTACGCCATCCGTGCCGACATGTAGGATTCCTGAAATATTTTCTGAACCGGTAAAGAAAGAAAGAAAGAAAGAAAGAAAGAAAGATTATTTATTTGCTTACAATACACGATTACACAATAATTACCAAATATAAAATTATAAATAATAAGAAAAAATATTAGCTAAGAACTTGAAATATACAACGAAAAAGTCAATCACATATAAAATTAATAAACAAACAGGTACTGTTAGGCTCGGTATGGTATTGTATAGCAAAAAGGCATCAGCTCAGCATGTTGCTGCAGTACTAACTGCAGCGCTGATTTTCAGCTGACGCCTCTCGGCGGCTAGCGGGTTGTAAAGGTTAGTCTGATTGAGATAATGTAGTGTATAAGGTAATAAATGGAGATATAGTTCTAATTTATAAGAATTAGTAATATTCTAATTTAATTATTAATAAATGAGTCATGCAGTGAATAAAAAGTTATTAGGTACTTACATAGTTTGTTATGATAGTAAATAGTCGGTTACAGATATGAAGGCCTGCAGAAACAGGCATAGATACATTAAATGTCAATTTAGTGAATTCATAAATAAACAATAAGAAAAAGGTATATGTCAATGATAGATTAAAATCGATGTCAAATAATTTGTAAATTTTTGATATATTAAGATTAAATTAAAATTAAATTAAAATAGAAAATGAGCAATATGATTTTATAAAATTAGTAATATTATAGTGCATTTTTAGGTTACATTAGTGATTAATATAAAAATAGAAATACATGTCCAATTAATTTATTATAAGCTATCCCACTTATAATAATAAAATTGTAAAGGAAACAATTAATTATTTTATACGCATATAACTTCATGATCCCGGATATGTGTGCCGTAAGGTCGAACACGATTCCTCTGCGTGACAGCCTCAAGCTAGGCTATTGCCGAATTGTGGTAACATAATTTCTAAAATATTTTTGGTAACAAAATATTTTAGGAATTTTTTCAAAAACCATCAAATATTTGAAGATTTAAATGGTCATACTTCTTTATTGTTTAAAATCTATTAAGACGTTTTACTACGTCCGTTCATTTTAAACTTAACCTGGTTTATTTTTTTATGAAATAAACCATTAACCTGTTGTATGCCAGAATACCAGACATAATAGAAAAAGCATTGTGTCTCGCGCAGATCCACGTTCCGGCATACCAGAGGTTAAGGAAGCAAAGAGGTTTAAGATGTTTCAAGAGCTTAATAAATCCTTCATTAAGAACAAATTTAAAGGTTTTTTTTTTATATATTCTCCATTTATAGGTCGCTGTAGCTGCAAAAAAGCATAGTTTATAGAAGACTTCAGTTTTATAACTGACACTTAAATATGAAGAAGCGCTTCGTTGGTACGTTAATTGACAACAATATAAAACTTTTTGAAGTTTAATATTTTTCAATAAGGTAATAAAGCTTTCTGCACGAGGTAAATTATTTAACGCGAATTGGCCGAGAAATTTACCCGTGAAAGCGTAACAAACAAACTCACAATCGCATTTATAATATTAGTTAGGATGTTAGTGTGGCCCGCTACCTTCTTTTTTGGTTTTTTAACATGAATTTCCACCAAGTAACGTCTAATTCGATTTTAAATACCATTACTGATTGGTGTATACATAGGCTATGTCAACCGCACCGTCCATTAGGCTAATTATCAGCTGACTAACCTAATAAGTACATAAATAACTTTAAATCTCTTTCGTAGAAATAATTACTAGCAAAAATAAGATGGTGATAATATCATAATCATCCATCTTCTCGGTAAAACGTCACAAGCAAGGGTGAAACTGATAGTAAAGTTTGCGTGTGTTTGGCCAAAGTAGTAAATCATTTTCAAACTTGATATCAAATACAAACCAGGCAGAATGTCGTGACACCTTGTCATTTCAATGATTAGTACAAATATAAATCTATAAAACATTACCAAACGTTCTATGGATTATAATTGAATAAACAAAATTATAATCTTATGTCATGTAGAGATAATGAGATTATAATGTTGTTTATTTTATGTCGATGAATTTAAAAATCGCTTTACTAATAAGAAATATCGTGTATAAAGATAAAATTGTACTCAATATAACGATTGGAGATGATACTTTATATAAATATGGCAGCTAAAGATACATAGCCATAGAACCTAAAATATACATGAAGATTGTTATATTAGTTATAGTATTGAAATGAATAATAATAATATCAGTTCTGTATTAAACTGTCCCACTGCTGGGCACGGGTCTCTTCTCACTGTGAGGATTAGACTATCATCCACCACGCTGACCTAATGCGGATTGTCAAACTTCACGTATGTATATTTGAAAACGTTAAGACTGCGGCGAGCGTAAGACGCGGTTGGACTGAATGACAGAGCTCGAAATTCAAATCAGCGCGCGGCCGCCATAGTAAAACTGTATGGAGGATTTGAAGTGCTTTTTTGATAAATATGTATCTTTATTGTCAAACAATAACTTAAATATTTGGGATGGACAAATTGTAATATAACTATTTATGTTTCGTTTAAACTGTAAAATAGGATAGATTTCTATTGTTATAATCTGGAATGCAAATTTACGTAATTTTGTAGGCGAAAACATTAATTATTTTAAGATTTTTACACGGAGTAATTGTAAACACATTAATTGTTATGGTAAATGTATATTTTATATTTGTATTAAACAAAAAGTGTTGATTTTATCAACCTAACTGTGACCGCCTGTTTTGGCACATTTCGCTCGGCGCAGTCTTAAGGAGAACTCACAGACATGCAGGTATCCTCACGATGGTTGCCTTCACCGATATAGCGAGCGATAATTAACTATAATAATATAATACACACAACTTTGAAAAGTCAATGCATGTCAATGCATGCAAATAATGAACACAAACAATTAGTTTGTGTTCATTATTTGCATGTTGTGTTTGCCTTTAATTATTTGTTACACTTACAATGTATTACTTGTGTATCTACAATATATATGTAACGGTGTATACGAATGTTGGCATTCTCAAATAAATAAATAAATAAATAAATAAGTCAGAGAGGTACACCTTGGGATCAAACTAAATACCATTGCGAGGCAATCCAACGATCTCTTACTAGGCTGTAAATTCAATGCATGTAATTATATATTATTTAAATATATGTTTTAAGGAACATTTGTAAACGAATAGACCATTTCGAAAGGTACAGCTTCAATTAAATAAAAAATCAGCAATTTTTTTAAATTAGCGGGTATACATAGTCACCTACTATGTTGTTAGCCTACTTTTATTTCTTCTAATATCGTTACACTATTATCAGAAAAAAAGGTACAAGTTCTTCTAGCAAGGCAAATATCTCGACAGTAATTGTGTACAATTACAGCCAAAACCTTGGAAAGCTGTGCTTAAACGACATAGGTCTAGAATTCTAGCGTTTGAGTATTATAGAAGGCTGATAATTACTACAAAAAACAAGCCGTCGTTAAATGAAATTGCGTCTGTAGACAGTAAAGTACTGAACTTGCGATCGAGATATTATGGGTACAAACCCCACCCGTTTCAGTAGCAACGAGGAATTACTTCAGTCCTAACAGAAACATTTTCCTTTGCTGAAAAGATTAATAAGAATACTGAGCGTTTCCAAACCAAAATAAAAAAAACGATATCCAACTCACCGTCTTATCCTGCAGAAGGCTGATCCTACAGTTCAAATGTGCATCTTCACCCAACTGCACCGTAATCTTAGTTATATTCCCGTCAGCATCCTCAAAGCTCGGACCATACTTTCTGTCGTGGTCAAAATACGTGTTTTTTGCTGACACTACATGGGGTACCATATCTACTTTCGGCGTTTTAGAGGACTCTTCAGGGTCCTGTGAAGGTTGTGGTACTTTGAACGACTTGGTGCTGTCTATGGTGGAGTTGCCGAGTCTGAGCATCACTGGCGCTGGTACGATGCCTGTGCTGAGTGCGTAGAATGTGGTCACTGTAGGTGTCTCTTCTGTAGATGACGGTGGATTGTCTGTGAAAGATACAAGTGGTTAGAACGTTAAGGTAACAGAAAATTACAAAATTATGCATAGTTGTTTCACGTGTCTATAACGCTGAAGTGGTAACGTATATTGTATCACACTAGATGCGCCTGTGGTTTCATCCGCGTTTATAGTTACTGCGCCGCTCCCGTGGGTCGTAGCGTAATGTTATATAGCCTATAACCTTCCTCAATAAATAGGCTATCCAACACAACATTTTTCAATTCGAACCAGTAGTTTCTGAGATTAGCGTGTTCAACCAAACAAACAAACAAACAAACTCATCAGCTTTATAATATTAGTATAGATTATTAGACATAGGTTGCCTATTGCGATTCTGGACTAAGTTGTGATGGTAAGAATAACCGACTACCCTCATTATATAATAGCCTAAGTAGAAGTCCGAGTGCTTACGGAACACAAGCCCAACTAAACTAAAAACAACATTTCGAAGTCTTAATAAAACAGCGACTTAAACTCGAAATTTGAAAGTAAGGCAATTTTAACTCTAATTGTATATAATATTGTCTTCTATTTACGCGAATATTATTCATTGAAATTAAACTGCTATATACGGATTTTGTGTAAAGTACGTAAGTAAGTAAAGTTACGGAAAGTGTCAAATAAACAACGCGATAAAAGCCGTATATAGCAGTTTAATTTCAATCTAATTGTATATGTTAAATTCTAATATTATATTTGTGTTAAATCTTTGCAATAGAGTTCAAATTTGTTTAATCCAAAATACTGAGATAAGTCTCTGTTTTATTAAGGGTGCGATTTGCTTGCTATATTTTTATTTCTAAGTAATAGACGAAAATTCAATCATTGTCTACCCAGGATATTTCCAGACTTAATTGCTGCTGGCTACAACAATTACAACAATTACAACTTACAACTCAACCTACAACCTACAACTCCTACAATTAGCCATAAGTGCAACATTATACCAAAGGATCCTATGGCATAATGTTGATCTGGGATTTGGATCAAGGTAAACAAGACTAAGTAATCCTGACAGTAAACCCTACACTGATAAGCGTCCACGTTCACATAAACGTACCAAACCGAATAATCTCACAATACATCTGAATAATTCTATCAATAATCCCGAAAACAAACCTGTCTATAAGAGGGATCATGTACGGTCCGCCTCCATTTGACATTTCAAAGGCAGACAGATCTATAGTCTAAGGGTTCCTAATTTATCTTCAAACAAGTGGATGGAGCGATGTAACCTTCAGTAACCAAATCACGTTTTATTCCGACACGCCTATCCATTGATCTAGCATTGTCCCTTGTTGCTCAGATCTATTACAATTATCCGTTCTGAATACTGAATTTTGGTACGCCCTTATTTTACTTAGCTTTGCGCATTTGGTCTCTGTTTTATTTGTTTAGTTTGGTCTTAGTGTTTGGTGTAATTTGTTACGAAGTTTGAATGGTAACGAAATGAGTCCAGATGTCCAGATGTCCAGATGAATGAGTCTCTCCATATCTGTCTGTCTAGTACCATTTCTTGCATTTCTCTGTACGACATGACACCTAACTTTTCCCTGATCTGACTAATGTAACTTATTCTTGACCTTCCTGTGCCGCGCTTTCCAACTACCTTTCTCTCAATGATGTTTTTAATAAAAGTGTCATGTCGTAAGAGATGGCCAACCATTTTATGTCTTCTAGGTGCAATAGAGTTAAGTAGCGTTCTGGTTTCATTGATCTTTACCAAGATGTCCTCGTTCCTAACCATTTCTGTCCAGCTAATATTTTCCATTCGTCTCCAGCACCACATCTCGAACACCTCTAAAATTTCTCTATCCCTTTGTGTAAGTGTCCACGTCTCACACCTATACAATGCCAGACTCCATACATATGTTTTTATAAACTGGCTTACAATATTTCTTTGCCTTGTATTTTAAAGTTGTTAAAATTATAACGAATTCGCTTTATTGTCAGGTATATGGAATATACATTGGCATGATGTGTTCGAATTTAATCCCTCAGAGACACATGACATAGACACGTTATACAAAATTTACCATCAATTAGTTCTAATTTGGCGTAATCTCAGACATAAAAATAAACATTGCTCATCGCGTGAATTTTCGTTCCAGCATACGAGGGAATAATCCAGGATATGATCTACCGATGTGAAATTTTTTATTAAAATTGGTTTATTGTTCACGCGTTATATATTATTTTAATTACATCGAAATGTCGTTATAAACTTTCGCATTTGTAATTATTGTACTACTGGCTGCCCGCGGCTTCACTTTCGTTAAGCCCATGTAAACGCATAATGGTTAAAATGTTCCGTGGCGCAGCGGTAGAGAATGCGACTTCTGTGCATGAGGTCTCGGGTTCAATACTGGGTCGGACCAACAAACAGTTATTGGGGTTTCTGTTAAAAAATCTCAATAACAACCCGGAGTTAGGAAGTTGGCGGTGTTGGACACCCCCGTGCCTCGGAAAACACGTAAAGCCGTTGGTCCAGCGCCTGATCTCTCTCCGGTCGTGTCGGATTACCGTCCCATTGGATCATGAGAGTTAGGGAACAGAGAGTGCACTTGTGTTTGCACGCTTGTGCACTATAATATCTCCTGCGAAAAAGGCCAGTCTCCGTTAAGATTGGCCGCAGTGACCGAAATCGGTCTGCAGGACATTATTATTATATTTTAATCCAAGACGTAGTCTACTTTTGTGTTAAGATTCATTAAAATACGTTCAACGGTTCACCATAATTGAGAAACAGACATCCAGACGTCTTCAACAATTTTCATAATTATTACAAATAATTATTACAAAATAGAATAATAAGATCAATGTAATACTTACCAGTAATAAATTGACACACGACTATCTGAGTGAGGAAGAATACGCTCGCTCTCCACATAGCGCCTGGACGCTCCGCCCCCCGCAGGGCCTCATAATCTGTAACAACACAGCCAATTAGCCTAATTGCTATATGTCTTACAACCCTTCTCGGAATGCCTTCATACATTTTGCGTTTAACAAACGAGGATGTACAAAAGAGAAGGTAATTTGTGTATAAATGGGAACATGTCAATGTCAAATATGGATGGATAAAAGCTTCTGAGAATATATTTGTATTGCAACATCTAATTATATTAATACGTGACGCAAAAACTTTGTGCCGTTTTTTACAAAAATTGCGCGGACGGAGGAGTATGAAATTCTGGCACAGTTAAAGTTTATATGGAGAAGGAGCTTCAAATCATAATATTTATATAATATGCATTAGAAATACATTAAATGAATGAAAAAACACTACACGCACACAATCATGCTTTTGACACATGCAGTCGAATCGCGTTCGTAGTATTTCAACATTATTCGGCTGATGTAGTATTATTCTTTGTAACATATATCAGCAATATCTTAGAGGCAACCTTTGGGCGGATTGGAATTATATATACTATTTATAATATATTATATTTACATATTTATATGTAATAAAGAAAAAAGAAAACAAAGTAGCAAGCTTAGGAATATTGTCAGTTACAGAGTATAGTAAGTAAATAATAATTTGTTTGAAAAAGATAGGTAAATTAACCTGTTTAGATCTAAATCTAAATGAAATGTGATTATAAGGGTATAGTTCCAGACACTAAAACCTTAATAACTATCAAACCTAACATTTAAATCAATTATGGTCGAATTTAGAGCACTAGGCGACCGCTAGTTTTAATAATTACTTGGTCTAGAACATTAAACGAGTGGCGTTTCCTTTGTATAACATACGTTATATGGTGCGTTGGACACATTTCAATTGCCATTTACTATTTTATTATGTACTAGATTTTGCCCACGGCTTTACTCACGTAAGTGTAGTTCAGGTTAGTTTAGTAGCCGTTGGTACTTTTACTCTGTGTCTTCTGTACCCCTGACAACGTGTATGCGAAATTTCGTGCAGATCGGCTAAGTAGTTAAGGCATTAAGGCGTAACAAACAAACAAACTCACATTCGCGTTTCTACTATTAGTAGGATAGAGTGATTGCTACGGTATTTGAGTTGAACGTATGTCTTCGTGACTGATACACACGCGGCAAAGGGAGTGCGTTTGCCGCGTGTATGTCAGTTACGATCACACACACACGGTAAACGGAGTGCGTGTGCCGGGTGTGTCTTACGTACTGTATGACGCATAAACGAACTAAATAATATTAATAATATTCTATCACATACACACAACACCATCTAGCTAGATATCTGTTCCTGGTGTGTCGTGAAGTACGATTATTGATTATATTATTTATTATGTCATTATGTCTGTGTACTCGTAAATATAGAATAATTATGTACAAGTGTTATACTGTGGTGAAATAAACATTATTGTTATTATTATTATTATTATATATTTGGGCCATTCGAATATTTCATCGTCAAAAATATGCATTCATTGTTAATTATAATATTAGCAATACGTAAACAAATATGCAGTGGAATAATAAAACGAAATAGTGAGTTATAAAATCTTAGTTAAAAAGTGATTAAATTATTATGTTAGACACTTGTTCCTAATATGATACTACGCTTACGCGAATGTTCTACATTTATATTAAAATACTTTAAACCGATTTAAAATACTTTTCCTGTTCGCGACATCATAAATCATTATTACCAAACAAAGAACTGGCTATAAAAAGGACTTTATCTTTTTTTTTACATTATTTTAACTGTCTTTGGACATAGCTTTCGCAATTAAAAGTTTGGTAGCGCTGTCGCCATGTTTTGTTTGCAGTTTTTTTAGCTTCCAAGAATCTCCTGGGGCAAAGTTGAGGTTAAAAAATTAACGGAAATAATGGTTTACCTTCAACTGACCCGAGAATAAATATTGACAAAGAATATAAGTTTAATTATTAGAGCTCTAAGGAGATTTTTTCGGGATTATTATACAAAGCGGAAGACAGTCTGATAATTTTTTAAGGTATATTAAACAATGCATAACCCTGATCATCGCTTGTATTTCAACAAATGGTTAGGCAGACGTATAGTCTACTATACATTGCCTACCATGTTTTGGTCCCGCGATATGAAAACACGACAACCGTGAGTCGTCTACCAGACATAATCCAAGACTTCAACTTGATACTGACGACGCGAAAGTGATGAGTAGATTTTTCAAGGTCTTTGATGAGACATTGTGCTTAGCAGACTGGTGATCTGATCTTTGACCCTTGCGCAGACAACTGAGCATATTATTTTGGAATATTCAAAAACTTGCGGGTAATACCTTTGGTGATCCAAGCGCCCATAAACAATGATAACCGCTTACCATCAGGCGGGCAGTAAGCTTATTTGCCATCTAGGTAGTATAAATATTGCTATTCATATTGAAAGTACGACACACGTCATCAATATAATGATTACCGTAAATAACGTCGAAAAATGAGTACGTATCGGTTACTTACAGCTTGTATTCAATTCACTTCTTTCGATCCTAATATTACAAATATGAAGAAATAGAAACACCAATGATTAAATTATGTTCGGGTACTTTGAAATAACTACACTGGAACATTGAGACAACTGCCATCTTAATCTCCCCGTGACCATGGCTGCTGAAAAGCAACCGAAACGTCGGGGAAAGTGTAAAAATAAATTAAATCTAAATAGTTTAATAATAATTTAATTAGCTTAAAAATTAGTAAAGTTTAATAGTAGTACTTAGTAGTGTAAAAATTTTCAACATTTTGTAATAAAGTGTCAAATAAACAACGCGATAAAATCCGTATATAGCAGTTTAATTTCAATGAAGAAGATTGTTTTTTTTTGGAATTGATAAACTTTGAAGCTGCTGGACTGATTTTAATTCTTTCACCATTAGAAAGCTACTTTATTCAGGAGTAGCATGGGCTATATAATATCACGCTATGAGCAAAAGGCGTGGAGCAGTAATCATAAACGTGGTTGAAACTGCAGAGGACAGCTAGCATTCAATATACTTATAATATGTTGCTTTTCGTGGCGTATTTTCATGTGTCAAATATTCAATGTGGAGTACACTCATATGTCACCAGTTATGGCTTTAGATTTCATGTAATAAGAGGCAAACCAAGCAACCAACCTATTATCGTTTACCAAACGTAGATCCAGACTCTGTGCTGGTACTTAGAATTTGTTTGAAGAAAACCTGATAACACATTGCCCGCTCTGAGAATCCTATGCAACAGCAGTTGCATACACTCGCTGTGTCACAAATCACAAAGGCAGTCGATTACAACATAATTCAAACTCAAAAATCTTACTGAATAACCAGGACATCTATAAAACCACGTAAACAGCAACAGCTATTTTAATTAAAGTTAGACGGTCTAAAAATTTAAATTACAATGGTGTTGGTGCAAAAATGTGAGGTGGAAAAAGAAGTTTTGTGTACATTCGCAAGTTTTGGCTGGAGGGTGTATTATCAGGCGTAATACGAACGTGCAGGATTACGCTTGTAATTGTCACTCGTTCCGGCCGTTAACCTCCAGAACGTCCTTTGTTCTAACTCTTTACAGTCCGCTCAGGTAGTGCACCAAGGGATAAGAGAGAGCGGGTTTCACATACAGGTTGATATACGAGACAGTTTTGGTATAATTTAGGTCGCGTAATATAAAATGGATTCTCTTCGCATGCATTTAAAATTTTTGCGTATAACTGTTATTATTTCGCCTATTACCTTATTCTGGATTCAAGCTACGTTCCAAATTTTATTGATATCAGTTCTGTAGTTCAAATATAAATCGACAAAATTATTTTTGCGTCTGAAACATGGGTTTCAGAATAATATATCAAAACTAGGTAAAAGTAGTATTTTTAAAACTAAACAACTTATTAAAATCCGTGTAAAGTATTTTAATTTCTATATGTCCTATACCTATTGAAATTAAACTACTTTATACAAACGGGTAGAAACAGATATTTGACTGAACAAAATACTCACTCACACATATACACATACGCCTTAGCATATCGCACCCTTAATAAAACAGAGACTTATCTCAGTATTTTGGATTAAACAAATTTGAACTCTATTGCAAAGATTTAACACAAATATAATATTAGAATTTAACATATACAATTAGAGTTCAAATTGCCTTACTTTCAAATTTCGAGTTAAGTCGCTGTTTTATTAAGACTGCGATATGTCTGTTAACCTCACTATTTACTTCACTTTAGTTTGTGCTATTATTCTGATGGTTTTACATTTAATAAAAAGTTTGCTGCGTTCGTAATTATTTGTAATTAAATAGAAGTGTCACGATGGACCAACTGGTAGAGCTACGATTGTTTTTCTGACGACTAAACAGCGAATAAACACAAATTTTAATAAATATTAATATTTCATAATCACAACATGGTAAGCAACAGATCTAGACGAATATAATGACTTATACAAGACTCTTTATTCCAAAGAACCAATTCCGTAAATACAGAAAGATACAATCCAACTGTAGTTAAATAAATGAAATAGCTTCAGCACTTACTACCATTACTTAAGCCTGATTTTACCTCAAATTATTACAACAATTGCACTCACCTCTCGCCCACCGGGTCTCAACGCAGTTTGTCATATTAACAGCCATTCACACATTTGCAGTTTGCTCATACCGAATGCACGAATACCTCTCTTTGAAAGGATCTGCGAGCGACGGCGTTGAATTGCGGATTTACGAGACAAATGAAGAGCATTCCGTACACAATGCTCTTGAACGCGCAAAGCACCTCAGCAATCGTCCGAAAATGTGTATGATTGTGCCAGCTTGTCGTTTCTGGTTATAACTATGACAATTTCTTTGAAATTTTTATGTAGTACGCGAGGATAAAACTTTGTACCCTTACGCATGAAGGAGTGTGAGATTTTACATAGTTATTGTTTATATGCAGAAGTACAATGTATTTAATATTTTTAATGTATTACAAGCGATTTTGACCAGTGGACGATCACTGGTTATCATAAAATGATAGATTATATGTGGAATAAATGAGAAAATATTGTCGAAGAGAGAATAAGAGACGGGTCTAAATTGGACAATTAGAAAGAAAATATTCTCCTGCTTTAGAAGATTTTACAAACATTGAAACAACGGACACAAATACAAGTATTTGTGGAACAATGTTTTATTTCGTATGGGCATCGGACTCACAACACTCGCTGGTATTGACCACTTAAACCATTACGCCATATATGCAGTCTCTTTTAATTAAAGATGGGATGAAAGGACACCAATAGGAGAAGTATCTATGAGTATCCGGCATTCTTTCTCACAGCCGGAACCGCAATATCTGGGATACTACTGTGACGAATGTCTTCTCTAAGAAGACGATACCTCCTGAGCACTAACACCGTTACCAGATATTTGGAAATAGCAACGTCTTTGGCTGACCAGAAAGACAGGTAATGTGTACCGTAAAATGACAAGCGTGTATTAAGAATGTAAAGAGAGTGAACTAAGCCAAATGTGAAGTCTAGTCAAGATCATATATACATATATAGATTAGGCATGGGTTTTTTTTTTGAGCAGCTATAGCTCAGTGGGGAGACCAACAGACTGCAATGCAGAGGGTCTCGGGTTCGAACCCACGTCGCGCACCTCTGACTTTCGGAAGTTATATGACTTTTCGAAATTATGTGCGTATTGATTGACAATTATCGCCTGCTCCCTGTCTCGGAGAGTACGTCCCGGCTGCCATGAACATCTATGGCAGTCGTTATTGGGAGAGAGTCGACACAAAAGATCCCACTGGGTCGAAGTGTCGCCGGTCTGCACTGACTGGCCCCCACATAAGATAAGATAAGGCATAGGTTTTGGCCTTATACCGACATAATTATAGGCATCAGTCCATTATTGTAATACGAGTATAAGTTATTTGTTACCAAGATAATTATTATTTCTGAACGTGGAGTAATATTATGAGTAATGAAGCAATAAAATGTGATAAATTGTGACAGATTCGTTGTGAAATCTGAAAATAGCGTGTATTTGTCTCGACAAGCAGAAACATTATTTAATAAGTTTCTTGAGAGAAAATATGATATTATCCTTTTCATTAATTATAGGCTTTGAGATATAAGTAAGCAGAGACAGATTTCGGTTCGGTTCCGTACTTCAAGTAAGAATTTCTTGTCAAATAATCCCAACAACGCTGTGAGATTCGGAAAATGAACCCGAAATTGCATGCACAGCAATCGCATTTGCTACCACTGCGTCTCCGAGACAATTCAGAAATATGTTGATTAATTACCGCCATGGAACGGCAAATGAGAGTTTCTTGTCGCATTATTTTTGTATAATCTATACGATTTTCGCTAATATATTTTCAAACTAAATCTTAAATATACTTCTAATTTGTATATTTTAGCATTTAAAAATATGTAAGTGTTTTTGACGTTAAAATTGCC
Source organism: Catocala fraxini (assembly GCA_930367265.1). NCBI lineage: Eukaryota > Metazoa > Arthropoda > Insecta > Lepidoptera > Erebidae > Catocala > Catocala fraxini. The sequence goes on from OV884038.1 coordinate 22,242,781, forward strand.
ATAGACGTAGACGTTTAATATCACTACATATTATAAAACAAAGTACCCCGCCGCGTGTGTCTGTCTGTTCGCGATAAACTCAAAAACTACTGAACGGATTTTCATACGGGTTTTCACCAATAGACAGAGTGATTCAGGAGGAAGGTTTAACTATATAATTTGTTAAGGTTTTGTACTACCCGAGACGGATCGCTAGTTATATTACAAAAAAAGAAAATAATAATAATAATATTCTACTACATACACACAACACCATCTAGCCCAAACTAAGCAGAGCTTGTACTATGGGTACTAAAATATGTAAAATGACCCGGAGTTAAATTTTTTTGGAGATTCGAATTAATTATAAGGTTACTTAATATTGTCTTAAGTCTATACGAATTTTACACATTGAAATTAAACTACTATAACTAGTACCGAATAACTTTGAAATGATAAAAATGATTATATTTTAATACAATAATCAACCACTTTAAAAAAACCGCCATTATGGTCTCTCCGTGACCATGGTTGCTAGAAAGTAACCGAAACATCGAGGAAAGTATAAATATGAATTGTGTTAAAAATAGCTAATAGTAAAGTTTTAGATAAAACCGCGATAAAATCCGTAATAGTCTACTATTATCAACGTAATTGATGAAGAAAGTAGAAAGAAACTAGAACATAAAACCAAATATACTATGATATCTTCTATTTTCTTAGTTGAAACTTATTCCCTCTTGGAGGTTTGCCTCCAAACAATTTAAACTCTCAGATCTCTAGTGACTTGCGTCCAAGTGCTAATTATGTGAGCATTTAATTTCTCCTGGAAGCTAAAAGTTTTATTCTAAAAATGTTTGGGGCAACGCGCCAATGGACAAAAATCTGGATGTACAACATTACACGACAGAAAAGCGGGTCTGTTTTTGAAATTTTAATTTAGAAGGTTCGAGATGGCGATGTGTTTTTGACATATTTTTTTGGTAGAATTTAATTTGGAATTATTTTAACGATAAAACCTTTTTCGTTTTTAAATAAATTACTTTTTATGGTGAAATGTCATATTTGACATCCCAAACAAGCTAGAGTTTAACATTGTGGTTTTTTTTTTGTAAATTCAGAAGAAAATATTAATTTTATTCGACGAACAAAAGTAATTTGGTTAATACTGCAATGTACAAATAACAATATTTTATTAAAACTTAGCGGAGAGATCGGTTAAACCATAAAAAAATACATTTGAAAAAACAATAATAATAATAATATAATATTCTATAATGTACACACAACACCATCTAGCCCAAACTAAGCAGAGCTTGTACTATGGGTACTAGACAATGGATAAACATACATATTTACTTTTTTTTTTGTTAATACATACATATCATACATAGAAACACCCAGACCAAGAGAAACATTCATATTCATGCACACAAATGTTTGACTTGTGCGGGAATCGAACCCGCGACCTCAGGCGTGGCAGTCGGTTACACTAACCACTACGCCATCGAGGTCGTCAAAATGAATGTCATAATGAATTTACAGTAACCAGCTGGAATAAGTATAAATAAAAATACAAGATATTTATTTATTATCTCTTGCAAAGGAACACACACGTCATATTCTGATATTTTTTTTAACATCAATGCCTCTATGTTAGTAATTACTGAGTCACAGAGTTATTTTACTAGTCGACCTAGCAACTCTTATATAGCCAGTAGCTGAAAATTCCATGGCAACAATGTACACAAAGAACACGCTAACTAACAAAGTCTTTTGGTGATTGACAGAAGTCTTTCCTAGTTAAAAAAAAAGCCGTGTCTCTGACATTAATCCTAAACTCTTTTAGTCAAAGAAATTCACCAGAATAGCCTCTTCTGAACGTTTATAGGCAAGGCGTTTATTCTAGACATTTATCAGTTCCACGAGTAGAATATAAATTCCACCATTCGCCAAATTGTAATTTCGCCTTGTACAATTTATGTACAAGAAGACAAGTAGCTGGGATTACATATTCCTCGTACATTTGCACTAAATTCCTAGTATTTGCGCAGTTGGAGAGATTAGTGACTTTACTAAAAACTGTAGTTACAAATGCCTTGTCATAGCATAGCGGCTAAACCGTTAGAGTAATAATTTGAACGTGAGCTCTGTCCTACCATTTGTATTTTCTGTGAATGTTTGTATTGGCTTAAATGCTTACTTATATAATATTAATTAGCATCTGCATGCTTCTTGATATACGGGACTATGGGACTCTTTATAAAGGGCCCGGTTTATATGTATGCCAATTTTGAAATTAAACTACTTTATACGGATTTTGTTGTGTTGTTTATTTTTAAAACACTTTTTTTACATAATTTTGAACACTATACAAAATTGTTTATGTACGGGAGAACACAAAAGTAGCTTTTGAACAGTTACTGACCTTCCCATATAGGACTTTACATGTTGAAAAAGACCAGGCGATGACAAAATCTCTAACATAACAAATTAAATAAAATTGTTACGTTTCGGCTCACACTTTTGGCACATCATTTACTTTTAATAACAGGAAAACTGTTTTAAAATGTGTAGAGTCCAAATTAAGGGAAGTTGATATCAGGGGCGCATCTAGGCTTCTATTTAGTAGTGATATGATGGCGTCTTGCTCTCCAGACACCCTCGCGGGTCTGAAGAGCAAGCATCCACCGTCTGTTGATGGCCTCTGTTTCCTTGATCCGCCAGACAGGGATTCGGAACATACTACAGCCAAGGATGTTTTCACAGCTGTTTGCTCCTTCCGGAGTGGCTCAGCAGCTGGCCTCGACGGCTTGTCTCTCTTAACAACCAAAAGAAGCTATACACCACATTATTCAGCGGATAAATTCTAAATTTAACACCTGGTATTTAGAAGATGGAACGCTTGGAGGCGATGTAGAAAAAGAACTACAAGATTTGGCACTTCCGAAAAATAAATTTGCATCAATTTGCTTAGACTTAAATACAAATAAATGTGAAATATTTGTAAACAATATTAATAACGTAGACAAACATTTGGTACTAACTAAATTCAACTTTTTAGCTCCAGATATCAAAATTGTTAAAAAACATTCTCATCGCCTGCTTGGGTCCCCAGTTTTTAAAATTGATTCTTTTTTAGAGGAGACAGTCCAAAATGTTTTTGTGAAATTTCAGACCGCCTTTTCAAAATTAATATGCATTCAGCTTTTACTATAATGCGATACTGCCTTTTCGTCCCTAAATTTACTCATGCTCTAAGGTCATCTCAGTTTTGGAAAATTTAACTTCTTTGGTCAAAATTGACAAAATCGTACAAAATACATTAAGGCAAATTTTAAATGTGGACTTGAACGACCGAGCTTGGCTTCAAGCTTCTCTACCTGTTCGTTTAGGTGAGCCCAGCGTTCGCAAAATTTCAAATGTCAGTTTACCGACGTTCCTGGCCTTGGTTCACAACACGGACGAATTAACCAGGTACATCCTAGCACCCACACTGGTTACTTTGGAAGTGTTATGTAAGACCGACGCCATAAACGCCTGTAAAATGGCTTGTCCAAATACTGATTTGCCTACCAACCCATTATCGCAAAGGCAGTGGTATGGGCCACTATGCAATATGATAAGAGAAAATCTTTTCTACATCTGTAAGTGTTGCAGAGTGCGCACGTTTGCTAGCTGTGGGAGAATGGGAATCGGGTTTATGGCTTCAGGCACATTCATCGTTCAACACAGGTACAATGTTGGACGATACAACATACCACCTCGCCACCTGTCTTCGTTTAGGTGCCCCGTGTGTTTCTCCACATCGCTGTCGTTGCGGAGAAGCCGTCGACAGCCTCGGACACCATGGGCTGTCCTGCAGCAGAAGCGTTGGTCATATTTCACGACACGCTCACTTTAATGACATGCTCTTATCACCGCTGGCATACCAGCAGTATTAGAACCTAAGCTTGGTACGTGACGATGGGAAGAGACCCGATGGTATGTCTTTGTTACCTTGAAAAATGAGTAGGCCTTTGGTGTGGGACGCCATATGCGTCGACACTCTTGCGCCATCACATTTTCCGAGCACGGTGAGCTGTGCCAGTGCTGCTGCTGTAGCGGCGCAAATACAGTAATTTAATTGGTAATTACGTTTTCGAGCCGTTTGGGGTGGAGACGCTAGCTTCATGGGGTCCGGGCGCTCGTGCGCTGTTTAGAGATATGTCTAAGCAGCTAATCGACGCTCTGCGTGACCAAGCTGGACATTTTTGGGTCAAAGAATCAGCATTGCTATTCAACGTGGCAATGCTGCCAGTCTTCTGGGCACATTCCCGGTCGACAGCAATGCTGAGGAATTTTACGACGAAGCCTAAACTAGACATTTCTTTTTAAAAAAATTTACAGTCCCATATTTTGTTACTTTTCAATTTGTTTTATTTGTAAGTGGTTAGGTTTGTTAATATTAGTTAAGTTCTAAATTATGATTGTTGCTTTGTTTATGTAAATAATGATAAAGACAATATTATGTGTGCCAATTTTACCCAAAATCCGTTTAATTTCTCCATCAGCGTAAAAAAGTCAGCGCGCGTCTAGTCACCATGCTTTTGTCATTATTGCAATATGGTTAAGCTGACAGGTTTACGCGTGACTAAGCTTCATATATACTCGTATATAATATTAGTATACTATTAACATCCTATCCTATTAACTATTAACATACAAATGTGAAAGTTGTTTTAAAAATCAATGTCTAAAAGGCCGAAGGAATCCTATTACTAAGTAAATGTTGTATGTTTGGCCTACCTTCAAAGAAAGTTTTTATACGCCTTTGTCTATTAGTGTACAGTAATCGCCTATTATTTTTGAAAATACCACTAAAATATGTTTTAATAATGTGCCCTTGTCACCATTGAAACCATTACCGTTTAAATAGTAAATTTTTATATTGACATTAATTTATGTAGTTAAACTTAGTTTTAATGAAAATACTAGGTATATTAATTTGTAAAAAAAACATACAGTGTACCTAATTCATAAATTAAAAGTCTAACAAAAAAAGAATTATATTTGTTCGATCTATTTAAATTTAGAACAAAATTCAATTCACTTTACCAATTTTAAATTTCAAATATAGAATAACAAAACCAAACAGAACAAAAGCTGTCGGCCATAATTAATATCTTCTGCAGCCTGCTTTAAAAGGTTTTCGAAGTTTAAAAGCAGCACATGCCCCCATAGAAAAGATAACTCGTAAATCTTTAAAAAGTTCCACGCTCAAGGTTGCTGAAATTTCTCGGAAGCTAACGATACGGGCTGCGTTGTGGTAAAATATTATAGTACTCTTTTAGTTTAGTAAAGAGAATGCACAAGTGCAAAGAAGGCTGTCTAAATTATATAATTATATACTGCGAATTATGATGATTCGAGTTTTATTTTAAAGTCGAGAAAAACTGTTAATAATAATTTTTGTCCGTTGAACTTTAACTATTACGTACGGATTTTATTGTTGTTTATGATAAAGCACTACCTACTGATATTTTAAAAATTATTAAACTATTTAATTTACATTAAAATAATTATCTGCGAAATTCACATGCTACTGTATTAAAACTGAAATGTATGACTTTGCGTGAACACAAGATAATATTGTGTTTTTTTGACAATTCAATCCTATCTTCCAACTAAGCCCGGGTGAAACCCACTCAGAGTGTTAAAACAGTTTAGCTCACTGATATCATGCTCGCTGACAGCCAATGCTTTTTCTAAATTTATTTATTTAAAATGGCAACCCTCTCAATATGTTTTCATATTTTTACATTTTGCAACATAGAAAGTATCCTGTGTCGTGGGTGACATTACAGACATACAAACAACGGACACAAAGAATACGCAGACTGAGAACAACTATTTGTGAATAACACAAATTCTTGTCACGTGGGCAATCCCCGCTTGACAAGAATTAACCCACAACGGCTATAGCGAGGCCACCATTGAACCTACTACGCCATCCGTACATTCTTAGCATTAGTAGTTATAAGCAGTAGATAATTATGTAGCTTAAAGCATCGATACAAGATCTACTTATCTTTTATCCTGTGTTCTCTCCTACCCCTTTGGGAATCGACGATTCTATACTGTAGCTATGTGTTTATTGGATCCATACAATATCTATTTTGGGAATGATAATATTAGTTTCTCAATACGAAGGATATCTCATATTCAAGCTGTAATTCCTAGTAGCATTGCTTTACTCAAGGGAACTGATATATCATAAATTGGATGGTAACGTATCTGAACTTGTACCTACACCACATAATATGATATTAAGTACAAATAGATATTAAGTATATATACATGTATGTATTATTGTTTTATATTTACACAAGTTAAAGAGTTCGCCAGACTCGCTTCGATCGTTTCGCGATTCGTTCGCGCGTCATAGGAATAATTTTGTCACGCAAACATTGAAATAAAGGATTTTATAGCCGCGTGGTGCTATTGTAAGTATCGAAAATGAGACTCGAACTTCGTAATAATGTCCATTATTAAGAGAAAACACGGTCATCAAACCAATTAAAAAAAAGTTTTTAAAAATGTATTGCTGTCGCTCTGGTTCCCTATGAAATATCAGTGTACAAAAGAGATAACTACAGTTCGGACTAATTATAATCTTGTATTGTCTATAATCATCATCTTAGGTATATGACAATATACCTAAGATGATGATTATTATATATGTTTTGTTGTTGTTGTTATTGATTATTGTACTGTTATATTAACAGGACACTGTTTCCTCGTCCCCAAAAACTAAACTGATTTTAATACACCATATGAGCAGAATTTTAGCTGTCTTTATTTTTATTGAGTTCGTTATATTTTTTTGGTGGATATTTAAAAGCAACAGGTGGTAGATATCGAATGTAGGTTACATCATAAATATTATTTGCTGTAGTTTTATTTATAAAGGAGAAACTAGAGACATACGTGTGTGTAGATAAAATGCTGTCTGCATTTCCTCTCCATCATGCTCATTATGCTGAAGACCATATTCTTCAATTTAGTGAAACGTTTATTTGACTTGATTTGTATATATGACGATCGCTTTGACAGACATACATAAAACCAGTGAAGTTACTCCGTGTGTGAGAGCAGCGATAGCTCCGTGGGGAGACCAACCGACTGCAATGCAGAGAGTCTCGGGTTCGAACCCACGTCGCGCACCTCTGACTTTCGGAAGTTATATGACTTTTTGAAATTATGTGCGTATTGATTGACAATTATCGCCTGCTCCGTGCCTCGGAGAGCACGTTAAGCCTTCGGTCCCGGCTACCATGAACATCTATGGCAGTCGTTATTGGGAGAGTGTCGACACAAAAGATCCCACTGGGTCGAAGTGTCGCCGGTCTGCACTGACTGGCCCCCACATAAGATACATACATACATACATACTCCGTGTGTAGTTGGAACTCACAAATTTCGACGCACTCAAGTCAGTATTCTGTCTTAGCATAAACCACAGAATAAACATGTATATGTGATTTATTGATTGATTTGTTTTACTAAACCTATAGAGCATGAAGCAAAACCCACTCGCGTAGCGCTTCTAAGCGAATGTGATTTGGTTTCATACTCTGTGGGTATATACTGGCAGAGAGTAGTAATTTTATGCTTATAACCACTTAACTTTTGATGCAATGGGGGCTATCAATTTCGTGGTCATCAATCGGTGCTACTATCGCGTAATGTCCTGTCAAGCCTATCACAGCCGCTGCCAAAGGCCGTTTTTAATGGTAACGTAGATGGTAATGATTGTCGGTTACAATGCTTAATGTTGAAGTGACTATATAGTATGACGTCTAGATACCTTTACTTTTATAAATATCCACAAGCAACTCTAGCGATGAATTCAAGTGTGATAGCTCTCATTTTGTGTGTATATAGCTGAAATCCTGCGAATGGTTTGCTTGACTTAAACAAATGATGCAGTCACGTGACAAGCCATTTAGCGTTAGTAACCAGTCATGCTCAAAGGTTCCCCATGTTAACGTGGCCGTTAATGGAGAATAGTTATGATGTGCACAAAACGTGACAAGATACACACATGTCTCCGGTAGGTATAGCTATATTACACCAACATTTCGACAAGTATGATTTGAGGTTTCTAACAGGAAGAATAAATAAACAGTTTGCAGCACATTAAATACAACACACTTGGTCATATTTCAAGGCAAAGTTTTACTTTCTATGCATTTATTCATATAGATTACAAAGTAGCACTTATGAACTTCAAAGCTTCACTAATTAACGTTATTTTACATTTACCTGTCGCATGTTCGGCAAAGGCATGCTCTTTTAGGCTTTATATTTTTTTTTGATAAAATTAATATAAAAATATAAATAATTTATAAGTTTTTTTTGTTATTTATGCTGTCAGACTTTCTCGGTGGCACAGCGGTACTCAATCCCATTGCTGTGCTTAATGGGACTGAGTTTCGATCCTCGGATCGAACCAAAATATTATTACGTTCCAACAAGTAATTTTAAAGCAGGAATCCATAAATGTGCCCTGTAGGCGACAAAAGGCTTATTCCTTATTCCATAGAACTTAAAACTATAGCTTGTGACATGAAGGCTAATACGTCTTTTCCTATCTCTTCGAGCAAAGAGTCGTGACACTATGACTTATCGTACATAATTATGTAACGTACTATGTACATTTTCTTAATAGTACGGCAACCATTCTTTTTTTTTACGTGTGGAATGCATTGACGCGTATCCCTCCGCGGGGGGCGGGCGGAGGGGTTATGTCGGACTCACCGGGGTAAAAGAAAGATGTTGAAAAGGTAATGGACCTCCCGGAATACCGACTAAACCTACCACGGTGTTCCTCGACAAAACCACTATCGACGGGGCCGCGCGAATCACTTGCACATGCGGTCGCGACGCCGCCGAGGTTTCAACAACTTGAGGTTGAAACAGCTGGCCACTACACAAAGAGACCTACCCTAGGCACTTCTCACTTTAAAACCTAAAGGGGAGACGGGCTCGACACAGAGGCGCGCGTGGGAACACGCACGCCGCCTCTCAGACCTGGTGAACGGATGGTGGACAGGCCCAAAAAGCCCACCACCCCCAGGTCAAACCTCAGGGTGGCTGGAGGATGGTACGGCAACCTCGGTACCCGATTCCAATTAGTTTCATCTTATTATATGTATAATATTGTCTTCTGTTTACGCGAATATTATTCATTGAAATTAAACAATTTTATACGGATTTTATCGCGTTGTTAATTTAACACTTTATTTCATAATTATTATTTTGAAAACTGTTACAGTTCTACTACTACTAATATTAAACTTTGCAAATTTTTAAGCTAATTAAATTATTAAGACTATTTGTATTTAAGTTTACACTTTCCCCGACGTTTCGGTTGCTTTCCAGCCAGCCATGGTCACGGGGGACTCACCCCGTGACAAAAACAACGTGATAAAATGCGTTTAAAATAGTTTAATTTCAATTATTATATGTACCTAATATTAAACACGATCTACGTATTATAGTATAATATTTTAGTACTGAATTCCTTTTACCCATATCAAAAACTATCTAAAATCTGAAACTAAAATAGCTCAAAGCAGAATCCATTTTTCAACCCACATGTTCAACAGACAGCTAGTGCCTACATCTCACAGACTAACTTATAAAGGCAATTTCATATACTCCAAATAGATTAGACTTGGGAAGAACGGAAAGATAGTTATTGTGCCCGAAAATATACCTGTCATCCTCACGCCATGTGCCAAAATAAATATAATCAATTTTTGTTCCTGTAAATATTTTTAGGTGCTTGCCTGCACTAATAATAGTCCTAGTATTATTTATAGTTCTTTGTTTACGACGCAAGTAGCTGGTGCGGGCTGCATGCGTGCGCTAGCTACTCGCACGAGCTACACACACAAGCTACTCGCGCAGTCTACGATCGCAAGCTACGTGGGCAAACTACATACGTGCACAAGTTACTTGCGTGGTTTACATGCGCAATTTACTCACGTGATCAAGATACGCAAGCTACTCACGTAGTCTTCATTCTCAAGCTACCATTGCGGGCTACATATGCGTAAGCTACTTGCGCGGACTACATGCGCGAGTTAATCATACAAATTACACGCGCAGGTCATTTGTGTCGTTCGAGTATAATAGTTACCTATTAAACAATAACATCGAATAGAAACTATTAGGGTCTCTATAACAGCAAAAAAGGTGGTATACGGTAGTTAAAGATCCCCAAAAGGTCTAAACGTGCAATACATCCACATTAAGCCATTTATTATTTTAGGTCTCATGTAATATAAGGCAAGCATAATTATTTGCTTTCAACGAACACAGTTTCAGATTCCGTGCCGTTACTAAGGGATCAAAGATCTCATAAACAGCAGTCGCAATCATAGCCATTGCACTATCAAGGCAGAAAAGAACTGATATATTACCAGATAGAATAAGGAATAGTGTGATTAGAGAGAAATGCGGCATGAAAGTGGATATAGTGACAAGAATAGAAAAGGGTATGTTAAGTTTTGGTTCTGGTTTGGGCATGTAGAAAGAATGGACGAGGAAAAACTGACTAAGAAAGTTTATAAGGCTAGTGTGAATGGAACAGTCGCAAGAGGAAGACCTAGGCAAACGTTTCTTAATCAGATCGGAGGCGTTCTGGACAAAGGCCAGGTTAAAAGCACCTTGAACCGACGGGCGTGTATGAGGAATATGATGAAAGTGAATGAAGCCAGAGAAGTGTGTCAGGATCGTAGCAAATGGAAATCCATAGTCTCTGCCTACCCCTCTGGGAAACAGGTATGAATCTGTGTATGTATGTATATTACCAGTAATTAGTGCACCTCAGATTTATACGGCCTAGTATTCTTCTCCAGCCAAACGGGCGGTTGAACCGGTCCGGATTGTGTGTAATGATTTCCATACTTAAACAATAGTACGTTAAACTTTGTTAATGTTTTCAAACTTCATCAATGTTAGACAGTTCTTATTTATGTAACCAAAACTTTTCCAATAAAGTACAAACGCATAACTTATTTGTTCTAACCTGAAACTAGTTCAGCGGTAGTTTAAAAAGTTTTTCGGGGAACTACGGCGAAATTAGTGTGAAAAGGGACCTTAAATAACAAATATGCATTATTCCAGAGTGGGAGTTATCTATTATGTGTACTTGCGTATGGTCAAATAAAATGAGTTCATATTAAAATATAGATATACAGCGTGTAACAGAAAAGTGTGGTCACTGTACAATGGAAAACCGCGACAAATAAATCCGAATAAGTACATTTTTTTCATTAGGTTATGGTTTTTTATCGACTTACTAATATCAGCACATTCTAGTTGATACTTGAATAATATTAGCAGCTGACTCAATGACCGCCGTGAAGCTAAAAATAACCAGGCGTAATTTTGACAGTAATACAAAGCGTAGGGTGACGTCTTTTCGTCAGATAGTCACGATAAATTAAATAAGAAATTAGTTTATATTTCCTGTAGTAATTCCAAATTCGTAGTTATGTTTACCATCTGGGAAACAAGTATATAATATGTATTTTGTGTGACCAACTTTCTAATTCAATTTGTTCAGAAATACAAAGCCAGCTTTCTACACATAGAGTGAGCTAGCCAGTACGCAATTACAGCTTGGCTTCTGAAGCCAAACTCTTGGATTAACTGCCAATAAATTGGGTTAGGTTTCAAACTCGGCTTATCCATAGGTTTGACCGCAGCTCAGACAAACTCAGTCACAGAGTTTAACACATATTACGGAATAACTTTTGCATATGGGTTAAAAGTAGTTTGTTTTGTGTTACTACCAAGTGTACGCTGTGATGGTGTAAGTTTTATAATTTTGATGCCAATATTTGTCTGTCAGTGGTTTCGAAGCTCTTAAACTGGTAAACTGATTTTAATTCCACCTTACTTATTATGCCACAACCTTTTAAATAATGTGGTCTTACTATAATCAGTTGCTGCACACTCGCTCCGATTTCTAAGAGAAGTTTCACTGTCTTACAGAAATACGCAGCCAACCTTATGTTGCATTGCTGGGTTAAGAAGAATTTGATATGCTCTTTAAGGATGTATCTTTAAATGTGTCAGGCGTCCAGAAGCTTCGGTAACAGCTTATCATCAGGCAGGCCTTATGTTTGTTTAGCACCAGAGCTGTATAAAATCCTATACATACATCTAGACAGATATATTCCATGATCTCATAGATTTCAGAGCAACATATCACCTTACATACTAACAGCAAACAGGAATCGCGATTAAATTTCCCACCATCAGTCAGTAGATTACGTATTAGCAAATATCCTAAGCCGCTGAAAGCGCTTAACAACGAAATGCTTCAAGCAAAGCACAAAATCAAATAGTTCTCGACACAGATCACTGGGAATTAAGCATTCACGACGCAGCATTTGCATCGCAGCTCCAAATTCCTTCCTCTGGCATTCCTAATTACTTTATAATACGTTGAACTAATAAATCACTAGGATCCCGTCTTAAATCTTAGCACGGGAAATTAACCATGAAAACCTAAGTAAAGTGGTTTGTTTGTAACAATCACGTTGTCCAATTACACTAAAATTACTCCTTTAATAAATGAAAATCCTTGGGAGCCTTAATTTTAACCTCCACCGTACAAAATACGAAGGTTCTTTGAATAATTCAAACGCACTGTATGGTACAAATGTAGCCGTAGAGAGTACGTCAGCGGTACTCAAAGTTTGAGTTAGTATCCTTATGTAAAGTGGCTCTGTTTGGCTGGGAGTTGAATGGCTGTTTTTTTTCCTTTCATACGTTACGGGCGTCGTTTTTATATTGGGTTTTTATATAATTGTCACTTTTACGTATACAAATGTATGGTGGTATATATGTATATAGTAGTTTGAGTGTACACTTTGCTTCTGCCAATGCGATGAATGTTTCGATTTCCAAACAGGGATAAAATTATAATGCAACACAAATAGTTACATCGGATCTGGGTGTGCCTAATGCTCGTTGTTTGAATTATCTACGGACCCAAGCAATATCTTTAAATTGCTCTTAGTGCTAGAGATGTATTGAATATCTTTTCATATACGACGTCTCAAGCACCATAATGGGCAAAGGCGGAATAGATTTAAATAAGAATGCCTTAGACGAGTAATCAGAAAAAGCTTTTACTCGTGCCTTTGGCATAGGTACGTATACCGTATGAAAAAATTTCTTTGTTCAGGTTTCCGGGATATTACCTATCTGTGTGCTAAGTGTTATTCAAATCCGTTTAACTGTCGATTGAGTAACAGACATGTAAATATCTTCACTTTTCATAATTATAATATAAATGTGAAAGTAAGTATTACTTTTCGTATATTTACGATAAATGTATACACCGATTTGACCTTACTCATCGGACCTCTGCCTGCTATCCACGATCATAGTATTACTCTACCTATTTTAGAGAAATACAACACGTATCACATAACTAATGGGAATAATCTGTTCAATGTTCATATTTCGTTTACCGGCTAACAGAAAAACCGTGTATTCTTATTTAGGAAGCTGCTATTACATTTGTGATCTTTTTGCCATCAGGTTCTTCATTTATAAATCCTTAAAAATGTACGTGACCAGATAACTATTATATTTAGAACTAATAAAAAGGTTATAGGACATTTCTGGCTTTTATCGTAATTGACTACTAGATCTAAAGTATCCAATAGAAACAAACACACGTAAAAACTGTAAGCAGTATAAGTCACGTTGAATCGGTAAAAGTAGTTTCTTTCTTCTACCACTAAACTAAAATGTGGCATTGAACAAACCTGGCAAAGTAAGACGTAGTCGTTTTTCAAGAAACCACATGTTAAAGTAATAAACTTAAAACAAGATAAAACATATCCAAGTTTGTAACTAATTATGTTATATACAAGATTTTGTACGAAATTTCTGGTACTAACATGTTTTGCTCACAACATTATCAGATTTCTTTATAATTATAGATACAACGTCGTTCCGAAACTCTCGCCTTCGAGGTTGTGTTTAGAAAAGCCTCTTTATCTTCTTAATACTTAGCTGCTTTAACGATGATTAATTATATTATTGTTTTACAAATTCCATTTAATAATGAAACAAATCTTAAGTGCTCGTAGACTGTTACTGGATATTTGCCCAATATTTGTCAGGCTCAATGGTAAATCGTTTGTTTTGGAGCTGGCTTTTGTGGTGTTTGAGTAAACGGTTGGTTTCTGTTTTATATATTGGTATTATTATAAGTAGTATTCGGTACCGGTACTTATAATAAGATCACCATGTTACATACATACATACATACATAGATTCACGCCTGTTTCCCAGAGGGGTAGGCAGAGACTACGGATTTCCATTTGCTACGATCCTGACACACTTCTCTGGCTTCATTCACTTTCATGATCACCATGTTACTTGTTGGTATATTTGTATTTATAAATATAATCTTTAAATAAAACACGTAGGTATCTGTTTTTAGAAATATATTGTGCAAAATTACAATATATTCGCTATTTGGCTTTGGATCAGAAAAATATTGAACAATTTAATGTCATTCGTGAAGTCAATTCAAAATCCAATATTCTATTCTATCAATAACTTATTAAATATTTTTAGCAATACACATCCTTCATTGTTACAGCCGGATATCCAAAATTGCTTTTAGCGGCAGATGGGCCAGATGACGTCACAATGAGGCAAGGGTGCACTTAGTGGGCTCCGAGGGAAAGGGATGCAATTAATTGAAGTGTGTTTCGAGGAAAGTGAAAATATATGGACCATTGTTCCTTATATTATTTTTAGTAGCAAGCTGTCAGGAACATGATAATGGATGGATGAAAAGTCGTCATTATCAGTTTAGAATGAAGGGGATTCATTTGTTGTTAGGACTAAAGGCTAACGTACAAAATGTATATACGGCAATAGAAATGTATTTATTCAGAAGTTCCTGGTTAGAATTTTATGTTGTTATAATATTATGTTTTAAGCATCTGACTTAAGTGTGAGTTAATCTTATCCTAAAGAAGTTGGAGGCGCTCATAACCAGTTGCACTCACTGATCGGTTAACGCTCAGCTAAGTTAAGCAACGTTGGGTGCGGTCAGTCTATAGATGGATGACCGCTTAGTGGTATTTCATCTAAGCGCCTCCGTGCTTCGGAGGGCATGTAAAAAGTCAATCTCGGTTGTTGCCAAATTGACAGCAGTTGTTAAGCCATGTCTGAGGCCTACGGGCGGCGTGAACAACTCTTGACAACAGGTTAGCCACTAAACACACAAAAAGAAAAAAAAAAGATCCTAAAGAAGTAACTTAAGTTATAGCATATAGATAAATTGTACTTTCACTACAAGGAATCCGTTATAATATTTTGGAACGGAAGCCCGATAAGACTTAGATTCTAATAACTACCTAGAGGAAAATATTATTATATTCTTAAAACATTTAGAGCCAAACTGCCACGATTGAACCACACAAATGTGTCTACATTTAATGTGAAGTGTCTACTTCACATTAAAATTGTCAGAAATAAACACGGTTTTATAAATTCATAATTCAACGGTTTTGCAACTAGGCTATATGTGTATTCCATTTTTTTTTAAACGTAGTGAAATGCATAAATATGCTAGCATTAAAGGAAATATTAATAAAGTATCATTCAAAGGAAATTTCTGCGCACAACATTTTAGCACTCATCAATCAGGCTATAACTACAGTCATAAAACCTAACCTTCTTACAAAATATTATCCGGACAATGTGAAAAGGAGGCTATCGTGACAAAATGACCTTCGTATGAACGTTCACTCGCATTGGCAACATTATAACGCTATACATGAACATAGAATTTTATTCTTAAACTTTTTACGTCGGAATGAAAGTTTTACGACTTATTTAAGTTACTTTGATTTGAGTTTTAGTTTACTACGCCATTTATTGTCGTGGGAAGATTGACCAGGCATTCTTTGAAAATTGAACTTTGTGGAGCGAAAAAGGTAAATGCCTTACATTAGAATATTTACTGCAATAAGATAACTTGCTTTAATGTTTATAAGGATCATAAATAGCTGCATACCTGTTAACTTTTTTGTAGTGTGAAACGACATTTAAGTTTAAGTCTGGGTTAAAGAGAAGAAGTCTGACTGGAAAAATCCTCTTCATCCACCATAAGAGTAATATAGTAGCTGCAGTAAAGTACCTTTGAGGAATATCGGAGCTTAATAATCTAGTGTCCTACGCTCAATAGTATTTCTAAGCTGTGTCAAAACGCAGTATGCTGTCATTAGGAGATCAAGTATTTGGCAGCACATGACTACTCTCGAAGGGTTGTACAAGAAGCTATAGTAACCGCTTACTTACCTTGGTCGTAAGATTCTTTGTTGCCTTTTATATTTATAAAAAATACAGCTTGAGAATCATACGCTTACGGTCCCGAGGGTACATACGCTCCATAATTATAAAATTTTCAGTAGAAATACTGTCAGCAATATTTTTCCAATGTTAATTTTTTTGGGTCTAAAAATAAATATGTCTTTTGAAAATGGTTCGTGCAAAAATGGTATGCTATGCCTCCATGGTGATAGAAAAATTACCAATACATAAACAATTGATTTAAATCTAGGTTTGAATTTCGTAAAAAATACCATTAATTTCCATCATTTCATTAATTGATATACAGTGTGTACGTGTAGAATATAATTGCTTTGAATGAGCTGATTGCTTAAGAAGTTGACTTATTTATAGAAAAAAATAACCACATCAAAATTCATGGTATTTTTATATATTGTATACTCTTAGAAAAATATTTACTAACACTGGAGAGTATATTATATCCTAAAAACGTTTTGTAGTTTTATAAATATTAAGGGTAGTCTTTAATCTTAAATATTAAACATAAAGTTATTGATATAGCATCTAATTATACCAAATAACATAAAAAAACTAGAACATAAATTTGTTTGTATTCACACAAAATATAAGAGAGGTCAATTATTCTGTACATTGAATATATTTACAAAATAACCATATTGGGGGTTGATTGGTAATCGATACTGATGCCCAAAATGCAATAAGTAATTTTTTTTCCTGCCTGTCTGTCTGTATGGATCAAAAACGACTGAAGGGATTTTTATCACTTGGTACTGTTATAGTTCTTAATTCTGGGCATATGATAATTTTTATACAAAAAAAAATGGGAATCGAGGTATTCGTTCAATCTATACTAATATTATAAAGCTGAAGAGTTTGTTTGTTTGGTTGAACGCTCTAATCTCAGAAAATACTAGTCCGAATTGAAAATTTAAAACGGGAAAAAATCTGTCAGCTCTCAGCTAGTGTACTATAAAATATGTACTTTAACGTAATTTTTTTCTGTAGGCCTATTTACTCACTGTAATTTACTCGTGACTAGACCTAAAATCAATGTGGCCACATCTATCTACTATATCCTATTTATACACTGACTACATATTTTGACGTTCATAAGTGTTACTTTGTGACCCAAATGAATAAATGATTTTTGACCATGTCTTTGACTTTGACTTGCACTAAATACTGGTGACACGTCATGCTAAATATTTACAAGGCTACCTACGTAACCAGTATTTTTTTAAGGCGACGGCAACCTACTTACAACGAGCGAGTAGTAAGACTTAAATAACATTGAGAACCACTGGCCTGTTTGCACTTCTGCTACTTACATATGCTTTATTAGTACAAGCATACAAACAATCCCAACATTTCGTTGCTTAATATACATATTTCATCATTTAAATAATTAATCATTAATTTGTCTCTAATTTTCTTTGATAATAAAAGTATCTGCTTTACTTTAGGTAAGAAAAATGTTTCACAATCAAACATTATAATATAGTGCTGATTACAGTTAGTGCTATAGTCATCGTCCGAATTTTAATAGTGACACTATCATCAGCATATACGTTATACCAATGTGCTCTAAGACTGAGGAAAAAATTGTTAGTATACATCAATATATCACTAAATGCGACAGAGAATGACAACTTGCTACTAAATGTACCTAAACAGCAACCAAAAACGTACACAGGCAACATTAGGTGTCATGGTGAATGTCACAGCATCTGACTATGTCGCGTCAGGATGACGCGTACCTGATTAAAAACTCTGATTAATCATAAACATTGACGTCCATTATTTGAGCATAATAACGCGTATAATATTTTATGAACAATGTGAAAGAAAGAAAAGATTGAAAGAAAAATATTTATTTTGGCACACAAGGGCACATGCAAAACACGAAGAAATAAAAAAAGTATACAAAATAATAAAAAAACAGAACAATAATAAAACTAGAAAAATAATACTAGCACTATAATTTTATGACGTAAAAATAATTAAACAAAACAAATGAAAACCCATTTCGATTAAGAGAAAATAGCATTGAGTTTTCTCTCGCGTATTTTTCATCCAGTATTTTTCAACAAATAATGGTTTGTTCTATACGTGCAATGTTTGTAGTGAAAACAGAAGAGTAAGTGATCGGCTTTGTGCACGTTAGAACGCCAAAAGCACAATATGTATTAATACAGACAAAAGCTACAGTAAAAATATCTATTTGGCAGAAGGCAACCTTTTGCGCGGTGCTCAAAGGGCTCAAATATCATCAGAGACAAAACATTGTGTGATTAAAGTTGATTGGAGATTGTGTTGCCATTGTGTCTGTTGTTGCAATTTTGTAAACACCCTCGCGATACTAGAATAATATCCTACTATATCTAGAATAAAAAAAATATTCCCTTGCTTCAATTCCAAAGCCTAGCAAAGTAGTGTCGTATTTTTCATTTTAGGTAATTTTTAGTAATAGTCAGCTTTTATATCTCCAATATCCAGACAAAGCCATTTACTCTGACTAGTAAGAAATAAAACAGTTAGTAAGGCTATCCACCCAAAATCCGGTCTTATCACCGTGACTTATCTTTTTAACAACAAGCACTATAAGAGGGAAATGGGTATTCTGCAAAAATATTTCGTTCATAAATATCTCTCATTTCCTTATAGCTATTTGGAATAAAAAGCGATGGAAAGATACAGCGTATAACTCTTCTTTATATAATAGCTTTTATTTACGGGATACAGTTTATGGGGTCGCCCATGACGGGGTACTAATACATGAAGATATATTTTTATTGGACATAAGATATTAGGCGAAACTACATAACTCTGGAGATGCATAATTTCATATACTTACTCTGTTTTGTTGTGCCTCTTACCAGTGCTTTTATCATTACTGCTTTTGTTAGCAGAAAATATGCTTTGTAGAAGTTTATTTATATGTGATGTTGTAATGGACGTGTATTAAAAAGTTGGGATGATTTATACCATACCACACATACTGACTCACAGCTGTAAAATCACTAAGACGTAGGCCGAGAACTAACACATAAATTTCGCTGGATATATTGAGCCCGACCCACGTAATAGGATAGACAATCTAATGGCGTCTATAGATTTTCTTAACGATAAAACCTATTAACACTTTGCCTGACCCAAGAATTAAAACAGGGTCTTCACGGCCGCACATATAAATGCAAACTCATGCCATAATGTGTACGATAATGATGATGAAACAACAAAGAGTGATTGGTAGTTCTCTTTATAAAATCTCCTTACTGGGAGCAGAGAGAGATTTTATTTTTAGGTATTGGTAACGCACGTATTATAAGCCTAGTATTACAAAATATTCTCCACCATAATGGTAGTATAAATACCTAAAATAATCCCCCACCTTTAAACAGAGAATATTGAGCATATTCCATAGAAACCAGTATATTCATAGCCTTACGGAATAACTTATATTCTCTTCTATAATTGACAGAAGTCACCCTCCTTATTGGTTGGTAAACATAATCCTACTAAATCCTTTTTCTAAAATATTTTCATGCAAGTCATCCATCCATGGATTTGCCTCACAAAATTGTTGAATTTTTTCTCTATAAGTGATCGCAGCAGTTGTCCCAGTTTTTTGGTAAGCATAATTATCGTGACAGCAGAGTACTATTTCTAGGGCGCTTCCATGCATCTAACACAATCCCTTAATCTCAGTAGTTCGTCTTGATTATTCAAGACATTAAGGAATCGTATCGGCAGCGTTCGCCTGCGGTGTTCAGAAGCGGGTCGTTTAGATAAGGACTGCTGTGGAACTTTAAGTACTATCTAATTGCAGTCGCTGATATATCAAATAAACCTGTTTACCACTTAATAAAGAGCTTAAGGACAAATAACGTGGAAGAAAACAAATTGTATTCGGCATTTTTCGGAGTGAATGCTTTGTCCAGTGATTTAAGCGTGCCCGCGTGTGATGCTTCTCGTGCGATTTGAATTTTGATAGAGTGGATAAAAAAAAACTAGTTATTTTTTGCCATATGATTCTAGGTAATACATTGATTAGAACTGTATGAGGTAATAGAAGCTTTAATTGAGCTGTGCTTCAAAGATGGCGATAGTGTAGGCTTCTATCAAATGGAACCTTAGCAGCAATATTTGAGATTTAAATGTTTTAAGAGTTACAAGCGATGTACAATGATATGTATAAGTTTAATCTATTGCACAAGATTATATGGGATGGGAATCACTTACTTATTTAATCAGTACTATCTAGCACCTGTCAACGATGCTGACAGTCGTTATCAGACTGCTAGTGACTGTACGGCAATAAGCAATTTTACATGATCTTCTTAATACCGGCTAGGCAAGTGAAATGTAGCCTCTGCTTAAGGTATTATGTTTTTTTGCCAATGCGACTATAATATTTATAGTTCCTGTAATAAGTATTTTCTCACTTACATTTTTAATGCCAGTTTATTTTACTAAGCTCCTTTTTAACTAATAGCTGAGTTCATGTTTCTAATCTACAGTCTCCTTTTTCTAATATCAGTTCTTCAGTCTCTCAGTTTCTTTTCATTAAATAAATATATACACCTTAACTTATACCAATACGAAACCAATATCTACGGAATAAATTTGAAAACTGCAAGCAACAAACTTCGTTCACAGAAAATCGAAACACTGCAGGAAATTTCGCAATATCGACTGTCTCTGTAGCCTACATTTTCAGTCTCCGTTACATGTATTGTGGGTGGACTCCTAAAAAGTCCACTTAAAAATGTCAGTTCTATTCGAACCAGTTCGTAAATTCTCCATAAAGTACACAATAAAGTAAAGCTTGTTTTACGAGCCGTTTCAACGTTTAACGTTAAGCGAAGCGTTTGTACTTATTCGGTTTTCTTCTTAAGAATTGTATACACAAATATTTTTTTGCAGTATCATTTTCGATATGTCGTTGTGTCTGTGGCGTCATACGTACTACTAAAATATTTTCTTTAATCAGAAATCGTGGTCTTATTTTATAAAGGGCATTTATAGCTATTTGAATATCACCATTCGAGCATACACATGTTATAGCATAAGCGAGGTAGGTACTTTTTCTGCTCAGTTTTCGTCTAATATATTATATAAAAACATTTCTGTAAGTGCTGATGTATTTTCTAAATCTATCCTTTTTTACAGCTTAAACGAAACATAAATATTTATATTACGATTTGTCCGTCCCAAATATTTAAGTTATAGGTTAACAATAAAGATACAAATTAATCAAAAAAGCACTTCAAATTCTCCATACAATTTCACTATAGCGGCCGCGAGCCGATTTGAATATGCGCCGCACGAGCTCTGTCATTATCTGTCTTACGTTTGGCGTAGTCTCAACATGTGTTTGTATTGTACTAACGAACGTTTACCTGAGTCGCGATGCGCGATCGCGCTAAAATGAACACTTTTTCTAATATACAGAATACCTACATATTATCATTTTTACTACTAACAATACGATGATCGGCCTGTAACTTTTAGTAATTACATTTGTAATTCTTTATTGTATTTTCTCTGTAAGTGATTGTAAATCTTTTGAGAAAATAAACGTCTTTTACCGTATTTACTACGATCAAAGCATATCTCTCTTGTTACTTTTACTCTTACCAAATTCTTAAAACACAGTACGTTATAGAAATGTATTAATTCAACCAAAAGAGCTCATGTTAAAAATACCATAACTTAAAATCGAACCCAAACTAGTCAGAGAACATTCGCCTGCCTACCTTGCCAAGGTCGACTAATTAATGATGGTACCATTCATCAAAATATACATAATATGTATACAATTACTAAACCCCAAGTCCACTAGACTGTTTCTGCAGATGTTATGCCAACATCACCATAACTCTTCATGTCTAACATAAAAAAATAAATAAAACACGTTACATTTTATGTGCTGGGATGGGTTGACATTTTAAAAGCCGAACCATTAGAGACATACGGAAGCCCATTCCAGCGCACGCTCCTTCAGATTTAATGTGGAGAGTTGATGGTGGGAGCTAGTCTAGTAACGTTCATGTTGTGTCAGCGAGAAATTCATCGTGTAGAAGATACGTGTGGTCAAGTTTATGGGCGGTAATGTGAGTTTAGGTGCGTGGTAAAAAAGAAAGTCTTTGAACGACCGTTTGTATATTTGTGATGATCTCTGCTGGCGTAGAATAATTTTGCTTATATTTGCGAGTGACTTTGAGTTCACACGTTGGGCAAAGTGTATTGGATTTGTTTTATAGGAAATTTTTGGTTGAAGTACTAGTACTTAGTTTAGAAATGTAAACAGTAGATAAAAACGATTCACCCACTATTACATGGTACCAAAAAACATAGCGAACAACATGTGGGCTTAATACAAATCTGCTTACCCTTTCGAGATCATGTTGGTTTATTTTATTTTTTTATTATTTAAAAAAATTATATATATTTTTTTAAACTTACGGTCTAATGAATACATAATAATATTCTACCACATACACACAACACCATCTAGCCCAAACTAAGCAGAGCTTGTACTATGGGTACTAGACAATGGATAAACATACATATATACTTTTTTTTTGTAAATACATACATATTATACATAGAAACACCCAGACCAAGACAAACATCCATGTTCACGCACACAAATGTTTGACTTGTGCGGGAATCGAACCCGCGACCTTAGGCGTGGCAGTCGGTTACACTACCCACTACGCCATCGAGTCGTCAATTGATCAGTTACAGTTTCAGGGTCGATTCCCGCACAAGTCAAACATTTGTGTGCATGAACATGGATGTTTGTCTTGGTCTGGGTGTTTCTATGTATAATACGTATATATTTACAAAAAAAAAAGTATCTATGAATGTTTATCCATTGTCTAGTACCCATAGTACAAGCTCTGCTTAGTTTGGGCTAGATGGTGTTGTGAGTATGTGGTAGAATATTATTATTATTATTATAGTTACAATTAAGGTACACATGTTGCAAATTACAAGCTTTCACATAATAATTAGTACACCTGCACTTGTATAACTACTCTGATTTTCTATGAGTTAGTTATCGTATCTACAACTAAACAAATGGAAAAAAGATAGAACACAGATAATAATAACAAAAAAAAACTTGAAATATACAAAAGGAATAATTATTCATACACATCAGCCAGAAAAACACATCGTGATATAATGAAGATTACTCTAGACCAAAAAAATAATAATTAATCTATAAAGAAATCTTTTCTATCTATTATATAATCTATAAAAAAAATCTCTAAACAGGCAGCGATAGCTCAGTGGGGAGACCAACAGACTGCAATGCAGAAGGTCTCAGGTTCGAACCCACGTCGCCCACCTCTGGCTTTCGGAAGTTATATGACTTTTCGAAATTATGTGCGTATTGATTGACAATGATCGCCTGCTCCGTGCCTCGGAGAGCACGTTAAGCCGTCGGTTCCGGCTGCCATGAACATCTATGGCAGTCGTTATTGGGAAAATCAGTACCCTCTAATATTCTGACACTGGTCTAGCCTTAGGGTATCGTTAGCCTTCGGGTTGCGGAGGTCAGGTGGCAGCCGCTCCGTGTAAAAACTGATATCCAGTCAAATCCGGTTAGACCAGAAAAGCCGACCCCAAGTGACTTGGGAATAATAAAGGCTAAGAGAGAAGAATATTAAATTAAATTAAAATATTTTATTTTCATTCACTTACGAGCTAGTTCACAATACATTAATTGAGGTACTCCTTATAAGTAACAAAAATACTTGTGTTAGGAGACTCTGTACCCCAAATTATAAAAAAAAAATTAAAACTATATAAGAGCATAGTAGTTTCATTATACGTATCTATCATACGTATTATTTGTATACTATATATCGATGATATACATCTATATCACCGAAGGGTCGGGCAGTAGTATATGGCATTTAAATTTGGTTTTACGTGCCACATAATTAAGGGCGAACATAATCATCTAGAACGAGCACAGTCCACACACAGTAGGACCGGGAAATTTTTCTCTTTTACCCCAAAATAACGTCGTTATCCAACCGAGTATCGATCCCGAGACTTGTAAACGCATTCAATACTACTATGCATTTCGGTTCGGTTGCTTTTCAGCAGCGATGTGCACGAGGGGACTAAGATGGTAGTTGTCTCAATATAATAAACACAATTACAAATACACTTCAGAAAACTACAAATCGTTTTAATTAATTTAAATAGCTTAAATTGTAGCAAGTTCAATAATAGTAGTGTCTTGGTTCAAAATTATGTAATAAAACTGTTTTAAAATAAACAATGCGACGAAATTGTAGAAAGAAGTTTAATTTCAAAGTATAACATTCGCGTAATCGTAAGACAATATTAAAAAAACAATTCTTTAAAATAGCAATATCATCATTGAGTTAATGAAATTATATGACGTTATACGTATTGAAAGCGGATTCCACCATTACTTGGGGTCACGGAAGTCCATTCTAGTAAGATACGTCTTTACTTAGCATCGGTTTCGATACGAGCGATTTCAGTGCAGAAACGAAGGTACGGTAATGCATTGTACACGGCTGACTGGAGCTTACTGGGCGCAACTTCTTACAAACCAACCAATATAAAACGAGACTATTGGGGCTACATAGCTTTGTATAATAGTTTTCTTTTAGTATTTTAACTTTGATTATAGTATGTTAACTTTAAGCAGTTTTTATTGCGTCATTGACTCTGAGGAATAGGATTGTGCTTATGTTTCTGTGAGATCGCGAGTTGAGCGAACTGTAATTGTGTTCGGAACTCCTTAATAGCAGAACAGATCCTCCTTATGTGCCTGCTAGACGGCAATAGTTTTTATGGTAACGTACATACTTAAGTTTAATTGAAATCCATCCAGCGATTCATAAGTTTTCACTGAACAAACATTCAGACAGATATTAATTGAATTGTGCTTTTCCCATTTGTAGGTAATTTTCAAGCAAATCTATAGAATCTGATCTTGAAAAGATTTAAACTAACGTTTTGACAAAAAAATTGTTGTAGTAGGGATATAAATGTGTGTATTTATAGCGTAAGATTAATATAATAAATATATCTTACTTCTTTCAACGAGCTGAATTTCTAAATACTTCACTGATCATATAATTCTTCCTAACCCATCACGCTCAAGATTCTACGCAAGGGAGACCTCATTAACAAAACACGTAACTATCAATTATATACTTACTTACTCAATTATTAATATAATCAATTATATAATCCTAATTAATATTATAAATTCACATGTGAGTTTGTTTGTTTGTTAAACTTTTACTCCTTAAATACTCGACCGATCATCATTAACTTTCATCGCATACACGTAGTAAGGGTAACAGAATAGGACAAAACCTTTATCGAGATAAAATACAGTTACAAGCCTAACATAACCAACATTTACGTGAGCGAAGCGGCGGACAAACTATAGTATAATATAATATCAGCCATGTACTAACCCACTGCAGTTTTGGACACCGGCCTCTTCTCAGTGTGAGAAAAGTTAGTCCATATTGCACCACGCTGACTCAGTGCTGGTTAGCAGAGTTCACATATCTTCGAGAACATTATGGAGAACTCTCAGATATGCAAGTTTCCTCTCGATGTTTTCCTTCGCCGTTAAAACAAGCGATAATTAACGATTTAATACGCATAGAGCTCCGAAATGTCACAGATGGCTTGGCATCGAACTCGAGACCTATGTGGCAGTGTAACGGTTTCCCACTAGGCTATCATAGCCTACTATCTATAACTATCAATTGAAGTGTGCAATATAGTAACGTCCATAATTTTATTTGAATGATTTTTAAATAACGCAATATTTACTTCTTTTATGACGCGTATAAACCCATTCGTTTCATATTAAAATACAAGTCGTATTTACAAAGACTCTTCATTTTCTAGGTTAAGCTCGCATACATGTATAACATTGTCACAGCAATGGGAATTCAAATGCAACGATGCAATACATCGTAATAATATCTGATACCCACTTTCAGAATGTACCAATTTCCAGAACTGTATAAGTGACGGCAGTTCACTCAAATATTGTACGTGAGTTCTTTAAGTTTTAACCGGGCCATGAAAACAGCGATTATAATTTAGATTGGCGAAATAAAAGTTAATCAGATTAAAATATTTATAAGTACTTTTAATCTCTTCAAAAGCCCTCGCTGACTAGTGGTATAAAATAACGAAATAAAGTTTGAGCTAGCGGCTCAACTCGTTCTGAAATGTCTACTTTATAATTTAAAAATGAAAATATATTTTTTTCTGTTTGTATGAAACGTTTTCGTTGCTTTACTATTCAGTCGATTACCGTAAAAGTTTGATGAGTTGCTGTGCATCCGCTTGTGCAGGAATCCAATAGAAAAACAAATGTGAAAAAGGCTTTGCAACGCATGCAAACTGGTACAAATAAAAGAGCTTATCTAATACCTGCCTCTCATCTGACTGCCTAAATGAAGCACAAAGTTTGGAACTAGCAGCACATAGTCGTCAGAGAGCAAAAGGCTCGCTGATTACATGAGATCTAAAAACATAGCGAGGAAAGGATGAAATACATCTAGCAGATCCCTTCGGAGATAAATACCGACATGGTCTAATCTGGCATGTTATTACTGTGCATCCTGATCGACTTGGCAAACTTCCTATGGCAAACCGATATATAATCGTGTTAATTTTGGTTTAATGGAAACGTGATATCTTTGTGATTCTTATTTTGGTTGAAAATTTTCTTCGTAGCCTATTAATTATTAGTACATAATCTAAAATAAAATCTTATTCTGGAAATACAAAAGCCAATAAAAAGCTTTTTGCTCAAACTTGATACTTATCTCTAAATATACAATTTTAACAAATAATATTATTATGTTAATTCTACCCGTATTACCGAATAATCAGGGTGGAACGAAGGAATTATTTTAAGCATCTTACCGGTTATTTTGGTATAAGGATGTCCGGTACCTACCTTGTACTTATAATACTTTAACAACGAGTCCCTGTTTAGCTTTTCAAATTTTCTCGTAATTATACATATTTTCCTTAATTCTATACTTGCAAATTTAATATTTATTAATAATATATTTCAATAATTAATATTAAAATCCGTTATACTTATGAGTAGTCTGTGTTTGGCACTTAAATGTTTAATAAATATTTTATAATGCTTTTGTTTACTGGTATTGACAACACAAGCGTTTTAGAGAGCGAAACATATTATGAAAGCGTCGGAATTGTTTAAAATAATTGTAGATAAAGAAGTCACTTCTACGTCCATAAATACACAAAAATACAGTGAGTGTTTCTATCATGTTTTTGCTACCGTGGTTTAAAACTTGGAAACGGAAATAATATATTTTTTTTGAATTCTGAATTTATTTTGTACAATTTAGTAATTCAAAGCAAATAATAAAAATCGGTTATATATTCGATCCTACCGAATCGATCCTCAATACTTTCTTTAAATAAATAAAACAGCAAACAGCGTAGATTTTATTATACTAGTAATAACATGTACATAAGCATAAAACTTACAAATAGGCGATTACTTAGAAACTTAAGTACTTATTAATTCCATGTCCATTATATATTTCTAATACCGTATAACAAAACAAACTTTAACATCAAGAAAACACGGTTCACTTTTCAAACTATTTATAAGACGAATCGACGGTATTTGGCACCATTGGGTTTTCACCTACCCCCAATTTTTCTTATCCAAACCTCGATACAAAGACGTAGAAAGAAAGTAATGGGTGCGTAACGAAATTGAATAGACGTTTTAGGGATTCATAAACAAATGCAATCAATTATCGCCACCGAACTAAATCTAGGTGGTTCAGTTACCCATTGTTATTCCATCCACATTACCGTGATTTATTTTATTCGACATATTTCTTAGAAAGAATGGAGTTATATGTTCAGGATCGGTTTATTGTGAGAAGATGTCTAGCGGAATAATTTGCGCCAATTGGCTTTTAGACGGTATGCCTGTGCCTTTTGTTAGAGTGCGGTCTTTGATTTTCTTTGTAATGTAGACGAATGATTAAGACAATATATTGAGAAATACAATGATTAAGTTTTATTGAAATATATGTATAATTATTATGAGTTTACACTAATGTATCTATTGTAAGAAAACTCCAGAATCAGTTCTTAGGCATTTATTTCCTTTAATAATTGTAACATAATTAGAATTTATATTAATAGTTTACATAGTTATACAATAATCATACCTTTGTAATTGTAATTGTAATTGTAATTGGACTCCCTTTTCCGCATTTGAACTCTAAGTTGGTCCATTATGCGTGAGAGTCAGCCGGTTACGGAGATAGCCAGCCCAACTCCGCCCAGAAGCACAGAAGTTTCCTGGGGTCTTCGCAGGCTTCGCGAAGTGACCTCGGGTTGTTGAGGATTTCCTTACGTTGTGCTGTTACTCCCACACATTCCAGGACTATATGGGCAGCAGATTCTTCTTCAGTCAGACATCCCCTACAGAGTGGGCTGTCTGTTGCTCCGATGTTGTAAAGATGTTTGTTCAGGGGACAGTGTCCTGTTAGGATCCCCACGATGGTCCGAAGGTAGTATTTGTAGGTTGAGCAGGCGGTGTGTCAGACGTGGTGAGATGGCCGGTAGGGCTGCTCTCGACTGTTTACAGTCCGTTGTCCGTGCCCAGCGTTTATTATGTTGACTCTGAGTGCGAAGCCGCATCCATGTTTTTAGTTGTGAGAATGGTAGAGGGAGGAATGGAGATGGACCTTCCGTGGTCGTTCCCGACCCTCTTCTAGCCAACTCATCTGCAGCATCATTGCCCAGCGATTCACTGTGCCCCTTTATCCATTGTAAGGTCACTGTGTTTTTTATGGATATTCTTTCGAGAGCAAGGTGGCATTCGTAAACGAGCCTGGAGTTGCAGCTATTGCTCTCTAGGGCTCTAAGTATTGCTGTGCTGTCGGAGAGGATTCGTATCCATAATCATACCTTATTTAATTTAATGCAATATCCGCCACTTAATACATTCATTCATTCATTTGACATACATACATACATTCATTTGACGACCTCGATGGCATAGTGGTTAGTGTAACCGACTGCCACGCCTGAGGTCGCGGGTTCGATTCCCGCACAAGTCAAACATTTGTGTGCATAAACATGGATGTTTGTCTTGGTCTGGGTGTTTCTATGTATAATATGTATGTATTTACAAAAAAAAAAGTATATATGTATATTTATCCATTGTCTAGAACCCATAGTACAAGCTCTGCTTAGTTTAGGCTAGATGGTGTTGTGTGTATGTGGTAGAATATTATTATTATAATATTATAGTTTGTTAGTTTGTTTGTTTGAATATGAAAAAATATTTTAGTGTTGGATAGCCTATTTACTGAGAAAGGTTATAGGCTACATAACATCACGCTACAACCCTACTGCGGCTCAGTAATCATAAACGTGAGTGAAACCGCGGACACATCTATTATAGTAATATATATGTATATCAGACTGAATTAAGATCATGGTGACCAATCTTAACGAATATATCATAGTCCTAGTCCAAATATGACTACACTTTGAAATGACCGGAGAGTTACGGTTACGTGCTTTCTAAGGCACCGGTTGTGCAACACTGCCAACGTACGAACTCCGAGCCTTGATAATTTCTCAGCAGTTTCATTTACTATTGTTGTACCGAGGCAGTTTCTCCGCTATACCCAAACCCTCAGTGATGCATGTGCAATCTTCTCATATGATGACAAAAGTTTGACTATTACAGACGCAGTAATGCCTTTGCTGGGTGCCACTTGTGAACTATGTTTTAATGTTTATATATTACATTCTATCATGGCCGTTTATTTGAAACCTGTTCCATATTTAAACCCTTCCTAAAGATGTTGTATTGACGATGCCTCGTGTTAAAGCTTAAAATATGTTGACGGTGTACTAATGTTTAATTATTTATTATTAAATTTGACGCGAAATTGAGTTTGCCTAGAGGATAACAGTTTTAAGCTAAACTGTATTTAACTACTTCGCTGTTTAACTATTTATAACATTTGCTTACAAATACTGTAGATGCTTAAATATGTTTGTTTCCGTTTTTATGGCTAAACCATAGAACCGTTTGATAACATTAGTTATTAGGAACGCTTGAAAACTGAAGGAGAATATTGGCCACTTATAAAATGTAATGTACTTATGCCTCAAAGATAGCAACACTTCTGCCGTTGCCTTGTTGCATAAGTTAACACCCATATTTGTGACAGACAGGCATGAACCTGAATTCCCGGTTTGGGTAAACCGCTACTGAAAATATTTTTTTGAAATTGCAATTGTTAGGTAATGGGCTCGCCGATTATTACATGGAACTGTAAACATGGTAATACGTTACTGCTTATACTCTTAAATACGTAGAACCGTTAGACTATATATTAATCCACTTTCGTTGTGTATACAATTTCCTATTGTTAACCGGTCGTATACCGCCGGCTCGCATACCAGCCGGCAGATTTGTACCCGTCGTAGGCCGGTGGCTCGCATGCGAGCCACCAAATTGGTTTTACGTTAGCTTAAGCTAAAGCGAAGGCGGCGCGCGGCGTTTTGGCGCCAATTTGGTGGCTCGCATGCGAGCCACCGGCCTACGACGGGTACAAATCTGCCGGCTGGTATGCGAGCCGGCGGTATACGACCGGTTAAATCTTCTGGGTTTTGAAGTATTAAAACAAACCGTTATGTTTCACTATAACTTTTATTTTATGGCACAATCACTATTTCATATTATAAACCAACTCGGTTCGTAGCTCAACAGCGACTGACTGTTCTTACTTACCGAAAATGGGAAGTAAAATAAAATACCAAGCATTCAACTGACTAACAAACGTTATTTTTTAACGACTGCCAGATATGTCAGTTGAGTGACCGATAAATAAAAAATATTCTAAAAACACAAGTTTAAATTAACACATATCGCACTCTTAATAAAACAGAGACTTATCTCATTATATTAAACAAATTTGAACTCTATTGCAATGATTTAACACAAACATAATATTAGAATTTAGCATATACAATTAGAGTCCAAACTGCCTTACTTTCAAATTTCGAGTTAAGTCGCTGTTTTATTAAGAGTGCGAATTATGTAAATAACTAGATATATTCTAAAAATAATGTTACAATCAAGACATATTACAGTATCTACATTATATTATTTTATACGAACTTCCGTTATATTTAATCGAATCATTAGACAATGCTTTCAAATTCACAACTTATTAATTTTCAAATGCGCAATATTAATATAAAATTAAAACATTAATTTCAATAAGCTAACACTATGATCACAAAAACGTCGTCCGCTAGTACCGTCATCTAGACAGTTTAAAGCATCGCTTAAAGTCGCTTCCGCTTATGCGTAAACTATTTTCCTGGCTCTATACAGGACGTTGCATGCTGTACATCCGTCATTCCAACAGAGTGCACGTCGAGGAAGAAGTTTATGATGTCATATGCACTGAGTAGGCGAAGTGAATTGAGTCTTAATATCTAATGTGCATTTAAACTAAATTTAATTTCCTCTCATTGTTTTATCTTTACGCGACTGTTACACGTTGAAGTTAAACTACTTTTTACGGATTGTCTTGTGGTTTATTTAGATCAACTATTTTAATATTATTTTGATATATTTGGAAATTAAGGCCAATTAGTGTGGTCCCTAAACCATTAGTAGATAAGTATAAGAAGTTGAGTTGTTGGAACACACGGAGAGAACACAAGTATATTTTGTAGAAAGGTCTTTCCGTGTTAAAACGTTTTGCATGTTCGAAATGAAACCGTAAACGAACAGACCTATCAATAATTTATTAAAAACTATAAATGGTTTTTATGCGCACCAGAAGACGCAGCAGAGGTTGGCCCACAAGGGGGACTGACGGCCTGGTAAGGGATGCGGGACGCGGTTAAATGTGGGTTGCCCAAGACCGTCTGCGTGGAAAACCTTGGGGCAGGCTTATGTCCAGCAGTGGACGTCTTTCGGCTGAGATGGTAATAAATGTTTTGGTATTTAGCCTAACGTTCTTGTTTTAATTTATTACTCACCTACTGTTACGAAGTTTTAGTTTTGTAATATTTCACCAGCTGTCTTCATGGCTAAATTGATACACTCATTTTTATGAATTTTGATACAGAGATAGTGTAAGCATTAACATATAATTATGTACTATCGACTTGAGCGACGGATGACCACTCCTAAGGTTAAAATCGCATAGCAGGCCAACACTTGGTCGGGCGGAGGGCGGAGTCACTTAAAGTCAACATGTGCAAGCGAACATTTTTCTGAAATGGTCAACTGTCGTCGCTCAAGTCGATAGTACATACAGTCGCCTATAATATTGCATGGATACCTTAAGGTCTAAAATCCTGTGAACACTTCAATTAGATGAATATGAATGAACGAGATGGCGCCGTTTCATAAATTACAGCTATATTACTTTTACCCTCAGGTTTTATTCATATAACAAATGTGTTATTTTTTAAATAAACTTTTGTGAATAGAGTTTCAAAAATTGTTTAAAGTAATTTTAACCAAATGGAGTTATTAAGAAATCTACATTTTAAATTTTATAGTAGTGCGCCGCCATTTATTGCGATATAACTAAACTACTTAAGACTGCGCCGAGCGAAATGTGCCAAAACAGGTGGTCACAGTTAAGTGAATAAAATCAACACTTTTTGTTTAATACAAATATAAAATATACATCTACCATAACAATGAATGTGTTTACAATTACTTCGTGTAAAAAATTTAAAATAATTAATATTTCTGCCTACAATATTACGTAAATTTGCACGAAAAATGCAAAAACGTAAGCTAGTGTTACGTGATTTTTAGATTATAGCAGCAGAAATCTATCCTATTTTACAGCTTAAACGAAACATAAATAGTTATATATTACAATTTGTCCGTCCCAAATATTTAAGTTATTGGTTGACAATAAAGATACATATTTATCAAAAAACCACTTCAAATCCTCCATACAATTTTACTATGGCGGCCGCGCGCCGATTTGAATATGCGCCGCACGAGCTCTGTCATTATCTGTCTTACGCTCGGCGCAGTCTTAACGGTTCTTGTATTAATTTCCATTAGAGAGCGTCAAGTACTGGCTTATACCATTTTAGTTTTGACATGGGTATGCATTTTTGCAGCTCACTGTCACTCTCACATGATAAAGACTACTTGAATAAGTAGAACCTGCACGGCCAACAACCGGCTAATGATATTAACATGAAGTATGAACCTCTTTGACCCATCTAGATTAACGCTTTAAGTCCTTTCAATACTAAACACCCAATGCTACCGACTCTTACATTAATGAATTGTTCTGAGAAAACTGTGTCCATATGCTAACATTCCCATGCCTAAGGCACCTTATCCAAGATATAAATAAATTTCCGTGGAATTCGAATCATATTAATTTTATGAAAAGAGTCTATAGCTGTTAATTATATAGTGGCCGTATAAATGCCAGGGAAATACATACCTCTTACAGGAAACCAGTGTAAAAGTGTTGGCACTATTTTTGACTGATAGGTATGGCCGGCAGCTCATAGTCCTTTCTCTCCGATTCCATTCCATTCCAATGAAACTAATTTTGCTTAGAGACGGCAACTTGCAACTTATACTAGTTGTCCACAATCAAAAATTAAAAATAAATTTATTCAAGTTAGTTGAAATTAAACTACTATATACGGATTTTATCGCGTTGTTTATTTGACACTTTATTACATAATTTTGAAAATTGTTACACTACTACTACTATTAAACTTTACTTATTTTTAAGCTAATTAAATTATTATTGAAACTATTAAAACTATTTAGATTTAATTTCATTTTACACTTTCCCCGACGTTTCGGTTGCTTTTTAGTAGCCAGATGTATGTATCTTATGTGGAGGCCAGTCAGTGCAGACCGGCGACACTTCGACCCAGTGGGATCTTTTGTGTCGACACTCTCCCAATAACGACTGCCATAGATGTTCATGGCAGCCGGGACCGACGGCTTGACGTGCTCTCCGAGGCACGGAGCAGGTGATAATTGTCAATCAATACGCACATAAATTCGAAAAGTCATATAACTTCCGAAAGTCAGAGGTGCGCGACGTGGGTTCGAACCCGAGACCCTCTGCATTGCAGTCTGTTGGTCTCCTCACTGTGCTATCGCTGCTCTATATTGTGTATGTTAATATTAGATTATCGTAAATTTTATATTTTTTGTGTATTTCTATTTGTGTGTTTAGTATAAGCGATTTGGTTGTAAATACTGTAAGCTTATATTTTACGAATAAATGATTATGATTAAAGCATGTACGATTTCTTCGTACATACTGATTTCTTAGATACAGCATCACTACGAAATGTATGCGGTGCAATTTACATTACATTTCTGTTCTATATAATGATGCAATCGATAAAATACTTTGAATACATTTGCAACACAATTGCCGAGAGAAAGAAATACTTCCTAACCTAGACTGTTAAGCTTAAAAACTTTGGTTGAAAATAATCTCCTGCGATAGATTATTGGCAAAATAAATACACGAGTAAAGCTGCGGACAAAATCTAGTAATATTATAAATGTGAATGTGAGTTTGTTTGTTTGTTACGCTTTCAGTTACGAGCCCGTTCGCCCCTCAAGATTCGCCCCCTAGTAGGTATTTGTTAGGTTTCTTCTTAAATCCATTCCAAAATAGAAGCTCCGCGAAGCGGAGCTCCGTCGACTTAATCAAACAGGCGAAAGTCAAGGGGCGTACGGGCTCGTAGCCACGCTTTCACGCCTTGACTAATCGACTGATATCCGTGAGACAGCTGGAACATACACGCGACTGATTGGGCCGACGTGCCTTTTTCCCGCTAGATGTGAGTATGAGTGGTGGCAAAGAACATATTTGAGCAAATTGTCGCTCAACCTGGTTTGACTCTACACCCGACCACATGACCATCATCATAAAACTAGAAGCAGTTAAAAAGTTAATATTTTTGAAAGTAATGGATCGTGTTTTGACGGAAATTACAAACTGGGTGTCAGGGAAACAGATCGATCTTAATTAAAAGTGGAGATCGATGGATACACGTGGAAAATATAGAGAGAAAACTTTTCATCGATGTCGCAGATCTGGCGTTACATCAATACTAGATTTTGCCCGCAGCTTCGCTCCTACCTACCTACATAGGTTAGGTTAAATTAATAACAGTCCTTTTTCTGGATGAAAGATATCTTATATCCTATTCTGTACCTCTGATAACGTGTATGTGAAATTTCATGATGATCGGTCAAGAAATTACGGCGTGAAATCGTCACAAAGAAGTTCTTCGCATTTATAATATTACTTAGAATATTTTAATAAAAGCTCTGAGACTTTTTTTATGAGGGAGGTTTGGTTCAACACGTGTTTCTATTTATTATGGATACTCACTGATTTCTTGGCAACGGATTAACCGAAGTAGTTACCTCTTTATTTTTTTAA
Organism: Catocala fraxini; assembly: GCA_930367265.1. Classification (NCBI taxonomy): domain Eukaryota; kingdom Metazoa; phylum Arthropoda; class Insecta; order Lepidoptera; family Erebidae; genus Catocala; species Catocala fraxini. Next base: position 22,278,714 of record OV884038.1, read on the forward strand.
AGAATATTACACTAGTAATCATTCCTGTACCACAGGGGACTTTATTAACATTCAAACTTTTGGTGTATCTTAGGGCAAGACGCGTTACGCGTTCTCGTCCAACGTCTTTTCTGTTTGAAAAGACGTTGGACGAGAACGCGTTGCAAATGCGGCGCCCCTCCAATCAATTTTCATACAAAATGTTCATTTCTATATGCGTCGTGTCCGCGTCTCGCCCGCGCCCTGTCCGTGCTCTGTCAAAAAATGATTTTGTTATTAGCGTTGCGAGCCGGCCACGTCACGCGTCGCCGGCGCAAGGTTTGACAGTCGGTCAACTGACTCTGAACTAGGATTGCAAGGAGACGAAAATATCGATATAAAAATCGAAATTTATATCGCAGGCCTGAAAATATCGAGGATCTGAACATACTAACCCTACTATTTTCTGTGGAAAGAACTATTCTGAAAGAAGGAACAAATACAAAGAACACCATAGACAAAAATCGAATATGAAATCTCAATATAAGCAATTGTTACCAAATATTATATTAAATATTTTGATATCGATATTTAATTTCTTGTCGATATGATAATACCGTATTGATGATGGTTAGATATCGATATTTTAGAGTCGATATTATTGAATATTCGATATATTGTTCGATATCAATATTTAATTTCTTGTTGATATGATAATATCGTATCGATGATGGTTAGATATCGATAAAAATATCGATATTTTAGGGTCGATATTATCGAATATTCGATATATCGTTCAATATCGATATTTTAGGGTCGATATTATCGATATTATCGAATTTTCTATATGTATATCGTTGCATCGCTACTCTGAACGCGACGCTTATGCTAATTTTACTCCACGCATGTACGACTACCCTCGCTTTATAAAAGCAATCGTAAAAAGAACTTACTGTTTTTTCCTATCCTGTGCTTTCTATTTTCTATTCGACTTTGTCTGACTGTGGCTTTCTTGTGCTCTGTGCTGTGCTAGATTTACTAGTGTCTGTGCAATAAACTGTTATTATATAAAGGTTGCTGTCTTCTACTTCGTGCTTGCTACGAGTCCTGCTTACAGTAAGTCAGAACATTCCACATACTAAATACGACCAAATTATATTTAAATACTGACTGCCATATTCATAAAACGTTATAAGTAAATATTCTAAAAGTATTGTTAGCTTACCTAATAACAATGCTATATATTACAAAGTTTAAAAAAAAAAATGCATAAAGTACTTTTACACTGCCTTTAGCATATAGCAATACTGAGTATTTTAACATGTAGTATAGTAGATATATTTGTAGTCAGTATTTAAATGTTTGCAGGTTATATTATGTCTGTATATCATTGTTTACGTCTGTCAATAAATAAAAATTTATAAACAAAATGATATAACATCAAAGAAATTGTGCGGATGACATAAAAGTTTTCTTATTAATTAAAAACAACCAGAAAGCATAATATCCCAAAGACGAGAAAGCATTTTTTTTAATGAATGTGGAAATTATCTTTCCTACGGCAAGACAACATTTCTTAGAAAAAATACATTACACGACCGAAATTAATTGCTTTAAGAGCCTCAAACTAGGGGCCACCGTATAATTCAAAGTTTGTCATAAATATAGCAAACAAAATACAAATATCACTTACAGCAAATAAAGTGAAACAGAATCAGAATTAACAGTTTCATTGAAAACAGGAACGATCAAAGTTCAACAAAGTTTCGATTCAAATGTTATTTGAGTAAAACAATCTTGAACTGTAATTCCACTGAAGTGGTGAAACTCTGTAAAGGTGATGTCATTCTATCGGCAGAATATTATAGCTTGTATATATTATATTAGATTTTACCTGTGGCTTTGCTCGCGTAAATGTAGGCTAGGTTAGCTAACAGTACTTTTCTAAACTGAAGGTATCCTTTTGTAGGCTTAGCTGTTAGCTTAGCTGTAGCTTAGCATTTTTGAAGGCTTTTGTATTTCCCTTGCAACGTGTATGCAAAATTTCATGATGATCGGCGTAAAAAACAAAACAAACGAATTCACATTCGCATTATAAAGTTAGGATTATAGCAATAATTTGTAACTTAGTAGCTTAAAAATGTATCTGATATCAGAAACAGAAGGGTAAAACACCACGCACCATATCCAATTACATTCCATCCATAAACAAACGAATAGCAACTATTCATCACGTTGTCGTGTTCTATTTTCAAATTGTCATCTATGATAAAATTGATGCCGTGAAGACAACATTATTTTTTATGTTTAGTTAGTAGTTTGTTTCGTCACGTTCGTTTTGACTATGTTATATACCTAGTAACTAGTATTAACACATAACGTGTCATTGTGGTGATATTTTCCGAAGCTATATTCTCAGGTAATTTGATTAAGATTCTTTGTATTTTTGCCTGTAATAAGTGATGGAAATAGAATGAACATTAATTGGTGTTACGCCTGCGCATCAGTTTATGTTGCCACAAATAAGCGCCGTTGGACATATTGTTGAACTCATTTCATGCAGTAGTTTCTATTACTGGATTTTAGTTCTAATTGCTTTGTAACTAACGGTGGGCTTTAAGTCCATAACAAAGAATTCAGGCGCGCATTAAGATACTTTATTTTGAGGATAAAATAAATATAGCTTATTCGTTAAATATATTTTCGCATGAAGGTGTATCACCGGTATTATATGGTATCCGCCAAAGTTTCCAGTGTTTCAGCGACACACAAATGAGTTTACGGATTTTTTTACAGAAATAAAACATTGTTTCGCGGAGACCGTCAAATGTTGACTTTTTATTTTTACGGAATTAAATTACACAGCGGTGCCATTAAAAAGTGTTTATTTGTACTTAAAACTAACTTTCCGTTTGATTTTTGTAAACCAGAATATTACTTGAAGTTTAAATTATATTTTATTTTACTTTATGTTTTCTGGGCTGAAGGTTGTATAGCTTTTGCTTTTACTAAACTCCGAGTGTGTTGGTGAAATTGTAACAATGCCATCTAGTGACATTTTTACGATGAAATATAGTATCGGTAATGTTATACGCGTTTTGTCGCGTTGTTTATTCTTAAACACTTCTATTACATAATTTTGAAACTATGCTGTGTATGAAACTGTGTGCAGGCAATGCTATATTTAAAATAAGAATATGAGAGCTTAAGCTTTAGAAGGAAACTTAATCTTAAACATTTTAAACCAATTAACTTGATCTTAATCTGTGACGTATGTTCATCAGCGTATTAGAAATCCTTTCTTTAAAACAGTTTACATGTATGACTCTGTCTTATATTGTACGTAATTATGTTTTGTGGTTTTATGTTTATAGCTCATCATGAAAAGACATAGTTTTAGCAATATAGATCGCAAATTCCGCCCACTAATTTGATTGAGTAAAGCTGAGATTTATTATTAGTAGATTTTTAAACTGTCCGCGTAATCACGTCGAGATATAATGATGAAAAATTAAATAAAGTAACATCTAAAATATGCTAATTATATTGAATTTGCTTTCTTTAATGTGGAAGGGCAATATTGCGAGGTAATCTTCGTATCTGAGAGTTCTCCGTAACGCCTTCGATTATGTGTGAAGTGTGCCAATCCGCACTCGGCAACACAAAACACACCTTAAGACTGCGCTGAGCGTAAGACAGATAATGACAGAGCTCGTGCGGCGCATATTCAAATCGGCGCTAGTGCTTTTTTGATAAATATGTATCTTTATTGTCAACCAATAACTTAAATATTTGGGACAGACAAATTGTAATATAACTATTTATGTTTCGTTTAAGCTGTAAAATAGAATGGATTTTTACTGTTGTAATCTAAAAATCACGTAACACGAGCATACGTTTTTGCAAATTTACGTAATTTTGTAAGCGAAAATATTAATTATTTTAAGTTTTTTACACGGAGTAATTGTGAACACATTCATTGTTATGGTAAATGTATATTTTATATTTGTATTAAACAAAAAGTGTTTATTTTATTCACTTAACTGTGCCCGCCTGGTTTGGCACATTTCGCTCGGCACAGTCTTAAACACCAAAGATAATTTACAAAAAAAACCAAACCAAACAATCAACAATGAATTTTAATAACCTACACTACATATACCAATCGTTACATCCCCTAGACACTACTCTACCAAAAGCCTTTGAATAAATAATGAACCCACTTCATTATAATTTTACATCGCTTCACATCTCTTTCCCTCATAAACAATAAGAGAGAGAGCACACAAACACCTGAACAGTACCTACTGGAACAGTTTATACCGGCTATATCTTAAAGAGAAAGCCTTAATCAAAGGGACTGTATTAACGGTTTATAGGAGGGCCGATTCTTTTATTAGCCCTTTAGATCCGTGATAGCTTCATGAGATCAGATGATGAATGGCAGTTCCATTTGGCTTAATTAAGGTCTACAAAGCTAGGTTAATATTGGCAAATAGAAATTGAATATGTTTGTATTGACTTGCCGGGTCAAAGAGATATTTTATGGTACGATGATCTCATCATCATTATGAGGCAATGTGGGGCTTATATCGTGTGTACAAACTATTTGGTGTATTGCCTCAACCAATATTGACGGTGGAGTAATTGCTTTTCAATTTTACTTTTAGGTTTGCGTTTAGTTGCGTTACTCTATAATGTGAAATAACACTACCAAATATTACGTTTCTAATAATTGCTATTTTGGTGCAATGGTAGCAGATGCGAGTGATGTGCTCATGTGATCTATGCCCGGATCAGGTATAAATTTGTTAGATGTTTCTGTTCAGTTGTTTTTAGTCTCAGCACCGAGTCAGGCTCTGCATAGCACAGTCATTTGGTCCGAAATAAAGGTGTTACCTGGAAAGTTTTCCGGGAGTTTTGTAAATTGGTAGTTTTATAGACTTCGATGTGCTCTTTCTGAATGTCAATTTTGCCACAATCTGGCGGCACTGGGCATACTATAGTTATTTTACGTAAATATATGATCGAGTTGGTAAAGATTAATAAAAGTTTACGGTGCTTGTACGCCAAAAGTATAGATTTTACATGTATAATGTTATAACATTGTAGAAATTTTTCTCTAGTTTAATTTTGTGAAACATGTTTTTTATCGTAAAATGAGTTGGAAAGGAGATATTGTCAAAAAACTGCTATCAGGCGCCATTTTTTCAATATGGCGGCGCAAGCGGCAAATTTCCGAGGTGACAAAACTGACATTCGGAAAGAGCACATCGAAATCTATAAAACTACCAATTTCCAAAAGTCCCGGAAAACTTTCCAGGTGAAACTACCTCATGACTGTACTAGTACCCAGAAGACAGCATGAGGCTCGCTCTCTATTATATGAGATCTATAATGATATTTAGCAAAATATGGGGGCAATACATTTCCACATATCTCTACACAATATAAGCGTGAGACTTTATGTACATGTATATAAATAAAACCGTAACAAAATCCTTAACAATTTGTTGTAGTTCAATATTGTGTTACATATTCTATTCTATTCTATTCTATCACGTACACACAACACCATCTAGCCCAAAGGCCCAAACTAGCAGAGCTTGTACTACGGGTACTAGACAATGGATAAACATACATATATACTTATTTTAGTAAATACATACATATTATACATAAAAACACCCAGACCAAGACAAACATCCATGTTCATGCACACAAATGTTTGACTTGTGTGGGAATCGAACTCGCGACCACGGGCGTGGCAGTTGGTTACACTAACCACTACGCCATCGGGGCCGATTATATGCTTTCTAGATCAATGTTTTATCGATTTTATTTGGAGGTAGTCATGGCTTAAGTTGTCACCTCACCTCACCACCGTTAATGCGCTTAGTGTTGTCAGCTCGATGTCTTACATCAAAAAAGATGTTTCTAAAAGATTAATAAAATCGTTCTGAGTTGAGTGTTTTTTGTGTTTGCTGTTGCAATATTTGTAAAGTCTGCCGCGACATAGCGCCCGTCCCCTAATAGGAATAAGAATAATCATATTTTTGAGAAATAAGATAATAGAACAACTTTCATTACTACATTCTTCTTTATTCTTGTAATATTTTTTTTATGAAATCACACCGTCATTATTTTCTTTAAAGGCAACACTAATACACGTTTTTAATTACAAATTTGCACTCTAATGAATGTCCTATTTAAACAAAACAAAGGATTTGCATGAAGTACTAAACAAAAGCGCTAATGGTCTGTAAATAGTATGAAATGGGCAGTTCACGTGCATTCATACGTCAAATTAAATCCGATTTAGATTTCACATCGCTATTGTTCGTTTAGTATGTTTTAATGAGTTATGACATTAGAATGGAAATGCTATGTATTCTATATACATAATTAGGCGGTTAGTAATCAGAGGATTGGCGGGATTTATTTAAAAATATAACGCAAAAATATAAACGGCATAGACTTTTTAAGATGAGCATGACACTACGTACTTATATCACGGTAACGTAAAATTTTTATGATCTGAGAATTCAATTTAGATTCCAACGATTAGTATTTGGGCATACTAGGTACCGAGACATTAAATTTTCTAAGGCTATTAATTTTCTAAATCGAGTAAATTAACAAACAATTATACAACTTACTGCCTTATCTTGAGGATCCAACCTATTGCATTCAATGTAGCCATCCATTTCTTTTTTGAAAACACCGTACGTACCGTACCATACTTGATTCCAAGGCAACTCTGATCTTGCTTGCTTTAATAGGGAAGGAAAATATAGCGACAAAAACCTGCATGTATTTTTTTAGAGTTCTTCTTTGTGTTCTCGTAGATATGTGATGTCTGCCAACCCGGACTGGACTCGCGTGTCGCGTGGTAGATTTATCATGGCGTTACTCTTCTCACACTGAGAAGAAGCTCATGCCTAGCAATGGACCAGTTTATATTAGGATCATATTATATTACTAGCAATTTGTAGTAATCATAATCCCTCCAGCTAGAATGTCGTATGTCTTATTCATTGGACTACCGCCGCGTCTCCTGTCAGTTCAATCATAATACACGAGCTAATGACACAAATTGCCACTCTATAGATAGTTAAGTTCAGGTCCTACGTAATTACACAAAATACGTTCAACCCAGAACGATTACAGATCAATTTGGGAGAAAGGCGTGATTGAATTTCCAACGACTTGATCCGAGATAGCTGTGAGGTCGTGTTTATGTATAAGTCCTTTTTTATTCGCGCTATGTTTTTCCGCATCTGTTTTAACTTAATTTGTGGCAATTAGGCAATTATTTACCAGTTTCAGTTTAAAGTATCAAGCTGCAAGCAAATTGCATGATCAAATTATATATTAAAATAAAAGCACATTTTAAAATAAAACATGGTTGTAATCTAATGTGTAAGGCATTGGGCTTACGATTGAGAGGTCGAGGAATAGGCTATAAGGTGAACTTACTTTTATCTTAGTTGAAATGGTCAATAAAGTCTTTCAGATTTCGGTCACGGCGGCCAATCTTAACGAAGATTGTTATCAGCGCACAAGCTATTATAGTGTATAAGTGCGCGAGCAAATACAAGTGTACCTTTACATTCTAACTCTCGTAATTTGTGGGACGACAATCCAATACGATCGGGAAAAGACCAAGCGCTGGCTTTGCATTCTATCCGGGGCTAGGGAGTGTATAACACCGCCAACTGTCTAGCGACGAGCTGCCATTAAGAATATACTATCACTCAGTATGCCATCGGTCTTACCTCAGATTCCTACTTTAAAAAAGCTAGCACAATATTCAATAAGGTCGCCTTATCTTTGTAGACATTGGCATATAATTTATATAAAAAGCTTATTCAAAAGTCACCCTTAGCACTTACATAACCCATTTATTACTAAGTAAATAAAGGTAGCGTACTGTAAGGAGGACCGTCTTACACATTCACATCACGTTTCGCCCCACCTAACCGTTCTATTGGGTCAATATCAACCATTTCTTACTAAATAAACTGTTTACTGGGTCAATTTGGGGCAAAGGTAAAAGTCAATTCATTAAAGAAGGGGAAGAATAATGGAATTTAGATATGTGTGTAATATTTGGATTACTAAAAAGCTCAATTTGATAGGCAAATTGTCTATCAACAAGGTTAAGCAATCAGATCAGATCATTCAGTTATTTTTGATGGATGTCTGATAGTTTTACAATATTTAAAACGTCATCAGCAGCGATAGCTTAGTGGAAAACCGTTGGACTGCCACGCAGAGGTCTTGAGTTCGAACCCAAGGCGCGCATCTCTGACTTTTCGAAGTTATATGCGTATTAATTAGTTAATTATCGCTTGCTTTAGCGGCAAAGGAAAACATCGTGAGGAAACCTGCATGTCTGAGAGTTCTCCATAATGTTCTCAAAGATATGTGAAGTCTACAAACCCGCACTAGGCCAGCGTTGTGGACTATGGCCTAACCCTTCTCACAATGAGAAGAGGCCCGTACCCAGGAGTGGAAAATGTGAATGTGGAAACATAAAAAAAAATAGCAATTAGGTATATAATACAGATTTGGAAAAAGACGAAAAAACGCAATGATTGAGTATTATTGGGAATGATAAAATTAATACTTACCTACATAATATTTAAACATAGTCTATCGGCTATATTTCCAAAAATAGGCAGTAGTGTATTAGACTTACATTTCACCATCTATACTTAGGTCTTACGTAATAAAAGGCGCGCATTATTGCTGCTAAAAAATCTCAACAGCATATAGATACTTAACGGCCACAGAGTCTATATCTGGTAAGGATCTACATATATGCCACTGAGATTTTTTTTAAGATACGCACTGACACATATTCCAGTATTACAGTACATACATATATACTACCAAGATACACTAGTATCTTGTGGTTATCTAGTACATAGTCTACCTTTGTGTCAAGTTTCAAATCCGTTGAACAGTTTACACGTGAATTTGTAACAAAAATTTTAACGTCTTCATAAACTTTTATATTAATATTAGCAGTACAATTTCCAGAAATACGTAAATGTTAATCAGATATTCTCAGAGTCATTTAAATATGCCAACACGTCTACGTTATAAATAGCTTATTTAGCTGTAAAGCATTTTTCATTATTCCCATATCAAAGTTTCATAAAGCGGTCTGATGGTAAGTAGCCGTCTAGCGAGCTTTTAAGTTAAAAGCTTTCTGGGGCCATTTCCGACACCTGGGCGCTTTAACACCTACTTACTGTGTGGCATGCGTGCTGCGTTCTGATGTTACGAATAATGGCTCTATCTGTTAATATATTACCTTTTGCATAGAATGAGAGTGAGCAGAGATCTTTTAGAGTCAAGTGCATTAATACGTTGATATCATTTCATTAAGTAAAATATTTTATGTACATAAAATATTTTCGTTTTACTTTTAAGGAGTTGTTTAATTTTTGAGCCTGCCTTTGTGGCTCAGTGGTGTAGCGGTAATATATGCGAATGCTGTTCATGAGGTCTCAGGTTAGACTCCCGGGTTGGGCCAAGTGCTATTTGTTTTTCTGTCTACAAATTCTTAGCAGCTGCGTGGAATATGTATCTGTCCCCGGTAATCGGGAATAGGCTTCTCCGATTACGTGGGACATGAAACCATGGCTGGCAAAATGTGGATGTTATATATGACCACCCCGGTGGCGTAGTGGTTAGTGTAACTGACTGCCACGCCTGAGGTCGCGGGTTCGATTCCCGTACAAGTCAAACATTTGTATGCATGAACATGGATGTTTGTCTTGGTCTGGGTGTTTCTATGTATAATAAAAATATATGTATGTTTATCCATTGTCTAGTACCCATAGTACAAGCTCTGCTTAGTTTGGGCTAGATGGTGTTGTGTGTATGTGATAGAATATTACTATTATTTGTTTCTCTTTCACAAGTATTTCCCTAATACGTTAGGAAAATACCCGGCCCTTTGGGAGACTTACACGGAGACATGGGTCCAACGTGAAGAGGCCCTTCGAGAGTTTTAATCAAAGGTGGAATGGAACACCTACAGCGGCACTAGCCGCAGCAGGCGTAGGACTATTGCTACGTATGGATTCTAATATATGGGCTATGGGTATGGGTGTTTGATGGATTGGTATATTGGTAACGATGGATGATAAAGCGGCGTCTGCCCTGAATACTCTAATAGCATCAATCGAATGACAGATGGTGACTCGCCAACTTACTGGATGGGCCCTCTAAATAGCCACCATAGACATACAAGCCAGCAGCAGAGGGCAACACCGGTGCGAGCGGCTAGGGGTGTCGAGCGGTGCGGCGCCGGTTTCACCATCACAGGTCTCGTGATAACGGAGACCTGAAGCGGGTTTTCCCGTAGTTATGCCCTTGAAAATGACACTTTCACCCATCCCTCTGACCGGCCGACCAAGGCAAGCCAGAGTTGAGGGTCCTACGGGTGCTCTTGAAGTTCCACCCCAGCCAGTAGCCAACCAGTAATGGCAAGCCGGGGACGAGGCCCTAACTGACTCTCCGAGGCATTCAAGACCGCAGTGTCGCCACTCACATTCAGCTCACCACAAGCTGCCCTGCGGTTTGTGCGCTTTTATTTAACCTGATGATACATTTTTTGTTTATATCACAAGGCGAAGGTGGTAGTTTAAAAGCTAGTGTACTGTGTTCCCCGGTATCGCGTTAGTCTCATGAGGAGATAACGACTGTCCCAGAGGAGTTTATTATTATTATTATCCCTGCTTATACTTTTGGTGATTTAGGCATAAGATGGAAAGATGTTAACGAACTCAAATGTGCATCCACATTTCATTACTTATATTTTAAGCCCTATTTTAAAATACAAAAAAGGCCCAAACTCGGAACGATTATGATTTGTTGACAAATTCTTGTTCATTGTGCTAACAGCAAGGTAACCACTAAAATTATTTCCTCATCGGCGCAATCGTAGTATCTTCCGATACCATTATTTACAGTATCAGCAGAAACTATGGCAAACTAATTAAAATTCATGCAAGCAGGTAGTCTTAATTGAAAGCTAAGAAAACTATGCAAAGATTGCAAAATCACGCTGGGAAAGCCAACACTATTTCCATCTCACCGCAGAAAAGGAGCATCGTTATTTTTATGATAAGTTCAGCAATCTACAGTTTATGCTAGCATTTTCTTATAAAGTATTAGTTTATACCCATGGCTTTGACCGTAGTAATCCCATAGGAACTCATACCGGGATAAAAATCATCGTATACTATATTATTCCAGGACATAAGTTACCTATATGCCAAGTATCATCCGAATCTATTCCACGACTTGCGCGTCATTGAGTTGCGAAAATCACAAATCTTTTCTATTTGTAATACTAGTAAGATCATTTGCCAACCAAACTTCGGTAAATATGGAAATAAATTTCCAATAACATTTTATTCGACTCGGGTATCAAACTCCAGGCCTCGTTTTGCTAGTGTTACTTTTATTATCCATTGGACCAAGAAGACAATCAAATAAAACAATAAAATACGATTATCATTCTAGTTACATACGTAGCCTTTTTTCATAACCATATACAGGCGTGAGAATATGCAAATGTATTAGCAGAATCTTTAAAAAGTCAGCCTGATTCTCATTTAGTACCATGTGTCTATCACAGAGGATAATCTGAGTATCCTTTATTTTTTGTTCGACGTCGACTATTATAGACGACGTAATGTTATACTTTAGTAACGTTTGGCTTAGGAGATTGCGTGTTACGAGGAAAGTGGTTTGAAAACACGTACATAATGATGGCACTTAAGGCGAGAACGTAAGTTGTGATCATTTTGGATCATTGGATGTTTGTCTCGGTCTGGGTGTTTCTATGTATAATATGTATGTATTTACAAAAAAAAAAAGTATATATGTATGTTTATCCATTGTCTAGTACCCATAGTACAAGCTCTGCTTAGTTTGGGCTAGATGGTGTTGTGTGTATGTGGTAGAATATAATATTATTATTTACAACAGCTGCTGCAAAACTGTTTATTTTACTGCTTGGTTGGCCGAATTATTTTGTGGTCATCTCGCTAACTAGAGTAGTTACATAGAAACTATTTCTCCAGTGTTTGTGATACAACGAAAATAGAAAATAAATACACGGCCTTCCTAATGGAATAGGCAGTTACAGTAAACTATGCACCCTTGCAAAACCACGAGCATCCTTTAAAAATAGAGTATTTATGATACCAGTTAAAGGGATATATGATTTATGGTCCTCTAAGTGCAGCACACCGTCTACTTAAAAGCCTGGAAACACATGTACCGCAACACAGACCTTTTGTGTTACATTTCTGCCATACATGCTGTTTTGATCTTTTTCCGGATGGAGTGACCTTCTGTTTGTTTTCTACGCAACTCTTTTTTGGAGAGTTGGTACCACAAGGGATATTTCAAGTGTTGTAGTCGGTTACAGGCTACGGTAACCAAATGTAAAAGGTTTGACACTGGGTAAGTAATTGTTTGTTACAACAAAAATATCCTGCATATTTGATGTGTGTTTAACAAACAATGGCTTATGTCACCAAATCGTCAAAGGACCGAACTCCATTCAATTCAAACAAAGCTTCCATATATTTATAATGATTTGTCCAACGAAGAGACAAGCGTCAATGAAATTGCGTTACGGAAGGCGGGATTCATTCTTTGTATTCGGTTCGTCTTCAAGATTGTGTTCCCCTGAGACTTGTATATCACAATCTCCAGCCTCTCTACCAACTTTGCAAAATCGGTTAAATAGTTTCAGGGACAAAGAAAAGCTGACACACACTGGAAAGAAAAACTTATTTACTTGTGTGATATTCGAATGGTTTATGCATGTGTGGACGAATTTCAAGTGTGCCAGAAGTTTGTTTGCGTTTGATCGTACTGACCAAGCTTCCTTTTGCATTAGTGGAGTTATTTTTTAAGTGTAAACAAACGGCTTAGCTCTCCACCATAGAAGTATTAGTCATGAAAGTTGTCATTATTTATTTATTTGGATTATCAACTAATGATACACATTTCTTACATCTAAATAATAATTAACAGACATGCCTTGTGTTGTTTCCTTTACTTACAGGCAACCAAACCTAACAAAAATAAAACCATCGACTCAATAAAAAACTCTAAATACATAAAAATTAATAAAAACGTTAAAATAAAAATTCAAAGCTAGCCTATCATAGGTATCATAATTACCGAAACCTGGAATTCAAGTATTTAGTGTTTTTCCTTAAGTCTTAACTATCTCATTAAGTATTCGGCCCATCACATCAGCAAGCAGTTATACCAGCAACCGGATTATGACACTAAATACTATGCCTTCCTGGTTTTTAAACTCGTCAAGATATTCTTAAATGAAGCTCGTCATAATTTATACACACTAGTAAACCTTCAAATGAACCGTTCATGTCACTCTTAGAACATCCTTATCAGACTACCGGCACGAAAACTGGACAGTGACATCATTATTCAAGAGATAACGCACTGTTAAAATTCAAAGATTGAAGTTACCACACGATGCGGCGAAGTACGTAAAAAGAACTTTTTACGTGGAAGGAAGTTTGAAATACAATGAACCTCTGTAGTCTTTTATTTGTGTAAGTTTTGAAGTGAACTTTATGCTGCAGTATAACCCGACGGCTTTTTAAATGAGATCTAAAATGAGCATAATAACCACGGTAGGTAGCGGCTTGGCAGTTCATAACTAGTTATTAATAAATCTATTTATATAAAACTCTTCCGTTACTGAGTGACTGACAGACAACGCACAGCCGAAACTACTGAACGCAAGAAGCTGAAATTTGGCATGTATGTTCCTTGAAGAATGTAGGGGAGCATTAAGAGAGGATTTTTGAAAATTCCACCCTAAAGGGGGTGAAAGGGGTGAAACCCGATTTTTTTACACGGGGACGGGACTTACGCGGGTGAAACCGCGGGAAAACTACTAGTTATTTATAAAATTCTTACTAATATTATAAATTCGTATGTGACATTGTTTGTTTGTACCGCTTTCGTGCCTTTAACTAAATGATCGACCATCGTAAAATTTCGCATTATACACATTGTCAGGTGTACAGAAAGGAACATAGTAATTTCATTCAGAATAAAAGTACTGTTTACCAGGAATGTAGGAATGTATGAATTTCTCATTCACAAAGTCAACATTAATACGAATGAATCCGCATACAAAATCTAGTTAATGCACAACAGTAAACAACGTTCTTGATATTGTTTTGAACACTAATATGTTAAAGTAAGATTCAGTTATAGTAGCACATTCAGATGAATCGAACGCAACATTCCGTAGGTTAAATAAAATGCAGAAATTTTTATATTGCAAACAATACCCATTGAATCGTCATAAAATGTACACATTAAAAAAGTACAATCAACAAAAACACACAAAAGGATCACGTTCTATTGTTGTGTATGTGTACAAAACGATCAGTCGCTAATAGGTCTCTCAATTATTGCTGCCTTTATACGTATTTTGATCCTTTGGTATCATGTTTTGCCAGTACACGAAATCCTAAGGCTATGGACAGTAAATGACATTTGGCCTACTTAAATGTCAATGTATTGATTCAAATGTCACAGAAGCAAGTTATGACATTGATTCAAATGTTGACATGATACATTTACGTTCTTTTACTTGTAATTCTGGCAACTGAGACAGCTAAGGAATAATATAATATATATTTTTACCTTAATGTGATAGACATCAAAGTCACCCTACCGAATGAAATGAGGGAACGACCGCTTTCTGAATCAGAAAACGAGTTTGTTTTACAAACAATTTCACGAATCACAACACTTCATTGTGTTCCCTTTTATTTGGAGATGTTTTCGAAATTTCAAATAATGCCCCCTTTTAACGTTTGGCACAGGTAAAGCATTTATTTCAATTATAAAAGTTCGAATTTTGATAATCAAAAGGATTTCACTGTGCTATTATGAATTGCGGAGTATTATTTTATGCCCTTTCGTGTTCTTGTTCCATATTCTAGAATTGTATAAAAAGGCTTCAGAGAATTGGAAAAATAGGCTTCGGTACCTACTAGAAAAACAATAACCCAGTTTCAAAAAATCAATGGTATGACATTGTGTCCTTACTAATATTAAAAGTGATAACGTGTGGTTTTTGTCGTTTTACAAGCGGCTACTGATTGAGTAATTTTTTTGCTTTTGTAATTCTTGGGAACTCACCCATAAATCATCTATATTTAAATGTAATATGCCATCTAGGTATGTCATGAAGTAGATGTATAATTTTGTTCTCAGATTACTTCGGTTAGATACATTATTTTTAGAATTAAGCGATCAAAGCCGCAGATAAAAACCAGAATTCTATAAAAATGCTTAATTCTATTATTAATCGTGTTTATTCTCATGGAGTAAACATTTAACGAAATAAAATTGTGGATACAGATTGAAATCGTTTCATCCCAAATAAAGGAGCCATGCAATTGCATTAGCTAAACTTTCGAGAGAAATAGTCTCAAAACCTCCGCTTCTGGTAAATTATGCCTGATTTAGTGGCTTCCTACGACTGTTAGCATATAGCGTACCTAGTATTACTACCAGCCCTACCCCTAATCTTACAAGCGTAGATCGTCTACGATAACTTACCGTTAGGCGGGTCGTATTAGTGATGTGCATTCAAATAGTATTCGAATAGAGTTGTGCTCTGGTCGATACCTAATTTGCATGGCTTAGAACGCAGCGCACGTAATTATATATAGTGTTGTCAATTCTATCAATTATTATTCGAATGCAAACGTTGATATCAGTCAAATGCGTGTCTTTACACTGTATATATGTAGATCGTCTAACGCCTATAAATCCCGAAGGGGTAGGCAGAGATAAATTACATGAACTTTTCTTTAGCTATAGTTTTAGATTACAAGTTATAGGACTTACTGTTTACCGGACATTGTTCCAGACTCATTGCTGATATTGTGAATTTCTAGACAGAAAAATTCTTCAAATCGAGATCTCATGCACAGTACTGTAGTCGCAAATACAACGGATTCACCATCAAGTCTTGCTACTTTAGTCTTCTTCTCTCTTAGCCTTTATTATTCCCAAGTCACTTGGGGTCGTCTTTTCTAGACTAACCGGATTTGACTGGATATCAGTTTTTACACGGAGCGGCTACCACCTGACCTCCGCAACCCGAAGGCTAACGATAACCTAAGGCTAGACCAGTGTCAGGATATTATAGGGCACTGACTTTCCAATAACGACTGCCATAGATGTTCATGGCAGTCAGGACCGACGGCTTAACGTGCTCTCCGAGGCACGGAGCAGGCGGTAATTGTCAATCAATACGCACATAATTTCGAAAAGTCATATAACTTGGTGGACGACGTCTAGACATGGGTTCGAACCCGAGACCCCCTGCATTGCAGTCTGTTTGTCTCCCTTCTGAGCTATCGCTGCTTTTTTAAGTCTTGCTACTTTAATGTTATAATAAAAATAAAGGTGAGGTTTACTGGAGTGTGATTAGGCTACGCTTGAGGTTATTATTCTGAATATCAATAACAGTTATTGGTTATTAACATTTTTACTGCACTGATGGTGAATGTATTAGTTTAAATAGTCGCTTCGCTACTGTTACACGCTGAGTGTTGTAGCTTCGATCCCTAACAGAGATGAAACAATTTGTAACTAACAGCATTTTTTCCTTACAAAACTTTTCGAAACTGGTGGTTCGGAGTCCAGGTATTCTTTGTATCCGTCGTTTGAGTGTTTGTAAAATGTCCTTGACACAATATTTAAGTCTTGTGTGGACGAAAAGTTAAATACAAATTTATCGAAGATCTCCCTGCCTAATTGAAAGAAGTTTATTACTAGTATTTAAGTAAAGGGCATGCTGGCCCAACAGACCGATTTGTGAAAGCAGCAAATGATTTTAAGTGGACCAATTGTTAAAATGTCTGAAGGATTAATAGCATGGTATTTATTACAAGTCTTAAATTATTATTTTCGTTGAGAATACTTGTAATTATTCTACTATAATTACGTTTTGTTTTGAAATGAAAGGAGCAGTTTTATCTTTATTTTTTATTATGTTGGTAGTCAAAAGCATATGTTGATACCCAATTGATTTCATAGCCTCTATCTTTCAAAATTATAATCAATGTAATATTTTTAGTACCTTGACTTAATAATATTTAATAGTTCTAGATAATAATTAGTGATTATATATTATTTTAGATCATAACTATTCTTTTTATGGTATAGTTGACAAACGAGCAGACGGATCGCCTGATGGTAAGCGATTACCGCCGCCCATGGACACCCGCAACACCAAAGGAGTCACAAATGCGTTGCCAGCCTTTTAAATTTGCCCACCAGGAGGGGAGGGCAGGTTGGGTCTCCGGTACCCTCACTCACTCGACGAAACACAACGCAAGCGCTATTTCACGCCGGTTTCCTGTGAGGCCATGGTATCATTCCAGTCGAGCCGGCCCATTCGTGCCGAAGCGTGGCTCTCCCACGGTGTAAAAATATTATTATTAAATATTTTTACAAATGTAATAAATGCGTTGTTAAAGAATATATATTTTTTCATTGCATATTATTATATATATTCCGCTGCCGTATCTGTGTCTGTCTGTATCCGTGAATACATTTATATATAAACATGTTTTTTATACTTTTTATCCAGAAATTCCCATAGTAACGGTAAGTAAAAATATTCTGACTAAACCACAGCGAAGAGTGACTGAACTTAGCTAGTATTTATATTGAGAACTGTAATTTAGCATTACGGGCACAATATCCTTTTTCTTGACTCTAAATGAAACACTTATTACACTTAAAATATCTTCTTAAGGGCGATTGCACACGACACAAGTAACTTATTTCATATGACTTATACGCCTAATTTGTACGAGCATAAAACCAGCTTTACCTCTGCTCACGTAGGTCATCGACACAATATATATATAACCATGCATATATAATATGTAACTTCAGTTATTTATCACAATATATTATATAATACACGTTAATGCTTGTTACGTGAGGGCATGATCCCTCATGTAAAAAGCAATTAGATATCAAATGTATTTTCTATTAACCTAATTTATTTTAGTTTTTTTGCTGTCCTGTATTATTCACTCAATCATTAGATGAGAATAATCTTACAAGAAAATTTGAAATATGAAGGGCCATAACTTACTAAGGTCAATAAAGTAAGACTGAACTAAGATTCATTGAGGTCGGGCTAGATTTTTGGTGGGTTAATCATGACTATAGATAACTAAATAAAAAATATACTAGTAATGATTTGATTCTAATCCGACTGCATGAGGTTTGCGCCATGGCGTAGTGACCTCATATACAACTGAGTTTAAAATGTCACTTTGCTAATGCGCCGAGTGCTGTGAGTTTGATTTATGTACAGTATATAAAAGTGTGAACATAATAATATGTAGAAGTTTTCAATTTTAAACAATAACTGATTATTTTATAATACCATTTATAGTTTTATATCAAGTGGAATATAAGATATTAAATATGTATTTCAATGTTAATGTTATTTTCAAATAATCCGTCGATTTCATTTCATTTTTCAATCGGATATGCGTGATCTGTTTGTATTTTCTTAGACAGAATCTATGAATTTACACTATACATAAATCGCGGCTGGTATTCTACTCGACACATAAAACAGTCATGATCACAACATTAAAAACCACCAGCGTTTAAAATTCGGATTACATTGCAGTTTTTACTTTTTCCTCGCCCGTTTTTACCACTGTCAGCATACATCGTCACAAAAATGCTCGCAAAGAAAGATTACAAACGTTCCACAGAACAAGTAAGTTTTGTGTAAGTTAAGTAACTATATATGGAAATTAACAACTTTTTACAAATTCTATCGCAGTTTCCTTAAAGTCTTCCTATGATTTGCTGGAACGTTACCAATATTTCGGAAAAAGCGTGAATCAAAATAGTTTAATAATTTTTATAATAATATGCTTTAGTTGGCAGTAGTTTAAACGTTTTATAAAATTATCTAAATATGTATTCAAATAAACTGCGATGAAATTCGAATAAAATAGTTTAATTTTAATTTATAAGTTTTATAACATTCGCATGAACGTAAGGTAAAATTATGTAACTCCATCTATCTATGTTAACAGTTCTCTTTAACCACATTATTTCTCACTTCGTAAATCTTAAGCAATAAAATGACACTGAAAACGTCAAGTTTTAACCGCTTTGAGACGTTTAGGCGTTCCGCGGCCGACAGTATTCTTCCAGTGGACAGAAAAGTCCTATTCTGTCCGTTGTCATTCGCGGCTGGCCGCGGGTACGGTCGGCTCGGTTAGCGCGGCCGCCGTTTGTTTCGATGGCCAACGTCCACCAGGATCAGCTTGACACTAAATGACTTTCTGTCTTGTCCTCCGTGTGCGTTGTTGCGTATTATGATTTCCTATACTATCTAATATAACAAAGCTCAAGAGTTTATTTTTATTGTTTGAATGCGGTAACCTCTGAAACTACGATTCTGATTTCAAAAAACCATTTTGCCTTTCATATGAATTTTTAACGAAGGTAATTACGCCATGAAACATTATGCTATGGTCTATGGAAGCAGAGTAATAATCATAAATGAGGATAAAATCAGGCGAGATAGTCAGTGTTCTATAAAACCAGTCAGACTTCCTTAGCCTGGCATACTCTGACCTACAACCCATTTGGCAACATTTTTTATTCTACATAATATTTTCTCCTGTTAACGTTGTTTTCCACCGAATAAATTATTTCTTCCATTCTTTCTTTCTATAATGCTGGTCAAATTGAGCAGACCATCGCTGTCCGTTGTCTGCGGAACGCCTTATCCGTTTTGAGTCGTTAAACGAACTCATTCAATCGTGTGGCGGGTCGCGTACAATCCTGATATGGGACGGACTATCGCCTCCCCATAACATTTCATAGGGACCACTCCAAATTCTATATTTTCCGGCTGACGTAGTACTTTTATTAAATGGAATCAACCATTTGACGTTAAAGATGCTTACGTATAGACAGTGGAATGCTTTTAGGATTTTATCTGTCCGCTTTTATGGCAGATATTATGAATAGAAAGAGAATTTATATTTATGCTTGCATCCTACACAAACAGTGTATTATTAGGCACAGTTAATAGTAATGCTTTTAAAGTATAAAATGAATTATATAAAATTTTCGCCGACTACTTTTGTTATCATAATGGCAGCAAAGATAGCTTGTAACCAGCCAAGTGGTTAGTAATAATAATAATAATAATATTCTACCACATACACACAACACCATCTAGCCCAAACTAAACAGAGCTTTTGCTATGGGTACTAGACAATGGATAAACATACATAAAAAAATTTTTTTTTGTAAATACCTCCATATTATACATAGAAACACCCAGTCCAAGACAAACATCCATGTTCATGCACACAAATGTTTGACTTGTGCAGGAATCGAACCCGCAACCTCAGGCGTGGCAGTCGGTTACACTAACCACTACGTCATCGAGGCCGACTAGTGGTTACCGTAGCCCTATGAATCTTTGTCAAAGTGATATCAATCGTTTTTTGATGGCAGGTAAGTGAGCCAGCGCACCTCCTACTTACTGTATGAAGTAAGTAGGAGGTGCACAGACGGGGAAGACTAACAGACTGCAATGTAGAGGGTCTCGGGTTCGAACCCACGTCACGCACCTCTGACTTTCGGAAGCTATATGACTTTTCGAAATTATGTGCGTATTGATTGACAATTATCGCCTGCTCCGTGCCTCGGAGAGCACGTTAAGCCGTCGGTCCCGGCTGCCATGAACATCTATGGCAGTCGTTATTGGGAGAGTGTCGACATAAAAGATCCCACTGGGTCGAAGTGTCGCCGGTCTGCACTGACTAGCACCGACATAAGATACATACTGTATGAAGAAGTCTAAGCTTCTGTTCTAGTTTGTCTGTAAATGTATTACTACTCTTCATCTATACTTCTGTAAGTTGGTATTGTACCATTACGTAGAAACGATATTTATAAACAATCGAAAACGATGAAATTTATAAACTATCTATTCATATGTAAATTATAACAAATAATACCAGCCCTGTGTTAAACTGTCCCACTGCTGGGCACGGGCCTATTCTCAGTGTGAGAAGGGTTAGGCCTTAGTCCACCAAGCTGGCCCAGTGTGGGTTGGCAGACTTCAGATATCTTCAAGAACATCATAGAGAACTCTCAGATATGTAGATTTCCTCACGATGGTTACCTCTACCGTTAAAGTTAGCGATCGATAAAATATTTAATACGCACATAACTTCGAAAAGTCAGAGATGCGCGCTTTGCGGATCAAACTCGAGACCTCTACGTGGCAGTCCAACGGTCCACTACGCTATCGCTGCTATCATATAATTATAAATAATTGTAATTATAACAAAGGAAAAAGACAATCCATGAAGCAGATTTTAAACCAAAGACCTTGGCTAATCACTTTTATTTCTGTTATAATTTACATTCTGCCTTAAAATACTTACAAAACAAATCTAAATTTTACTAGAAACGATTCATAATATGTTTAATAAATAATTATTAAAATATTGAAACAAAAACAACATACCATGATTTCAATATGGACTTAAAACATATCTAATTAGATTTAAAACGAAATATGATTAAAATTAATTGCGTAATTTGTAGATTGAAATTGTTTTCTTGTTCGTTTGGTACGAGAAAACAATTTCAATCTTGTAATACGTTAATGTCTAAGCGATTAATATAAAAGTGGTCAATTATATATTTTTATTAGGTTTACATGGATAAAATAAAACTATAATCCGTTCAACAAAGCTCATAAAAAGTTTTAGGTAACTATAACCACAACAAAACACATTAAAAGTTGTTTTACGTCAAAATAACAGCCTAGATAAACAGATGGAAACAAAACCACTTCTACTGAAAACTAGTTCCAAATCTAATTTTTGTATGTACGATACCAAGAATTGGGTTAGACTTTTCTAAATGCTCACAGATGAGTACGTAATTATATATAACTAGATTTTGCCCGCGGCTTCGCTTGCATAATGTAGATTTATGTTAAGGTAGATTTTTAGTAGCCTATATGTTATTGTTATATAGAAACAATAGTACTCTAAAGTTTCATCAAAATCCATTCAACATTTTTTGTATGACAGATTACGCTTTCATACAAAAATTTTTGAATCTGATGATGTTTGTTACCAAACATCCATCCATCCATCCATCCTCACAAACATTCACATTTATATTATTACTAGCTGACCCGCGCGACATCGTCTACTTCACATAAGAGAATTTTCCCCGTTTTTGCGACATTTTCCATTGTTGCTCCGCTAGCGTGATGTTATATAGCCTACAACCTTCCTTGATAAATGGGTTATATAACACAATTTTTTAAAAATTTATCCCTGTATTATCCTCGGATTAACGCGTTCAACTAAACAAACACTTCAGCTTTACACAAAACATTGTGTCATTTTATACAAAACTTTGTGTGATCCACAAATGGTTGTTCCGAGTCTGGGTGTTCTTTGTGCCCTTTGTTTGAATGTTTGTAAAGTCCCCCGCGTCACAGAATTCGTTTCTGGTGCGGGAGTTGTCCTTTTCAAATAAATAATACTAATAATAATAATTTATAATATTAGTATAGATATTATGTAGTAGGATTCAGGTAAGTTAAAATTGCATTCCTGTAGTGTTTAAATGCTTTCACAACATTACATATCACATGTATACACATATGTATGTGTACATGTGATATTATGTAATGTTGTGAAAGCATTTTAGAAACTAGCTATCACGCTGTGCACAACTATATTCGAATATCATTGGCTTTGGAAACGAAGTCGGCTATGGAGGTGGTCACCAAGGAAGCTAATTATACAGTATTAATTTTATGTATTGTATGCGTCCCGTGATATACAGCGCCATGTCCTATTGAGGTAGTGTTATGTCCTTTTTAATAAAGTTTTTTATTTATTTTTCCAATGGAATCGTACTCAACACTAATAAACTTATGTATGCGTGCTTATTTATATAGTTGCAACAAATATAATTATGTTTATCATTATAAGCACTATTATATATATATATAGACATCCTCGATGGCGTAGTGGTTAGTGTAACTGACTGCCACGCCTGAGGTCGCGGGTTCGATTCCCGCACAAGTCAAACATTTGTGTGCATGAACATGGATGTTTGTTTTGGTCTGGGTGTTTCCATGAATAATATGAATATATTAACAAAAAAAATAATTTTTTTAAGTATGTTTATCCATCGCCTAGTACCCATAGTACAAGCTCTGCTTAGTTTGGGCTAGATGGTGTTGTGTGTATGTGATAGAATATTATTATTATTATTATTATGTTTACAAATTAAATATTATTATAAACTATTTACATTAACTTAATCCTTACATCTTATTATAAAGAATATTTTAGAAAATTATGTACAAGGATATCAACTAAGCAAAATATTATAAATCATCGCAGGACCGCATCGCCGATAATTGGCAACATAGCCAGAAAATCATTAAAAATATTAAAAAAATTAGCAACTAGGTACTCTTGTTTACTTTATTGACGTCTTTGAAGGAGGCTATGACATTCCTAATATGTATCTAAAAATACTGTTTTACTTTAACGATGAAGGAATACATCGTTAGGAAACCTGTCTGTCTAAGAGTTCTCCATTAAGTTCTTGAAAATATGTTTAGTCTGTCATAGCGTGGATGACTATGGCCTAAACCTCCTCACACTGAGAAGAGGCCCGTGCTAGCAGTGGAACAGTTTATATACACGGCTGGTATTATTATTGCTCGTTTATTCTGAAAACGGAAGAAGCAAATCCGATTACATTCAAACTAATAGTTATGAATTCAGTTTGTTTGGAAATTTCCAGATGGATGTTGAAAGCATGCATTTAAAAATCCAACTGAACATTGACGAATGAAATACTGTTTGGCTGTTATTCAAACGTTCGGCACTCGGAGTGGCAGGTAATAGCCTACCATTTTACTTGCAGTGCCTTTGAGATACTAACAGATCTAACGTTAGCTCAATGTATGCGAAAGCAACAGGCTGACGATGAAATGTGATTCGATGTGTATCTAGACAGAAAATTGAAGCTATAACTTAAATGTTAAATCTCATTAATAATATAATTGAGTAATTATTTTAAGATTAAAAGGTGCCATAATTATTAAAATGAAAAAAAAATGATTTTTGTGATTTTACAAAAAGTTTTCATAACAGAATACACACTTTATATATTAAAACTGCCAAAACGCAAGGAACAATCCTTGGATATGGCGATGAGTAAATCGAGTGACATCATACGTTTGTAAGTGAACATTAGCGAGCAAGCAGTGATAGAAAATGTTTACTAATCTATTGACGTCATAATAAATTTAGTCAATAAAAATCGTTTACGATCACATGATTCTAACTAGAATAAATTAAGTATATTTTGAGATTTTTGCTAAAAATATTTATCATTTTTTGTATATTGGTGATGTCAATAAAGAAACCTTTATTTTCCATTCTATCAATTTATAGCCTATTGGTAGTACCTAAGCATTTCCTGAGAACTGTTGCTGAGAATTTCCATTCTCCACTTTTAAAAAAGTTTGTATCTAGGTTAATTTATACTAACACTAGGAAATAAGTTAAATTGTATTACTAACAGTCTATGGATTCATTGGTCCGAAATAAAGCAATATTATTATTATTATTATTATAACCCAACCAATTTACCTTCCATACAATATACTATGTGTCGTATAATTTATATTCTGATTCAATCGGAGCGGCAATCTAATTCAAAACATTAGTTGTATTACTAATTAGATTTTCGGCGCGTTTGTATGTTTCGCTTTGTGATTTATAGGATAAGAAATGATTGAGTATTTATAAAACCCTTATTAGGTTAAACCTGGGTCATTCCTACCTACAGATCTGTATATATAGATTCATAGAATTATAGATACGATTAAAGTTTAAGTAGATACTGCTTCCTTAACACAGCTTTAGTCAACGTAAACGGTTCGAATCCCGGGTCGCGCAAAGTGTTATTGTGTTTATCCGTAACGAAATTATCCTTAGCAGTATGGGGTCGCAAATGTGCCCATGTATAGCCCGCTATTGTATCAGACCTTAACCTCTCAACCAGCGCTCGGTCGCCGGCATCTGAGCTTAACCAGACTATTTAAAACGTAAATTTCGTTACGATAGTCTTCTTTTGCTTGAATAGTTTTTTTATATGTTCGTATTTTTGATAACTGGATTGGTTGAGAGGTTAAACTATAATTGGTGCAATGTGGGTATAATATACCATTGTCTACTCCTTCATGAATCTTCTCCCTAGCCTTTATTATTCCCAAATCACTTGGAGTCGGCTTTTTGTGGTCTGGATATCAGTTTTTACACGGAGCGACTGCCACCTGACCTCCGCAACCCGAAGGCTAACGATACCCTAAGGCTAGACCAGTGTCAGGATATTATAGGACACTGACTTCCCATTACCGACTGCCATAGATGTTCATGGCAGCCGGGACCGACGGCTTAACGTGCTCTCCGAGGCACGTAGCAGGCGATAATTGTCAATCAATACGCACATAATTTCGAAAAGTCATATAACTTCCGAAAGTCAGAAGTCCGTGTCGTGGGTTCGAACCCAACACCCTCTGCATTGCATTCTGCTGGTCTCCCCACTGAGCTATCGCTGATCTACATCTCGTTCATGAATATAAACATCAAATTATTGTTCATTGATACATTAAAGTTACCGAACTGCGTTTTCGGTCCCACGTATTACCTATACGGGATTTATAACCGTAGTTAGAGAAATGAGAATGTTATATATCCCTGCCTACCCTTTTGAGTACATGTATTTGTAGGTGTAAGGCTACGTAAATATAACTTTTCATATCAACTTATTGAGGCGCAGCGGAACACTGGCTTTCAGCCACAATAGTTTTTTAATAGGGTCTGGTATTCTAAGCCTTGACAGACGAAGTATTAAATTATTAAGAACACTATCTCCCTAATATTATAAATATGGAAGTATGTAAAGATGTTTTGATCTTTGTAGCTCAAGCACGCGTAAATCATTAAACGCATTGGATTATACTTGGCAAACATAAAAAACAAAAAAGAATAGATTGGATTTACGCCGAAGACTGATATTAAAAGCACATTGATTCTTTTCTGTAGAATAGAAATTTATTTTATAGAATTCACGTGGGTAGTAGTGTAACTGTATACATAACAACACAATAGAACTCAGAAGCATCAAAGAATTGATTAAAACTAACTTTTAATGTATTCGCTCTAAATCCAATCTATCCTTATTTTGTTTTTTATGTAAGACTAGCTTTTGCCAGCGGCTTTGGTCGCGTAAAAGTAGGTAAGGTTAGTAATAGTACGGTTTTTAGAGTTCAAAAAAACTCTTATCTAACAGCTTTGTCCGTCCGTCCGTCTGTCTGTTATACTTTCAACTCAAGAACCGTAAGAGCTAGAGATTCGTGGTTAACGCCATTCAACTCAGCATAGTCGATATACCCCCGAAATGACTATGACCTTTGACCGCTGACCTCAAGGCCACGTGATACCTTCTTTCAACTCAAGAACCGTAAGAGCTAGAGACTTGCGGTTAACGCCATTCGACTCAGCATAGTCGATATACCCCCGAAATGACTATGACCTTTGACCGCTGACCTCAAGACCATTTATTCAAACTCTAAGATTTACGGCAATTCATGGCCGTTTCTCACTTGTTTAAATAAAATATAGCTTATGTTACTCTGAAAGAATTTTTAAAATGAGTTGAGTAATTTTTGATTTAAATCTTTAGGAACAAACAAACCAAAAATCTATCTTTCCTCTTTATAATATAAGTATAGATAAGTCTTGCACAAGGAAGTACTCCTGGGTCGCCAAGGGCTTTACAAACATTCAAACACCGGATACAAAATACACTTTATAAGTTAGAAAGTTCTTTATCGTTTATATGTCAAGAAAGGTTCAGTTTGCCACCTGTACTTTTGTTCTTGGCCAAAGTTTCCTCTTAGCCTAGATTATCTAGTTTTGCCACTTTACACATATCTCAATGGTACTATTTCATTCAGATATGATCTTATAGACCTTTATTACGAACAGCGGTTTGGTTTATATAGTATCTACAAATGTACATATGTTATTTTTCATGTGATGAAAAAAGGTTCTAAATTCAACGCTAATGTTTTTTAATTTGTGGTTTAGCATAACATTTTGTTGGAGATTTTACTCACCAACAAAAAGGACATTTTGTGTAAATATTTTTATTCCATATAACGCTTGTAGAAAATCGATATTCCGGATTTTTCGGATCGAAAAAGGGTTACTTTATCGGCGAAATAAATCTGACTGCTAAGCCTAAGGTGTCGTATTCAAAACCAGGATCTGGGCGGACTTAGTCCGTTAATTGTATGTGCGTGAAGACCCTGTGATACAGGATTTTATCGCTAATGCGAGCATTTTATTTTCAAATGAAACGTTATTAATAATAGGGTAAGGTAGCTATTAATATAGAAAAATATTAAAGCTTGTGTATGAACTAAGTAACCTGAAATAAGAATACTTCAAATATATACAGACGTAATGCAAATTTCAGCGAGAGAGCCAATTCTCGGAATAAAAACTGTTCGAGTTCTCATCTAATCTCAGTATCATAAATAAACAGTCGGATAAATATAAAAGTCGAATGAACATAAATTCTATTTATATTTAACGGTTAATGCGAGATCGTACCTTTATTTTGATCATATTTTATTACGAGAAGTGGCCTTCTAATAATTTAAAATCAAAAGAAAATAATCGTAATCCATTATGTACTATCGCCTGATGCTAGATTATTCTATACCGTCTTCGAACTCACCTCACTGAATAACTAAACCAGGCGCCAGCGACAGTCACGAGGGCGATTTAAATTTTCCGATAACAACTTTACTTGAGTAGTCTTGGACGTCTACTTCAATATAATGGTAAAAATAGTTCCCTTTTTATATTCAGATATCTTTCCGTTTTATTTTCTATTGTAGCATGTAATACCATGTAAATTTATTCACGAAGGGTTAGGTTAACAGTTTATTTTACTCATATTTAGCCATCAGTACTAAGGTCTTGCTTAAATTTATTTACCATCATAGAAATTTTAGAGGCACTCCCCTGAAGTCGGCTATAGGTGGTTTCGTTGACTTTAGGGCAAAGCCAGATGCTGAGGTAGTATTTAATAGAATTTAGTAGCAAAACAACAACAACACTGCGTATGATCAGCATCGAACCTAATATCTTACGATCTTTTAGTAATTATAAGCACAAATATTGGTCACTGAATTAACAAGGCAAACTGGTTAATTAATCAAAATTTATTTCATTTAAAAGTGTAGATGAAAAAAATATAGACAAAAATGTATAATTTGAAGTCTAAGTTGAAGTTGTCAGCTGATTGTAACATAATATGAGACACGATACCTTTGTCATGCAATTCTGAGTAAGCAAAGATTCTGGCAATATACGGCGTGGACGTCAATAGATTTATAGACTATCACATGTGACTTAAAATATAGCTGGGAAAATGAGGGTGCAATAAACCTTTATATACCGGTACAATAATATACTGGGGTGCGTTTGTAATAAGTAATATTACAAATGTGAAAGTGTGTTACTCGATTGCGGTATACAGGAAAAGGCTCGATCTTTATTATATAGAACTCAAAATAGCTAGCGAAATACTACTAGTAGTAGGATTTCGCCATCATAAAAGCTTTTTGGATGTTTGGATGTTTGATACTCAATCACGCAAAACCGTTGAGCGGATTTGGGTAAAACTTGACACAGATAGACTATATTCTATAATAACACATACGATATTTTTATCTCGGTACTTGGTCCTAATACACGCAACAAATCCACAGGCAGAAACTGATATTAAACAAGAAAGTAAAACGACTTTAATAGGCAATGATCATAATATCGTCAACTTATTTCTTAAATTGTAATTAAGGTCTCATGAAAAGATATTAGTTAATCTAATAATTCTTTATATAATTATTAAAACAATTAAGTACACGTAGTAAACCTGATAACTAATTTACATTATTCTGTTTGGCCGTATTGTATAGCAGCCCTTTTGTCGTGGCTGTCTAATATAAATTATAATTAGATTGGTTTTATTCGGTCACAAACCGAGAAGAATTTCGTGGAATTCCGCTGCCATTGTTGTGAAATACAGACCTAATACAAACTCTTCAAATGTTTTTGTAACTAATTATTATCTGGACTTGACGTTCATAAGTGTGGTTCATTTAGGTCACAAAGTGTTACTTTGTGACCTAAATGAATTTCTTGAGTGATTTTGGAGATGAGCGGCAGTGGCCCGCTGGCAGGCAGACAATAGTTTTCAATTATGCCTGGCATTCCTATAATTGATAGGTTAGGTATATCTAGGGTTACATACACTAGCTTTTAAACTACCATCTTCGCCTAGTGATATAAACAAAACATGTATCACCAGGTTAAATAAAAGCGCACAAACCGCAGGGCAGCTTGTGGTGAGCTGAATTTGAGTGGCGACACTGCGGTCCTGAATGCCTCGGCGATTCGGTTAGGGCCTCGTCCCCAGCTTGCCGTTACTGGCTGGCTGGGGTGGATCTTCAAGGGTGCCCGTAGGACTCTCAACTCTGGCTTGCCTTGGTCTGCCGACCAGAGGGGGGCGGCTAGAGCTGCATGCTTGGGGAAGGAAGTGTCATTCTCAAGAGCCTAACTTAAAAAAAAGGGCATATCTACGAGGAACCCCGCTCTGGGTCTCCGCTGTCACGAGACCCTTGATGGTGAAACCGGCGCCGCACCGCTCGACACCCCTAGCCGCTCGCACCGGTGTTGCCCTCTGCTGCTGGCTTGTATGCCTATTGTGGCAGGGGGCCCATCTACTGAGTTGGCGAGTCACCGTCTGTCCATTCGATTGATGCTATTAGAGTATTCAGGGCAGACGCCGTTTTATCATCGATAGTTACCGATATACCAATCCATCAAACACCTATACCCATAGCCCATATATTAGAATCCATACGTAGCAATAGTCCTACGCCTGCTGCGGCTAGTGCTGCTGTATGTGTTTCATCCCACCTTTGATTAAAACTCTCGAAGGGCCTCTTCACGTTGGACCCATGTCTCAGTGTAAGTCTCCCAAAGGGCCGGGTATTTTCCTAACGTATTAGAGAAATACCCGTGAAAGAGAAACAAATAATAATAATAATAATATCATATAATAACGTTCAACTGTTTTAACATTTGAATGGATTAGGATAAAATTTGGTCTGAGTCACAGATCATACTTTCTTTACCTTTAAATATCTTAAAAACCTTTGTTCTTACAAATCAAATAATTATCATACCAATCGGTTAAGAAGAGCCGTATATATAAGGTAGAACGCTTAAAAAAATACGAGTTAAAGTGAAACACCGTTTAAGCATTTTAAAGTCGGTTAAGAATTTAATTTATCTTTACTTTAAAATGTATTGCAAAGAATCACTTAACTTGTAAAGAGGAGATAAAAATTATATGATCATCTCTTCGTTGGAAGCTGGGAAGAATAGTTTAAAGAAAATTCAAGTACCTAAAGTTTTTAGCAGAAATTTTAAATTGCTCTCGCGACCGAAAGTCGGATTTGTTATTCATAGAAGTGGTTTAAGTTGGAGAATGCTGTTCGACTAAATTATTGACTCTGATAACAAGCGAAACGAATCAAGAATATCTAAGTGAAGAAAATAATATTTATTTTTAACACGCTTTTAATAGCTTGGTATGTATTTATGTATCTATGAATCTATGTAATGGAATCTTTGAACGTGATTTTCACCTCTTTCAAACCGACGGATTGATTTGAAACTTTGCACACTTATCGAGGAACGATGATAATACAATAATTTAAAAAATATAAAAAATAAATACTAGTTCAAAAAAACTAAAAAACACGCATTAAAAAGCAAAAAATAATTTAATAATTTAAATGTAAAAAGCGTGGGGTGGGGGTTATCAAAATATGTTAAAAAGCACCCCACGCTTTTTTACATTAAGATTATTCAATAATTTTCTACTTTTTAAAACGTGTTTTTTAGTTTTTTAAACTATTATATATTTATTGCAAAGTTTTTCTCTATCGAAGATAACTTCGAGAACATAGTGGAGAACTCTCAGACATGCAGGTTTCCTCACGATGTTTTCTTTAATCGTTAAAGCGAACGATAATTACCAATTTAATATGCATATAACTTATACTTAAAAAGAGGTGTGGCCTTCAGAATTAATATTGAGACTTGGACAGTCCAATGGAGTCCGCACTAGACAAAAGCCACCACTAAAATGCGTACGATTTAAAGTATGTATTAAATACTAATCTAAACTCTTAAAAATGTCCTTCACAAACATTTCGCTTAAACCGAACACAGGAAACGAGAACTGAAACTTATAAATGGATGTAAAAAGTCCAAGTTTAGTAGTACGTGACGTCACAGTCCCCTTATCCACGGGATATAAATGGAGAGTGCG
The DNA here is from genome assembly GCA_930367265.1 of Catocala fraxini. NCBI lineage: Eukaryota > Metazoa > Arthropoda > Insecta > Lepidoptera > Erebidae > Catocala > Catocala fraxini. Next base: position 22,310,322 of record OV884038.1, read on the forward strand.
TGCGAAAGACACCATACGTTTTGAGGTCACGACCTATGGAAACCTAGAAGATATATTTGGAAAAAAACTTTGGAGGGCTTTTCGTAAGTATAGTATAATGTTTGGATACGTTTTTGTTCAGTTAAGTTACTGGTCAACTCAAAGGACTTGAAGAATTAATTAATCATTAAATAACATGTTACTAAGCTTTGTCGTAGGATTCATTTGATAACTGACTTTCATCATTAATTCGCAAAAGTAAGGAAACAGTCTGAAGATTATCTCTAATAAAATTATACGTTGCTGTGAGTTTTGTTCCTGTTTAGAAGACTTGGTGAGTATTTGGATCGCGGATCAGTATTATTGAGTTTAAATTTTTTATGCAGATGGTCTCGGGTTCAAACCCACGGCGCGCACCTCTGACTTTCGGAAGTTATATGACTTTTTGAAATTATGTGCGTATTGATTGACAATTATCGCCTGCTCTGTGCCTCGGAGAGTACGTTAAGCCGTTGGTCCCAGCTGCCATAAACATCTATGGCAGTCGTTATTGGGAAAGTCAGTACCCTCTAATATCCTGTCACTGGTCTAGCCTTAGGGTATCGTTAACCTTCGGGTTGCGGAGGTCAGGTGGCAGCCGCTCCGTGTAAAAACTGATATCCAGTCAAATCCGGTTAGACCAGAAAAGCCGACCCCAAGTGACTTGGGAATAATTAGGGCTGAGAGAGAAGAAGTTTAGTAACAAAACTAACGAAGCGTACTTACTAGGCACATGCCTAGTAGAGCCTTATTATGGCTACATAATAAGGGATTTTTCACACAGTAGAGGTGTATATTTCGTGAGCAAAATTTTTGGTGTTATACTAGTAATAGCTTATAAAATGTAGACAAATTATGTTATCTTAGTACAAATCACTCGGAATGACGCTACAAGTCCAATATTACACCATTCAACACCACTCTTAAAATACTTTAACCAAGATCATAAAATACTCTAACACATAAATAAAATCCTGCCAAGCGAGCTTTATAATTCTCCGTAGATACGCCAGCGACGCTGGCATTTTTAAAATTGCAAATTCACACATAGATGTTCACAAAGGCTGTTGCCGACCCTGTTGGCACGCCACATTGGCTGGCATGCCAAGTTAGTCTATTACACAACGGTTCCTTTAGCAAATCTTACAAATGCATGGCATTTTTAAATTATTCGTACTTACTTTTGCTGCGCTTTTCTTTAGTTGACATTGAGGATTATATAGAGGGAATTAGTTCATGTGCTACATGAATAAAAATGCAATTATGACACACGAAAGCTGGTAGTTATGAGGACGCAATGCATTATTTTTTTACTGGCCATTAAGCATAATACTATATCACATTTATATTGGAATATCGTCGGCGTCGTTATGCATAAGGCATTGGGGTTATGATTGGGTTCGAATCATATGCACTACCGACGTGAACCTACTCCTAATACATACATTCTAGCTTAGCTGGAGGGATTGACAAAGATACCAGTAACTTACAACACATATCACTAGTAACATTAAAAAGCAGTGTTTAATACATAGGCAAGGAACATCAAAATTATATATTTAATTACATAATTAAATATATAATTTTGATGTTCCTTGCCTATGGGATGCAAACGGTATTTTATACCTCTTATGCTTACACCGTCAGATAGATTTTCGGTTCAACCATTGAATAGCTTTTTTATTTAAAGCGTAATAGGTGGCTGGGTTATTATGTAAGAATGGAATGAAGTTAATAAAAGGTCGAAAGTTCTTTGAAATCAGAGACTTTCTTGACGAAAACCCTTAACCAGTACTAGGAACAATGCAAAGACAGTAAATGCAAGAAAGATTTTAATACCATTAGTATTAAGTGTTAAGCCGTGCCTCTGCTTACCACTTTGCGTAACAGGCATATATATGCATGTCTAACGGAAGCGTTCAATACAAGAAAATACATTTGCGAACTCGTTCACTGCCACAGCAGTTCGAACGATCGTGCTCCCAATATAATGAAACTGCATAAATACAATATAAAATAAAGCTATTGGCTGTTTATCGCCATTCAATGCAGCCTGTTAGGACAGAACGATAAAATTTAACAGCATTTCCTGTATAAGCTTGTGGTTTTCTTTAATATAATTTTATATCGAATTTATTTTTGTTTACTATTAGATAGCCTAGTTAGACTGCAACGCAGAGGTCTCGAGTTCGATATGAAGGTATGCACCTCAGACTTTTCGAAATTGTTTGTACTAAATAATTAACTATCGCTTGCTTTAACGGTGAAGGAAAACTTCATGAGGAAACCTGCACGTTTAAGAGTGATAATGTTCTCAAAGATATGTGAAGCCTGTCAACCCGCTCTGGGCCAGTGTAGTGGATATGGCCTAACCTTAAAATGAGAAGAGGTCCGTGCCCAGCATTGGGTCAATTTATATACAGGTCTGATATTATTATAAAAGATATCATACATACGACTTGTTGTCAGTCGGTTTTAGTTGTATAAGCTTCATGATTCGGTACAGTTTTTATCAAGGGTACTTTGTTGATAACTTTTTAATAACGGCTATCCAAATTGTGTGGATACATTTTATATGTACAGATAGTCTCATGCCTGTATCTCCGAAGGGGTAGATAGATGTGTATGATGTTTTAAACACCATGTAAAAGGAGGGGAGCCTATAGACAACATAGGTCAATTTAAATTAGTCCAAAAACTTACCCTATCATAAACCACATTATTTTCCAGCGGCTTTTTTATTTTTTTGTAAACTCAATTTTAGGTCATGCAAAATGATAATGAAGTTTTGTTTGAAAATATTCAGAAGTAGCACGAAGTCTGGCAATGTGCCTGTTAAATGACAATAGGTTCGTCCTCTATTACTATGGACCTCAAAAACATAGTTGACCGAATAGAGGCATTATATACATCTGCATAACTATAGGCCATGCCTGCATGGCCTGTAGTCTAGTTCATGCATAGAGTCTATGCATAAACACACTGTAAAAAAAACACCACAGAACCCTTACTATTGTTATTAATGCGAATGTAAGTTTGTTTGTTACGTTTTCAGGCATTACCTACTCGATCGATCATCATGTAATTTCGCATCGAGTTGTCAGGGGTACAGATAAAGGACAAGGACAAAGGACTCCTTTCATCGGAAAAATGTACTATTCCCGTATTATTCCGTACTTTTATTAAGTATTAATGGCATGACTTCATTGTGACTTCATAGCCTTGAAGTCATAGGCAGAAAGGTCTTACATACATTACGACGTACCTAATAATAACTCTATGTTATACATTTAACTCGTATTATTGATTGAGTATATTAATACTTAGTGTAAAATTGAACACAGTCTGTTTCTTTGCAGCCATAATGGGGTAGAAGTAGTTTCAAATCTACGTTGGAATAAAATACGAAAGTCACAAAGTAGCGGGGCGTAGAAGAGTCTTTTATCTTTGCAATCTCAAAGCTTCAAACAAATAATCTGGCTAAGTGGATGACGGACGGACGCAGTTGTAAAAACTTATAATTAGAAGTGTCAAAGTTTTTGTTATATAGAAAGTATTTTAAGGGTTTGACTTAAATAAAACAACTGTGTATAATAATATAATATTCTATCACATACACACAACACCATCTAGCCCAAACTAAGCAGAGCTTGTACTATGGCTACTGGCAATGGATAAACATACATACATGCTTTGTTTTCCATAAATTCTTTTTTATTATACATAGAAATACCTAGACCAAGACGAACCCGCGACAACAGGCGTGGCAGTCCGTTACACTAACCACTACGCCATCGAGGCCGCCGGTACACATATGTATACGTATATCAAAAAGGGATGGGCAGAATTGTATTATTTTAATATAACAACGCTGATAAACAAGCATACAGCTTGCCTTATGGTAATTGGTTACTGTAACTTATGACTATCAAGAGGCAGCAGCACGTAGCTGACCCTAAAAATAAATAATAAATATAAATAAATTAGATGAAAGAAATAGAAGGCCTACCTCCCCCATTCTTTCCTTTTCATCCTATCTACATATGTACGTGTATCTTCGAAACTGTTAATTACTGAGCAAAACGCAGAAACGTTGTTACGTCGGTTACAAGTCTCGCACCAGGAATAAATCATGTGTTATTGGGTACTTTACAAACATTTAAACGACGGACACAAAGAGCACCCAGACTCGATATAACTGCAACAACATCCGTGTAGTCAATAGGTCAGCTCATTTGAAAAGTAATTGCCAATTACAGTCCTTTGGTGACAGTGACGATCGTCCACTTAATTTAAATTTTAAGCGATGTAAAATAAGTTCTCATGGAATTATTAAGTACTAGTGGTGCCCAACGGTTGCACCCGCGTAACTCCCGATGCCGTGGAAATATCGAGATAAACAGTAGCCTATATGTTAATCTAGGTCTCCAGCTATCTACATATCATTCATCACAATCGGTCTAGTAGTTTTTGCGTGAAAGAGTAACAAACATCCAGACATATTATTATTATTATAATTATACATCCATCATAAGAGCGTTATCCACGGACTTTAACCATGTTATGAATTAAACCTAAGTACTTACAATGTATGTACTTATGTACTAGCTAGCTGTCATTATGACAACTGGAAGATATTTAAAACATCTTGAGAAGTGTAACGACGTAAAATAAAACTACTTAAAACAGACAACAGATTATCACCGTTTCTTTAGCTTACAATTTTAAAACAATATTAAATAAATTTTCTCGACTCGTTGGTTGCTTCGATCATCGTAAGAAGACTAAGGTAGTGTTAGTTAAATGCAGCGATAGCTTAGTAGGGAGACTAACAGACTGCAATGCAGAGGGTCTCGGGTTCGAACCCACGACGCGCACCACTGACTTTGAGAAGTTATATGACTTTTTGAAATTATGTGCGTATTGATTGACAATTATCGCCTGCTCCGTACCTCGGAGAGCACGTTAAGCCGTCGGTCCCGGCTGCCATAAACATATAGATGTTGCCATAGGGCAGTCGTTATTGGGAGAGTGTCGACACAAAAGATCCCACTGGGTCGAAGTGTCGCCGGTCTGCACTGACTGGCCCCCACATAAGATACAAGATACAAGGTAGTGTTTCTCTAAGTATCCGAATATATATTTTTATTTAGTGATACTATTAATGCAGATTTATGATAATAGTATTCTATTCCATTACTCTTAAGTGACAGAACAGGACAGATACAAATTACCGTGATCACTGGCTCAAATCCCCAATATTTTAACTTCTCCGATCTTTAAATATTGTTAACCTTTTCGGTTGCGGCGGTCAAATATCAGTCAATGAGTTGTGTATTTAACCTTAGCTATAACCCTTAACTATAGTCGTGAGTCCATTTTTATTTCTAGACAGAAATCAAAAATATATTATTGGAGAAAGGGCCTGCAGTAACTTTGTGTATTATGAAAAAGAGGTGCTATAACCACATTCAACTCAAGTTACACGATTCTCAAAATACTACCATCACAAGAACCAGTAACAACGAAGTGGGTCCAGTGGACCCACCACTATAGAAACGTAACAATTTTTCACCACTACAGTTTAGGGTTAAGCCGCAATAATTCCAAAAACCTATTTCACCTTACTTACGTGGCTAGGACCGGCATTTTACTCTACTAAATCCACTTTATAACCTGAAGACAGCTACCAGATAAAATCTACCGAAACCATAAAATTAACGGTTATCCATCTCCATACCGCATTATACACAGCTTAACCGCAATGAAAAAACAAAGTTACGGTCTATAACATACCCATATCTAGTACAAAGTAGAACTCGTGCTCGCTTCACAGGCGATTACGTATGAAATGACCTTAAAATAAGGTCAAAGTTGGAGTTGGTAACTTTGACGCGGGTTCCGTGCCTTGCAATTTTTCTGACGTTGATATGAACAACTTTGTTACGTGTTATGTTGATGTTTACTTTTAACATTGTTCGGTTGTTGTTCCATTTAGTAGATTTAAAGGTTTAAGTTTTGTTAAATTTAAAGCGATGTTGTTTAGTTTTATGCGATTGAAAAGTTTTTTGTAAGATAGCAAGCAATGGTATAGCATTCCAGATAGCGGTTAGTATAAATTGTAATTGCAAGAGGAATGCACTGTTCGGATAGCGTAGTGGGTTTAAGTGGCAGTATTTCGGTAGTCAGGCTTAGACTCTCTTGAATAGAAAGCGGCTGTTCTCTCTCTTTCTCTATTTTTAAGGGCAGTAGCGGCAGTGAATTACTAGTATATCCTAGACCATTAAGCTGGTAATGTATTTGTTTTTACCCAATGATGAATCCACTTCAAACACAAGTATTTAGTTTTATAAAAGGGCATATAAAATATATTCAATGGCTATTCAACTAAATTACCATTCACATTTTTAACAAATACTAGATGACCCCGTGTACTTCGTATCACCTATCCTAACGAATTTTTCTATATTTTCTCACCGTTTAAACCTTCCCTGGACTACGACAAACATTTCAAAACCAAAATCAGCTAAATCAGCCCAGCCGTTCTCGAGTTTTAGCGAGACAAACGAACAACAATTGATTTTTATATATATAGATTTTATTGAGAGTTCTGGCGGTCTGCCATTTACGTAAATATATATTTTATTTGTGTAATAATATCACTAAATAAGCAGCATAAATCATTGTCATAATTTAAAAACTTAGTTATGTTAATATTTTTTTATAGGGACGCATACTTCTTTTTGGTTTACTAATGTATTGTCAGTATTGAAAAAACCACGTAAAAGGCATAGAAAATGAAATTTAGTGCTATCTATCTATTTAATGTTATCTCTTTTGTAATTCCCAAGAGCAAATATTTTTTTAACTGAGAGATTGACGAGTATATACCTTTACCTTTGTGGGGAGACCAACAGACTGCAATGCAGAGGGTCTCGGGTTCGAACCCACGTCGCGCACCTTTCGTGACTTTCGGAAGTTATATGACTTTTCGAAATTATGTGCGTATTGATTGACAATTATCGTCTGCTCCGTGCCTCGGAGAGCACGTTAAGCCGTCGGTCCCGGCTGCCATGAACATCTATGACAGTCGTTATTGGGAGAGTGTCGACACAAAAGATCCCACTGGGTCGAAGTGTCGCCGGTCTGCACTGACTGGCCCCACATAAGATACATATACCTTTATATTTTATCTATTTCTTTATTTCTTTAGTTTAGTGTCAACTTTTTCTACTTTCTAATCGTTATCTGTACTGTTATGTGAGAGAGCCTTGGTACCTAAGCCACAAGTTAAATCTTATCTTGGGTAGCAGTGTTTCCTAATTTTTAAGCTCGAAGATTTTTATTGTATTGTATACTGGCTTTATTCAGCTTAAGTTTGCTTGCATAATTTTTCAAATAAACATTTTATTTATTTATTTATTTAGAGCATCAGACAGGGAATCTGTCAAAATTATTTTAAGATATGCTAACTGACGCTTTTTTATTGACTTAGATCATTCAATTAACTTTTTTGGTTTGTAGTATTGAGTAGCAAAGGGTCTTTGATCAGCGGGACTCTAAAAAGTTGACGGGACGGGACAATACTGTCGCGATGAAAGATAAGACACGAATTTTATCGGTACGGTTCAACCTACGCGCTGCTACGTGGGCTGCGTTACTCTAAAATATGGTTGGGGTTTTTAAAGCCAAGTGTATTAGAGGGCAGGTATAATAAAACTACTTGCAGGCTACGGCTTTAACAACGTTTTTTACTGATATACTTTTAGCAAGGGCGGTCAAGGATAGTGGTTCTTCTTTGAAACTAGATAAAATAAAATCACACTGGTGGGTCTAAAATTCTAAAATTATAATACTGTTTCTTTTCCCCTAAGAATCAATTTACATGTTCTAATTTTAAGTAAACTAAGGACATAGAACATATGATAATAACCGGTATAACACAACAACGGTTTTTGTTTTCGTATTTTGAATTTATTTGTTCTAAGTTTAAGTAAAGTAAGGGCTTAGATCCAATGAGAAAAGCTGGCAGGAATTAAGCCATTGTTTTTAATTACCATGTTTTATTTGAATAATAATTTTCAACCGTTACATTTTGCATACACGTTGTCTGGGGGAAATGAAAGGTCATAGATACCTTTAATTCAGACAAATACTGTTACTAATGTAAACTTACCACTGATAATATAATACTATGACCTAATCTACATTTACATGAGTGAAGCCACGAGTTCTAGAAAAAAAATAAAACGTAGATTTTAAATTCCTGCCAATATAGCATGGTAACTAGAAGTGTACAAGTACATTTGTACAAAAGAGTAATTGATCGACTCATATCGATAGCTCTAAAATTCAGTTGAAAATTGAGTGAGCTTTGTCAAGTTGCAATATATCGATACAGTCGTAAAAGTACACAACTTGATACATCGAATCAGAACTTATAGTTGTGAACACAGGAATGCAAGCACCAAATCGTACATGCTGCAACATATCTACTATATAGAATCGAATTAGGTGTTTCTTGGCGGCTATAATGAAATAATTATGAATAGAGGAACCCACTATGCACCCTCGGATTAACTTCAACTATTGCAATAGAAAAGATTAACAAACAATACCAAACTACTCTGATGGACAACCGTATGCTAGGATCTGGGTATTATTCAACTTGCAATGTGTCGATTCGAACACAAAATATGCGTTGACAAATTTCTCGCATTATACCTAAATCAGCGACATTGACATCCCCACACGAGAAGTCTAGTCCAGGTGTTCTTTGTGTCCGTTGTTTGAATGTTTGTTAAGTCTCCCATGTCATAGGATTTATTTTTACTGTGGGATGTTTTCAACTATCGCCTATATAACACGATGAGAATTTCTTGAAAAAGACACTCCTAATATCATTTCGCATGACTAAGTATTCAACTTGAGACCTCAGCAGTCGCATTCGCTACTGCTGCGTTACTGCTATAAAAACTCATCTGAGTCGACGTATTCATAATCCTCAAGCATTATCTCACATAAATTCATTCCGCAATTCCGCAGAAGCAATCTGTTTTCACCGACCCTCGCTCCAAATTAATACAAAACATTGCACTGATGACGTCAGATGATTGATGACGTGGCGAGTGGAGGAATCTTGAATGCTGTGATGTTAATGAAGTGTGCTTCAGAGTCTTGTTATGGGTATAGGACCCGTGGTTCTTTGAATGGATGTATCTTAGTAGTGTTGTCACGTCGCGTCATAGATGCGCGCGCGTCGAGTGGGGCGCTGTGCCTCCTCCTTCACACCTAGGCCGGCCGTAGACACGACTATATAAGGAGGACGGCACTTGACTCGGGGGCTCGGTTAGCGGCAGACATCACACCTGGCGAGTATCTTCCCAACTTCTACCTGGATCACCGACACACATCTACTCTGCAGTGGACCACGCCCTGAGGACTTTTCTCCTTCAACTTCGCGGGTGTAACAATATTATTGTACTTTTGTGTTCAAGTGGAAAATATAAGTGTACTTGTAAACGGTCCTTGTTTTCTTTCACCACCCGTGGAGAATAACACCCCTAAGGTGACGAATAGGTGACATTGGCGCTCAACTCAGGTGGTCTGCAGAACGATGTGTGTCTGGTGAGTCTATTTTATTTATTTCGTTTACTGTGTACGTGTACGAGACGTCCAAATACTATTTTCTGCCTTTCTATAAAATTCAATTAGTTTAACACGTGCATAAATACCTAACTACCTTTTTATTTATCTGCCTACTGTCTCAGAATATATACATTCTTTGCTTCACACGTGCTTAAATAATCTTGGCTACATTGTGTCGACGCGAAGTGCGTTCGTTGATTCTCTCACAATTTAATACCTACCTGCATATTGGACGCTTCGTATACAAAGGAATATTGTTGTGTTTTGCGTGATTTTGTTGCTTGGCTGTGGGCTGACTCAGTCTTACTTAATTTTAACAGAATGGCTTATGAAATTAACTTTAATTTATTGTCGAAGTCGGAACTCGATTACGAGATCGCTATTCGCGGTGGTTCAAAGAGTGATGATCCGCGCAAAATAATAACTAAACTTAGCGCTAAATATTCCGCTGAGGATATTCTTTCTTCTACATATCCTATTACGGAGGATGTCTCATCCATCTCGAAATCTCTAGAAAAAGCTACGCGTTTTCTGGCCATGCTAGAAGCTAAGTTTATACAAGAAATGCACCTTAGGACTGAGTCATTACTACACCACGTATTTCACAGAATTAATCGTATGGATTCCGGCGCCCTAGATATCAAAGAATACAATGCTATTTGGGATAAATTTAACACTGCTTATGCGAGGTTAAATTCGCTTTCGGGCGCGTTGCAGTCCGAGTGCTCAGTGACAAAAGATAGTATATCTCTTACATACGATCGTAAGCTTTTTAGCGAATTAGCTAAATTTAAATACAACGGCAAATCATGTGTGCGTACTTTTATCGAACGAGTCGAAGAATTCGTCACGAGTAGGAACGTTCCGTACGATAAAATTTTATCTTTTGCTTTTGAAATCTTTTCGGGTGATGCACTTATTTGGTATCGATCTATTAGGGATTCGGTTAAGTCGTGGAAGGATCTTTGTGACCTAATGAAGCGCGATTTTAGCCCGCATAATTACGACTTTAGACTTATGTCGGAAATTCGTGCGCGTTCTCAAGGTCAAACGGAGACAATTACTATATATACCGCAAAGATGCACAGTTTATTTGCTCGTCTTGGCAGTCCTGTCGCAGAGTCTGAGAAGCTAGAAATTTTACTAAATAATATAAGGCCTTGCTATACTAATTGTCTATTAACAGCGAATGTGGTCGATGTCGCAAGTCTGGTCGAAGTATGTCGTCACTATGAACAATTTGAAAGCCGTAGCAAGCAATTTTCTGAGCCTCCCGCTCGTTCTTCGGAAACCTTGGCACCTGACCTTGCTTATAATAACCCCTCCGCTAGTTACACTTTTTCTAAAGTGGGTAATTTTAAAAAAACTTTTCCCTATCAGAAATCGCAAACTGATAACTTTACGAAGTCGCATGCAAACCCAAAAATTAATTCTATAAATATTTTAACTAATAAAACTAAGCAGTTTTGCCCGAGATGTAGAAATAACTCACATTCCTTGTCTACATGTCGGCAGCCGCACTATTTAATTTGTTTTAAGTGTGGGAAGACGGGTTTTAAGATAGCTGATTGTCCTAATTGCAATAAACCTAAAAATAATACAGCGGTCTCAAAAAACTAATTAATAAGGATTGTGGCAAACTTAGTAACAAACAAAATTTTAATAAACTTGAATGGCAGAAATGGTTGGATTTTATCTCTAAATTTTTTAACAGTTATCGTCTACCCACAATCCGCAATTCTAATATCGAATATTCTCCGTACATTTCTTTAAAATTAAATGGCAAACCAGCTGTTGGTCTATTGGACTCAGGTTCTTGTGTTACAATACTAGGTAATAATTCTCATGACCTTTTCTTGAATAGAGGCTATGTTCTCGATAATTCACAACCTCTAAAGTTTGTCACTGCTGGCGGTGAAGAATTGAATTCGCTAGGTTCTATATCTCTTCCAATTGAGTTCCAAAATAAATTAATTGATCACATTATTTACATTGTTCCCGGTATACAATACTCGCTTATTCTTAATATTAATTTTGGCTTATTTCCTAACAATTTAGAGTCAGTTTTACTTTTGAATAAATCTGAAGTTCGTGTTGTTGAACCACAGACAGAAGCTTGTACACACCTCGTCTCTTATGGTCATCTATCAGTCAATCAGAGAGCTGCCGCTGACAATATTATTTCCAAATTTTCTGATATTTCTTACCAAAGGCGGGGTCTCGGTTGCACAAAACTTATTACACACTCCATAGATACAGGGGATTGTCCCCCGATTCGGCAAAGATTTTATCGTATGTCTCCCGATAAACAGCGAATTTTAGTTAATCTTCTGGACGAGATGCTCTCTGACGGCGTCGTTGAACCTTCAGCCAGTCCGTGGTCTAACCCTGTCATTTTAACGCCTAAAAAGAACGGTGAATTGCGCTTTTGTCTAGACAGTCGTAAATTGAACTCTGTTACAAAAAAAGATGCATATAGCTTACCATATATCTCAGAAATACTTGACAACTTGAGAGATGCTAAATACCTATCTAGTCTAGATTTATCGAAATCCTTTTGGCAGACTTCGATTAAAAAAAAGGATCGTTGTAAAACTGCATTTTATATACCTACGCGCGGTACTTTTCAATTTAAAAGAATGCCTTTCGGTCTAACAAATGCTCCAGCCACTCAACAACGATTAGTTGATATTTTATTTTATGGCCCTGAATTTGAAAACAGGGTTTTCTGCTTTATAGATGACATTGTTTGTATATCGCCCTCGTTTGAGGAACACATAAAGCTTTTAACCCTTATTTTAGAGAAATTGAAAAGCGCGAACCTAACTATTAATCTTGATAAATGTAAATTTTTTAGGGACCAACTAAAGTACTTAGGATATGTAGTAGGCTCTAAAGGTTTGCATGCCGACCCAGATAAGGTTAATTCTATGAAAAATTACCCCACCCCCTCTAACAGGAAGGTATTGCGTAGATTTCTAGGTGCTGCCTCGTGGTACAGACGATTTATTCCAAATTTTAGTTCCATCGCTGCACCCCTTAATAAACTAACCTCTCAAGGAAAAAAATCTCCTCCCTTTTGTTGGTCTACAGAAGCTGATGAAGCTTTCAATAGGTTGAAAGAATGTCTTGTTTCTTCTTCTGTACTATCTTGCCCGGATTATTCGGAGCCCTTTGAAATACACTGTGATGCTAGTGACTATGGTATTGGAGCTGTTCTCTGTCAGAATTTGAACGGAGAGGAAAAGGTCATAGCATATTACAGTAAGTCCCTTACTAAACAGGAGAAGAATTATAGTGCTACTGAGCGAGAAGCGCTGGCGGTGCTATCTGCTATTGAACACTGGCGTTGTTATATCGAAAACGGTAAAAAGTTTATCGTATATACTGATCACGCTGCTCTAAAATGGTTTTTAACTCTAAATAACCCTACTGGTCGTCTAGCTAGATGGGGAGTACGTCTATCTTCGTACAACTTTGAAATACGTCATCGTCGTGGTTCTGACAATGTCTTGCCTGATCTTCTGTCTCGTTCTATACCGGTTTCCGCCATTATAAATGACGTGGAGACTAATTCTAATTCTAATAATTTAAATTCACAAGTTTCTACTAATGATTCTTGGTATTTAGATATCTATAACGGGTGCCTTTCGTCCCCGACCTCTTTTATTGATTATCAGGTAATAAATAATAAGTTGTATCGTTTTAAAAAGTCTCTAAACCCACTTACTAGAGAATTTCAGTGGAAAGAAGTCGTTCCCCTTGATCAGAGAGAAAGTGTCCTGTCTGAAAATCACTCGTTGCCCACAGCTGGTCATCTTGGTATTTTTAAAACTTATAAACGGCTTGCGCTTAACTACTACTGGCCAGGCATGTACTCTGACGTGGTTAAGTACGTAAACTCGTGCGACGCGTGTATTTCTCATAAACATCAGAATCACGCGACATTAGGACATATGGGTAGGCCCAAATCGTGTCAGAAGCCTTTTCAGATGATAAGTATCGACTTGATCGGTCCTCTTCCTCCTAGTAGAAAACAAAACACGTTTATTTTTGTAATAAGCTGTTGTTTTTCTAAGTATTGTTTAATGTTTCCTATTAAGCGTGCTACCGCAGATATCATAACTAAAATCCTTGAAGAAAACGTTTTCTTAGTACATGGAATTCCATCCACTGTTGTGTTAGATAATGGTAAACAATTCATAAGTTCAACCTTTAAAAATCTATTGTCTAAATATAAAATTCCAAATTTACACTACACACCATTCTATACTCCTCAGGTTAACGCTGTTGAAAGGTATAACAAAACCATAATGACAGCTATTTCAACGTTTATAACAACCGATCATCGAATCTGGGACGTTTTAATACCTAAAATACAATTCGCTTTGAACTGTGCTGTTAACGAAACAACTGGCTTCTCACCTAATTTTCTCGTTTATGGTCGTGAATTAGTCATATGTGGTTCTCATTACAATAGGGAGACTGACTCCAATAGTGTCCTCGAACCTCATGATGGTTACGCTGAATCCTTGGGTCATTTGTGCAAAATTTTCGAAAAGGTACAAGCGGCCTTATTAGCTGCTCATGCTCGAAATTATAAAACGTATAACCTTCGCCGTAAACCGGCCGAGTTCAATGTCGGCGATATAGTTTGGCGAAAGACCTTTCCGTTAAGTGATAAAAACAATATTTTTCTAAAAAATTAGCTCCTAAATACATAAAATGTAAAATAGTGTCGAAAAAGTCCCCATTGGTTTATAAATTATCTGATATGTCTGGTAAAGCATTGGGTGAATGGCACATTAAAGATTTGAAATTAATTCATTACAAAGAATAATAAACACATTTCATTAAGTTCTTGTCAGTTAAAACCGCATTATTTCAGTAGCGGGTAACATAAAAATATTTTTCTCACTATAGTTTTTTAATGTAGGTACTTGAGAATTTCTATTGATAAACATTCGCAACATTGTAATAACTACATAATGACCTATTGAGTGGTTATGAGTGTTATGACTAATCGTCGCTCGGTGAACTTCATATTGTTTTCTAACATAATATATTTTTTTGCTCAGTGGTTCAGTTGTTAAAGTTCACTGTTTAATCGAGTACTATGGTTCGATTCTTGTTTGATGATTTTTATTGAAAATTCTTAATTTACAGGACTAACAATTCTTTACCGAATGGTTCAGTGGTTAATGGTCACTGCCAGGTCGGTCCACTGGTTCGATTCTTGTTCCTCGTTAGTTTTCTTTATAGTCATATGGTCGTTCGTGTCTGTTTTGCTGATGTTTTGGTCGCTGCATTATAAAAAATAAAAAAAAAAAAAATAAAAAATTGTTGTTGTTATACTATACTATTATATCTATCCGGTCGTGTCGTGATACATTCCTAATGAATGTATCATTTTATTTATTAATATCAGCTGTTTTCCTTGTAGTTCGAGTCAGTGTGTCCTTTTGTTATGATACGATTACGTCATAGTGCACCTGGCGGACTTATAGGTTACGAACGGAAGAATTCTTTTGTTTGATTTTATACTTAAATAATAGTTTATTATTGTGCACAAACCTTTTGTCACTCAGTATTCTGGCTGTGGCGCGCCTCTGGGAATTTAACTAAGCTTTGATTAATACTATTATTGATGTCTAATTATAACATCAATTATTTTGTTTCTATTGTGTAGATACCTATCTACTTACTTGCTTGACTAGTGGTCATTGGCTGATCCCAAGACTTAGGTCGTAGGGCTAGTCTAGCTTAACTTATTTACTGCTTCTTACACATTCTTGTATGATTCACCTTTTGTGTATAACCCGTATACCTATACTTTGTATGGTAGCCTAAGCACTTACATAATGGTGTGTCGGCTTTATGTGTGAGATGTATGTCGTCTTGTACTAGGGTGTCGTTGCTAGCGTGACGTATGAATGTATGTAGGGTTATACACATTACTATAAGTTGAACAGTAGGTCTATTTCCCACACTGACACCTATTCCACTTCTGTTCAAGGGTCGCGCTGGGAGCTGCAGGTCAGAGAATTTTCCTGCCGAAAATTCTGGCCTTTCGAGGGGGGTGTGTCACGTCGCGTCATAGATGCGCGCGCGTCGAGTGGGGCGCTGTGCCTCCTCCTTCACACCTAGGCCGGCCGTAGACACGACTATATAAGGAGGACGGCACTTGACTCGGGGGCTCGGTTAGCGGCAGACATCACACCTGGCGAGTATCTTCCCAACTTCTACCTGGATCACCGACACACATCTACTCTGCAGTGGACCACGCCCTGAGGACTTTTCTCCTTCAACTTCGCGGGTGTAACAATATTATTGTACTTTTGTGTTCAAGTGGAAAATATAAGTGTACTTGTAAACGGTCCTTGTTTTCTTTCACCACCCGTGGAGAATAACACCCCTAAGGTGACGAATAGGTGACAGTGTTTTGTATGAAAAACTACTTTTCAACATATCACCTGTGCACTTAATTTATTAGGTGTATATTTATTGAATATACATTTTACTTCTATTCGATTTAATATTTATTGCAATTCAAGATTTTTATTTTAAATTTTATATCAATATTATTTTGAAGGAAAATCTGAAATGTATTTACATCAGCTGGCCTCCTTAAGTAAGTTCGAATCTGAAAGACCCGTACTAAAAATTAAACAAAGAAAAAAAATATTGCTGTAATCAAATTTCATATTCGAACACAAAATTGTATTAGAAGTCAAACAAGAAGAACGCAAAATTAAATATCAATATTTTCTTTCTAGTAGCCGAAAACACCTAAAAAGATATAGAATAATATTGTCTTCTGTTTACGCGAATATTATTCATTGAAATTAAACAACTATATACGGATTTTATCGCGTTGTTTATTTTACACTTTATTACATAATTTTGAAAATTTGTTACTCTACTACTACTATTAAACTTTATATATGAGTCTCCCCGTGACCATGGCTGCTGAAAAGCAACCGAAACGTCGGGGAAATTGTAAAATTAAATTAAATCTAAATAGATTAATAATAATATAATTAGCTTAAAAACTAGTAAAGTTTAATAGTAGTAGTAGTGTAACAAATTTTCTAAATTATGACGTTATAAAGTTTCAAATAAACAACGCGATAAAATCCGTATATAGAAGTTTAATTTCAAAAAATATAGAATGTAAATATTTTTGGAACTCTCAAGCTCACCAGTAAACAGAAACATATACCTAATTGATGACATAACAACCATTTCCAAGGGGAAATTCTACCGAGAACTGAATTCTAAACAAAAATTGCAAGATACGATCGATGACCACAAGCTGCTTAAGGAAACGAACATGCTAAGATGCTTTTAGCCACTCCGGGGATGGAATTTGTCAATATTTCTTCTAATAAATCGAGCCGGTTGATTGATTAATTTTTGGGGTGGTTCAGGCAATCAATCAAGGGCTGATCCAATGATACTACGGTTTTTCCTTATCCAATTTACTAAAAAGCAATCTTTCATTCCAATCTGCTTGTGAAACCGGAAATACGCTAATTTAAAAGTAAATTTATTTTTATGTTGTTATAACGATTTTGTTTCTCAATTTACTAAATATGCACTTCAAATATATTTCTGGTTTAAATAGTTTAAATAATTTAGTATAATTGTGATTTATGAAATCCGATCATACTCCTATACTGTATAATATATGATTAAAACAAAATAACCGAATATATCTAAAATTAAAAATAATGCCCCTCTGTGGCAGTCGTTATCTTATCATATCTTATCGTCACTAACGCGATCACGGAGGGCATAGTACTTTAGCTTTTAAAATATCACCTTCACCTTGTGATATAAATAAAAATGGTTAACTTAAAGCGCACAAAGATTCCATAAGTAGCAATAGTCTCCTACACCTGCCGCGGCTGGTGTCTCAGTAAGTGTCCCATCTCACTTTAAACTAAAACTCTCTAAGGGCTTCTGCATGTTGGACCCATGTAAGCCTCCCACAGGGCCGGATATTTTCCTAAAATATTAGGGAAATACCTATGAAAGAGAAACAAATAATAATAATATCAGCCCTGTATTAAACTGTCTCACTGCTGGGTACGGGCCTCTTCTCAGTGTGAGAAGGGTTAGGGCCATAGTCCACCACGCTGGCCCAGTGCAGGTTGGCAGACTTCACATATCTTCGAGAAAAATTTGGAGAACTCTCAGACATGCAGGTTTCCTCACGTTGTTTTCCTTCACCGTTTGAGCAAGCGATAATTAACTAATTAATACGCATAATCTTGAAAAGTGAGAGATGCGCGCCTTGGGATTGAAATCGAGACCTTTGCATGACAGTCTAACGGTCTCCCACCAGGCTATCGCTGCTTAATATTAATAATATAGTAAAAATGATTTCGGCACGATTAAGGCCGCGAACAGAGAACGGTTAGCTATAGGTATAAGGGTATAAATGTATCTTAAACTGGTAAGCGTCTACGAAACATCTGATGACAAAACCAATCTGTGGTCTCTGGTTACTGTTCTGTGAAACAATCATGAGGGTACGTCTTTATAGCCCATTTTTGCTGACTTGTCTTATTTGATAAATAAACAATTCATTGTAAAATCATTCAGTTACTGCTTTCAGACCGCGTTTTATGACTGAATTAAAAAAGGATGGGTTTCTTTGTTTTGTCTCCAGTACACATTTGTTTACTAAATAAGACACGAAAGAAAAAATACTATAGATACCTACCTAGTACCTATTAAAGCAGGCGCAGCGATTGCCTCGTTGGTAGACCGTTGGACTTCCAAGCAGATCCCAAGACTCTGACTTTCAAAGCTATGTGCGTATTATATTCTTGGGCCTTATAGGACGTTAATTAAAAATAGAGTGGACTGTATATAAATTTGGTATATTTTGACCGTACAATTATATCAATGAAACGCCCGTACTTTAGCGCGTCTAAGAGCCGAGTGGCCGTCGCGTCAAGCGGAGGCGCGCGCGCAGCTCAGGAATGCCCCCCGCGCCTCACGGTGTCTTCCGTTGACACCCGGTTGAGTGTGGCCAGATGTAAGGCGCCAACAAATAGATTATTACCTATAGCTACAACGATGAAGGATAACATCGTAAGGAAACCTGCATGTCTGAGAGTTCTCCAAAATGATCTCAAAGATATGTCAAGCCTCTCTGCCTACTGGCACGGGGCCAGCGTAGTGGACTATTGCCTAAACCTTCTCTAACCGAGAAGAGGCTTGTGCCCAGCAGTGGGACAGTTTATATAAAGGGCTGATATTATTATACCTACTAATATTTTACCATATTCGTACTACAGTATTAACCCAAACAAAATTATATATTCTCCGGTTATAACTTAGTGGTTATTTTAAATTCATCTCAGCTAACCTCATCCGGGACTGAGTTCAGAGTAAAAACATTCGACGTGACTGTACATGATCGGAATTATGATGGCGCGAGAAAATCGTTTTATACCACTTTAATTTTGTTTATGCTATTAAAACGAAAAATTGTGAGAAGAATGTTTTGACAGCGATGAGGTTAAAGGTGTTTAGATTAAATGAGAAGATAGTAAGATAAATACTCGAACTTATATTATAAATGGGAATGACAGTTTATTTGCTTGTTTGTTATACTTTCAGGCCTTCACTATTGGACTGATCATCATGAAATTTCGCTTACACATTTTCAGGGATACAGATAAGGACATATGGTACGTTTCATCCATATAAAAAGTACTGTTACTAACGTAAACGTACCTGATTTATGCGAGTGAAGCCGCGGGCTAAATCTAGTGCTATATAATTATTATCTTATTACTTCATTTATATACTATATTATCATATACTAGCGGTCGCCTAGTGGTCAAAATTCGACCAAAATTCCTAAGCTTGCTACTTTGTTTTCCGTTTTTCTCTATTACATATTAATAAGGTATAGGTAACCATAATTACACCGAATTGTACGACGTACTACGAACATAATACGAAATACTACGAACGCGATTTGACTGCGTATGTCAAATGTATGGTTGTGTGCGTGTAGTGTTCTTTCATTAATTTAATGTATTTCTAATGCATATTTTATAAAAATATTAGGATTCGACCCTCCTTCTCTATATAAACTTTAACTGTGCCAAATTTCATACTCCACCACCCACGCAATTTTCGTAAAAAGGTGTACAAAGTTTTTGCTTCACGTAATTATATATAGATACTCAAACCTATGCCTTTAGGCCAAGGGGTTAGGAGATACATACATACTACAACCACATTTTGCCAGCTTTAGTTCTAGGTTCCACATAATTCATATTACGTGTAATGTTAAAGGATGACTAGCATGTGAGCCTATAGCAGGGCGCAGATTCAGTTCGGTTTTAATTCTTGGACATTTTTTTAAATTTAAGAGTTCTAATAATTTAATTAGCTTAAAAATTAGTAAAGTTTAATAGTATCTAGTAGTAGTGTAACAGTTTCAAAATTATGTAATAAAGTGTAAAATAAACAACGCGATAAAATCCGTATATAGTAGTTTAATTTTAATGAATAACATTCGCGTAAACAGAAGACAATATTATGTAAACAGTTACCAATAAAAGTGTTTAACAATACTGACATAAGCTGTGCGTAAAAGTTCCTAAAAAAAAAAGAATATAACAAAATAATTCAAGATTTCAAAATTATGTAATAATAGGTTTTATAAAAAATAAACAACGCGATAAAATCCGTATAAAACTGTTTGCTTTCAATGTTATTTTCGTGTTAATTAATCCTGAGTTGCAGCATGCAAATGTGTCCGGTAGATGCCAAAAGGCTCGCCTCTCGTGGGGCCTGAAATTATAATCAGCGAAATCTAGATGTAATAACCATCTACCTACTCTTTCGAGGACAAAAACGTAAAGCTGTATGTGTGTAGATACATACCCACACACATAAGTATAAAGTCGTGTGTCGATAGGGCTATCGCAATTAAATTTGTTCGCTGACGCAGAATGTCATTATAAGAACCGCGGTGGTTTATTAGTTTGTTTATGAAATATGTTGGATTTTTCTTTCATTTATGTGGTAATGTTACACTTTTTAATATGCCAACCTTAGTAGCGGTATACATATATCAATTATCGCCTATATAGTTCCCTAATATGAGCAGCGATAGCTCAGTGGGGAGACCAACATACTGCAATGCAGAGGGTCTCGGGTTCGAACCCACATCGCGCACGTCTGACTTTCGGAAGTTACATGACTTTTCGATATTATGTGCGTATTGATTGACAATTATCGCCTGCTCTGTGCCTCGGAGAGCACGTTAAGCCGTTGGTCCCGGTTGCCATGCACATCTGTGACATAGACACAAAAGATCCCACTGGGTCGAAGTGTCGCCGGTCTGCACTGACTGGCCCCCACATAAGATAAGATATAGTTCCCTAAAGATATGCAGATTTATTACACCAATACATATGACTAGTGATATTCTTGTGTCAATGGAACAGTCGCAAGGGGAAGACCTAGCCGAACATTTCCTGATCAGATCGGAGACGTTCTGGATGAAGACCAGGTCAAGAGCACCTTACACTGGCGAGCGTGTATGACGAATATTATGAAAGTGAATGAAGCCAGAAAGTGTGTCAGGACCGTAGCAAATGGAAATCCGTAGTCTCTGCCTACCTCTCTGGGAAACAGGCGTGAATCTATGTATGCATGTACATATGTATTCGACTGCTATGGTTTTAAGTTTAATGTAACAGGGGAATCTTGCCGTTTACCTGTCAATTTATCGCGGTATATTTTAATTGCAAGCTAAGGAGGAAGGATGACACTTCAGAACATTGAGACAACTACCATCTTAGTGTCCCCGTGAACATGGCTGCTGTAAAGCAACCGAAACGTCGAGGCAATGTGTAAGCTTAAATAAATAGTTTTTATAGTTTTTATAATTTAATTAGCTTAAAAATTAGTAAAGTTTAATAATATCTAGTAGTAGTGTAACAGTTTCTAAAATAGTTTTTAATTTCAATGAATAACATTAGCGTAAACAGAAGACAATTTTTTTAAAACAATATTTTAGTCTCTTATTTCTGGAAGTTAACAAACTATTTATTTTGTTTATAATATAATTATTGATTCTCTCGCTCAAACGAATAATTATTGAGTTATCCGTTTCAATTAAGGCTACACTGGCGCTGATCGTCTGTTAGCCAAGTTCACAAGTTGATTGATTCGTTTACAAACTGTAATTACGTTATGTCCCATCCTGTAAAAAGTTTATATGTAATTAATACGGTTTACTGGCTAAATGAAAGCTCTTTACTACAACTTACTTTGTAATAATATTTTGGTTATTTAGATACTGTATTTATTTATCAGGTATTAGCTTTTGGTGGTGGCATGTGGTACCTACTTCAATAAAAGCCTAGCCTCTATTCTTTTTCAGGTTTTAAACTATATCTGTACAAAATTGCATCCAAATCAGTCAAGTGTTTTAGCCGTAAAGATGAAAGAAGGTTATACACAGTTCGATAGACAGGATTACTTTTGAATAATTATCTATATGGAGAAGGAAGGGCCAATCCTAATCTTATATATAAAATTCTCGTGTCACAATATTAGTTACCATACTCCTCCGAAACGGCTTGACTGATTTTTATGAAATTTTATATGCATATTTAGTAGGTCTGAGAATCGGCCACTATCTATTTTTCATACCCCTTAGTGACAAAGTAAACATAAAAAAAAGAAAAATTACTTTTGACAGAACGAAGTCTCTCCGGGCAGCTAGTATTTATATGAAATATGCATTAGAAATACATTAAATTAATGAAAAAGCACTACACGCATACAACCATGCATTAGACGCACGCAGTCGAAGCGCGTAACTATGGTTACATATATCAGTATATAATGACATATATCAGCAATATCTTACAGGCAAATTTTGGTCGAATTTCGAGCACTAGGCGACCGCTAGTATTTTATAATATTAGTAAGCAAGTATAATTGTTTAATTGTTTATTTATCTTTACACGCAATCATATGGTCTAGTTTAGGGAATTCAAATTCAAATTCAAATTCAACTTTACTACCCATAAAATGCGACGCAAGCTGTTATGGCATTAATTTGAAAATACCTTTATCCAGATGTGTTGCAATAAACTCGTTACATATTATAATAATAATAATAAAAATAATTTATTTTCACACCACAATACAGTTGAAGTAGGTACATTTGATATCAGACATAAATTTTGTTGACTTAGAAGTACTGTGGGAGACTGGTGCCTAAGGTAGACAGAGAGTCTGTGTTTCGTAAGTAAGAACGAGTAAGGTAAGGATTTACTGCCACGTTGACGCAGCGGTAATTAATACGACCACCATACATACATAAGGTCTTTGGTTCTATTACCGGGGTAAGAAAAGTGTTATAAGACAAAATTTTACTGTCAGGAAGGTCTCAATGGATGCACTGAGACTAGAACTGTGCTCGGTACATTATACTACCGTCCACTAACTAAAAATACATTAAGTGATATGGAACGCAAATGGTTACCATGCTTTTAGTTAACGGATGGCAGTATAGACTCATCATCTAATACATGGGTTCTGAAACCATAGCTGGCGAATATAACTCTCAGCTTCTGAAAGGCTAATCAACGACGTGTCAAATCTTAAATCAAGTGCTTTGAGTGGCCGTTGCTAGTTCTGTCAGCCAATCATAGTGATTGACATGCTTGTTAGTCAGCTTGTGCCCACGGTCAGTTCAAACTGGACGAATTGTCAAGCCTTTCAAAAACGTATGTATGTAAATATTGAGCATGACCGCGTTAACACCCGCTTGCCGTGATATAAATGATTGACATGCGTTTAACCAACTATATTTATTCTGTTACTATTTGTACTATACCATGGCGATATGTCCTAAAACAATAAGTCACTGTGTTGTCTGCTTTCAGTCTAGTTTATATGTTATTTATTATTAAGACTGCGCCGAGCTTAAGACAGATAATCACAGATCACGTGCGGCGCATACTAAAATTGTATGGAGGATTTGAAGTGCTTTTTTGATAAATATGTATCTTTATTGTCAACCAATAACTTAAATATTTGGGACGGACAAATTGTAATATAACTATTTATGTTTCGTTTAAGCTGTAAAATAAGATGGATTTCTACATATTTTTGCATATTTCGTGTAAATTTACGTAATTTCGTAGGCGAAAATATTAATTATTTTAAATTTTTTACACGGAGTAACTGTAAACACTTTCATTGTTATGGTAAATGTATATTTTATTAAACAAAACATGTTAATTTTATTCAGTTAACTGTGACCGCCTGTTTTGGCACCTTTCGCTCGGCGCAGTCTTTAATTGGTTATCGAAGTTCTCGTCTCTCCATGCGGATCTAGTGCTGAGACTGGTTTTTCTAGTATCTTAGGCTATGTTGACTTGTTTCTTGCTTTACTGTTCGTATTTTGAGATCTAGGAACATGTATTTGTTGCTTATGTTTTGGGGTATATTGAAGACGTTTCCTATAGCTTTGCTCTGAAATCTTTCTATAATTTCGATGTCACTATTGCTTGTTGTGCCCCAAAGTTGAATGCAATATGTCAGCTTAGCTTAATGGTGGCTATATGACCAACTATTAACAATTTTTGGTACTGATTTACCGGGTTACTGTACTGAATTACATTCGTGGATTCTTTGGATCTTAAATTTAATATTGTCTGAATCATAAACTATCATTTAATAGTTAATTATCGCTTTCTTTAATGGTAGAGAAAAAAATCGTGAAGAAACCTGCATGTCTGACAGTTCTTCATAATGTACTCATTATGTGAAGCCTGCTAACCCGCAGAGGCGCTCATAGCCAGTTGCAATCACTAACCGGTAAACGATTAGTGAGATTACGCAACGTTGGGTGCAATCAGTCTGTAGATGGGTGACCGCTTAGTGGTATTTCATCTGAGCGTCTCCGTGCTTCGGAGGGCACGTAAAAAGTCAGTCCCGGTTGTTGTCAAATTGACAGCAGTCGTTAAGCCATGTCTGAGGCCTACGGGCGGCTTGAACGACTCTTGACAATAGGTTGGCCACTAACCACACGAAAAGAAGAAGAAGAAGAAGCTAACCCGCACTGGGCCAGCGCGGTGTCATATGGCCTAATTGACACTGAGAAGAGGCACGTGCTCCGCAGTGGGGCAGTTTATTTACAGTGCTGATATTATTATTATAAACTATGCAAGAATACTATATACTATCTCTATGCAAGAAATCACGTTGATTCATTACTCTGTTACTATGTAAATAAAGGCCAAACGAACAAACACTGCCACATTGATAATGTTAGTGAGGATTAAGGCTCTAAGATAAAACAGAAGCATACCGGTTTATAATTAGTTGTGTCAGCACATACCGAAAATGAACCGCTTTCTCATATCAAAGGTTCGCTAAAGTTTGCATAAATTCTGCTTAACCCGTCCTTTGTAGCTAGTTAAATTAAACCCGAAGCCGAAAACTCTGCGCTCGCTTGCTAGTCGTCATAGGTATACGTAACGCGAATTCAGAAAGCTATGTTTGCTTTTTATAACGTTTTACAGTGTTACGTCGAGTACTAGTTTCTTATAAGAAAGTGTTGTCCAGGCAATGACCCTCAAGATATTTTAGCCTATTGGTCGAAAATATATGTATATATAGGTACAAGTTTCGTTTAATCAACAACTACTGCAAGTATTTATTCGTGCCTGACTGCCTAAATGGCGCAGCGGTATCGAATGTGATTGTGCATGAAGTCTCGGATTCGATTGGTCGTGCAAAGTTATTTTTTATTTTGCGTATTTCTCACGAAAAATTATCATTAACTTCAATTAGCATAGAGTCTAGAACGTGGGACCATAAACCTGGTGAAATGTGTGATATTAAATGTAATAACCAATTATTCGAATAACGATCTACGACAGTACATTCGAGTACCTAAATACATTCGAATTTTTTCTCGATGACAGTATAACATTGTCTTTATCATTGCCAATTGAATTTATTATATTGGACGAAAATAAACACAGTACCGAAACAAAAGTACATAATGTACATTTTTTTATATAGAATTAGCTTAACTCAAAATTGAATTCCATCCCAGAAAACCTTTGTCTTATCGAGCTTTGAGAGAAGAGCAAGGTATAGCCAATTGTACAAATGAACCAAAAGAACATGATATTATTCAAAGATTTATCTATTGACCTAGCGGTCTCCCGCGGTTTCACCTACATGTATGATAATTGCTCTGTCCTCATGTTTCATAGCACGATATATTATTAATACGATTTAAAGGCTATATATCCTTTAATCGCCGTTTTATTTTCTTTTCTTCCGTATGTTTTTTTTAATTTGACAGACAGCATTTATAGCATCTCAAATAAAAAAGACAACGTTCTCTTCGGCTTTATTATATTTCTAGAGACTGCATCTGGCTTGACTCGCGTTAATCCAGATTTTCTTAATAAATTTTTATACTTTAAGCACGGTACTTTTTGCTGAATGAAACCGCGTAATTTTCTCCTCTGTTAACGTATATGCAAAATTGCATGGTGACCGATTGAGCAATGAAAGCGTGAAAGCGTAACACCTAAACAAATAAACTAACTCACATTTGCAATTACTACCTGGCAAATAAACATACACAGTTTATAGTTTCAAAATTGTCTACATGTAGTGTTTTCATTCTATGTTTTTATTTACGTCGACTCTTCTGGATTCCTAGACAACATGATGACTAAGTACAACCATTCTATCAAGAATGAACGACTACAAAGAAGTGTTTTTCAATTAAACCGCGATAATAACCGCATAGAGTAATTTAATTATCAAACTTTATCGCTAAACAATATTAGTAATTACGTTGTAGCGAGTAGGCAAGTAGAACCATACGCTACAACACAGCACGAGATCATACGATCTACGTCACACGTGGCGTGATGTTTTACACGTGTAAGGGATTAGTGCGCTTAGCCCCACCTACAGCAAGATGGCCGTCCACCTGCCATTGTACTAGCGGCGCGCGCGCAAGATGGCTGCCGTATATCCTTTGTTCTTCGGTCAACGCCTACCTAGGAAAGTGTCAAGACAGAACCGTTATTCTTATTAATTAGAATTATGTCAAGCGCGATCCTTAATTATTATTATCTAATGTTTAGTATAAATAGTGTGGTGTTAATGATGTGTATTCATTCTGCTTTTAATATCGTAACGTGCAAATATAAGCTACCTAATAACTTGCATATTTAATTGCTGCTAGTATCCTCCTCGCTTACTATTAAGCAAGTGGTCTAGGGTAGTTAACCTAACCACTTCAACGTTATCACTTTTTGAGGTTACGTTTTTTTAGCTATAAGCCTCTTCTAAGGTTAAGACAGTTTTTACAAAGACAAAAATCTATACAAACATGAATTTCACATAGTTGCTCTTTAACATAAATGAGTACAAAGAGCAATTAAAACTAAACCCTAAAAATACTCCATAGAATTAAATATTAAATAACCAAGTTTCCAGTTCAATACAATTTCAACAAGCACCCCTTACGCTTTCTTGAAATAAATAAATTGAATTACAAAGGCAGTAGAACTGGGTCATACATCACAAAAAGTCGTTGTTTGAGCTTCAATATTCTAACGTCAACAGTTCACTATAGCAATTTGGTTCCGTTCAAAGTTAACATGTACCTTTGTGGCGAACGTAACAATAGTTATTTCAATATTTCTAGAATCAAAGAAAAATTGTGGTTGCTTTTGTACGAATTAGTTTTTGCTTGTGGCTTAGGTTGCGTGGTACTTCTGTTCTAGATGTTTATTTGTTTCAGTTTTAATTGACAATTTCTTAGTTGTTTTGGTTGGTTTTTCAATAGAATGAATGATTTACAAACCTTGGGATAGACACCAGAGAAACGTCGTCGTCGGGGTAGAATAAGGAAACGCTGGCGCGATGATCTGCACACATTTTTGAACGATTAGTAGATTGGAGCTCTAAATAGGTCTTCAATACCGCCCAGACGGGCGTTGGAGAAATGTACGGGATAACGTTCGCCAAAGAATGGTACAGTGTTGGTCGAGCAAAAAAATCATATGCATTAAGTAGCTTCATATTTTCTTCCACAGGAGTTGCGTTATGGTTAACCTTATGCCAAACTTTTGGTTTCCTCTGAAGTTGCTTTGAGTAAAGTCGCAATGACAGAAAATAGGCATGCGGTTAAACGCGGGAAGCGGGACGGGTGGAATTACCAAAACTATTGCAACTTCAGGATGAACTAGAAGTTTGACGCGAGATATATAAGATTTCAGATATCCTCAACTACGTACGTTGGTTTACCAATGCTTAGATTTCCAAAATAAATGTATAATATGAACGTTAGCAATGTATGCATAATTAAATGTTGCTATATAAGAGTATGCTAGCTTGTTAATGTATCTTTGCCTTGAGTAAGATACTCGGATTTGTGAAATAGATTTAAAATGTTCGTTCCTTAAATAACACTGCACAACAGCATGTCTGATGTTTGGGTTATGTTACATGATATTAGTCTAACTTTTAATGACAATTTCAAATATGTGACTGAAATTGCTCTATCAGGTCTAGTTAACAAAATATGACACATGGGGTTTTTATAATAAAACAGAATATTTAAAGATTATTACAAACAAACTCGTCTTGACGATGCCATATCAAATTATGTTAAGAAAACTTAATATTGTTCTAGTTATCAGCACATTTTGTGGAAGCTACAACTCGTAAACAAGAGCAGTTACAAAAAAAAATGAGGGTATAATGTAGAATCAGCGACGTCGAATTAGTAAACATTATGTGATAAAAGTCATTCATCAGATAAAAGTTGCAATTTTGTTGTGCAGTGTAATAATTATAATGCAGCCATAAAATTATTGACGAAATTTTAGCTTTGCCCAAAGAGTTAAGAAATTTTTCTTAGCAACACGGATTCTGTTTTTATTTATACTTCTATGTTGGCAAACAAGCATACGGCCTACCTGATGGTACCACCGTAGCCTATGGACGTCTGCAACGCCAGATGCATCACTTGCACGTTGCCGACCCTTAAGGAAAGGAAGTGGGAAGGAGAAGGATCACACAAGGTCAAGTCACCCTGCAACCACTCAGGTCGTAGCTCAATAAGTATTTATAAGTTACATGTAGTAACTGGTGTACCAGTGAATATAAATCCATATTTAACAATAATGATTTCATTTCGACCCCAAAATAACACACTTCTGAAAACTCCTGTACTATTATAGATATAACACTGCAACTGTATAATGGCATTAAAGACGAATATATAGATATTCTTATGCCAGCTTCGTTGCTTTATTCA
Organism: Catocala fraxini; assembly: GCA_930367265.1. Classification (NCBI taxonomy): domain Eukaryota; kingdom Metazoa; phylum Arthropoda; class Insecta; order Lepidoptera; family Erebidae; genus Catocala; species Catocala fraxini. The sequence goes on from OV884038.1 coordinate 22,339,348, forward strand.
ACAACAAAAAAAATTGCATTCGATCTCCAAAACACGAAAAATTCGATCGCGTGTAGGGTTCTAGAGCAATCGGTAATAAACAATTTCCCCGTAGATTGTACACCGAATTAATCATTCGCGGCGAGGGAAATCAACACACATAATAATACAGTGACATGAGGCCTTCGAGAACCAACACAATATGAAGTTGATTGAATACGCCGAGTCTTTTACTTTTTCCACGCGTTTTTTTCTTCCTTGTCGTAAGGGAATATGGATGGCATTGTGTTTTTACTTTGAGAACTGATCTGTTTAAGAGATTAAGGAATATATTAAGTGTTAACTTTAGATGGATTCATGCATCTGTATAAATCCATCTGAATCTCCTCTTCAGGGACCTGAAGAGACCCTCAAGAGGTAGAATTAGGTGTAGTTGATGTACACCTCCATTTTGCTAGCTATATAATTTTTATGTCCCACGAAATAGAAGCCTTGCTTGTCCAATACATATCCAGATTTCGTATAGCTACCTAACAAAAATACTAAAAAGCACTGCCCAGATATAGAACCAGGAATTTTGAAATAGTTCGCATATCATAAAAAAATGAATCAGTCCAAGTCTGTTGTGTGGATGTTTAAAATTTCAATTTCTTGCATATACAGTAAAAGCAAAGTAATAATTATTTACAAATAGTGGTTTACTGAAACAAAACAACAGAAACGGTATTTTTTTTAAATTACCTATGTATGATATTGCATTTATTGCACGGCTGCCACGGAAGTGCAGTCTCCTCGATGCTGCCACCGCGCTGTCTGTTGTAAGTTAAAATCCAGCACGACACAATTATTATTGTGTGCTCTATAAATTATTGTATTAAGTCTGAGTGTAACTTGTGTCCAAAAATTGTATATTTTTTAGAAGGAAGGAACAGTACTCGGTGCTTTTTAACTCTACAATACATTGCAGCCATTATGCCATAATATATATTACTGACAATACTACAGTTCTTCGTACCATAAGTCAGTGATAAATGTTTTTCCCTTCTTTCTTTCAAACTTGCCCATATCCAGTATCGTGCGTGCATTAATCTAAATGCTTCTTATATCTCGACATTCGAACGACACACGCGAAAACTTTGCAACTTATGCCGAATGCCGTACTTTTATCAACTTGCCTTGTACGTTTTTTCGGCAGGAAAAATATGGAATATAGAGATAGTTGAAGATTAAAAGGTATTAGAATACATTTTGTTTAGAAATATTTTGGAAAAAGAGAGAGCTTAGCATATGTGTTTATGGCTCCTCTCTCTCTGAATACAGGCTCATACATATTTTGATACGGAGTTACATGCACTTTTAGTACAGATTGCATCGGTAGCGCCGAAGTACTAACTGTAATAGTGGTAGTAGATGAGGTTTCGGATCCAATTCCAGGTTGGTTTATTGTTATTAGGCTTTTCGGCCAAGAAATTCTCAGTACTGCTACTGGGAATTTCTGTACCTGGAGTCTGAAACTGTATCCAGCAATAGGGCTAAGTAGACGGCAATAGGCCCGCCCTTTATTACGTGAGACCCTAAAATTTAGCTGGTAATCTTCTTCATCCTTTATTATTTCCAAGTCACTTGGGGTCGGATTTTCTAGTCTAACCAGATTTGACTGAATATCAGTTTTTACACAGATCGGCTGCCATCTGACCTCCGCAACCCGAAGGCTAACGATACCCTAAGGCTAGACCAGTGTCAGGATATTATAGGGCACTGACTTCCCAAATACGACTACCATAGATGTTCATGGCAGCCGGAACCGACGGCTTAACCTGCTCTCCGAGGCACGGAGCAGGCGATAATAATTGTCAATCAATACGCACATCATTTTGAAACGTCATATAACTTCTGAAAGTCAGAGGTGCGCGACGTGGGTTTGAACCCGAGACCCTCTGCATTGCAGTCAGTTGGTCACCCTACTGAGCTAACGCTGCTAATGCTAAATTTAGCTGGTAATATGGGGCGCAAAACAACTCTGCCTACCTTTGTGATATAAGTGTGATATTATGTATGTAATAACATACCATTTTATTCTTATGTCAGAAATTTTTACATTTCATTATTGGGGTTGCCTAGTTTTACCTCTGCAACAACTTTTCTCTTATATTTGCGGTAAATTATGATGGGTTTAATCTCTGAGTCGTACAAACAACAACACAACGTTGTAGTGTGTGTATAAGAGTGTAAGCTTCTTTACTTTAGAATATGTAATAGGTATGCTCTTTTAGTTTGTAAGTATCAAATAATATGTTTAGTTTGTAGTTTACGCCAACGCGCACTGTACTTTATAATTAATTCAATGCAATATACGGCTTTCTATAAAGGTGGTTGTCTATTTATTAATCCCCAACATTACATGGCGACCCTGCCACTGCAGTCTGGTCTGCCAAGGGGCTCATACTAGTATAATTCCGGTTACCAATATATACTCGTAAGGAATATGTGTCAATCAAAGGTCGAGAAGGAAGAGGTTTTCCTGAGTCAGAACGCAGCTGGTGGTAATAATGACGCCGTGCTTAAGAACATCGGAGGCCATGTGGAGCGCCTAAGCATCATTACTCTGATCATCCTCGCCATATTGTCTGCTCTGGTAATCTACTTTGCTCTACGGATATATAGAGGCTGCCATCGCCGCTGGATACAAGATGAAATTGGGCTCAACGCAATTCAACGTATACGGGCATCCATGCGAGGACGAGTTGAAGGTATTCCTGATAATAATTAGACATCCAGAATAAATTACGTGGTTAATAATATGTGCAAAAATTAGTGATTATGATATCATATTTCATAACGTTATAACTTAAACGCGTTAAAATTGTGCACGGACACTCGCCGAACTTGATACCGCGTGCTAAAAATGCAACGCAGCGCATTGTTATATGTCGTGTCGCAATAGTTTTATTGAATTTATGTTAGAGTTTAGTATGAAAATTTATGTGTCAATTTTAGACTTGTTATTTTTAGATTATGATTAATAGTTTAATTGAATATTATAATACTTTGGTAGACATTAGAAAATATTTGGTAAAAAAGGGGCGTAGCAGATATAAAGGCAAAGTTATAGAGGCAAAGTTAAATGAATCCCAGTATATTTTTGATAAATGTAAGCAATTATTATTAGTATTAGAAAATAAAAAAGACACCAATTTGACATCGGTATTAGATATTTTCCAAAATATTAGTAAGGTATATAAGGAAATAGGTGGTTTATGTGTATATCCAGTTAATGAAAATTTAACAAAGATAGAGTTTGACCTCAAAGTGGCGTGTAGTTGGTGTAGTCTATCTGGTTTTAGTAGGATATTTTAGTATCAGTCTCCAAGAGTGTAGTCTCCTAGTAAAGGGTAAAAGGCTCGTTCATTATTATGTGGGATCAAAAACATGTCTGATGATTATATTATAAAATAAAATATACTAAGCCTAATCCTTGGAGATATAAGAATAATTTGTAAAATCAATAGTATATAATGAAGCTTTCATTGTAAGCCGATCAAAGCTTTGACTCGCGTTTATTTCGTGATTGGGCGTGTATACAGGCTGATTACAATAATGCTTTGTGTTCAGTCACTCTGGATTTATAATAATGAAGGTATTCATTGAAATTAAACTACTATATACGGATTTTATCGCGTTGTTTATTTGACACTTTATTACAAGCGTAAATAGAAACACCAACGATTAAATTATGTTCGGGTACTTTGAAATAACTACACTGGAACATTGAGACAACTACCATCTTAGTCTCCCCGTGACCATGGCTGCTGAAAAGCAACCGAAACGTCGGGGAAAGTGTAAAATTAAATTAAATCTAAATAGTTTTAATAATAATTTAATTAGATTAAAAGTTAGTAAAGTTTAATAGTAGTATATTGTAACAGTATTCAAAATTATGTAATAAAGTGTCAAATAAATAACGCGATAAAATCCGTATATAGTAGTTTAATTTCAATGAATAATATTCGCGTAAATAGAAGACAATATAATGAAGGTATTGTTGGAAACTTATAATTTAAGTACTCAACAATATTTCCACGTAATAATTTGTAATTAAATTATTAAAATTGGAATTCATCTGCATGGTTGGGTTAATAAATATTCAGTTTATCACATATTTTGGTATCGTATATAAATATCGTTTGATACAAATTGTTGTTCTGATTCCACGTGTTCTGCATGGTTAATATACTTTTTTCTTAAGCAATTGGAGAATAACCGATGTAGATAAGAGATCAAGCCCTGGTTCGCAAGGAACTTTACAACAATACAAATAATAGACACAAAATACTCCTATAGTAAATCATACAAATCAATATTTCAAATCCATTAAACTTAGCGCAGCATCTTTCTGTTCATTAGGAATTATCTTTTGAGCAACACAGAACAATAAATGGTAAATTATCCATCTATAATATCAGCTATCATTGATGGTAAGATAATAAAACAATTAAATATTATTCTTAATTGGTCGCCCACCTAAAAACGTACCCATAACAACATTGCTTAATTCCAAGGATCAATCGATTTCAGTCACGAGTCTGTTATACAACTATCTGATATTGGAACAAAAAACCCGTTCACATGTAGAGACCGGTATATGAAAAGCCCATTTAGGCTGACTTAAAGTACCTATAGTATCACGAGTAAAATATTACTGGATAGTTTCATAACGTGGGATATAGCTAACTGCGATTTATGTGCCGAACCAGGTAGACTTAGTGAAGATATACGGTCACTGATTACCTTTATTTAATGTTCACGTGTACAGAATAATTTTATGAAGAGAAGATGTTACTGGTGGTACTGGTAAGGTTTTTAGGAAAGTGGTCATCTTCAGAGCTAGGTTACGAGGTAATATCAGTTTTTTGGATATTCTTTCTAGCAAGATTTTTTTACTTGATCTTGTTGGATATAAACATGTATGAACGTGGCCCCGTGACCATGGCTGCTGAAAAGCAACTGAAACGTCGGGGAAAGTGTAAAAATAAATTAAACCTAAATAGTTTAATAATAATTTAATTAGCTTAAAAATTAGTAAAGTTTAATAGTAGTAGTAGTGTAACAATTTTCAAAATTTTGTAATAAAGTGTCAAATAAACAACGCGATAAAATCCGTATATAGCAGTTTAATTTCAATGATGTATGAACGTAGTTCAGTATAATTTTTACATATAACCAGACTGCTTGAATTCTCTTGACCTGCACATATTTATTTAGAATTGATAAGAAACTTATAAAGAACAAAACAAGTTGATAATATATTTTTAAGTTTTAGTAAAATTTGTGTTTACGAATATTAGTAAATCTTGTTTCTTTGTCTGTCGGAAAAAAATTAATCAATTAATGCCGAGAACTCAATTTCTTGCGTTATTAAAAATAATTATCCACTTATAATTTTTGTTCGTTTAGGCGTATCTTTTTCTAGGGTTTTTAAACGTAATTCTTCAGAATGATCTAAATGTACTCTGTAATGTATTTTGTATAGTCAAGATCAGTGGTGTTCGAAATCACTGAGCTATCGCTATCGACAGGTTCAAAGGAAAGGTGAACTAGAGAAAGTAATTTGAAGGCGTTGCTTAAATTCCTTATTATACTATAACATATAAACATTTTTAGATTTAGTGATATTTACTTGTACTATAATAAAACAACTAAAAGCGACGCGAAGTGACATAATAATTACAAGAGGGTTGCTGAAAGTTTAAGATCAATCTGGATTCGGACAAGTTTATAATGATTGAACAATCATAATCAATCATTTTTTGGCATTGACAAGGAATAACAAACTCAATCCGACGCCCTATAATATAATTATCTTCAACAAATAATTTCTCAAAATCACGATAAATTTAAGTTAGATTTTGACTAAATTAAGCACGCTGTTAGACTAAGCCGAAATACATGTTATTTGGTCTTGAACAAGATACTTTTAATGTTAGATAGTCGTGGCAGCTTGTATAGTGGGGAATTTTAGAAACATTCAAACAACGGACACAAAGAATATCTAGACTCGGAACAACCATAAGTGGATCAAACAAATTTTTGTCCCATATGGGAGTTGACCCACGGCACTCGATGTATTGACAGTGGCGAGGCCATCACTTAAACTACTACGCCATCCATGCAGTCAAATGAATTGATGACAACGCCATTTATAAAAAAAATTGTGCAAAAACAGGAAAGATAATGACGGCTAGAGCTTTAATTTTATTTCGTTTAACTGCGTTTCTTCAATTACAAAAGCATTGAACATTTTCATGGACCCACACTTTAAAATGCCATACCCAGAATTGAACCGAACACGAAAGGTCCCGTACTTTTCACCTCTAAACGTTTCGTCTCGTATCCATCCCCGGTTGGCACGACGCGTCATTTCTTTACGACCTATCGTAAATCAAATAGTTTGGAACAATCCCCGTATGCTTTATAGACACAAAAAACCCGAGTTAAAGATTATCTCGATATTTGGGCTAGTAGTAAAACCGTTTGAATGTCGTATCGAAAATTATTAGCAGTCTTGTACATTGTGGTATTGCTAAAATATTCATATTACACTCATACTTTGGCTAGGTTGGGTATTTTACTGAATATCAGTTTTCATAACTTTGCTACCACTTTATGACGTCTGTGATAGTGATAGGCATAATGGTACTCGTATAATACTTGAATGTAAATTTTAAAGGACCACATTTTTGCGTCTTGAGTCATTTTATAAACATTTTCACAAACAACAACAATGGACACAAAACACATCCAGACATGAAACAAACAATTAATTTAAAAAATCATACACGCAATAACACAATTTTTTATCCCTTGTAAGATTCAAAAGTAACACTCTGCGTAGTGGCATTGGCTAGGCTACTACTTAAACCAGTACACACTGCGCACGTACTTATCTGAAGACGAGCCAAGCAAAGCGCAAGGGCACTGCCTACCTATTCTCGAAGCGCTTCGTCGTTTTTTTGAACACTTATAACTTGGGTTTGGATTATACCAGATAAACAAAATTCTCGGATTTATGTTGTTAATAGCAAACTTATTGAACGTATAAAGCTTTAATTTCATAGCTCTTATACTTTAGATTTTATTGATATCTAAAAGGCCCTGATTTCGTCACTGATGATGATGATGATGATGATGATGATCATCAAAATTCTTAATGTATTTCCTAATGCCCTAGAAAGCTAAAATTTGGCAAGTACGCCAGTATTAGTACACAAACAACAAAAAAAAACTTGTAACTTTTATCCCCCAACCCCTTAAACTATGGAAGTTTGTATGAGACTTCCGCAATTTTGACGCTAGCGGTCTGAAAATTGATATGGGGTCTCCTTGTTATTATAAATAATGAAAAAAATATTGTAATAAAATAACAGTGTTAACCGTTATAAACAACAATTTTTATCTTAATATCTATCACTTATTATAAACAGTAAACCAACGAAGAAAAAGGCAACGATAGGGAGTGGGCTATAAAAAGGCGCCTCTGATGTGCAAGAAATACACACAAAGAAAAGAATACAAAATAATAAAAAAAATTGTCATAAGCAACTTACAAAAAGAAATGAAGAGAATGAAGGAAGAGTTTATGAAGTTAGGCCTTGTAGAGTTAGGGTGTGTAGAAGCTTGACTCTACATGAGATCTGATAACTTTTTGACAGTGCGAGTCATATGGTCTCGTCTTGGCAACATTTTACATGAAAATGTTTTTGGTGGGAGGAATATTTTCGTCAATATATTCATAAAGCAAATTGTGCCTGTCACTATTGATCAACTCGAAGGGAGGAAAACATTTTTAGATCAGAGCAGATGTCGGCATATTTGACTCGCTATATCGGCTGTTAAGGATGTCAGTTACAATCTATGAGAAACAGAACTGAAATGAAGTCAATGTCCGCTTGTCTCGTCACCAATCGAGGCTGACGTGGTAACCTAGCTTCACAGCCTCTCTTAAACGTAGAAATTTCAAAATAGTGTCGTTATTATATTAGTAAGATTTTAGCTAGTACTAGGAGCAATTGTGGAAAAAGATAGCATAAGGATGCACGTTACAAGTTATGACGTAACCGCTCTTAAATGCAAAGTAGCGATTGCGAGATAAACCCGCTACATCCATACTTTTCCTTGTACCTAAAATTAAAATATGAATTTATTTTTTATAAAACACTATTATCACATCATTTTGATATTTAAATTTTAAACTACTATTGGGCTATACAGCTTGGGATCCAGCGAGTCTACCGTGAAAATGTTTTTACGCAATGACGTGCCGAAACGAATTACGAAAGAAATAATAAGCATATACCTACCATGAAAACACTTTGGATTATTTAGGACGTACAAATGTCATACGACGATATTCATGATGAATGTCGGCGCGAATGATGTTTCATGGTAAGAATAAGCACGAACGAACGTACGCAATTGCGTATAACGCGTTTCACGGTAGACCCCAGTTATTCAAATAGTACCCCAAAAAGTAACCCAAAAAGAAGAAAAACACAGCTAGACTTCATGAAACTTTGAGCTCATTCTGCGTTAATAGAAACACCAATTATTAAACTGAACATATCGGGTACTTTGAAATAACTATACATTAAATATTAAGACAATCACCTTATTGGTCTCCCCGTGAACATGGCTGCTGAAAAGCAACCGAAACGTCGGAGAAAGTGAAAAATGAAAATCAAGGTAAATAGATTTTATAATTATTTAAATAGCTTAAATAGAAGTAATCAGTATCTAGTAAAAGTGTTTAAACAATAGTAGTTCCAACTTTCAAAATTATGTAATAATAGTGTATTAAACAATAAACAACGCGATAAAATCCGTATAAAGTTGTTTCATTTCAATATATATTTGTACATACATTCATTGTATTTATATGTACATTCGCGTAAACGTAATATCGTATTCCTTTACTTTGCAACCGTTTTGACACAGTTTTACGCAAAGATTTCTTTTGGTGCTAATTAATCATTGTTAATTAATGTACAAAATCAATCATAGGAAACTACCCTATTAGATATGTGTTATCATTAGCACTACACCATCTTGAACTCCTTTTGAAGATGTGTTGACTTTGTGTTTGAAATAAAATATAAACATGTTCGTGTCTTATGTCATGGGAGGTACTAACGTCTAAGAGACAGGCTTTACATAGATTTATTATTTTGGAAGTGCATCATTAGTTGTGAGATAAATTATTGTTGTGTGAGCCTGTTTCAATTAAATTAAGCCTTTTTCCTTTTGTAGTTTAGTGAATAGCGAATCTTGCTATGGCAAGCAATCATAAGCTACGGGAACCGCTTAACGTCAGGCAGCCATATGTCTATTAATCATGTAATTGCACAATGAAAACAATAACGCCAAATTACAAATGAAACTCCACTTTTGTTTGCGTGAATAAAAAGCAAAGCTTTTTACTTGAAGCAAATTTTGTTGAAAACATTACAATTATTTAAATCCGTTTATTTCATTTGTACCGACGCTTTAAGCCCTGTCGAGGAGAGTTGTTAGTACATCTGATTTACAAGTGTTATGTCATTATTGTAATGAATTGCATATATTTTAATACCATTTATTATAATTGGGTTTTAAATTCATTTTTATTAATTGCGTGATTAATGAAAATTTTAAATGGAGTTCCTACGTAACTTAGTTTTATAAACCCGCTCAAAATCTATCCTTAAAAGTCTGCAGTAGTAAATTTTTCAGTATAACTGCTCTAATCTTAATGAAATTGCGCAAAAATAAAGAATAATGCAAAAACGAATATAGAATAATAAGTTTTCATAAGTCATCAAGTTGTTTTAGGTAGCAGCGATAGCTCAGTGGGGAGACCAACAGACTGCAATGCAGAGGGTCTCGGGTTCGAACCCACGTCGCGCACATCTGACTTTCGGAAGTTATATGACTTTTCGAAATTATGTGCGTATTGATTGACAATTGTCGCCTGCTCCGTGCCTCAGAGAGCACGTTAAGCCGTCGGTCCCGGCTGCCATTAACATCAATGGCAGTCGTTATTGGGAAAGTCAATATACCCTCTAATATCCTGACACTGGTCTAGCCTTAGGGTATCGTTAGCCTTCGGGTTGCGGAGGTCAGGTGGCAGCCGCTCCGTATAAAAACTGATATCCAGTCAAATCCGGTTAGACCAGAAAAGCCGACCCCAAGTGACTTGGGAATAATAAAAGCTAAGAGAGAAGAGAAGTCATCAAGTTGTTTTAAGGTTTTATATGTAAACCCATTTTGAACTCTAAAGATTGTCTTAAAATATAATAACAATAATACAGGATTTCGATTACTAGTGATTACTAGAGCCTACCTTGTCGGTTCGTTTGGTTTTGGTAAGATATTGTCAGAAGCAGAAATGAGTTTTAAAGTGTGTTTGATGGATGAAAGTAGACTTAATCTACTATTAATTGAGATGTAAGACTGTGAAAAAATTTAAGCATGATATTTCTATCTACTCTTTCGGTAATATACTGGCGTGGATCTAAGTATGTTTATACAGAAGGTACCTATTTCTTGCTTGCGTACGTTGACACTTAAACCGGCATAGTAACAGAAGTCGAGAGCTACGCACATATTATCCAAAGACAGAAAATTATATAAATAATTCCTGACTGTTATTATAGTGCGGAGACAGGCTTCGCAGACAGCATATTAAGGAGGTTATACGTTGTTATATATTAGTGGTACAAAACGTACTCTTTGACTAAACCTTCGATACATTTACAATGCCAGCCATTTACACTGATTTGTCGTGTATTCCATTTTATTTATATGTTTCACATGAATATCTCGCTCGTAAAAATGTTTTCCAGAAGCCAGGCTTTGTCGTGTCACCAAATGGGCACGTTGATATATTCTTTATTTTATTTGATATCCGTTTACCTTACCTTTGGTTACATGCTAGGATATCTTGTTTGTCAATTTATGTCTAGGTATATTATAGGCCTAGAAAATTCAAATTCAAATTCAAATTCTTTATTTCAGACAAGTGTCCATAGTGTTAGTAACAAAAATACCTTAAAACTATTGTTAGTAATATAATAAAATTCATCATTTGGTGTGGATCCTTACCCAGTGGCGCAGCAGGGGGGAGTCCCACCGATCTATAAACACGCTCAAGAGACCGTTGGTGGCGGAGCGTACCCGTCCAGCCAAGGAGGCGGTCCTCTTCCGTATTATGGCGTAAAAATCGTCTGTGCGCGCTTCCGCAAACATACTGGACGCACTGCATCTCCACGATCGCCCCAACAGTATCCTGAACGCGTTATTATATTGGACGCGCAGGTCGCTGTATGTCCTTTGCGTAAAACTGGTCCAAAGACTGCACGTGTAAAAAGACTGGCAATAAGCTTTAAAAAGAGAGACTTTAACTTGACTCGTACAACGTGCAAATCTTCGAACCAGCATATTGCAACGCACAGCCAACGACCTGCGCTCCCTCTCTATATCTATGTTGTCTCTAAGATCATCAGTGACCCAGTGACCCAAGTACTTAAATTTGTTCACCCACGTCAACGGAGTGCCACAGAGCGAGACACTAGGAAGGCTTGAATAATTAAAGGCATTCGCTTTGAACATAATGAGTTCACTTTTCTTTACATTGTACTTGAGCCCATGGGCCACTGCATAAGACTCACAAGTAGCAACAAGTGACCTCAAAGCGCCAATCGATGGGCTCAGCAGCACCATGTCGTCAGCGTAACTAATATTATTCATACATACATCATCGATGTGACATCCGACTCTGCTGCTGCTGAGCCCACCAATCAGCCTGTTTATGTACAGGTTAAATAGGCGGGGCGAACTTAACCCACCTTGCCTCACCCCGCATTCCAACCCGTACACATCCGATTGAGCGCCAGCCCACCTGATACTATTTCTCTGATTATTATACCAGTATCGAAACAAGGATGTTATTTCACTCGGTAGTCTGGTATCTTTCTGTAATTTATCCCACAGGACCTCATAGGATACTAGGTCGAACGCCCTAGAGAGGTCCAAAAAACAAGCAAAAACTGGTGTTTTTCGCGAGGTATAATATTGAACAGTTTGCTTGAGGCACAGAATGGCACTCTCCGTGGATAAACCAGGTTTAAAGCCAAACTGCGCGTCGTGGAGTTCAATGTGCTCAGCCAACTGTTGATCAAGCAAACTGTCCAATACCTTGGCGACTACCGTGGCCAAAGAAATAGGCCTGTAATTGGACACCTCAGACGCGTCCCCAGTTCTGTCCTTAACAATAGGTATCACCACCGTACGCATAAGGTCCTGCGGTAAATAACGGTGACTAAGGCAAAGATTATAAAATAAGGCAAGAACCCTATACAGGTGTGGTCCTGCATGCTTGAGGTGCTCGACGCTAAGGCCGTCGTGGCCTGGTGACTTACCTCGGGTCATTTTTTTGATGACAGTAGCAACCTGTGTAGCTGTAAACATTACAGTCAACTCACCAGACCCCGAAGATTCCCCCACGTCGAACACCCTTGCACCAGTATCCAAGTCAGACTGAACCCGGAAGTGTTTTTGAAAGAGATTTGCGATATCCCCTGGGTCACTCATGCCCCCCACACTCGCAGGGAGACTCGGTTTGGCCTGTAATTTGTTGGTTGACTTCCAAAACTTACAGAAGTTTTTTTTAGAATGACTTTTTGCCAACATGTCTAATTTAATTTGTTGTTGGTTTTTTTGAACAAATTTTAATTTACTCTTAAAAGTCTTACGTGTATCCCGCATTTTCTCATAAACAGGCCCCTGCGTAGGAGTACCATGCAATAGCCATGTTTGATAGTAGGTACGAGCCTCCCTGTGAGCGTCGCTGACATGTTTGTTCCAGCCCGTGACATATTTTTGCCGCTTAATGCGATCGCTACCGACATAAGTGTTACGGGCACTCTCTTGGAGCGTTGAAACTATTTCCAAATACATATTGTTAATAATTTTTAAGTGGTCTTCATTCTTACACATTTTGTGAGAACATGTAACACATTGATCGGGAAAATCTATTAATTTTAATTTATCATTACAATGCTCATAGTACCTATTTATTTGTTCATTATTTCTTTCACCCCATTTTATTTTATTACTTAACAAGTTCTGTGTTAATACCTTCTGATTAATTTTAGTTAGGTTACACTCAAATAATACAGGGTAATGGTCAGATTGGTAAACCCCATATAAGACAGATGCCTTAGTAATTAGATTTTTAGCACCAGTTGTTATCACACAGTGATCTAGCCACCGTCGTGAGCCACTCGCTTGACAAACAAAAGTATGAGTATCTTTCGGTAACAGCTCATAATCAGCGCAAAACCAAGTCTGCTCACTACAAACCGTTATAAGTTCATTGAAAAATCGCGAGCCGGGGTTAGCATTAAAATCCCCCAACATAAGTACACACTCAACGTTATTACTTTCAATAATAGCTATAATCTCGCTGAGGGTTTGTGTAAACAGGATCAAATTGTCACTCTTACCGTTATCGTAGGGCATATATACGGAAAATATCAACATCGGACGGTTATCATATTCAACTCTTATCGCCACTAATCGATCACTTAAGCACTTCACGATAGATACCGATGAAAACACAGATTTTTTCCACAGTAGTGCCACACCACCGTACGGTCGACCTGAGATCACTTTGACAGAGGTGTCAATGGCTGACTTGCCGTTGTACGCGAAGTTATCGTCTAGGTTTCCTAGGAATCCTATGTCGTGTGGCCAAATCCAGGTCTCTTGCAGGGCTACAATGTCAGCAGTTTTGCATAGGTTTTTCACACAATCCACCGACCTGTTCACTCCTTTACAATTAAAAGTAGATATTTTTATTTTACTTCTATCACTTAGATCCATTATTGGTAAGTGTTTTGTTTGTTGATGGGAGCTGAGTCTTATTAAACGAATCCTTGTTCTTTTTAAAGAACACGAATTGCCTAAAACGTATTCCTTCGGGCCAAAGGCTATCGTCTAAAAATGTATCTAATTTATTTTTTGAGACAAAAACCTTGAATGCATTATATGCCCTTTCTGGTTTCATATTTATTTTTTCAAGCTTTACGATTACACTGGTCTTGGTTTTAATATAATCACATATATCTGCCTCCGTCGTGTGTTTGTCAACGTTAGACACAAAAAGCGGAATAAATGACTCTGCCGCTTTAAAGCTTCCCGTTGGACTACATTGAGCCTTGCCTGTTCTACCAGTGAATCGGCTTTTCTTTCTATGTTGAACAACTGTCCATTCGCCCTTGCTTGCTACCTCCGCCATAGTCAGCTGTTTCCTTACATTACATTCCATAACGTTGCTTTCCACTAAAGTTGAATTTACTGGCGCAAGCGTGACAGAGTTATCCGCAACACCATTCGACTGACAGAGAGTACGATATTGCAATGAACTGTTTACATCTGGCAAACTGTTATCAGTACCAGCAACCGGTTCTACAATGTCGACGCGAGAACAAAGCGGCTCGATATTCGTTGATTCACTCGGCGCAGGCGGCGATGACTCAGATACATGCGACATTCCAAACGGCCCGCTGTCTAGCAAATACCCTCCTCTACGCATATTGATGTTCGAATTAACGTACGACACCGGGCTATTTATGCAGATTCTATCTTCTTTCTGTTTACTCTTTAATTCTTCCTTGGTCACATAGTTTTCTTTTATGTGATTTACTTCTTGACGTAATAGCACTAAATCTTTTAATAACTTTGTTACGTCGACATGATCAAAACAAACTGGCGGTAATTTCTCTAGGTTGTAAGCTACGAACACCGGCACTTGATCAGGTTCAGCCGTTTTTAACACCGACAACATATCTTCGAGGTCCATTTCTTTTTTATTCTTTCGTCTGGATACAAACTTTTGTTTAGTTTTCACGGATGAAAACAGTAACTTTTTGGCACCGTCAATATCCTCTTCCGAGAAAGCGGATACACAGATTCTTAATAAACTTTCATTATCCATGACATCAAGTTTATTCCGAATAAACGCTAACACTTCACATATAACTACATTACAGTTCACGCACTTGAGCGTATTCACATTCACATTGTTCTTGGACATAGTGACAACTTTATTTCGCAGCGACCGCTCGGTAATGTCTAAAAATTAAAGCTCCTTGTTTTTACTTGAAGCAAATTTTGTATTTATCTATGCTGTGTATAAAAAAAAATTGATATATTGTAATTATTATTGACCTAACACTCTTCTCATATAATCTATGAATATATAGATGATCAACCGCTAACAAAATTAAAACTTAAAAACTTATCTTATTCGATTATTCGATTATTATTCGAATAATAATTAGTGATCACGCATGAATCGAATCAGTATCGTAACATTTTTTAATCATCCGATATTGTGATTATATCTTATCTGATATTTTAATGTAGAATTTACTTGTTAGTTTAGATTATTACTTAACGCGGTAAATACACTTCCGCAGGGTGTTTCAAGGAGCCATAGAAATTGGCAACCTGTCACCCTGCGCCATTCGGTTCATACAGATTAGTATAAAAATAAATCTTTATTAATACGGAGAAAATTATCACATCAAAGTAAATAATAAATATTGCAATAATTAATTAATGATAATTTATTTATTAAGCTCGAAATTACCTTATTCATGAAAATGTTAATTATCTCCAATTAATTAAACGTGACAGTTAAATAAATGTGAAAATTTAATTAAACATTAATAAAAGTCGTTTATAAATTAAGCTTCATAAATTGCTCTAAGTGTATAAATTTATTCAAAAGATGCTATCATAAACATTTTTATTCAACTAAAGTGAGAAATGAGTCTAATAATTACAGTGAAGGTGAATACCGGTGGCAATTAGTTGGTGAGAATAAGTCGACTCGCTCACTGAAGTAAATCCCTCCGTACAGGAAAATCGAGTGCCTAACGCTTGACGCGTTTATGACGTTCGGCGCTCCGATTAGCCCGCTTTAAGCTCTTAACCAATCAGAGAGCCAAACGCGGTAAACGTTTCGATTGCGTATACGTAAAAACAACTGGCACTAGGCACCCTGACGTAACTGCCATTGTTATTACACTGATTGCACAGATGACGTAGTGGTTTCAGTGGTCGCCTCGCCACTGTCAGTGAGACGAGTGCTAGAAATGTCTTTTTAAAAATAATTCACTTAATGACTAAGGACTGCGGCGGCTTATATACCTACAATACATCTACCATTCTTTCTTTCCATCCCTTTTTAAGAGGCGCTCATAGCCTGCTGCAATCACTAACCGGTAAACGATTAGCGAGGTTAAGCAACGTTGGGTGCGTTCAGTCTATAGATGGGTGACCGCTTAGTGGTATTACATCCGAGCGTGTCCGTGCTTCGGAGGGCACGTAAAAAGTCGGTCGCGGTTGTTGTCAAATTGACAGCAGTCGTTAAGCCATGTCAGAGGCTTACGGGCGGCTTGAACACCTATTGACAACAGGTTGGCCACTAAACACACGAAAAGAAGAAGAATAAAGAAGAAGATGCCGTTGTAAGATATGGCAATGCGCTGTTGCAAGTATTGCAAGTTTTACATACATATGTATATAGATAGTAGCGAGGTATGTGATCATCTCACATGGACGAAAATTGTTATCCAGAATTGTTAGTACTGAGTCTGGTTGTTATTTTTTTGTTCATTTATACATCCGCGATACAGGCATTATTCCTAGAGTGAAACGTGTCTATTCATTATTAAAAAAAAAAACATAATAAAACTATAAAACAGCTATTTCTGTAAAAATAGGATATTTATTTATTTATTTAATCACCAACAATTTTTACTTTGTGTTTTTGATGATAATTAATTGAACATTACGAAATTTTACAAAAAATAGAAAATTCTATATCCAAAACTATTCATTGTGTCATTTTTATTTGTGGCTCACGGAGGCGCCACTGAAAACTGATGCAATTTCCATAGTCAGTAGCTTGAAGCTCAACTTTAAATCTAATTTTGTGTACATAGTAAAACCGGATAGTTGGGTTGCATAGTGTGGTCGGCGTAAATAAGACTGTTAGCAAACTGCAGTCCATGCGAATTAAGTTGCGGTTATAATCTAGTATGGGTGATATGATATATTAGGGTGACGGGATAATAATAATAACTATAATATATAGTAATAATAAGCCCTCTGCTGCTGGCGTGTATGTCTATAGTGGCTATTCAGGGGGCCCATCTAGTGAGTTGGCGAGTCACCGTCTGCCCATTACATTGATGCTATTAGAGTATTCAGGGCAGACGCCGTTTTTCATCCATAGTTAGCAATATACCGGTCCACCAGACACCCATACCCATAGCCCATATATTAAAATCCATACGTAGTAATAGTCCTATGCCTGCTGTGGCTAGTGCCGCTGTAGGTGTTCCATCCCACCTTTGATTAAAACTCTCGAAGGGCCTCTTCACGTTGGACCCATGTCTCCGTGTAAGCCTCCCAAAGGGCCAGGTATTTTCTAATATAATATGTTAGAAAGTACCTGTGATAAGAGAAACGTAATAATAATCTTTATTTGCATAAAACATGGTCTAACACCAAACAATAGGCGTGCAATTTTTTACAAAACTCACTTGAATTACATACTTTACACTAATTCTATACTATATACATTACCAATTCCAAATCCATCCTAACTAATATTAGAGGTTAAAAAGTATGAAATTGCCGATTTGTACAAAAAAATTGAAACACGTTTTTTTCTAAGATGTACCATATTTATTTAATCGAAATATTTACCCTCATTGTCTATACATTGCTGCCATCTAAACGGAAGTTCATTTATGCCTTTACGATAAAACGCCGGGATCTAGATTTGACAAACTGTGTAAAAACATTTTGTACTACCTCCTGGGAAGAAATTATTTTATTACGCAGAAATTTGTTCAAATCACGAAAAATATGGTAATCCGTTGCAGCAAGGCCTGGCGAGTACGGAGGATGACGTATGGTTTCTAACAGCTCCTGTAGAGTTACAGCGGTTTTCTCATGCAGTGTGAGGTCTTGCGTTATCATGGAGCAATAATGGTGAAGATCGATTTACGAGTCGGGGCTGTTTCACTGCCAGTTTCGCCATCATTGTTCAAAGTTCGGCACAATAAACATCTGCTGTTATTGCTTGACCAGACTTGAGAAATCTATAGTGAATAACATCATGAAAAGACCACCAAACAGTTACCATTACCTTTTTATTGGTAAGCTTTGCTTTAGGGCACTATTGCAGCGTTTGGCCTGGGGTCAGCCATTGCATTTTTTACTTACGGTTATCGTAAAGAATCCACTTTTTGTCACATATCACAATTTGATCCAATATTACTTCATTTCTGTACCGATTTAACGAGGCAACACAAGTTTCAACACGCATTTCTTTCTGCAGTCAAATAATGAGGCACCCGTTTTTCATATTTTTTCATCTTATTGATTTGATGCAAATGAGCCGATATTGTAGGTAGGGTAACGTTAAACAATGCCGCTAATTCCTGGGTAGTTTGACTCGGATTGGCTTCCACCATCTCCTTCAATTCAGCGTTATTCACCTGTGTGGGCAGTCTTCCACGTGGTTCATTCTTCAAGTCGAAGTTTCTATTACGAAAGTGTTTAAACCAAAAACGCACGGTGCGTTCATTAGCAGTCTCCTCTCCATACGCAGTGTTGATTTTGCGAGCCGTTTCTGCCGCGATAGTTCTGCGTGGGAACTCGTATTCAAAAATGACTCGGATTTTCGAAGTATCTATCTTTCCCGTCTAAGCTGAACAAAAAAAACAATTGAAAGTCGTAAATCAAATGTTGCAAATTTTTAAAATAAAAATCTTATAGGTATCATGTGAAAAAGGTTTCACTCGAAAATCTCACACCATGAAGGTTTTATGTCAATTCAAAGTATATATTACTATACAACGGCAACTTCATATTTTAACCTCTATTATTATAAAGAAACAGAAAATAACATTTTTAGTTAGTATGTTTGTAAGGGTTTAAGTCAAATACTATTCAATCGATTTTAGATATTCTTTCACCATTAAAAAGCTATATATCAGCGAGTAACATGAGGCTATATTTTTTATTTAAAAAAGTACTGTCGCTATTATACCCAAACCTACTTTTACGCGAGCGAACCCGCAAGGAAAAGCTAGTTACCAATATATTACAATTAACATGACCTTCTCACCTTCATAAGACATAATTATTACATTCAACATTTATCTATGAGCTATTTCTTAATATACTTGCAATGATTCAGTAGGACGTAAGTATTAAACACTATTTATCATAATAATTGTATTGGTAAAACACGTAATGTCATTATTATTCATCACATATGGACGTAGATACGAAGCATACATAATTATACATTGACCAGATGTATTATACCTCTCTTGACCACACGTAAGTTACCGTATAATCGGCGTGGGTCGTCGTCCGCTTATTATTGGGATTAACTGCGTATTCCAAAATTAAAGAATATTTTAATAAAAAAAGATGTACTTTACTGATATCCGTGGAACGTCGTGTTCTGATTTACTTAATTCCCTTTTTTCGTAAAGGCTACTTTCGCACTAGGAATGATTCCTGTGTCGCGGGGAACTTTACAAACATTCAAACAACGAATTCTAAATAATATTATATATGTGAATGTGTATTTGTTTGTTGTCTGTTTATTTGTTACGCTTTCACGGTTTAACCTTCAAGCGGGCCCGCGGTAATTTGTAACGGCAGCGGTCGCGCGTAACTTAAAAGATCTATGGGATATTTCAGGGATTTAAAACACTAATTATTTAATAATCATTTATTTTTCCTGTATTTACCACATTATCATTATGCCAGGACATAAAACAAAATTATAAAATTAAAATAATATTCTTATTTTATTTTGGTTTAGTAAGATATTCAAATGCTCTCTTATGTTCGTCTTGAGATTTCTTGGGACTTTCACCATCGTATTTCTTCTTTGAACATATTCTTTTGTCCCGGTAAAACATGTGCTGTAACTAACATGGTTGATTCTTCAGCAGATTGTTTTCTCTGGAACTAGATGGTGGTCGGATACCTCTAAACCTTATTTACTGAGCTCTGAGTCACTCTCCTCATTTTCGTGTTATATTTACGCAAGTATTACACCATCAGCAACATAAACTTCTCACTGTCCCACCATCATGGCGCCTACCGCAGTCCGCTAGTACTCCTACTGGCAGAGCGGTTGAACTAATCAATGATCTATTGCAATTGAATCTTGATGCAGACATTTTCTATGATAAGTTAAGCCAAATGATTAAATGTGTATTTTTATATTTAAATAGTAATTAATTGTATGTAATTGTAATGTATTATATTTTTGATATATATCTTTGATTATTAAATAATATACAGTATTAAGTTGACATTCATATGACATTGTGTTTGTTATTTAATTATGTTAGAATTATTGTCAATGTAAATAAGTTTATTTAAATGAGATTAATGTAACATATAAGCGTGTTGGTTCTGCTGTAAGCTTGTACTGTTTATATAATAAATAAATAAATAAATAAATAAATAAATAAATCAGTTAGCGGTCGACGAGTCATATTTATAATAAAATCACTCTAATTTTGATATTGTATAAAAGTAATATCGTCGCGCGTAATCTTTTCGACGACAGGCGCGTGGCGTCGTTTCGACGCCTGCGTCGCGCCTAAAACAAATGCGATCTATGCACTCTGGTGGGCACGGGGAGGGCAGTTAAATAGTTTGTTTCGTGTAAAGTGAAACAATGACAGGCCATTAGGGATGAGAAATACAAGCGACAAGAAATAACGATATTAAGAACGAATATGTATAGAGTGTGGTCGATTCGACGCCGCGTGCCTGCTTGAAGGTTAACTACTCGACCAATCATCCTAAAATATAGCATACACGTTGTCAGGGGAACAAAAAAGGACATAGGATACCTTTCATCCAGGAAAAAGTACTGTCACTAACCCATCCTATACTTAGGCGAGCGAAGAAGCGATCAAAACCTAGTATATTATACATGGACTCGATTAAATAATCAACACCGTGTGTAATATATGTATTTACAACTATAATAAGCTTCAAAGTCGTATCTTGAATTTGTGTCCAAACCACGTGAAAAATAAAGTGACATATTATTCAGCACTTAAGCGGCAGCGAACAAATCAAGCCAAACGAAACCGATTTGAGGATAAGAATCGAAATAAGACCAAAAAACGACGCTCATGGGATAAGACTTCCGTAACCAATTTGTAATGGATTATAATAGAATTGCTGGCAAATCGAACACATATTTCAAAAAGGGTATGTCTTTTCTTTATTTTACTAGTCCAATATACATACGTTAAAACATTATGGGTGCTAAGATGTTAAAGAGCACGTAACTGATTATCGTAGCCTATAGTGAATAGATATTTCATTGAAATTAAACTACTATATACGGATATTACCGCGTTGTTTATTTGACACTTTATTACATAATTTTGAAAACTGTTACACTACTTTTACTTTTAAACTTTACTAATTTTGAAGCTAATTAAATTATTCTTAAAACTATTAAAACTATTTAGATTTAATTTAATTTTACATTTTCCCCGGCGTTTCGGTTGCTTTTCAGCAGCCATGGTCACGGGGAGTCTAAGATGGTAGTTGTCTCAATGTTGCAGTGTAGTTATTTCAAAGTACCCGAACATAATTTAATCATTGGTGTTTCTATTTACGCAGAATGAGCTCAAAGTATCATGAAGTCTAGCTGTGGTTTGCTTCTTCTTGGGTTTGACTATTTGTATTACTGGATCCCAAGCTGGTGGTACATTCCAACCATCTTCTCTATTAAAATTAGGATGTTTGTTGATTTCAATAGCCTCGATTCAATTCAAAATCCATATATAGTAGTTTAATTTCAATGAATAATATTCGCGTAAACAGAAGACAATATTATAGATATTTCATTTATTCCTGCCGAATAATGGATTTATCTTGTGGCAATTCCAGTATATTCTTTGCTGTGAACGGATATTCTAAATTAGAGTGGTTTATCTGATTTTGTTAACAATATTTGGTTAAGATTTTAAAAGTAAACAGATCTTTACTACGGGGTCTGCGCCAATTTCTGATAAATCGTCGTAATAATTGATCAGGAACCACAAATATTTGTCCAGTGCATTGATTGGCTTTAAAACTTTTGACACCGCCAGCGAAATTGTTAAATAAACAGCTTCCATTTATTGAGCCTCTTTTGAAGCACTTGTGGCATCTTTGCTCGTATATTGAAAGGGTCGTTCGACACACAAATATTGTGAGCTTTAAATCTGTTTGAGAAAATTATTACTTATTCATATACATATGTGTATATGGGAAGGTTTGTTCAAAAGTGTAGGCATTTATTTGGGCATTGTTCTTTTCGTCTTTCAGCGTAAATTGATCGATAAATCAGCTGATATTAAACTACAAGATAGATCGGATAGAAACGATAGACCGCAAGTGTCTATCGTCGTCTGTTTGTTTAGCGGTTCGAGTAAAAGGGTTCTTATGTAGAAAAATCTTAGTAGATCAAAATCGGCTCGAGGCCCAGTGACAGATTTCAAGCTCACCAATTTTTATTTAGGTCTTGAACATAGTTGGCAAAACGTTGGTGTAAAACCAATCGAATATCCTGGTTTTATACGGGCATCCGTCTATGTATACATAAAATTAGTATTTTGTGTATAGCAGTGATTGTATTACTGTTATGAATTCCTATATGGCATATATAAGTGCAACATTAAGATTTCCACGCCTTAGTGGCAAAATGTACAAGGATTCAAATAACTGTATTTAATACCTACTGTATTACGTACATGTTTTGCAAATAAACTATATTCTATTCTATTCTAGTCAGCGATCACCATTACACTCGAAAGAGGTCTACTGCTGGACATAGGCGTCCCTCAAGGTTTTCCACACAAACCGGTCTTGGGCCACCATCGCGATAGTATAGCATAATTATAGTGTGGTACTTTTAAAAATAGTAAATCGAAAGATTACGAGAGAGTAATCTTTTGATTTACTATTTTAGCTCAGTGGGGAGACCAACAGACTGCAATGCACAGCGTCTCGGGTTCGAACCCACGTCGCGCACCTCTGACTTTCGGAAGTTATATGATTTTTCGAAATTATGTGCGTATTGATTGACAATTATCGCCTGTTCCGTGCCTCGGAGAGCACATTAAGCCGTCGGTCCCGGCTGCCAAGAACATCTATGGCAATCGTTATTGAGAAGTCAGTGCCTTTTAATACCCTGACACTGGTCTAGCCTTAGGGTATCGTTAGCCTTCGGGTTGCGGAGGCCAGGTGGCAGCCGCTCCGTGTAAAAACTGATATCAGTCAAATCCGGTTAGACCAGAAAAAGCCGACCCCAAGTGACTTGGGAATAATAAAGGTTAGAGATAAGAATCTCGTGAATTACTAAGCCAAGGAGGTAAAGTTTGTATGTTTATGTGGAAGACGACACAACACACAAATTATCTGTCTTTATAGTATTAGCATAAACATAACATTCTAAATATTTTGATACAACCTTGAAGAACAAATCGTTATGCGTTTGTCTCTTTAATACTTTAATATTACTATTCTCACTCCGTTTCGCTGTTTAGTAAATAAGTAATACCAGTATTAAAAAGAATAATTAAAATTTCAATGGCGGCACAAAATAGGTTGAACTATATCGAAAAAAGGAAAAAATATTGGTATTGAAAGTAAAGTTGGCATTCATACATTTCATAATTTCCAACATCAAATTCACTATGATCTTCACCGTAATACAATTTTTTTGTTTCAGAACCATACCGATTCCAATTTCAATAAAATTTACATTCAATTACTATTGAAGTTGAATATCTATCATAAGAAATACTTGTGAAATATTAATTTCATGAAATACAATTTTATTGACCCGTCAAATTGCAAGTGAAGTTATTAAAAATTGTCACGAACTGGTAATAAAAATTTAACTTTTGGTTCAATAAATAAATATAAATTAACTTGAAATCATATTAATGTATTTTGAAATAATTGTATTTTAGAATGGCCGCGGGCCACTTTTACTTATTAAGTTAAAGTTAAGGTAAGTTATCAAAGACTACTGTTGACAAAATCATCTCCCATTCATACGCAAACAAGGCACAATTATTATATACATACATATTAGGCGGCGCCATATACAGAAGTCAGTACCTGTAAAAAAAAACAATAATTAATTTAGTACTCATATATCATATCACACAGAAATTAAAATCATGGTTTCAGCCTTGTTTGACAAGAGCAAGCCACGGAGGCAGTAGTTATAAACATAATATTTTTTACGATAGCTTTTATTCTAGTATAATATGGCAAAACCTAAAAAAACTTCAAAAATCAAAATATTAATATGGTTATTCATGTAGGTCATAAAGTAACACTTATGAACGTCATAAACACAATATTTTTTACCATAGCTTTTATTCTAGTATAATATGGCAAAACATAAAAAACTTCAAAAATCAAAATATTAATATGGTTATTCATGTAGGTCATAAAGTAAAACTTATGAACGTCAAGTTACACATATTAATATGAATTTACATTTACATTTACCTGTTGCCATGTTTAGCAAAGCAAGGGCGTAGAACCAATGAGAAGAACTAGCAAGAAACTCATGGACACTCTTTTCAATCACCAAGTTTACAGTATGGCATATTTTACAAGTCTTTTCTGTAAGGAGCTCCGCAACTATTTAACCACTTACTACTCATAAAACACACAAGCAATAAGTAAAAATGTCAAAGTTGGCGTCTAACAATAGTTTATGGTGTGCTAGGAGCATCCACTTACGTGTATACAGAATAAAACCAACGCGGTATTAAAGTCCGAGATGAAGTTCTATACCAATAGTGTGAAACAAGATGCAATTAAAAACGGATTAATTAATAGTTATAGGTATTCCTTTATTACTTTGGTTCTACACCCAAGCTTTTCTCCATTTGTATTGTAACAATATTTAACGGAATGGATTAACATGTTCTATCTGTCGAAATGCGATCTATCCTGCCACTGTGGCCAAATAATTAAAGCAATAGTTGTTCAAAATCCAATTCAGTGTATTTCTGTGTAATAGTTCCGCAGAAAGCCTAATTCTTATAGCTAGCT
The DNA here is from genome assembly GCA_930367265.1 of Catocala fraxini. NCBI lineage: Eukaryota > Metazoa > Arthropoda > Insecta > Lepidoptera > Erebidae > Catocala > Catocala fraxini. The sequence continues at coordinate 22,364,560 of OV884038.1, forward strand.
TTCCTATTACGGAATTCAATTTCTAGTCTTCTTTACATCTTGAGTACTTACTGCTTAGACTCGGCAACGCATATGTTACTTTTTATACTACAAACGATCATAAGCTACAATAACAACATTAATGCGTGCGGTCTTGTTTGTCACCTTTGTTGAATAAAATATGCACTAATGGAAAACAATAAAATTCAAAAATACTAAACTAAAGTAGGAAATAACACTGATCTTCTTCTTCTTTCTTTGCCTTTATTATTCCCAAGTCACTTGGCGTCGGCTTTTCTGGTCTAACCGGATTTGACTGGATATCAGTTTTTACACGGAGCGGCTGCCACCTGACCTACGAAACCCGAAGGCTAACGATACCCTAAGGCTAGACCAGTGTCAGGATATTAGAGGGTATATTGACTTTAACAATAACGACTGCCATAGATGTTCATGGCAGCCGGGACCGGCGGCTTAACGTGCTCTCCGAGGCACGGAGCAGGCGACAATTGTCAATCAATACGCACATAATTTCGAAAAGTCATATAACTTCCTAAAGTCAGAGGTGCGCGACGTGGGTTCGAACCCGAGACCCTCTGCATTGCAGTCTGTTGGTCTCTCCACTGAGCTATCACTGCTATAGGAAATAACACTGATAAACGTCTGTTAAAGGCGTAGAATTTCTTTGCCGTACGTTAACAATACAAAGCTTCTTTTATAATGTCATCTCTTAAGTAGAGCAAACATTTTTTAGCTTACAAATGTAAAGAATGTTTTAGATTTTTCAACAAAGAGAAAATAACTTGAAAATAAGTAAGCTTTTCTTAGAATCACCTCGAAAGAATGATGTATCCCCAGTTTCGAGCCATCAATCCCAGATAATGTCAGCAGCTGGGTACAACGTAGAACGAATGAACTAATGAAGTAAGGGCGAACGAATTGAGCACCCAGTGCACGGACCTGTCGCGATATTTTATAGTATATACGTTGTAAGTTTTATTTTTTATTTTATGGGAATGTGTTTTATTGTTATTTTCCTTGCTTTACACTATGTTCGCCTCGTCCCAGTGTTGTGTTGTCAACATTTGTTTTGTGATACTGAATTCGAAGATCGCGATTGAAATATTTTAGCTTTACTCCTTTGCAACAATTTTCGTGCCATATTACTTAAATTTATTTTTAACTTGACATTCTTATTTATATTTTATTTTGACATGGCAATTAATTTATTAATTTATTTTTAATTAGATAAATATGTAATTTTGATCACAATTGAATTAGTTATTTGATGTAATGTTAATTTTATTGAAATAATTATTTGATTATATTAGTATTATAATTATTGTTGTATGTTCACACACAATGTAAATTGTTATTGAATAAATAAATATGAATATGAAATAAAATTATGAAACGTTGGTAAATTTTTAATTTTGGTTAGGAGGAACTAGGTGTTGAAAATAATTAAATTATACGGATTTTGTCACGTTGTTTATTTTTTATAAAAGACTATTACTTTAAACTACTATTGTTAAGCAATAAATTAAAATAAAATTAAATCTAAATAGTTTTATAATTTAAATAGCTTAAATAGAAGTAAACAGTAACTAGTAAAAGTGTTTAACAATAGTAAATTAAAGTTTTAAAATTATGTAATAATAGTGTTTTATAAAAAATAAACAACGCCATAAAATCCGTATAAATTAGTTTAATTTCAATGTATAATAGTTTTAATAATAATGTATAATAGTTGTAATAATTCGCGTAAACTTAACACAATATTATAGGAACTAGGTAATGTGTGTTATACTTATATATACCATTTAATGTGTGTAAAACCTGTGTCGCGGGCGACTATACACAATTCGAAACAATGGAAAATCCCAAATTCAAAAATGTTTGTGGATAACACAAATTTTTGTATCGTGTGACGATTGAACCTTTAACAGAACGGCCAAGCGGCAAAGGAATCATTTACGTTGCAGTTAAAACTTCTTACATAACTATTTTGTATTTGTTGACGTTAATTAGGTAGTCGTATTTCATAGAAAGGTATATTTACACGTATTAACGTGTTAAGTATAGTTTCAAATCATATTTTAAGAATGCAATTTTACAAGTACCCACAGCGTAGAAGACCTTCACATTTTTCTCTTTTTGTAAATGTAAGTCACTTTTGTATAAATGAAATATTTTCAAGCATACGTTGTTAATGCAATGTAGTTAATTTTCGCGGCTTGTTATCTCACAAATTTGCCTGTATCCCGAGGGTGCCGTACATTTTCTTAGAAAACCGTTAACCTCTATTCTTAAGGGGTGTTAAAAGATTTGCATGCAACACTCCGTTGAAAAATCCTTTATACCTGCACGGAATATTTACAGGAAAATTGTGTTCTGTATTATTTTGTGCTGCATTTAATGCTTGTTAGTTCCCAAAGGATTAGGCAGAAAGAGAATATTTTCACGTTAAAGACTTACTTCCATGACGTCATATCTTAATGCAGATGCAGCACCTTACCTTTTAAGAGAGCTTGCATTAAGAGTGATGTCATGTAGTTCTATACCTAAGTTATATATAAGTCTGTTTTAATTAGCAAATCAGGTAGCGGGTGGAAGGTAATTGTTAATAATCGAAGCGGCGGTAACTTATTATACGAGAGTTTGTGAGTTCCATCCATAACAATTTAAATTAAATTCACCTTAACACAAGTATAGCGTAACTAGAGATGTAATGTAGAATTCTAGTAATTAATTATGTAAATTGCAAGCAATTTTTAAAGAATATATACAACATTTTTCCACCTACTATTGTATTTTATCACTTTATTGTGACTTTTTGGGCATTAAGTTAATGGCGCTTCATAATATATTATATATGCTGTTAATTAATATAATAAAGAATCTGACCGCCTGAACCATGTCTATAAAACTATGTACCTACTCATGGTTGAACTGCACAGAGCCGCACGATGACACCAATTGTTAATTTTTTCCTTTTTTTCGAATCCAACTGGCCTTGCAATTAATCCGAGTTAATATTAGCGGTTTGTACACGATTCAAAACAGTCAAAAACTATTTATATTATAGTCTAATAAAAGTTATAAAATGCAATTTCAAAAATGGGTGAGGAAAGTATGAATCGATCTATATAATATCAGCCCTGTATTAAACTATCTCAGTGCTGGGCACCGGCCTCTTCTCACTGTGAGAAGGTTTAGGCCATAGTCCACCACGCTGGCCCAGTGCGGGTGGGCAGACTTCACATATCTTCGAGAATATCATGGTGAACTCTCAGACATACAGGTTTCCTCACTATGTTTTTCTTCATGCATACAACTTCGAAAAGTCAGAGATGCGCATGCGTGGCAGTCCAACGATTTCCACTAGGCTATCGCTGCTATTATGTGCTTAATTTTTTTTTTACACACGTCCATCTATCTATCTGCCAGTAGGTAAAAGTTTGTCTTTGTTCATGTACTTACTTATCCACATGTATACTGTTTAACTACCATTGTTTAACATTGAGTGCTTTTATGAAGTCCAATCCTTATTTACCAAAATATAATGTATTGGCTTATTATAATATACGTATAAGCTTAATGTGTTGTGGTATTCGCTGATCGCACTGGTTAATTAACATATCCAAGTAATTAACGCCCAAAATTGGAGTTCACATTTCATTTTATAAAATGTATAGCGGAATTGCCACGGATGGTGTAAGGTGGATTAACGACAGAGAACGGTGGATTTTTTGCTTTTTCGGGGAAATTGGATTGGTCACTTATGATATGAATATGCGCATGGCCGGTCTTATGGTCATGGATTTGATTTTATGGTTGGGGTAAATGAAAAAGCAGTAGCAGCATGGAATTTGGACCAGTGCCCAGATTTTCAGTAAAAGGTTCGGCTACAATATTTTTTTTATTTAATACTTAAGCGCCGAATAAGGAAAAGGACCGAATACCTACTTACATGGACTCACGCCCGCGCGGAGGAATAGCCAGGGGTGTAATTCAACCTTGCTACTCATTCTTTTATACCACGTATTATAAGGCGAGCCTACTGCCGCCTACCTAGCTCATTTCCAGACTCCTTGCTTCTGTTGTAATTGTTGTTTTTTATGCAACTAAGGTGGCAAGCAAGCATACGGCCCACCTGATGGTAAGTGATCACCGTAGCCTATGGACGCTTGCAACACCAGAGGCAACACTTGTGCGTTGTCATCCCTTTAGGAAAGGAAGTGGGAAGGAGAAGGAGCGGGAAGTGCGAAAGAGGGTAATTGGGCCTCACTCACCGAACGAAACACAACAGTAGGAATACTGCTATTTCACGTCGATACCGATATCTGTAAGAAGGTAGTCCTTCCCCGGTTGAGCCGGCCCATTCATGCTGAAATCAGTGAGGCTCTACTACTCAGAAGAGTGAGAGAATTGTAACAAAAATGCAATAACACTACTGATTCAGTAACCAGACCATATGCACTGCAGTGACATTCTCTACTTCTATTTGCACCCTTTAACAGTAGGTAATTATTATAGAATAAGAAAGGTATTGGTTTTCTACTCTTACTTCTTACGAAGAGGGGGTAAGTTGTGACCCTACTACCTGTGATTTCTATCACTTTTAGGCTAGGACTAAGGTCCTCTACTAAATTGATATTTTCTTAGGGCTTACCTTACATGAATTAACACTATCAGTCCATCATACAGTCTTTATCAGTTGTTAACAAGTATATATTACTACAATAAGGCAGAATAACTGGATTGGTTAAGGTTGAAGTACACCGCTCTCGTCTGCTATAAGTAGCTATTTTCATTGAAATTACACTACAATAATAATAATAATAAAATACAATTTTATACCCCTCTGGGACAGTCGTTATCTCATCATGACACTAACGCGATATCGGCGGGCACAGTACACTAGCTTTTAAACTATCACCTTCGCCTTGTGATATAAACAATGTATCACCAGGTTAAATAAAAGCGCACAAACCGCAGGGCAGCTTGTGGCGAGCTGAATGTGAGTGGCGACACTGCGGTCCTGAATGTCTTAGAGAGTTGGTTAGGGCCTCGTACCCAGCTTGCCGTTACTGGTTGATTGGGGTGGAACGACAAGAGTGCCCGTAGGACTCTCAACTCTGGCTTGCCTTGGTCAGCCGGTCAGATGGAGGCTGCTAGAGCTATATGCTTGGGGGGTGGAAGTGTCATTTTCAAGGGCATAACTATGGGGAAACATGCTCCGGGTCTCCATTGTCACAAGACCCGTGATGGTGAAACCGGCGCCGCACCGCTCGACACCCCTAGCCACTCGCACCGGTGCTGCCCTCTGCTACTGGCGTGTATGCTTATAGTGGCTATTCAGGGGGCCCATCTAGTAAGTTGGCGAGTCACCGTCTGCCCATTGCATTGATGCTATTAGAGCATTCAGGGCAGACGCCGTTTTTCATCCATAGTTAGCAATATACCGGTCCACCAGACACCCATACCCATAGCCCATATATTAAAATCCATACGCAGTAATAGTCCTATGCCTGCTGTGGCTAGTGTTGCTGTAGGTGTTCCATCCCACCTTTGATTAAAACTCTCGAAGGGCCTCTTCACGTTCAACCCATGTCTCCGTGTAAGCCTCCCAAAGGGCCAGGAATTTCTAATATAATATGTTAGAAAGTACCTGTGATAAGAGAAACATAATAATAATAACGTTTATTTGGAACTAATTAAATTTACATAAATTTTACATTAGAAACGTTGATGGCTGCAAAAGTTTTAAAAACTATGGCACAGCTATCAGCGCCCAATTCCAGGAATGGTATACAAGAAAAGTCCCAGACTCCATAAAATAGACACAGTAACAATTAAAAATAATAAAACAAAAGTAATGGAAATGATATAAAATATATACGGATAATATACGGATTATAACGCAGTGTATTTCAAATGCAGATTTTTACTTATTTGATATTTATATCATGTATGTATCTGTGTACACTCTGAGGTATGTTGAAAGTTGAGACGTTTTGACACATTTCGCCATCATGTCATAAATTTAAAACGTGCAAAACATGTTATATTATAGGTTCTTGTTAACCTATACTCCTATATTGATTAATATAGTGATTGATAGGATAATAGAAATTAAACCATGAAATGTAATTGATACTGAATTGAGTTCACACTTAAATCTATTGATACGGTATGTGTCGCTATGATGCGTGCTGAATGTGAACTGATGTGAAGTGCAATATACGTATATGTTTAAAATAAGGTGCAATGACAATTTTGATGAGAGCGTAATTATGCAATGTATACTTGCACCGTACACATATAAAAACTTGTAATTAAAATTAACCGCGACAAAATCACTATAAAGCAGTTCAATCTCAAAGTTTTACATTCGCGTTATAGCAAAACAATATTACAGCTATATTAAAGCATAATTTTAACGTCATCTGCATAACACGTTTCATCGAGATCAAACAACATTGCGAGTGTCACGCTGAAACCGCCGCTGTTGGTTTTTCACTAGTGTAAAGCGGAATAAAAACAACACGGACGGTGTTTATCTTGTTCGGGGAAAATGGGTCGGACGCAGGTGATAGGTAAGCGATCTGTTGGTATGTCTACGTGGCTTATTTAATTTACCACATCGATTGGTGTTGGTTGTAAACAGGCTCGTAGATGATTTACTACGAGTGCTATGTTCGTAGATGAATGGCTACGGTTGCTACGCTCGTAGCTGAAAAGCTACGTCAGCTACGCCTTTGCGATTAATTCATTACTTAATAATGTCGTAGTTGGGTGAACTTTTAGTTTGTAGTATAATCTAAGGGTACCAGGTATTGCTAGCGTTGTTAAACCTTATTTGTATGATTTTTTTCACAAGTTGCGTCATTAGTATCATTGCTTAAATTACCCATCATGAGCTTAATTTCTGTTCGATTCTCAATAAGTAGCAGCACAACTGTGTTTAGGAAGGTGTTTGTAAGTTAACGTACTACCTTCAGCATCTCTTCTTCAACTATTTAGGATGACTTAGTTATAATAGCGTGCTGTATAATCGCTCAGCGCATTACATGATTTTTATTTTATGGAAATCGTTTAATCTGAGATATAGCGTGACTTATTTTTAGCAAGTACTTCTGTGCAAAGTATTGTTCAGCTTATTACTTATCGCATTTTAATATTCAATGATACATAAATAGTATAACAAAAATATATTTTGTTTAATTGCGTAAAATAAATGCAAGCCGTGATGACAACACATAGGATATTTTTCATTTCGTTACTGCACGATACAATATTTCTGTGATATTCACGCGGGCGAAGCCGCGGACAGAAACTGGTTAGTACACTTTGCTTTATCCAAAAACATATTTATAAAAAATACATTGCGCCATAAGCAATCTGAAATAACCCATAAACTTCTTAAGCAATATAACGAAACCATTCGGGTCTACCATCCATTTCGTTTTAATACCAGTACTTAGTACATACAAGGTTAGACAGGAAATTAAGTTTGGATATAGCATTTGTATGTCTGTAAAGTTGAGCGTTGTATGCGAGTTTCTCGGCTATCCGATATTTTCTCGAGGTCAAGGGTACATGAAAGGGTAATGTTATCGATTGCTGGCATGAAGATACAGTTCAACATATGATAACTTACACCGTGTTATTTAAGAATTTTAGATGTCATTTGAATGGATGGATAGCGCTGTGGCTTAAGTTGTCATCTCACCACTGCCACTTTACCGGGTGGGTTAGGTTCGATACCCATATGAGACAAACATTTCTGTGATTTACAAATAGTTCTTTGAAGTCTGGGTCTGTTTTGTGCCTGTTGATATTACTAAAGTCCGCCATGACCCAGGCATTATACAAACAAACAATAATATATATTACCAATTTTAAGCCCAATGGTCCATATATTGACGCCCGTTTGTGTATGTGACGTAATATTACAGAAACATTTTGCTAGGAATGTTTAAGGGCCTACGACTATTGCTACTAAGTATTGCTTATAAAAATCAAGCACACAATTTTCTCTTACATGCGAATCGAACCACCTGGGTTCGATTCGACGAGGATGACCTACTTTTTATATTACAAAAAAATATAAGCAATTAGGGATACATATCTCAAGAACATACTATGGTGTTTGTTCTTGTGTTGGGAGTTGGTAAATGTCGGTAGTGTAATGCGTGCGATGCGAAATCTCAATCTCTCGATCGCAACCTTATCATTTTATTAAAATCAATATCCTTATAAAAAAGAAACAATCAAAACAAAACAATACAGAAGGCATAATCCACTCCATTGGTTTAAATACAAGCATATTATGTTATAATATTGTCTTCTGTTTACGCGAATATTATTGATTGAAATTAAACTACTATAAACTATAATATATAAACTACTATATGAGGGGAAAGTGTAAAATCAAATTAAATCTAAATAGTTTTAATAAAAAATTAATTAGCTTAAAACATTTTAAAGTAATAGTATTGTAACAGTTTTCAAAATTATGTAATAAAGTGTCAAATAAACAACGCGATAAAATCCGTATATAGTAGTTTCATTTCAATATTATGTTATATTAACGTTACACGAAATCCCAACGAAAACTTTTCCTACATATTCCCTGTGCAAATTGTTATAAATCGTTCTCAACCACTGAATAATTGAGGGCAATTTTCTGATTAGTACTGGTAACACTGCCTACTATCCTAACCACCGGTGCCTCTAATGACAGCTATCTAAGTAAAGTGCCTGCTCCATTTCAAGGGGACTACGTTATGTTGGTAACACACCGAGAAAGGAAATATATGGAAAACAACAATTTTGCTAGATTCGTTTTAGTATACTGTCACAACAAATTGGTTTAAGGATATGTATTATACTAATATTATAAACAAAAATTATTGATTTTTCTTTGTTTATAATGAATTAACTCAAAAACTACCCAACCGATTTTAATATTCTTTCTCCAAAGCTTTATTATCACCAAGAAATATAGGCTATATTTTAATTCAAAAGAAAAGTATTGTTACAAACCTAACCTACTTTTACACGAGCAAAAGTTAGTTATAGTAGTCTATAGTAGTCTATATTTTTATCAATTTAGCGAATTCATCTTAAAATTGTAATTACTCAAGATCTATGTTTACCACTGGTAGTGGCAATAAATCAAATAAATTAAATGCACATAATATTTAGTGTTATATAGTTTGTACACTTGAATCCACTGCTAAATCTAAGTCGCACGATTTTCGGCCAAAGCCTGTCTGTATTTGCTCACTTCTTTAGCTTTATAAGCCTTAGCTTATAGGACATTTAGTGTCTAATAAAGTAAACTGAAGATATTTTGCAGAAGATTGCATACAAAAAATCTTATGTTGTCATCACTTGGTGCTAAATATATGTAATATTGAATATCAGAAGCTGTTCTATAGAAAACTCAATTTGCTGAAACTTTTATAAGGAACATGCTAACATTAGTAGATTCAATGTTTATATAACCGAAACCAAGCATACAAACTTTTCCTAAATATCAAGTCATTCCAATCATTCCACTAACGAAAAAATATTCCCAATCGTCATTCGACATTTTTTATTTTCCTCGCAAAAAGTTCTGAGTATTTTTCAGCATTGTTTGTTCTTCATTTGTTTGCCCGTAATGATAACAAGGCCTTCCAGCGATATTCAGAAGACTGATTGGCTCAAAAAATATTTTGCTTGAGCCACTGCTATGTTTCAATTAGGTATTCTCTAACTAAGTCTGATAAGGTTATTTAAAAATTTATTCGGCATGATTCTCAAATATAATGAAGTTAAAGATCCTTGTTTGAAGAATAATAATAACATTTCGTCTTAATTCCTCGCAACCATTATGATTTAGTTGACAGCAACTTAATCATAATTGTTGCTAGGAAAATATTAACGCGTTTTAAAGAAGCATTTAAAAATGGCATCTATCATTTCAAAATTATAGCTGTAATTTTTTATACTCCCTTTTAAAACACACTGAACGTTTTCCTTATACTTCATTAAGATAAATTTTCTTTATTGGCAAATCGATAATAAAAATTTGCGATACATTTTGTACACTATTAAAACTGAGAAGTTTTATTTCATGGTTAATCGGTAAGGTGCGAAAAATACCTATAGTTTTGCAGCTAAGGAAACCACTATCTAGCGAGTCACATGACAGTTTACCACTTAAAGGATATAACAAAAAAAAACATGTGGGGCAGTCTTTGGGGACTGCCGATAGAAGTGAAAACTAAGTAACTTGTGAATTGTATCGTCGAGCTATTAGATTATTATTTTTGAATTTTGAATGCGTTCGGTGACGATGACGCGAGTTTCATGATTTTTGTTCACCCAAATAGTGCTCAATGCGGTTAAAGAAGTTTTCACTTCAAAAACATGGTGTAAAGTAAAGCAATCATAGTATCCATACTGGCAGTATTTAATATTGCTAAATTTTGCTACAAGGTTAAGTATTATTGAAAGCTTTTACTATCACTACCCACATGAACGAATATACTAGTTTTTAGGTACAAAGGGCCAATGACAATCGATCCGTGTAACTACTAAATTGCCAAAGAAAATTGGTTCAGATTCCGGTGGACATCCCGCAAAACTAAATTCGAAGAGGCCTTTTCTGTCTGCAAATACTACTACACTTTACGTGATAGTAAACACTAGTGAAACTCTGGAGTGAAGGTCAACAGCCCAATTACTATAATTACGAATGTAGCATAGTACTTGTCGTACTCGACAAAATATTCCGAAAAGTATTATGTACGTTTATGTTTTTGTTGTTGTGTTCACAAAAATGTGTTTTATTTCAATAGTTTACATAGTAACAGATACAATTTAGTCATATCAATCTGACGGTTAGAAACTAATGGAAACGTGAATCGATCTATGCTTTAGTGCAACGTGTACTCACGCATGCGCGGGACGGCTCCTACCACAAAGTAATCGCAATCCACACAGTGGCTTGCGCTGTATTAATGGTTTACCGTACTTATAGAACGCGCGTTACAGTTGAAATTATAAAAAATATTATAAAACTTACTTAGTAAAATGTTAGAAAATTTACCGACTAAAATTGGTTGGTATTTATATGATAGATTTCCATTCTGAATTTACTACTACGGTATTTCTAAACATAAAACGCTAACACATTAATTACACCAAAATAGAACCTGAGAACAGCTCAGAATTTTAGACTAATTTTTAACAAAAAGCAGAATTATAAATATTTAAATATTGCCGCGTGTATCACAAACTTAACCACCTAAATAGGTCAGGCTGCTGCTGCGTTAGTCAATGACTAGTCGTTTAGCTGTCGACCATCATAATTTGGACTCAATGATGAAATGGATAGAAATTTGATTGAAGACCAACCTCATCCTATAGATACGTAGGTACGTATCCTGATCCCAAATTTATAGACATTAGATGGGCCCGATACATTTTGATGCAGGACCCTACATTGACACGGATGAGGGTCGCAGTTAAGATGTATAAGGGAAAATAGAAATGTGTGTGCCATGTTTTCACCTCTCAGTCTTAAAGGAAGGACGGGTATAAAATGAAGCATTTTCGTTATACCGATCCTTTAAATTCTTTGCTGGACGTCGTATATAATGAAGATATGGAAGGCGAGAAAAATTTGCGGGGAAATACAAGTGTTTTTGCAGGAGCGAAGATGCTAACAAGAATTGAGGAAGATATATTAAAATGGTTAGGGTATGCAGAAGAAATGGAAGACTGACCAAGAAAGTAAATCAGACATATTTGAATACGACTTTCAAAAGTTGATCTAGAAAACAAAAAAAAAAAAAAGGCTTAAATTATGTGCCTAATTCGGAGATGGTCTCGAGAAGAGCCACCTTAAGAATACCACAGTTCAGCGTATCTGAAGAATGTGAATCAACCAAAAGAAAAATATTGTGCCAATTAGGTCATAATTATTATTCAACATACAAACGTAAAATAACAAAGTAGTGATGTCACCTGTTTATGTAGACTCATTAAAATATTTAATTAAATTTAAACAAGTCACCTGAAGTCTTCTGAAAAGGATGAACGGCTTAATGCTAAAGTAGTCAAACTTGTGTTCCGTGTATTTAAAGTTTATCGAGCACGTTCACTTATGGGTATAACAGAGCTAAATAGTTTTAAGCTTTCTGAAGCAGCTGAGTAACTCTTCTATTCAAATTCGGCATTTAGAAGAAACTTATAAAGTAATTTTAATACAAGTTTACTGGAAACTGGAACCAGGAATCAAATTTCAATTCAATTAATAGTTGATTACGATATTTGACTAACAAAACAGCCAGCCGACAGCATAAAAGGCTATAACTACTTTAAGACAGTTCGTATTCTCTTTTAGAAGCTAGACGAAAAATAATAAATTTAGGGCCGTCTCAAAATGCTGAGCGAGTGTTTACAACCACTCCTTGACCTTGTTTACCTTTAGAGCGCCTAGTTATTTTAATTAGTTCTCCAATATAGCGAGTACTATGAAATACGCTTATATATACACTTAAATTTAATATAGCAATTATTTTTTAAACACGAATAAATTAACTTGCTATTGATTGCATAACTATGCATTGTCATAGACGAGGCAATAACTTAGAGCACCTAGCAGTGAACTTTTAAAACAAGCAAATTGTCATTCATAGGTTCTTATTAACGTTACCATGTTACGTCTTCTAGTAGAAACTTTGAAGAATATGGGTATATTGAGCCCCAGTATTGATTATCGGTGCAGGTAAATAGTAAAAATGATTAATTATTAGTAATAACGCGAAGTTTAGAATTAATTATATTATACAGTATTGGAAAAATATGCCCCTTATCATGTGGTCTACATGATAAAGGGCATTTTGTTCGATTTAAATCTATACCAATATTATAAAGCTAAAGAGTTTGCTTGTTTGTTTGTTTCTTTGAATGCGCTAATTTCAAGCACTACTGGTCCGTATTGAAAAATTATTTAAGTGTTGGATAGCCCATTTATTGAGGAAGGCTATAGGCTATATAACATGACGCTACGAGCAATAAGAGCGGAGCAGCAATCAAAAATGTTGCAAAAACGGGGAATTATCTTTTATGTGAAGCAGTCGAAGTTGCGCGGGTCAGCTAGTCTTATTATAATACCGAAATGTTAATGCAATAGATCTTTGCCTTTCAAGAATTTTTAATATATTATAGAATAAAGCGAAACCTATCGATTCGGTGACCTTACGATTATGCGTCATACTTGCTTATTCATATAAACAATTACATTTTAAACCGTTTCAATAACTTCTTTAACGCCACTTCAAAATGCACCTGTCTCAATTCAAAACACTTGAACTCTTGAAGCTTGTTTTAAATATTCAGAGCTATACTCACAGCTGTCACAAGTGATAGAGCGGAGGACTAAAATTGCTTGCTAACACTCGAGAATAGCTTATAGACTTGATTAATTTAGTCCTTAAAGAGAAACTAGGAGCAGGGAAATGTGGAATTAGTGTGTGGCTTTTTGGATATTATAAACACTAAATACTTACATTCATGTCTTTGTTTTTTAAAGGGTAAGGCGCTCATAGCCAGTTGCACTCACTGGTCGGTAAATGATTAGCGAGCTTAAGCAACGTTGGGTGCGGTCAGTCTATAGATGGCTGTTCGCTTAGTGGTATTTCATCTGAGCGTCTCCGTGCTGCGGAGGGCACGCAAAAAGTCGGTCCCGGTTGTTGCCAAATTGACAGGAGTCGTTAAGCCATGTCAGAGGCCATGCTTAAACAACTCTTGACAACAGATTGGCCACTAACCACACGAAAAGAAAAGAAAGAAAGAAGGGGTAAGTAGAAGTGTAAGCTATGGTTTTGGATCCCCGAACAAAGCGAGCCTATTGCCATCTATTAGATACAGTTCCAGGCTTCGTGTTGCTACTGAAAATGTATTGACAGAAAATTTATGTAAAACTTTGCTCCACTAGGACTTAATATACAGCAGTTGCATTTACAGCCACTGGCATTAATGTCCTGTTATTTATTTCAGTGAACTAATCAGAACGTCATTCTAAATAATCTTGAAACACAATTGATCTTTAGGACATAATTATCTATTGCATCAAACTCATAATCAAACAGAGGTGAAAGCGCAATTTTCTTTACATAGCTGTCTTTGAAAATCCTGAACTAAAAAATAAAGGTATAATTGAGGATAAATACCTATCCCGAACTATAAATGTTTTTTTGACAGACAGCTACCTTGGGAAGTCCGTTTGAATGAGAATACAGATTTCCCAAGTTAGCTGTCGTGGCTGACAATTACATACGACTTATATTTTTATTTCTCTACGATTATTAAAAGATCTGTCCACCTTAAATTTGATCATATTAATTTACATTTACGACTTGATGAATTTGATCATAGTAATTTACATTTATGTACGTACGACGTTACCGTCGTAGATAAATTTAAAGGTCGAGAAAAATTTGTTTATCAATTCGTGTGTGCTTTTTTGTTTTGGCAAATATAAATATAATTATAATACGTGTCCTTTTGAAGAGAACTTTGATGTTTAAACAACGAACACAAGTACCATCTAAGCTGGAAACTACCAATAAATATCACAGCAAAAGTGTGTAATTATTTTTAAAAGGTGTGTTTTTATGTCACGACGTGCTTAAAATTGTTAAATTTAACGCATTGCCAATGATCACTTAAACTATCAAGGCAACTACGCAGTAATCAGCTTATTCTCCTAAGCTATTTATAATGCCAACTTCTTCAAAGGTATTTCGGAACAACTTAATACGTGCAAAGGTTGACGACCTCCTAACTTTGTCACAAATACTTCACTCATATCGAACTTATAGCATTTGTTCTACAGTATGTGACAAGTAAGTCTTTAAATAAACAACATTTCCAACTCTGCTTAGAGTTTGGAACAAGTGACGTTTATTAGTTAAGTTGGTACATAAAACGTATTTAAACAAAGTTTGGTACTATTGTTTATTTCGTATTTTTGAACTGTTACTTTTAATTAGGTTAAGCTGGTTTTGAATTTGATTTATTTAGAAGTGAAGGAAAAGTGCATTTAGAAATTTGGGTAATGAATGATGAACGATGTATATGAGTATGATATAAAAAGAAGATTTCGGGAAATATTTACGCATAACCTATTATTTAGTTTTTATACTACTAGTCTAGATTGGTATAGTCAGAAGAAGAAAATCTAGACGGACGTTCTTAGAACGGATATAGTTTTGGTTAAAGTTCGAGTAGTACCCGAAACTGACGCGCGTACTTTAAAAGTCTAACGAGAGTGAATAAAGCTGAATTGAAATGCTAGGATAGAAAATGGAACCTCGTTGTCTCTATGTTCCCGTCGGAGAAATGGGCATAAGTTTGAGTATGTATGCATGTGGGTACTTCTGTATTGCAAACAAAAACAAGCATTAAGAGCAACTACTCCTGGTACTTGCTTTTGTTGCTTGCTCCTGTTTGCATGAACAATAAGTAATATTATACCACATACACACAACACCATCTAGCCCAAACTAAGCAGAGCTTGTACTATGGGTTCTAGACAATGGATAAACATACATATATACTTTTTTTTTTTGTAAATACATACATATTATACATAGAAACACCCAGACCAAGACAAACATCCATGTTCATGCACACAAATGTTTGACTTGTGCGGGAATCGAACCCGCGACCTCAGGCGTGGTAGTCGGTTACACTAACCACTACGCCATCGAGGCCGACACACTACTCATGTACTCATGTACTAGTACTCATGTACTAGTAAAAGTAAACCTTGATCAACGCGAGTAACGTTAGATCGTTGCTGCAGTAACATATCTATCAATGATGACGACCATCGGTCGTCTCCTCAGCGTCCAATATTAACAAACAGTGTACAAAACAATGAAACATATCTGACCGCTACGAATGCACGCGATTTAATCTTGTTTGTTCCACTGTCGACCACTGCACCTTTGTGACGTCAACAAAGCGTGACCATGACAGGCAATTTAGACAGATATTCACCACACGAGTACATCCCGCTATGGTTTAGCATACATACGTAACATTAATTTGCATTCACGGCCCGACCCAGGCTTGTCCTCGGCTTAGCATAGAGTGTATTATACCATTATTCACCTTTCATAACGCCCACGGGATGTTAAGGCTATTTTAAGCATGGCGTGACACCCAAGGGACTGTTACTATTAAATTGTAATTGTGCAAAATAACATTATACAGGTGAAATTTTTGGTGTTTCTGTGCGTTGTTGTTATGACATCAGTCGTTGATATTATTTATCAAAAGAAAGGCTGTATGTTATTTTACTGGTTTTAAACGTATGTCATAATAATCTTATTCGAAAATTCGGTTTAGTTTTACCCATCTTATCTTATCTTGTTTCGGGGGCCAATCAGTGTAGCCCGGCGACACTTCGACCCAGTGGGATCTTTTATGTCGGCCCCGAGATCTATCCCTGAGCTATCTCCCTATGAATGTACTGCATCAGTCGCACGTACACTTTAGAGGGAGAAGCCTTCAGGGTTCGGATATGCCAATCCCATCAGACCCATCCTTAGTCCAGCCAACGCGTCACATTCACACAGTAGGTGTAATATGGACTCGTCCTGTTCACCACAGGCTCTGCAGATTAAATTGTTTGCCAAACTCAATCTGTACAGGAAGTCGTTAGTGTGAAAATAACCAGTGAACGCTCCTGTGAGCAGGCGTATTTGGTCCTTGTTGTACCCGCAGAATAGTTTTACCCATACTTCTATGATATTATTATTTGATAAGTAACAATTTCGTTGGTAAAATATACACTCCCACTTTATACAATATTCGGCGTACCTAATATTGCAAGTTTTCATAGAATACTGTGTAGTATACACACAAATTATAAGCATGTATTTTTGTATTAGCAAATAATGTACCAATTTAATAAACCATAAGCGTTAAAAAATTAAAAAGCTATTAGAAAATAACAGACTTTTGTTCGATCAGCAACTTCAAATTTAATGTCATAAAATTTAGATATTGATAATTAAATCATTTAACGATAACGCGCTGTCAGCATAATGCAGTCATTAAGCTGAGTCAGATAACTTTAAGTAGCTTTGTTATATAAACGTAGCACAGCACGAAAACGTCTCATCAGAAAATATAACCGTTAAATGTTATCTAAATACTAAAAAGTTGCCTACGACAAAGTGCCTGTAGCGTTTTACAAGACCTATCAAAAGGTGAACATTTTTTACGCAACTCTGAAGTTAATCATGGTAAGTCACATGCACGGACCGGATAAAAAAAGTCCGGTTTTATCTCCTAGAGCTCTCGGAATAGATTAAATAGGTACTACCGTTTTCTACCGTTTACAACCGTGATTAATAGGGGATTGCACTGCCACTTTAAAGTATTACTATTTAAAGCTAACGACGCACATAAGTCCGGGTGATTGGATAGATTTCTTACAGAAATTGATAGATAAGTTGGCTGCTCTATAAAGAAAGTTTACAAGATATGGCTAGCCATATCTTGTAAATGGCATGATTGTAAGTAAACAGCTAGCTGTTTACTTACAATCATGCCATCTTTGTTTCAGTCTTATGATCCTTGCACTAGACAAATAATTGTTTCGAGTCTGGGTGTTCCTTATGTTCAATGTGTGGATGTTTGTAAACTTCATCGTGATACAGCATTAATTCCTAGTGTCGTGAGTCGTTATAAACAAAAGATAAAACAGAGACATTAAAAGTTATTTATATTTAGACTGAAAAAGCCTTACATAAAGTCAAATTTAGATGTCACTAGGGATAATTAAAAATTATGGATATTTGCACCACAAAAAACTTCAAAGATAATAATTGTTCGCTTAACGATGAAAGAAAAACGTTACTAAGAAACCTGCACATCTAAAAGTTCTCCATTATGCTCTCGAGAGCCACGAAGTCGACTCGCATAAGAATTGCGTTGCAGCATATGTCCTTGAAGTATAAGCCCAAACTTAAAACTGCGGTAACGTTACAGGAAATGAGGACAACATCACCTAAGGCTGAAACTGCCAGACTGTATAAATATGTAAGTAAAGTACAAAAAATTAGCTTGTAGAAAAGAAGATAATGCTACAGTGAAGTCATATTTAGGGTCATGATATATTACTATTTACGTGATATATAATAGGTGGAATCGCAATAGCAGAAATGTAAGAAAATGGCTCGTTAAATCATAACATGTCTGGAGCATAGCCTATAAAATTGGGACAATTATTAAAGGAAACAGAGAAAGACTAGCGCCATTTGAAACTCGTATTGAAGAAGGATGGAAAGGTTATGATAAATGGCATTAGTGCTAGTTATTAGGAAAGAGAATGAATTGTTGATTATAGATAACAGCAAAGAGAAGTCAATTGGCTAGTTTATATGACATTTATTTGAAACAATTTAAAAAGGGAACATAAAAGATAGGTGAAGAAGGTAAGACCTAAGTGTACAAATGAAGGCAAAAGCGGAATTCAACTCGTGTCATGAAGTTAAAAGAAAAGCAGAAGATTGAGAGGTATGTATTGGTCCAACGACAGGAGCTACCTTATGTAATATAATTGCAAAAAGAAATTGTAAACTGCCAATTAAAGCAGATTAAAGTCACCAATGGATTAAGAATTAATTATGTTATCAGCGATTAAAATTCACAAGCCACACATAGTTTTAATTAATTTAATGTAAACCAAACATTGTTTACCGCCAGAAATTAAAGTTATACCTAGCATTAATTTTTCACTTTTATTTTTATTTTAACATCAGATTTAATAAAACCAAGATGAAATAAATGAAATGCTAAAAATTACGCATAAATACAAACTACAAATATAATTCTTAACATAATTAGCGTGCTTTGCGTCAAGAGAAAGCCATTTCAGTTGAGAGCGGCAAACTAGAGCAAGGCTGAAGACTCTTTCTGACAGAATAGCATAGATTAGTGAAATAATTTAAGAAGAAAAATATTGTTAAGCGTATTTCATTATTTCAAAAGGAATCGCCATTACTGAAACGCCGTATTTGTTTTTATAAAGTTTTTTATATCTGTTAATTCTATCACGAATGGCATCATTATCTGCATATGTTACTTTCTCATACACATAATAATATATAAATATTATAGATTTACTCTTGTGAAATATTGTAATTTATTACGCACGCGTTTTGATACAGGATATTATCCTGTTCTTCCTTGTTACAACATTGTTTAATAACATACCTAATTTGGTCAGGTAAAAATTGCCTATATCTTACCATTTATGTTCCTTCTTTCACGTTGGTTTAATTTATGTAACTCTGACAGTACTTGTAATTAGTTTAAACTATTAAGTTTAATCAAATAATTATTTAATTCATTAGTCCTGTTAAAAATTTCCGAATAACAGTAAAAAGAAGTTACATTATGCAAATGAACTGTTGAAAAGGTAAGGCGGCGGACGTCACGAATTTCTGAGTATTTCGTTTTCCAATAAATCTGAACAACGAAACACTCACAAATTCTCCAATCTAAATAAAAGCTTCGGCAAGTCGTTATACGTGTACTAACTACGTTCATTTACGTGACGTGAAAGTAATTAATTTTCGCGAGTTGCCAAAAATTGATGAAGACAAAATTAGCGCACACCGTGACAATGTCAAATGGGTACGCTATGTAATTAATGATCTTGTTTTATTTTCAATGGCTTTAAATCAACTAGGCGCTCCAGTTGTAGAGGATTTAGAGAGTATAATGCTAAAAACATGTACATTTGAAAGTTCTAAAGTAGTTATCCGCGAGTAAGCACTATATACCATTTGAAATTTGGCTTTTCTTCAAATGGATTATTTCTCGCATACTGAAAATAATCCTCAAGTTTCTTAAAGGACTTTATAATCATAAAAATAAAAGACATAAATAACATCTCAAATCTTGCTCGTCTCATCTATAGATTAAATTTTGTAAGTATTCACAAAATATTTTTGATAGACACGAGTATGTGTATCGAACTTTACTCAAAATTTAAGGTAAAATTTGTATTCTTATCAAAACTTGACGCAATCTCTTTGATTTATGATAAGATCACTAGCCTAGAAACCTGACTATTTCTCAAACATCCCAACAAAAATTTAAATCAGTCAGTATAATTACAAATAAGACACAAAAATTGGGACATAATAATGCAAATATATAATATTTGATTGTCAACAAATCTATCGGCTCAGTGTATCTCCAATCCCAAGAGGAATACCATCAATAACTCCAATGACGACAAAATTCGAAGCATCGTTAATAAAGGAATATTGGTTATATTGAATGTTTTTTCAACAATATCTTATTGGTTCGTTGAAAGAACAATACATTTGTGCAAACAAAAGTGACATACTTTGTTATTTCCCGGATAAAAATCAGCAGTATGATGTTTTATTCATAAATAGCGCGGCTTTGGCAAAATGTGAAACGAGAATTCAAGTTAGAACAATTGAACAAACGGATTCGGAACAAATATCCTTAGGCTATTTGATACAAAGATACGATATGTGTAGCGAAACTGCGGCTATGTAGAGCTTGGGATTTGTCTTATGCGGAGATTTAGACAAGTCACCACACAGTAGCCACATTTAGCCTCCTAAAATACTGAATAACTAGTCGACTTTGTATTATAGATGAGAACTAACTTTTGATTTCGTAGTTTTATTTTTTATTTTTTTTATGGTTTAGCGGGCAAACAAGCAGACGGTTCGCTTGATGGTAAGCGATTACCGCCACCCATGGACACCATATTGACCATGACCATGGACGCAATACCAGAAGAGTTACAAGTGCGTTGCCGGCCTTTTAAAAAGGAGTACGCTCTTTTCTTGAAGTGTTGAAGGTCGTATTGGTCCGGAAATACCGCAGGCGACAGCTCATCCCACAGTTTACTATATATTGGACACACACAATATGAAATTATGATTTACTGCCACACAATATTTGATAATTGACACATTGTGATAAAAAGTCGCTGCCTAGTATTTTTAAACGTCCTCGGGGCTTATTTTATAATTAACACACGTCTAACATAATCCAGTGTGTGTGTGTAGGCCAATATTGTGAGTTTAAGCTTCTTATAATGGTTTATTTCTCTAAATTAACTCTCGCATTAGGGCTTATCCCTTCACGGTGGTCATTAAATAATATATTGTAATATTCCCAACCAATCGATACTTGATACAGATATATTTTTGTTGTAATTAATCCAATGATAATATAGCACAAATTGAAGTTGAAGTTAAGCCTTTTTTTTACGTAAGAGTGCCTCGTTTATCTAGTGGCATAACATGGTCATAAGCTTGTGTATATTTATTGTGACCTTACAGGGTCAGGGTAATTGGATATATGTTTGAAAAATTCTCAGTATCCGCATGAAGCAGACCTAAAACACATATGATTTTATGTGAGTGTATGACATATCTACGTTTCGCTTTAGGCGAAAGCATAAGTTAAAACTACTTGTAATTCTAGTCAATAATTCCAGCATATTGATTATGAACACGTGTGACTCGTTATCTGTTCATAACTGGCATGAGAAAACTTACTGTACAATAGCATACGCAATTACATCGGGCGGTTGTCGTTCAAATTCACTACGATGGTTTTACTTTGTAATGTTGCTTGTAGCTTTAAGACATGAGTTCGCAGCGATTTTATTTTGAAGATAATTAGGGAGATTACTGTCGAGTACTCGAAATGCACCTGCCGCGCCTCACAGCTGAACGGAGCTAACGGGACTTCTACGTCATCGCCCCACCGCCCCACTCCAGCCATCGGCGCTCGCCCGCCGGCACCGGCGTCGGCAGTCAGCCACAGACACGATCGCACACGGCCGCGCTCGCGCATCATTTTTTAAACATTGTTTTTACGCGCTTATATTAATTCAAATAAATTATTTTACATTTCAAACTACGGTCCACTAGTCTCATTTATACACTCCATTGAGGTATCGTCGGCAACAATTACCTTTAATTTATTTTTTACTACCTCATTATAATTGAATAAAATAATTTTGTATTCGCACTATCACTTCATTAGTATTATAATTTTTGTAATAAGACACATATTGTTGCAGCATTGTCCAAAATTTAAGCATAATTAAAAATGAGCATTAATGATCCTACCTAATCATGAAAATTTGTAATCTGCAATAACTAATTTTCATGTTAATATAATTCTAATTTTATTTCTTTTTAATTATTAGCAAGAATTATATTTTAGATACTAAATATTTATTTTGATATGCTGAATTCATTGTTTATGTATTATATTTAAATAAATTGCAGTTTGTCAATATTCAAACACTAATACATTGCCAGCTAGTTCAAATTCATGATGAGATGCCACGTGCGACCTCTATCACACTACATTCTTCTCTCAACAATGAGCCACAACTTGAAAAATAAACAAACACAAAATGCCGCACATAATTACGCGCGTTCCACAGTCATTTGCATTCAATGCTCCGCTTTTACTTTGTCGTATTACTGAAGTGGAAAAATTCATAAGCTTACGGAGTGCCAAGATTTATAAACTTTATTTACTTATTAAAATTGCGTATTATTATTAATAATCTGCATATATATTTTATATAAGTACAATTTGTTTTTATGGTTAGGCCGCTATCTTTTCGGTTTCATTACTTTCATTTGCCATAATTACATGATGGTCGTTATTTTTGACAATTTAGAGGAAACCACGCTTGATTTCAACAGTTACTTAGCAAAGCAACTGTTTAAATATCATTTAATCCGTCTTTGTCATAAAAATTTATGAAATATTTTGCATGAAAAACACAATGTCATAGATTTCCTTCACCCAAAATGGCAATATCTGAGGTAAAAACTCGATATAATAATAATAATAATATTCTACCACATACACACAACACCATCTAGCCCAAACTAAGCAGATAGATATAATACCTTATTTCTATAATCGCGATAACTAAACTATTCACAGCCTTATCAATAGGTTTACTATGCTTATAGCCTATTCATTTTCAAATCCATAAACACCTAATCAAAAAAGGGACCTTTACATATCAATCCTTTGACCTGGATCATCAATCAACCTTTAATCAGCTTTACCTACAGCTATACGTAGCCTTTCCCTTTTAACTTGGACCTCGTACAAATGTTCCCATTTGCTTATCTGTGAGTCGACGAATGCTCCTGAATAGAGTTTGAGCTTCATACGTCATCATGGCATTTTACCTGTGTCATGGTGGATGTAAAATTTTGTGTACCTCGATGATGTTATGGTTATTACGACGTGTTATCGCGGCCATGTTGTGAATTACGCAGTTCGTTAATGTATTTCGAGTGTAGATAATTTGTAGCCTGGTGTTTCGGCTAAGTTATTTGTGGTAACAATATTTGAAGGTATTATACCTTAAGTTTATTGTTTTTAAGTTTAAGTCTTCCTACTAATGTTATAATTTGGCACGTTTATGAATATGTTTAAATTATTGTTACTGAACTATGCGTAAACCTTGTAACGGATTAAGATGAATCTTGGCAAATGGATATCCGGGTTCCTATCCCAATCCTGAGATTCACACAGGTGGACCCATAGTCAGATGCTAGTTGACTACACATGAGGTGAATCTATTATTGATATCTACGTTATAGAATTACCAGAAACTATGGTACAATTGAAAGTATACTAACAAAAATATCCATAAATCCCTAAGACGAACAAATCTGAGAACGCACTATCGGTTGTAAAAATAAGCGGATACATATAAACAAACAAACTCCATTAACGTTGTCTTGTTACTGTCGACTGTGATGGACAGTACAATATGGCATATTGAATACATACACAGTCTCACTAAGGATAAGCAGAGGTGTATCACATATAGTATTCCACCCACGTTTCGCCAGTGCCATATAAAACATTTTATAATGAGGACGAATATATTACAAATTTGTGACAATAATATTGTCTTCAATTTACGCGAATAGTATTCATTGAAATTAAACTGCTATATATGGATTTTATCGCGTTGTTTATTTGACACTTTATTACAAAATTTTGAAAATTGTTACACTACTACTACTATTAAACTTTACTAATTTTTAAGCTAATTAAATTATTTTTAAACTATTTAGATTTAATTTATTTTTACACTTTCCCCGACGTTTCGGTTGCTTTTCAGCAGCCATGGTCACGGGGAGACTAAGATGGCAGTTGTCTCAAAGTTCCAGTGTCGTTATTTCAAAGTACCCGAACATAATTTAATCATTGGTGTTTCTATTTACGCAGAATGAGCTCAAAGTATCATGAAGTCTAGCTGTGGTTTGCTTCTTCTTGGGTTTGACTATTTTTATTACTGGATCCCAAGCTGGTGGTACATTCCAACCATCTTTTCTATTAAAATTAGGATGTTTTTGATTTCAATAGCCTCGCGAAGCATCCTTGGTAGGAATCGGTGGTCTTTAGTGAGAATCTGTGGTTTGTTTGTTTGTTTCTTAGATGTACTTGTCATCAGGAATCCTGATCATACTTTGAGCCACACTGTATATAGAAAAAAGACCCATACAAATAGGTACTTAAACGGTGAATCTCACCACCATCCTAAACAGTTAGCTACCGTGGGAATGTCTTTGTTTCAGAGAGCCCATGGGATCTGCGACAAGAAACACCTTGACGCCGAGCTTCAACATGTCAAGCAAGTACAGCAAGACAACAAGCTCCAACAGCCGCGCCGCTGTCACAGATCCCGAGAAAAGCCAGCCACAGTCGAGCGCCAGCCTGCTATACTGCCTTATGTAAGGGGTGTCACTGACAAGATTGGCTACATCTTGAAGCGAGCTTCAATCAACACATACTTCAAGCCGCCAACGAAGATAAGTCAATTTTTACCATCCGTCAAGTGCCAACTACCTTTACAAGATGCAGGGGTCTATAAAATAGATTGTGACTGCGGACTCTCATACATTGGTCAAACCAAGAGAAACTTAGACACCCGCATAAAAGAACACATAGCTGATGTAAAACACCAACGCTCGTTGAAGTCTGCTGTGTGTGAACATGTGCAACAGGGGACCAACCACTACCTGAGATTTGACAAACCACAAATTCTCGCTAAAGAACACCGATTCCTACCAAGGATGCTTCGCGAGGCTATTGAAATAAAAACATCCTAATTTTAATACAAAAGATGGTTGGAATGTACCACCAGCTTGGGATCCAGTAATAAAAATAGTCAAACCCAAGAAGAAGCAAACCACAGCTAGACTTCATGATACTTTGAGCTCATTCTGCGTAAATAGAAACACCAATGATTAAATTATGTTCGGGTACTTTGAAATAACTACACTGGAACATTGAGACAACTGCCATCTTAGTCTCCCCGTGACCATGGCTGCTGAAAAGCAACCGAAACGTCGGGGAAAGTGTAAAAATAAATTAAATCTAAATAGTTTAATAATAATTTAATTAGCTTAAAAATTAGTAAAGTTTAATAGTAGTAGTAGTGTAACAATTTTCAAAATTTTGTAATAAAGTGTCAAATAAACAACGCGATAAAATCCGTATATAGCAGTTTAATTTCAATTGTGAAAATAAATTAGGTCTAGGAATTTGCTGCCACATGGTATTGTCATATTCTCCGTCATATAAGTTTTAAACAGGTTAAGTAAGCGGAAAAAATGCCAGGCTCATAGTTTAATGTTAATTTTAATAACTTTAGGTTTAGTAGAAACTGACAACATTTATAGCACAACATTTTTATGTTATGAGTACGTCAAAGCTCGTACTTATTTATTGAATGCAAATCTAAACACAAGTAATTAACTTCATAGCCAAATTTAAACGAGAACTAACAATCATTTTACTCAAGAAGGTCTTCAAAGTTTCAAGTTGGCTCGTAAGTTTAGACTAAGTGGTAAAGTTCTCAACTAATGATCTTATTAAAAAGTTTTATTTTGAAAAAGGCAACAAGGCTTTGTTTAACCCGTTAGAGAAAATGTTTGTGAACATGATTATGCGTGTACCTGGCGGTTATCGTTCATGTATTGTACATGTAAGCATGGGCTTTGCACTTAATTTGCTTGCTTATTTATAATTTTACCGCTGTGTGTTATTATCTTATGTATTGAAATTAAACTACTTATTTATTTATATATTTGGGATAACAAACCGTAGTACAATTTTATTGAAAATTACAAATTATAATTAAAAATAAATGTGCTAATTATACTACCGACAGCATTATCTACTTATTACTACACAATCTATATATATAATAATAATAATAATAAACAAACTATTATAAATAACTAATAAACTATTCCGTTACTGAGTGACTGACAGACAACGCACAGCCGAAACTACTGAATGCAAGAAGCTGAAACTTGGCATGTATGTTCCATGGAGAGTGTAGGGGAGCACTAAAAGAGGATTTTTGGAAATTCCACCCCGATGGGGGTGAAAGGGGTGAAAAACTTTTATATGAAAGTTCTACACCGTTGAAGTTAGTGACTTGAAAATTTGGATTTTCTCGCGGGCAAAGCCGCTGGCGTAAAGCTAGTATTATATAAAAATGGAGCATGCTATGAAAAACAAAGAAGCATAATTATATATGGATGGATTTAATACATTAGTTATAAATTAATTAATTAATTATTATACTCTTACAATGAATAATCATTTATTTATATCGTACGTGCATGTCTAACGTAAAATGTATATGGACTATGGAAATTAGGCACATGACTTGGAAGCAGTTGCGTTATTTAAAGACTCCAGTAAACATTTTCTGTATTTGATTGCAGAATGCATGAAAATATCCGTGCTGTTAAAATATTGTTGTAATTATCTACAGTCTGTCGAAGAGGTGTACTTAAACCTGCTTTAGTATTAGGAACATGATCAGTGGTAATCGCTAAGAGACGATGCGGGCGAACCTGCCTTTGCATGATTGTTCCGAGGACAATGTAACACAGTTTATTTGTTAATTCTAAACAGTTATACCTGTTATGAATGATGCCGTTCAAAAACTACTTATGTTTGTACTGTGTGCTTCATATGGATGCTATCGCGATGTTTTAAAAAAAATATTTTTATTACATAATTTTAAACTATTAAACTACTACTGTTACACAAGGCCAATTTTATATGAGCTTGAAAATTTAGACAGACGTATGATGCTTATAACATGTATATAGGTTTGTACCTATATTCGAGGTATAGCCTAGTATACATATATCTATAGACAGTACCAAACCTGTGTTTGGAACTGTTATTGAAATATGCTAGGCATCGACATGTAACACTTCGTCCGATTCGGAGAAATTGACAACTCATGTTTGCAGTAGTAAGTGCATATGCAAGCTTATACAATTAAAAGTACATCCTTAATATCATTATCTCAGCTGAAAGACGTTCACTGCTGGACATAGATCTTAATATACGTATATCCATACCATAGGCCTGATCAATATGCGAGATTTGCTGGGACACCATTATTTATAGACAACTCCAGTTTATATCATTTTGAACGTTTTAACTGAAAAATCTCGTGTTATATGTAACATGCTTTGGTACTGCTGAACATATAGGTACACATTATTAATAAAAGTGTAACAGTTGATAAAAAGCTTCAAACAAAAAGTAGTTCTCAAAATATAACTATATTCTGTTTCAATAATGATGTATTATGTTCATATAAAAATATTCTATACCGTACTGTAATATATCTAAAATTCTAAATATTGATGATTAAACACATTCAAGAATATCAGATACAATTTTTTTAGAAATATATTTCTCAGTCCATTCAACCTTACTTAAATATATCTCTTTACTCTTTTAACTATCTAAATTTTCCTATTTAAGGACTATTCTAATGTTAAACTATTTCAAAAACGAAACCTTTGCATAACTTCGTCATAGTTAAAACTTTTGCCAACTTCATTCACATTAAAACCATGTGGTCTCAGTTTAGCATAGCACGAGCGAGTTAGGCGAATTAAACTTAGTTTCAAATAGAAAATTTATAGAGAATGCCTAAGGATTAATAGCCTAGACTTTCTGATGCTTAAAGCTTCAGATATTGGGCTTTTATCGCTGGAACTATGTAGATTTAGCTCACGTGTTTAGAATTTATGAGCTAAGAGACGTGACACTGGTGTAAATTAACTAGTATGACATTCAGGGTTCGCGGCCATGATAAATATTCGGTGAAATGTGTTGTTGCTTAGTAAATTATTTATTTATTTTATTACCATTATAAGTTGAAGTATTATTCAATGGATTTTTGTTAGCTTACTAGTTTAAAACTATTTTTATTTCGGTATATGTGGATGTCATTGGCATCTATGGTCATGGAGAAACTTTACTTGGTAACGGCTGCGGTAAATAGAAATGGCTACCAATCTAGTATATTTTTTGACGACTCGATGGCGTAGTGGTTAGTGTAACCGACTGCCACGCCTGAGGTCGCGGGTTCGATTCCCGCACAAGTCAAACATTTGTGTGCATGAACATGGATGTTTGTCTTGGTCTGGGTGTTTCTATGTATAATATGTACGTATTTAGAAAAAAAAAGTATATATGTATGTTTATCCATTGTCTAGTACCCATAGTACAAGCTCTGCTTAGTTTGGGCTAGATGGTGTTGTGTGTATGTGATAGAATAATATCACAATTAAATGATAGAATAATAAATATTTTTATTACTTTACTTATTTCTTATAATTTTAGGTAACTTGCATTACACTTGTATATCTAGAAATTTTAGCCAGAGGTCTAAAACAATTATATTGCAGAACGTATATACATACAATAGCATGTAAATGGCGCAGCTAAAGCATATCTCACAAAAAGTCCTATGGTCGAGCGAAATTGAGGTAGTTTTCCTTTTATAATATTTGTATTACGGTTCTGAGGGAAAAAAGGAGATAAAATCTCCGAGACACAAGACATGAAGCAGCGGTAACTCAATGGATAAGGTATTATACTTGCCATCGAAAGGTCATAGATTTAACAGTGATCGTACTCCTAACAAAATAATTTTCATTTAGCTGGAATGGTGACGTAGAGAGTGAGTTACTAGAACGCTAGTAATTTGTAACCAAGAGTAACATTGCTTATTAAAAAAAATTAAAAACAGATGTTTGATGAATAAATGAATGAATGAATGAATGCATAATTGTATACAGGCGGAAAGGATATAATCAGATGAGCACTTAAGACACACACCGTTTTTATTAAGACTGCCCCGAGCAAAATGTGCCAAAACAGGCGGTCACAGTTAAATGAATAAAATTAAATTTAATAAAAAACACTTTTTGTTTAATACAAATATAAAATATACGTTTACCATAACAATCAATATGTTTACAATTACTCCGTTTAAAAAACTTAAAATAATTAATATTTTCGCCGACAAAATTACGTAAATTTGCAGCAAACGTAAGCTCGTGCTATGTGATTTTTAGATTATAACAGTAGAAATCTATCCTATTTTACAGCTTAAAGGAAACATAAATAGTTATATTACAATTTGTCTGTCCCAAATATTTAAGTTATTGGTTGACGATAAAGATACATATTTATCAAAAAAGCATTTAAAATCCTCTATACAATTTTACTATGGCGGCCGCGCGCCGATTTGAATATGCGCCGCACGCGCTCTGTCATTATCTGTCTTACGCTCGGCGCAGTCTTAAGGAGCCAGCCGCTATATGTTTAAGTCCTATCTGACATAGGACGAATCTATAGTTGTCGTCTGCGACCAATAGTTGTAGAATGCGAGCTGCTATTCAGATTTTCTTGACAGAAACGTCAATAACACTTTGCCTCAGACGGAAGGAAATGCATGACCTGATGATGATTTACTATCGCTTTAACATCAAGGCAGTGTTTTAGTTTTTTTTATTTGCTTATGAATTTTTCCTTTATACATAAGCCAATAGAAATGTTAACATAATTACCAAATAAGTTTGTAACTTTTAGCTCAAAATTTTAAATTCACTTTACAAAGTTTCGATACCAATAATTTTAAAGTGCTCTTTCATTAACTTATCATTGGCTATTTATTTTTTAAATTACCAAGCTTAGATGTTTCGCACGATGCCCTTTTAGATGTAGTTTGTGTTTGGAACTTAGCTGATGTAATCTGTCTGAAAGTGTTGGTACTAAGTTAGATGTTTTGACTACCAATATCTTACAAGCGCATAATAATTATGAGTCATCAAACTGTTTCGTGTATTTTAACTAAAAGAGCAACGTTTTGGCTTTCAGATACTGTTGCTGTGATATAAGCTACAGTAGGTTCTAGAGACTTTCAAAATCAACCATGTATTTGGTTTGGTTTATAAACAAAAAAATTATAGCGTCAAGTATTAACAGAAAAACTTAATCACTTCGAAAAAAAGCTCTCGGGATCGTTATGATGAAAATATTATATATTTTACTTAGAGCATCTATTATAAATAACTCAGTAATGAGTATTAAATAAATCCAAGCTCTGAAATAAATCGGTATTCATATAAATTCTAGTAATAAATGAACTCTAAGCTACTAGTATAAATAAAGAACAAAGTAAATAAAAATCTGAAAAGGATTTCACTTGTATGCTCTAGAATTCTAATTACCTGTCGGGCAAATACCTAAAGCTCTTGCGTGTCGAGTGACGGTTTAAATCGACCGAGCGATAAAATACTCAGCATTTCTTTTATAGAGTCACTTTTAATTGAAAAATAAATATTCTTGTCCATTGATTGTGAAAATTAAAAAGCACTTCATTTCAACTACTAGTTTATAAATTACCTACACCTTCAATGGCAGCAATATAAAAAGTGTTCTCGTGTTCTCTCTGTTCCGATTTAACGCAGCGGTATTGAATGCAGCTGCTGTATGTGGTGATGGGTTCGAACCTCGTGTCTGACCAACATAACAGTATTAGGGTTTCCTATCAATATTCTTCATAGCAGACCAAAATTAGGATGATGAAGAATGGAGTTAGTGCAAACCTCCATTCCTCACCTCGAAAAGAACATAAAGCCATTACTCCTGCACCCGATCTCATTCTGGTCTTGTCGGATTGCCCTCCCATCGTACTAAGAATGAGGGTTTAGTGAACTTGTGTTTGCACTTATTTACTATGATAATATCTTCCGCGCATTCATTAACACTGGCAACCGTATCCGTAAATTTGGTCTCTAGAAGAAAAATCTAAAGTTCTGTTCAATATGAAGAAATAACGGAATTGTGGCAAACCTCCACCTACCAGATTAAGATCATAGGCGTTTGCCTACGATCTTCTGGTATACCAGACTATTTAGTCTGGTATTGAGTACCCGCAGTGAGTAAGTGTCCCAGGCTCATTAAAGAAGAATGCTGTCAGTTGAGTATAATTGGATGATTTTTCATCATTGCTCGCATTTCGATGAAGCGCGTGCTCCAGAACGCCTCGATTACACACGATTATAATTATTTACGTTTCAGTTTGCAATATGTGTAAATTGAACATTGTGTTTCATGGACGACATCAGAAACAGGCATTATCCGATCTTGGTATAATATTTACAATTATTTAAGGGCCATACATATTATTACGATCAACTGTTCTCTTTTTACTGTTCTTGTATTGGGATTTACTCCACTCGTGTTTTACATAGAATAATAACAATGATAAAACGAAAGTCCCACATGTCGCGAATCAGTTAATCTATATTTGTGTCTAAAAAACATCAAAATATTAATTAAACCACCTAATCTGTATTCCTGCATTCTCTTTACCACATGTGACTTATTAGTGCTTGCACTACAGAATATATAATATAAGTAGTAAGAACTTGCATATAACGCAAGTATTGCTGCATATTTAAGCTACTCTTGTGGGTAACTTGCGCGAGAGATTCGCCTTAATCGTTTACACGGTGCACAGAACAGATACTTATTCATATTCGTACATACGATGTAAGATTCAAACATAGCCACTCGCGGTACAGAATCTATTCCTAGCATGAGTAGTTATCTTTAAAACAAACCAATAAAAGTAATTATACGTTTCTGCAGCGAAAGATATCAAAAATTCTATAAAATGCCTTATTTCTCTCTTTCTGGCTCTCTTCACGGCTATTCATCCAACATGGTGATGATCTACCGCCCTGTTGGTGGCACTGTCTGATTTCTTCCTCCACGATTCACCCTGTCCTTATAGCTCATTCATAGACATGAGCAAGGAGACCCTTGCAATACATCTGTCCACATAGTCTTTAAAATACATATATAAATATATGGCTTCTAATTCTCATAATTATAAATACACAAGCATAGCTTCCTTAAATCTTCATAAGCCTAATCTGATCCGTCGTCTGCAAGTTCAATATTCAAATATCTTAATGCGATCAAGACGTCAGGTCGGCATGCAATCAAAATCAAATTAGTTCACTGATTTACGCACATAGATATGTATGTGAGTATTGCTGATGTTATCAAATATCTAAGTGTGTGTATGCTCATAAATGTTTCCAATATCTTGAGCCTGCATTACGAGAATTTATTACACAAAGCTATGCCGTTATGACTAAAATTAAACTTAGAATACCGCGAAACAGTTTAATTGACTACGGCAATCGATTTAGGTCGTAGAACGCTATTAGATTAACTTGAAAGCCTAGTAAAGTAGTAATGTAAGCTTCAGATTGCTGAAACAGTGATTTATAACACACAGACTCACAGATTGGCTCATATAATACATGATGATACTGAACTGCATCTGTGGCGCAGTGGCAGCGAATGCGACTGCTGTGCATGAGGTCTCTGGTTCGAATCCCGGGTCGAGCCAACAAAAAGTTAATGAGTTTTTCAGTTAAGAAATCTCAATAGCAGCACGGAATTAGGAAGTTGGCGGTGTAAGACACCCCGTGCCCCGGAAAGCACGTAAAGCCGTTGGTCCTGCGCCTGATCTCTCCGGTCATGTCGGATTACCGTCCCATCAGATCATGGGAGTTAGGGAATAGAGAGTGACAGACTTGTGTTTGCGCACACACTTGTGCACTATAATATCTCCTGCGTAGTTAGTATTTTACGTGTTCGTTGTATTTTCGTTAAAAACAGTGTTGATGTGTAAGTAATACATGTTTAATATACATGGGAATTATACGAACAATCAGACCGCCCACGCGTAATTCGCCAAAATAATCCGTAATACTACGCCAAAGATCAAAATACTAATTACGGTTATTATTTTCAAGATGGCCGAGCTTAGGGAGCAAGAATTGGAGGAAGTAATTAGAAAGAACTTGTTCAATTATGTCAGCGATTTAATACTGGCCTTGGGTGTAATAAACGTTTACTTGCAATTTAAGAAGTCCGGATTTACCATTAGGCATGTAAGAAAATTCGTTAAATTTAAAATTAGCTATCATAACATCGGAGAAACCAGAAATTTGTTAATTTAAAAAGTTTAATATTACTTTAGGAGCAATAGGATGATGCTTTAGTATATTTGAGCTTTATAAACATTTTTACGATTATAGTAATAGAATTATCTATTTAATCCTGGGATAACTATAGGCAAGGCATGAAAACGGATCTCTTAATGCCGTCAAAATAAGGACTATCATGCCAATTTAGCAAGTCAGTATTTGAGATTATGGTTTTTATTATTTTGGATTAGACGAAGTAGAACCAATTTGTCAGGAGAACGTAAATAGGTATATTATTTTGAATAATTAAATAATAGTCGACGGATTGTCTACCAATTAAGGCATGGATACTGTAACAGGGTTGGGTAGATAACGAAAAGACTGCCGCACTACGAATAATTTCTGTATCGCGGGTGACTTTACGCAGATAGCATATAGTAATCAAACAATGGACACAAAGAACACCCAAACTCGGAACAACCTTATGTGGAACAAGATTTTTTTTGTACCGATTAGATATCAAGCCGAGATCAAACGAGATGGGTGTAAAAACCCAGGATTCAACCTCTTCGTCTTAAATGTAAATATAATGAAAAGAAATGACCCCTATATCTCGGGGTCTTTTGAGCCACAAGGCCCATATTCAAACTCGACCGAGGTATGACCCCAAGGTGTCTGCACACTAAGTTACAAGGTCTTAAATGTAAAAGCATTTAAAATACATGTGACTTTGTGATCCCTATATCTCGGGGGTCTTTTGACCCACAGGGTCCATATTCAAACTCAACCGAAGTATGACCCCAAGGTGTCTGCACACCAAGTTACAAGTCAACATTTTTGCATTTAGGATATGTGACTCCTATATCTCGGGGATCTTTTGACCCACAAAGCCCATATTCAAAGTCAACCGAAGTATGACCCCAAAATGTCTGCACACCAAGTTACAAGGCAATCGGTCCAGTGGTTCCGGAGTTATGCCGGTCACTAACAGACTGACACACAGACCCACATAGTGTTTTCATTAACCTCTTTGAAGAAGACTCAGAGGTTAATAACACTCAACACGGTGGCAGCGGCGAGGCGACTACTTAAACCAATACGCCATCCGTGCAGTCCAAGCTGTCATATCGATACCTTTAACTAATCTCAGATTCTAGATTTTTTAAATTTACGTGTCATTCTGTCTGTGTTTGCAGACAGATACTAATGATCAGCATGATAGATCCATAGGAGAAATTTAATAATCTAAGACATCATTTTTTTAAAGTTATCTGTATGCAGATTTTGGAACTTGAACTCATTCCATAAACTAACATAACATTCAAGAACAATCTAAAATTTCATCATATATTGCATACCACAATATCAATAAAGACACGTTCCACCTTCAGTCAAATCATCCATCTTCGCAAGTTCGCATTCACTCCTGGATGACAGATTTATTGGCCGGCAAATGGCTGTCAGTATTAACGTATCGACCTCAATACATCCACAGTGAGTTATTTTAAAGCTCAGACAGTCAGGCTATAGAAACGTCTATTTCAAAGTCTGGCATATTTCGGGCCGCCTTCATATTTTGAAAATAGATTCGATGATTATATTCGGAACTTGGATTTTGTGGGCTATCCAGCGCAATAATTTAAAATTGCCCCGCTGAGACTGGTCCATTTTTACTGTGACGTGATGAATTGTAGGTCTATTTTTAAATGCTTCACAATTATAATCATTTATGTATCATAATCTGTTCAATTGTACTGCTGTGTAAAAACCTTAGCTATGCTGAGTGCTAAACTGCTAAAAATACAAAATATTGTATGTTTTATAATAATAATATATTTTTTTGGGCAAAGAAGTGTTTCTCAACGGTCAATTCTAAGTGCATGCTTGTTTTACTTAATGAGAGATTCCCTTTACTGAAAGTTCTATTGTTCCGTCCAAGACGTAATTAAACGCGGAATTATTGATAAAAATTACTTGTAAAAACGAAGCGTCAAACTTGTCTATGGTATCTAGATTTTTCTTGTCAGTCATGCTTAACTTTGTGTTGACCCATGTAACTTTGAAGGACCACGAGTCCGATTAGATAATTATTATAAAATTACGCCTCCTTGTTTAATCTTTGGAATTTGGATATTGTTGGATTTTTGTTGTAATTATAATCACTACGCGTAAGCGTACCAATTGAGTGCATTATAACCAATTAGTAAAATTAATTGTTTGAACTCGCGAGCTATTGGTAAAATTCCTCGCCTATTGGAAACTATATACTATCTGTTGGATTTGCTTGTAATCACGCACCACACGAGTGTTGTAGTGTCTGTTAAGTGCTATTGTAAACATTATTGAATATTGCACAACTTGAGACCACGTGTGACGTGTGCTGGCATGCTGAGCCGCTGACCTGCCTGTAAAGGTTTGAGTAAGCTTGTTGACTGTAATCAGATCCGTTTATTGTTCAATTTTGCTAACCCCATTGATTCACAGCCCATCGACGGAAACACAATTTTGAGGCTAGTAATTTTGTACATAATATGTAGACTTAGAGCCATGTGTCGTGGCCATTAGTACTATCCACTTTTGTTACTAGACTGAGCTAGAAGCAGCTGCGCAACAAATTCCTAGCAGGCCCTAGCACGGGATGATACACCTATATTGATGATGTCGCTATCTGCATCAACTCTTAAAATTGACTTTGAACATAGAGGATTTTCGAAGTTGATTTTAAAAGTCCATCCAATGAAAATATGTATTCTAAAAAGAAGGTATAGTTATAGTAGGTACATTACTAGAATAGGTACTACGTTATTAGAGGTTAATAGCTCTACTAGTTTGCTGGTGGTTTGGCGACAAAAAATGTGTTACTCTTTATTTACTCCATTTTGCTATTGAGTATTTTCTGACAGAAAAATCAAAATATCAGTTGATAGACACGAGAATTCAAACTGGGACATTACGATCAGTGATTAACCTAGCGACTACCACAAAAATATTAATATTACACTTAAATCTTTTTGGGCCACCCATACACCACTGGACTGACGAGATGGTAGATTCTTCCCACTAAACAATGCTACAATAATAATGTTGCTAAAGTTTTATTTAACACAATTCAATTCAGCTGACGATTTACTCTTTAATTACTTCAATAAAGTAAGTCGCCTATAAAAATTTGTTCTTTGAAAAAAAAAAAAACTCTGTGATCTTTTTATCACTCCTAAAAAGATCTTAAATAAATACGTACTTTATATTAATGAGATCAGCAAATACCTACATATCTTCCTCAATTTTCTCCTTAACGTGTTAATCAATTGTATCACCTTTTAATGTATTTTTCTTACATTACTTTCGCCCGTATTTTCGAATTTAGCGCTGTAAGCATTAAGCCAAATACAATATTCAATATGTAAATATTTCCATTTCTTAAGAGACTTTGCGACAAATTGTCAAAACATGGGAAAGCTTTTATTTTGTTTAAAATTGATAGACATTCCCTTGTGAGATTTCCCGAATCAGCCTTTTTCTGTTTATCAAATTTGGAGAGTTTTCTCACTGACGTGGAAGTAAAGGTAACGTGGGAAATACGCCAAAGGGTAAAAGAGTTTCAATTTTAAAGGATCAAGAAACGATCGCTTTGGATTGATAGCTCGACATGTCTTGAAGACATGGAAAAGGCAACTGTTCGAATTTACACTATTTCACGAAACGGATGGTTTCTGAGTCTCAGATATCATAAAGTAACACTTTATATTGTCGATAATTAAAGAGTTTTAATTAACGCCAAAATTTTTTTCATTGCTCTGGCTATACAATATAACAAACTACATTAAAATTATAAACAAAGAAAAGTCCATGAAGCATGAATTGAACCTTCCATCTCGCCAAATTGGGTGTCTTCGCTTTACCAACTAAGCTATTTATAATAGACAAGGAATCAAATTTCACCCCTGTATATGATCCCGTGGAAGACATATACGTGAATGAAGCCAAATAAAATATCTAGGTTAGGTTGTCCCAGAAGTCGACGTCAAGCCGGAATCAGGTAACAGACTAAGTTATAATAGCTATCAGAAAAATAGAAACATTATTCGAGATCACATAATAAAAAAAAAATAGAAAGTAAATATCTGTAGTAACAGGGGTGAAAAGACCGTCACCAGAGATAGTTTTTTTAAATGCCATTAATTTTAAAATTCGTAACCTAGATCTTTTTTTATGTTTCTGATAGCTATTATAACTTAACCTGTTACCTGATTCCAGCTTGACGTCGACTTCTGGGAAACCCTGTATACAGGGTTTCCCAGAAGTCGACGTTTAATTATATATAATTAAACGTAACTACCTACTTTCTGCTCAATTTGAGTCACAAAATCTAATCCTTCGCAAAGTGATATTTTAAGTGCTTAATATATTTTATTACGTCTTGTCTGATGAAACTATTTGAGGAACCTAAACATGATTATATAGGTACCTATATACAGTTACATATTGGCAAATAAACTTTGCCAGTGCTATATTATTACTTAGCTGGTAAACTAAGGACACAGTTTATCGAGGTCACTGAATCTATTCCTGCTTCATCGATGGTTATTCCTTTCCTTATTTACCAACACGAATTTAAAATATTGTAAAGATCTTATTTAAGTCTTACTTATTAATCTAAACCTTTTTTCAAAGTCAAACAAAGCTACAAAGGTAGTGGGTTTTGTTCATACATATCTACATTGCCAAAGCGGAATATACCGAATACCAACTAGCCATCTATCGGGTCGCAACCACCGTTCTGTTGGGAAATGAACAATATATAATTATTATAATTCAATACCACTATAGATCTTATGCACAGCAGTTGTAATCGCTTGTTCATAGACCATAACATTAGGCATGGGATTGAATAAAGATAATATTATTCATGCAATGCAAACTTTCGATTCATTATTCTCAGTTTACAATAGAGATGTTAGGCGTAAGTGAGAAAGATATAAATAAAAATATTATTATTTTTGCCAACATAATAAGAAAACTGGAACCGAAAATTACCTGGCTCAGTGAACATCGTGCTAAACTTTTATTTAAAAATAACAACAGTAAAATATACCTTTTCTTTTTAAATTGAAGACATTATTCATTTTGAGATTATCTAATGGAAAATGTATGATCAAAGTTACGCCAGTGGCATCAGAGGGTTCCATAATGCCACAAGATATTATATATTACATACGTGAATGTACATGAATTTCCTGAGCCTCGAGCGAGCACAAAAGCCTAATTGCCATTAGGTTTTGTTACTGCTTCCCCTACCAAAATCCTAATAGTTTTCTTACCGCTTTGACTTTTCCTATTATCCTTTTTTTCCCTGAAGGCAAGAAAATGTCTAAGTGCTGACAGGTGACACGTTGGCAGAACACTTTTTCTATTTTTACGCTATTTTTGCTTTCACACTGTAAGTGTTGTTATTAATTTTTTCGTAGGATTAAGCAGCTATCACCTCCATCATCTTTAGTTGTACTTTTATCGAATTTTATTGGTGCTAGTTTCAATACCATCTTATAACATTTTGCTATTGTTACGCATATTCAGCAGTAGTAAACTATATATAAGATAGCTAATAAACCTAATTTCAGTTCATTACTCACTTATTTTAGAAATTTCAAGAGTAATCTGACGACTAATTGAAAACACGATATTTTTCATTTCCAAATACGAGTGCCTAACCTTTAATGCCTGAATTTTTATACAGAAAAATAGACAAGTGGGGTTATGTCCCCATTTGCCTTTTTTCTGTATAAAAATTCTTTAGAGCATAGCTGGCATTATGAGGTCAAAAAAAATCTCTGTCTACCTTTTCAGAAATACATCATATGAGTTTATGTATTTTAAAGCACTTCAATCTAAAATAAGTTAAGTCCAAGATATGCATAAACCTTTATTTAAATAGTTTTAATCCTTGAAAAGCCTTTGAACTAAGGAGAAGGCATATCTTCAGTTGTTGCCAGTAATTTAAACTGCGCAACTACAAATTCAATTGGAGTAGCGGCGTTCAATAAATCTTCGGGAAATACTAAAGCCTAGCTACGCCAAGTAATCCCCAAAAGCAAAAACGCAAACTCACATCGAATCTCATGTGCCTTATTTTCATTTATTTTTTCGCCTCCATCCCCGATAATTTTGCTGTGGTAACAAGGTTCAATTCACTATGTCCCAAAGCGTCCCAGCAGATTAATTTCAGTAAAAACCCATGAAAGGTCCTATTTTCCCCGTTTTGCTAATTCATCGTATTGGCGAAATAATCAAGCAATGTTTCTGGGCTTTTATAATTCCGTGTGAGGAATTAATGAAATGAAAGGAATCATTGTTTGGACGAGAGCGTGTTTTGTTTTTCCGCGCTGATTTGAAAGTGAAAAGGAAGCTTATCTCTGCGTGAATGGGGTTGAAAGGAATGTGTTTGTAGATAGGATGTCAGTTGACTACTAAAATAAACCACGCTCTTTTGTGGAAACGTGATAAAATTACCACATAAGTGCGATAAGTTAGGTCAAGGCCTTAAGCTACAGTTACAAATTACGAACTATATACAACACTTTTGACTCTGAAAATGTTGGTTTAATGAGATTTTCAACAGACATTTTAGTATTCCTAAAACAATACGTGAAACTATTAAATGTATAAATTATACATTTACGATACATTTTATACTAGATTTAGATAAAAAATATCTATGAGAAATAAATGTTGAAATTCGAGAGCTAAATATATCAATTGCTAGGATAGAGCTTACTATTTTTTTTTTTTTTTTTTTTTTTTTTTACGTGGGGTATGCTTTGACGCATACCTCTCCGCGGGGCGACGGAGAGGTTATGTCGGGCTCACCGGGGGAGTAATACCCCGGTAATACCGACTAAACCTACCACGGTGTTCCTCGACATAACCATAGACGGCGGGGCCGCGCGAATCGCTTTCACATGCAATCGCGACCCCGCCGAGGTTTCGGCCCGCCGTGTGAAACGGCAGGCCACTGCATAATAGACCCTCGACTGTCCCCTTGTAGGGAGACAAAAACACGGCTCAGAGGCGCGCGTGGGAACACGCACGCCGCCTCTTGGACCTGGTGCTGATCGGGTGGCGGGCAGGCCCACGAAGCCCACCACCCCCAGGTCAAACCTCAAGGTGGCTGGAGGTCATCTCGCGCCCTCCGGCGCCCGGTTCTGCGGTTGGGGAGAGGGTTTAAGCGCTCCCTCTCCCGCTCCGCCGCCTCCTTGATGGACATGACTTCCTCACAGAAGGAGGCGACGGCGTTCCACGACGTCTCGCTCCGGACCATAGATTGAACCACGGCCGGGAGCGAGAGGGCAACCAAACCGACTGCCGCGATCAACTCACGGCGCTGCGATGCCCAGGCGGGGCAATCCGTCAATGTGTGCAGCGCCGTGTCCTCAACAACGTCGCGGCAGTCGCCACAGTGGTGACAACCGGGCGTCTCTTGCCGACCTATGCGACACAGGAACTGGCCAAAACAACCATGACCAGTCATTACCTGTGTCAGCCGGAAGGTGAGGGCGCCATGCCGCCTCTCCAGCCACTCCTCAAAAACGGGACTTACCGCCACGATTGTGGCGTGCCCAGCACTAGGGTGCACAAGTCGATTTCTCCATTCTTCCACCAGGACCTGGCGGAGCTCGGACCGTGCCGCCTCTAGAGTGGGAAGAGCTGGTCCTTCGCCCCGAGCCAGCGTCTCCTGGCGCCAACGGTAGAGTGACACCAGAAGCGCCGCTTCCAAGTCCCAGGGGATCGATCCGGCGAGGAGGCTCGCTGCCTCGAAAGAGATCGTACGGTAGCCTCTAATTAACCTGACGGCCATGGCACGCTGTGGCTCACGAAGTGCTGAGATATTACGGGCCGTCAGGTTGTCTCCCCAAACTGGGGCCCCATAAAGGGCCATAGACTGCACGACCCCTTCGTAGAGCCTCCGGCAGGAGGTGCCTGGCCCCCTTAGGTTGGGCAGCAGACGCGCGAGCGCACCTGCCGCGCCCAGAAGACGGGGGGCCAGTCGACGAAAGTGGGCTACAAAGTCCCATCGGCTGTCGAGCAAGAGACCCAGATACTTAAGGGTTGGCTCGACAGCGACGCGGACCCCTCCTACCATGATGTGGGACCCTGGAGGTGGCCGGTTCCGAGGGCCATGGAAACATACGGCCTCGGATTTAGACAGGGCCACCTCGAGGCCCAACCGCCGGATACGATTGACGACTTGTGCGACCCCAGCGGTCGCCAGTATGGCCGTCGCCCGGTGCGACTTACCCCTCGCTGTGACAAGTGTGTCGTCGGCGTAACAAATGACGCCGACGCCACGGAGGAGCGCACCTCGCAGCACCCAGTCGTAACCGATGTTCCACAGGAGCGGACCCAGAACCGATCCCTGTGGAACACCGCACGACATCTCTCGCCGACTACAACCGTAGTGACCCGGGTAGATAACTACCCTTTCCGACAAATATGCCCCGACAATGCGGCGGAGGTAGGTCGGCACTTGATGAAATATAAGTGCTTCCCTAATACAACTCCAGGGCAAGGTGTTAAAGGCGTTCGCGATGTCAAGGGACACCGCGAAGACGACCTCGCCCCGGGATACTGCATCCTCCGCCAGGCTCCTCACGCGTAGAATAGCATCGATAGTGGAGCGCCCGCGGCGGAAACCATACTGGTTGTCCGCCAAATCCGGGCCCATTGAAGACAGACGCTGAACGAGGCGCTCCGCAATGATGAATTCGAATAATTTAGCAACCTCGTCCAGCAACACAATGGGCCGGTAGGCGGACGGAGAGTCCGCCGGGCGCCCTTCCTTTCTGATCAGGACCAGTTTCCCCACCTTCCACTGACGTGGAAACTGGCCCTGCAGGATAGAGCTTACTCTATCCTAACAATTGTAATATTTTATAATTTTAATTTTAAAATAAATGTAACAAGTTTCTAGATATGTCGACGCCAGCTAATTCCTGGAACTATCTTTGAGCAACCTGAACGTAGTACCTCCTTAGAAAGCTAAGGAAATAAGAAAGAAGTAAATTCGTGGAAATAATCACAAGTTTCTAACAAGCTACAGATGTATGCAAGTTAAATACTAAGGCTGTAAGCAGTGAGATAACTAAGCGGCCCTTCAGTAACAAGATTTAACAATTATTCGTTTTCCACATCACACTTCTTGTAAGTTCCAGGTATCTGAAGACTAATAATTGTCTATACATAATATTTTATTTACTTGCATTTATAAAGCTGCTCTTAGCATTCAACATAGGTCAATAAACCACAGATTTTCCACTTCATCAAATCTTAAGTAGACACTTAAAAGTTAGGACAATAAATACAGAGAATCATGTTTTAATTTTTAGCCTCGAAGACTCGCACACTATCTGCTAGTACTTTCTATATACGTATAAATAAATAGTTTCACGCTTATATCTCCAAAAGAGTCAGCAGGGATATATTACATCCTTGTTTCCTCAACTATGTGTAAGGTCAGAGATAATAGAAGAAGAGTCTCTTGCTGCCTACTCAGCGCACTTTACTACCAAATACTGTTAGAGAGAACGATCACGTGCAGAAGTCAGTGTAGGTGTTATGCATTCTTCGATTTGTAATCACCATGACAATAATAAACGTGTATAAATAATAAGGGACGAAATAGAAAAAAAGAAAGACAGTTATCTATCCTTATATTTTGATAAATAAATTCAACGCTTATGTCTATACTCGGCTTATATTAAACGTATCACAAGACTATAAGAATGCCAAAATGTGACATTTTCCAACTCCGTCTACCGAGTGCCAGCTATCTGACCTTATAAACTATACTTCAACTTAAACTTTCAACAAACTCCAAACCCTATTTTTAGCAAGGTTTCTCGCTAAGAAGTGCCGCGCAGATTAGAATAGAAAGTGTACTTACACCCAAAGAGAAACCTCTGCATATTTTATTGAGCATACTTCTACGCAACCTCGTGTCGATCGATATAACGGAAGTCGGATTCATTTAATATTTTATTTAGAAAAGTTATCGCGGAGTACTTTTAGTACAGAAGGTACGTTGAAAAAATGGCCGTGGAAAATTGAATTTTAGGACCGCCAGTAAAGGTCGCAGAAGTCTTTACGTTATGTTGTTACAACAACAAAAAAAAATTCTTGCCGTTTTTTTGGAAACTGATTCATTTATTTGCTTTTCTTTTAATAATAATAATACTCATTTATTTGCCTTAAGTGTTGTGTACATTGTAGATCTTTTGTTGAATCTGGTTAATTTCTAGATGTTCGGTATTTTCAAATCACGAAATTCTTCGCAGATTCTTTGGCATTAGTTGCCATAATTACCTACTTACAATTTTTAAACAAAGAAAATTTGGAATTTTGTTTGTATCATATTCGATGGAGAGTTTTGAAAATTTTCGAGGAAAATTTAATTTTAGAATGGTGCTGTGTATAAATTATGTGATTATATCTATAATCGTATTGTTCTCGAAGCAATTTTCTGAAAGCATAATTTTCAACGTAATACTTCATTTAATTCCCAATTATTAGATATTATTTTAGATCTTTAATGAAATCTTGTGATTTTCTACTTAATAAAAATTTGCATTTTAAGACGGTTTTATAGTGTATTATGTTGCTGTTTGTTGTTTGGTCATTCAGATCGGCATTATATTCAATAAAGAAAAATATCTTTGCAAAATATCTAGATTTCATTCCCAACTTTTTCTAACGTCATCTAAAGGAAAAACAAGACTATATTGTACATTTTCAGAATATACAAAAGCAATATATTGTATGTTGAAAAAATTGTTGGGTCAAATTGAATTTTAGTTAAGGTATGTACGAGGTTTAACCCCATATTTGTACCGTTATATTTTTTGAATATTTTTTTCCCTAAA
The DNA here is from genome assembly GCA_930367265.1 of Catocala fraxini. Classification (NCBI taxonomy): domain Eukaryota; kingdom Metazoa; phylum Arthropoda; class Insecta; order Lepidoptera; family Erebidae; genus Catocala; species Catocala fraxini. The sequence continues at coordinate 22,408,940 of OV884038.1, forward strand.
GTAATTTTCCAGATTCTTTTCCAGGTAAATTTGTGCCTCACTGAAAACAGTTAGCAACAAGATAAAATGGTAAAATGTTAATAAAAAATTTTGATTTAGGCCTTTTTACATATTATATGTATATTGAGAATCTAAAAAACTAATGATATGACTAGCAATCAAACCTGATTGCTACATCTGAAGGCCTACATCAAAAATTTTAATCAACATTTTACCATGTTATCCTGTTGCTAACTGTTTTCAGTGAAGCACAAATTTACCTGGAAAAGAATCTCGAAAATTACTTTAGAAAAATGCTTATGGTTTAAATCAAATGTACAATATTGGCATTATGTATGAGTGATGTATTTGATAGAGGCTTATTATATGCCCAGTTGTGGACTATTCATAGGTAACCCTTGCAGATTAAATACTCAATTTAAAGTCATTAGTTGCAAATCGATAAACTTACTGTAATACAAATTACTAAAACAAGCCAACGCTCTCTACAAATGTTTCAAACGCTTTTCAAATAATAGTTCCGTAAACAACTAGAATAAATAAAGGCTTAGGTGATACGCCCTAAGCGTTAGTAAACATTAAATCAAATTCGGTTCTTCTCTTGCCAATAATATTTTATATCCTTACTAATATTATAAATTCGAAAGTAACTCTGTCTGTCTGTTACCTTTTCACGGTTAAACTACTCAACCGATTTAAATGAAATTTGGTACAAATATACTTTAAAATCTGGTGAAGGACATAAGCTACTATTTATAAATGAAGGTACCACGCGGGCGGAGCCGTGCGCTAAAGCTAGTTTCTTATAGGCTTTAGAAAATTTTACTGCTGAATAACACAAGAGAGTTAATAGCTTATATTACATACTAAATGTGCCAGCGGTTTCACTCGCGTTTATAGTTACTGCCCGTGAATCTTAGCGTGATATTATATACAAATATATAATGCCTTCCTCAATAAAAAGGCTATCTAATACTAAAATAATTTTTCAATTCGAACCAGTAGTTCCTAAGATTAGCGCGTTCGACCAAACAAACGTACACGTAAACGTAAACGTATTACATTTACGCAAGCTAAAATGCGAGGAGAAGCTAGCACCAGAGAAAGTAAAATTGTTAGGTCTATACATATACTTAATACACTGTCCCTAAGGGGTACACCACACGAAGCGTTGCGGTGTCGCAGCGCTTCCTACTTTGAACCACATAGGGACGTTTTCCACACGATAGAAAATAGAATACCACAGGGATGCGATGTGGTTTCACACCGTATGTGTTGCGACGACGGCTGACACTTGCTAAATGTTGTTCAAAAAAAGAAAATTATAAAAGGATTACTTAAATACGCTATACATTTTTATTTAGTAGCACTGTTTTTTTTTATACAACTAAGGTGGCAAACAAGCATACGGCCCACCTTATGGTAAGTGGTCACCGTAGCCTATGGACGCTTGCAACACCAGACGCATCACTTGCGCGTTGCCGACCCTTTAGGAAAGGTAGTGGGAAGGAGAAGGAGGGGGAAAGAGGGTGATTGGGCTTCCGGCACTCTTCCTCACCAAACGAAACATAACAGTAGGAATACTGCTATTTCACGTCAATATCCTGTGAGAGGGTAGTCCTTCCCCGGTCGAGCCGGCCCATTCATGCTGAAATCGGTGAGGCTCTACTACTCTGTTCTAGTAGACAATACAAATATATATATATATATATATATATATATATATATATATTTTTTGTAAATACATACATATTATACATAGAAACACCCAGACCAAGACAAACATCCATGTTCATGCACACAAATGTTTGACTTGTGCGGGAATCGAACCCACGACCTCAGGCGTGGCAGTCGGTTACACTAACCACTACGCCATCGAGTCGTCAATCAAATCAAAATCAAAAATTGTAGAATCGACACCGTTCCCGTGGCTTATAGTGTGATGTTATAGCCTACAACATTCCTCAATAATTAAGACAACTAAAAATTGACTGATTGACATGTAATTCCCAGGAAACGTGATAAAAAAACAAAGATGACAAAACACGGATGGCGTTAGTGGTTTAAGTGGTCGCCTCGTTACTGTCACTGCGCCGAGTGTTGTGGGTTCAAATCACACACGGGACAAAACTTTGTGTGATCCACAAATGGTGTAGAACTGAGTGTTCTTTGTGTCCATTGTTTGAACGTTTGTAAAGTCTGCGGCGTAGGAATTATTCCTAGTGCGTGAGTTATCATTTTTTAAAGAAAAAAAGACTTTATTAATATGGATTATAAAGAATTATTAACTAACATTCCTAGATGAATTACTAACCTAAGCATCAAAATTTTACCTATGCTACTTAAAGAAGCCATGTGGCGGGGCTCTAAGTACACTTCCCAAACACTTTCACCCATTAACTGAAACATTCTAGTAATAAGTCAAGTGTTTTACATTAATTTAATTTGTTATGACGTGAACCAAACGTAACTTCGCACGTTACGTTAGTCAGATGATTTCCCTAAGAATTACCCAAAACCAGTATCACAGAGAAATAGACTCTAATGATTCACTCTCAAAGGGACATAATGAAATACATGCGTAATATGTGACACAATTAAACGGGTGACATATTTAGGTTACGTTATGAAAATAGATGTTCAATTTGCTTGACATTTATAAATTGTGTAAAATGAAATGAGGAATACGTAGACTTAAGCCTGTATATCTTCAATGGAGTAGGCATAGGTGAATTAAGCCTTTATCTCGCCAGCGACGTTTGTAGGTCCCACATGATTGGGACACGCCTTTTACCGGATATATTTCTAGGCTGTGTGCTGCTTCTAAGAAAGTTGGAACTAAAAACTTAACAATATTTCGCATGACGCGGGAGAGAAGGCTGCGACATCACGATCGCACGCATACATCGTCATCGCGCGCAAAATTCTCGCTTGGAACCATGGGAGCTGTCAATAATCACCTAATAATTTGTATTACCTTTACTAATATCATTTCAAGCAGCGATAACTCTGTGGGGAAACCAACAGACTGCAATGCCGAGGGTCTCGGGTTTGAACCCCCGTCGCGCACCTCTGACTTTCGGAAGTTATATGACTTTTCGAAATTATGTGCGTATTGATTGACAATTATCGCCTGCTCTGTGCCTAGGAGAGCACGTTAAGCTATCGGTCCCGGCTGCCATCAACATGTATGGCAGTCGTTATTGGGAAAGTTAGTACCCTCTATTATCCTGACACTGGTCTAGCCTTAGGGTATCGTTAGCCTTCGGGTTGCGGAGCCAGGTTGCAGCCACTCCGTGTAAAAGCTGATATCCAGTCAAATCCGGTTAGACTAGAAAAGCCGACCACAAGTAGCTTGGGAATAATAAAGGCTAGGGAGAAGATTTACTAATATCATACATATTGTTTGTTTGCTTGAAAGCTTAATTTCAGGAATTACTAGTCAGATTTCAAAATACTTTTCCATTTTGCTGCCATTTTATTGAAGAAGGATATATAGGCTATCTAACATTACGTTTCGGCTTCAAGGTTGTACAAATAAGTATAAAGATAGTCTCACGGCAAAAGTATGTATGTAAAATTTGTAGGGTAAAATTTTGATGGTTAGGTTAGTAATTCATCTAGGAATGTTAGTCAATAATTCTTTATAATCCATATTAATAAAGTCTTTTTTTCTTTAAAAAATGATAACTCACGCACTAGGAATAATTCCTACGCCGCAGACTTTACAAACATTCAAACACACAAAGACACAAAGAACACTCAGTTCAACACCATTTGTGGATCACACAAAGTTTTGTCCCGTGTCACAAAACCATTTTCTAAACTTGGTAAATATTTGAACGACGAACATACACATTACACATACGCAGACACAAAGCTGAAGGGGTCATTTTAAAAACCCAAATCATTGGTAACATTAAAAAAACAATCGGAGGTATTTATTCGATTATTATTTCTTGTGAGATTTTTCTCATGCCCGTTCCTGATCGCATCTAAAATTCACGGAAACGCGTATCGGGATAAATATATCCTCTGTGTTAATCCAGCACATCGGTGAAGGAAAAAGTTGTGAGGTAATCAGCATGTCTGAGAGTTATCTTTAATTTTCCCAAAGATATGTGAAGTCTGTCAAGCCGCACTGGGACACTGTGGGTTCTCTTAAACAGAGGAGAGGCCCGTGCCCAGCAGTCCGACAAATAATATAGGGCTGGTATAATTAGAATCAACGATATGGCCCATAATATGTGTGTCAACACCCTAATTCGTTGAATGATTTACGCTTCATGTGTACAGAATAAATATCTTAATTTTCAAACATCTTCACAAACTACGATCTGTTTGCAATACCCAGTTTTCCAATGCTCGTCGATGCTGCATTTATTTAATAAACGACTACCCGCACTTAGAAATGATGACTATAGAGCTGGATGCTTTACAGACAAACAAATAAATATGTATTTTATCCGTGCAGGAATGGGGCACGTCGCACGTGCCATCTTAGTAGCGGTGAGGCTACGTATACATAGAGTTACTTACGTGTATATATTTTCCAGTGGATAGACGGAGTAATTTAGCGGTGTGCCATTGGTACGAAAAATACTTCGAATATTGGAAAGTTTTATGATACCGCATTCGAATGTTAATCCATTCGTTGTAACGTACCTACTGGTACAGGTACAAGTAGTGGTCAGTAATTGAAAGGGTTAATTAGAATATTCTGGTGCCGGCTAATTACTATTATTTAGATCTTCAATTTATTTATTTTATAACAGTTACTCTCTGTACTAACAGGTTGCTTTCCCAACACGTGCAGAGAGTCAGGTTTAACAATTACACATTGTTACATGGATAAGAAAAATAAATACATATATATATATACTATGTATGTATCTTATGTGGGTGCCAGTCAGTGCAGACCGGCGACACTTCGACCCAGTGGGATCTTTTGTGTCGACACTCTCCCAATAACGACTGCCATAGATGTTCATGGCAGCCGGGACCGACGGCTTAACGTGCTCTCCGAGGCACGGAGCAGGCGATAATTGTCAATCAATACGCACATAATTTCGAAAAGTCATATAACTTCCGAAAGTCAGAGGTGCGCGACGTGGGTTCGAACCCGAGAGCCTCTGCATTGCAGTCTGTTGGTCTCCCCACTGAGCTATCGCTGCTCTATATATGTATATACTAAACCGAATATCAAATAATAACCCAATAAAAAAAATAACACGATCAATACATATACTAATAATTGGAAGTCATATTAATACATAGATTATAGAAAATTTCAATTTTAATAATAATACAATATATCACAATTAATTCTAGTTAATTAACAATTAAGGATATTAATAAAAACGATAAAATTACAATATAAATTACAATATTAATTCATAGCTTATCCTTGAATATTCGATGTTTATATCATATTTATGCGATATATACTATTAAATTTAACTTAATATGTAAAATGAGAGAATTTATTACCATCAACGATTAATGCATTCGAGTAATTATGATCTAGTTTTAAAACATTCGAATCAATTAAAGAGCCTAATTATTCGAATTTTAAATCGATTATCTTTCATTGCTTATGTAATTATATACACATTACCCTAGCTATGTTTGTAGCACTCAATAACGGTGAACATTTTAACAATTCCGCGGTACAAGGGCCGGCCATTCCACATAATAGGGGCAAACCATCCCACTTAGCAAACGCGCGTGATCCCACGTAACATTCTAGGTTTACCGAGTAGATACATTTCAAACTTAATGGTACTATTGAGAATCTCGTAATAGAAAACTTAGCTGTAACCAGTATCTAATATATCATCAAAATAAGAAAGAACGTAAGCACAAGCTTAGGCAATCGGATTAACGAATCATTCATCGAGAAAGGATTATATAAACTTTATAAAACAAAATAAACTATGAATTAAATCCGTGAAACTAGTTTTATTTAAATGGCGTAACGTAATCTAAACATGGTCGTCGTATGCTATGAATAAATTAACGCGAAAGCGAAATAGCAAGGTATAATTTGATGTTCATTTCAGAAGATGTTGTTAACACGCTCACTCGATCGAATCACCGACATTTCAATGTAAAAACAGACGCTTACTCTCACCCCTTATTTTATTGATACCTTTTTTCTTTTACGAAGTTTAACACGGTTTTACGGTGTTATTTGGTTTGGAAATAGTTTTACAGAGCGATGTTTAAAAAGATTTGTTTTTATGTGAGGGAAAAGTGATAACCATATCAGAACTCAGAAGTACAGGCAGCATAAGCTACTTTATAATGTCGGGAAAATATTTTAACAGGCTTGAGAATTACTACATTTTTAATAATATTATAAATGCGAATGTGAGTTTCTTTGTTTGTTAAGCTTAAACACCTTAACTCTGCCACCGATAATCATGAAATTTTGTATACGCGCTGTCAGGGGTATAGAAAAGAACATAGTATACCTACCTTCTATACAGAAAAAAATACTGTTACTAGCGTAACCTAACCTACAATTACGCGGGCCGCGAGCATAATCTTGTTATAAATAAACGGTTTGGCACTTTTATAAAATAAAATAATAAAATCTTTTTAGGGTATCAATAGCTTCTCTTGATATTTTGGACTCATAAAGATTGTATTACCTTGAATACAAATTGTATTAGCCCAAAATGCAGCAACGAGTATTGCATTTTTGTAGCGTCCATAAGTCCTTTTAACGTATTTGAGTAAACTATTTTTTGTTCCACGTTCGGAGACGATGAACTTCCAGGAAAGCCAAGGCAGCTCTAGTTCAGGTATGACACTTTTGACATTTGGGGTCAATAATTATGATATGCTAGAAGGCAATATTACAGCTCAAGTCAAATTTCTTCTATAACATGACAAAACGTATTTTTCATGCAAATTATAGAATATAACAAACCAAACAATGAGCTGATATTAATAATCTTATAATAATTATTTAATTCATTTTACAAGAAATTAACAAGTTAACATCAAAAAACATAAATAATTATAAAAACAGATTTCAGTTCATGTAATACCTAACCTAACCTTTACCTGTACGAGAGATACCTTTTTTTAAAGATTTTATATGCTATATTCTTATTTATAAGATTGTTATACATAAGATATACTTCTGGTATTACAAGCGTGCTTAAGTTACAGTTACTGCTCACCATTAGGCAAACCATGCAAACGTTTTACCAGCGGAGCATACATACATACATAGATACACGCCTTTTTCCCAGAGGGGTAGGCAGAGACTACGGATTTCCATTTGCTACGATCCTGACACACTTCTCTGGCTTCATTCACTTTCATCATATTCCTCATACACGCCCGTCGGTTCAAGGTGCTCTTAACATGGCTTATCAGCGTAGCAGTGTGATAAAAATAACATCATACATTTTAGATTCGTATAATCTAAAACAGATTTATTCACGATGCTTTTATGTGGCACTTCAAAAATGATGTCCAAATATTTACATTTACATTACACAACTTAAAATGAAGCTGTACCATGAAAATAGAAAATTCTGTCTAATATTATAAATGCAAATGTAAGTTTGTTTGTTTGTTACGCTTTCACGCCTTTACTTTTCCACTAATCATCATGAAATTTCACATATACTATTTCGAGAGTACAGATATATAATATACTAGCTGACCCGGTGTACTTCGTATCACCTATCCTAACTAATTTTTCTATATTTTCTCACCGTTTAAACCTTCCCTGGACTACGACAAACATTTCAAAACCAAAATCAGCTAAATCGGCCCAGCCGTTCTCGAGTTTTAGCGAGACAAACGAATAGCAATTGATTTATATATATATAGATGATAGGTTACTTTGTATCCAGACAAAAGTACCGATCCCGAGGTTTCGATCCGAGATATCTATTGATAAAATGCATATTAACGTGAATAAATTCGCGAGCAAAAGCTAGTTCTTTATAAACAACGTATAATGTTTTCTTCATAAATGATTTCATTGCCACAAAATGTTGGTTTCACCCAATTATTTGACATTAACAATAGCTTTGACGTTGGTTAGAAAATTAACTAAATCTGCGATAAGCCGGTGGTTTGTTTACCGATCGGAATTTGACCGGGTTTCGCTAACAAGCCATGTAAGTTGGTTTAAGGCTTACTAATTAAGTGACGCTATTATTATGTACTAGTTACCGCTTCTCCGTCGAAAATTTCCATTATATTTACGATGCCTCATTTTCTGAGTAATATGCGGAATCTTTCAACGGTGGTGTAATAAACGGTGTTTCTACAGTGTTGAATTTCATGCCTCCATATAGTCATTATTCGGTCATATTATTAAGGCTGCCTAGTGGGAGATCGTTGGACTGCCACGCAGAGGTCTCTAGTTCGATCCTATGGCTGATTTTTCAAAGTTATATGCGTATTAATTAGTTAATTACGGCTTTAACGGTAAAGGCAAACATCGTAAGGATCTCCTTACGACATTATGTAGAGTTCTTAGACGTACAGATCTCTGTACGTCTAAGAATTCTACATAATGTTCTTGGAGATAAGTAAATTCTGTCAACCCGCACTAGGCCAGCTTGTACTATGGCCTAACTCTTCTCAAACTGGTAAAATGCTCGTGCCTAAAAGTAGGACAGCTTATATATAGGGCTGATATTATTAAACCATGGGAAAGCCACGTTTCGGCACGAACGGGCCCGCTCGACCGGAGTGATACCACGGCCTCACAGAAAATCGGCGTGCAATAGCGCTTGCGTTGTATTTTTTCCAGTGAGTCAGGGTACCGGTGGCCCAACCCGCCTCCCCCTGGGAGGACAGGAGCAAATTTAAAAAGCTGGCAACCCATTTCTGATCCTCTGGTGTTGCGGGTTCCATGGGCGGCGGTAATCGCTTACCATCAGGCGATCCGTCTGTTCGTTTGCCTCCTATACCATAAAAAAGTATTTATTTTATGTTGAGGGTAAAGTTGTAAGCTTTTTCAAACGAAAATTGTTGGAGGAGGAATGATACTAAAGTTGACATAGAATAATCTTATTTCAAACATTGTTCTGCCCAACGGGAAAATATTTCTACACTAAAGGAAATCGCTAACTAAATATTTTTATGTTTATCTTCTTCATTCATCATTAACATAAAGCAAAATTGCATTTCTAATATATAATGTGACAAAGTTATTTTATTGCCTTTTTTCGTGGCTTGCTCGCTCGTGTTGCAATACACTATCTCTATATAGAATATCATGTCGATCTGGTTACCAGTAACATAGATATATATCCTATACCTATTTCGGGCACCAGTCTATCATAAATATCTTGTTCTAATTATATTAGATTAAGCCATAATACTGAACAGATATTTGCGAATGAAATTTAATTATTTACTTAGGATTTATTTAAAAAATAAAACCATTTCTCATATAGAATCCGTCAATGCCACCATACCACTTGAAAAGAAAAACCAACAAACTCACATTCGCATTTATAACGTTATTTTATAACGTTATTTAAGAATTATATCATGCTCACCTTTGCACTGACAAAGGTATTTTCCATTTCTGCCAGATTAATGCAATCCTTTTTTATTTTTTTTTGACCCAGGAACATCCTTTATCGATACCCCCTCCCTCGGGGGGGAAGGGTGGTTATGTGAGACTCTCCGCCGCAGAAGGGGGTCGGTATACACACTAAAAACCTGGGGTGAGCAGTCCCTCCGCCGACGGAGTGGGGCGGGATGGGCTCGCGTTAGCAATATCACCATCCCGCCCTGGCGGTTGGCCTGGCTGATGGTGACCGGGCCTCAGCACCTATGGAGGGAAGGCCTTTAGAGAGTCCCCCGACTCTGTACCTGTGACCCCACTATACAGGAGCGAAAAGGCGGGCAAATCGCCTCCTTCTCGCTCCCGTCCGTCTGCGCCAGAGAGGGTCAGCGAGGAGGTTGTTCTCCCTGATCCTCTCCGTGGTCTCCTTCTGCGCTATGACAGCTTCGCAGAAGGAGACCACTGCCTGCCACGACCTCTCGCCGCCGAGCATAGCGTTGATCACGCTCGGCAGGGAGAGATCTCCGCCTAAAGCTTAATGCAATCCTGCGCCAATCCTATCACAACGTCAGACTTTTACTTCAAGAATGACTCTCATAAATACAACAGAAACATTTTATAATTAGACTAGATGTGCCCACGGTTGCACCCGCGTTTATCGTTACTGCACCGCCCCCGTGGATCATAGCGTTATCTTATATAGCCTATAGCTTTCCTCGATGAATAGGCTATCCAACACTAAATTAATATTTCAATTTGAACCAGTAGTTCCTGAGATTAGCGCGTTCAGCCAAACAAACAAACAAACTCTTCAGCTTTATAATATTAATATAGATAGAAAACGCGCAGCAAAACAGCCTATAGTAACAAATAATAATTATAACAATTTACTTGTATATAACAAAACAGGCAGTTTATACGCCACTAACATCAACGTATAACGTACCCTTACATCAAATATACGACACCTCTAAAATGGTGTTATGTTGTGTAAAAGTATATATCATAAATATATGAAGATAATTTGCAACGATTCGCGGTTGCTGAAACATAAACAAAATTCTTTATTGGCTTCCGTGAAATACTGACAACAACAAGGGGAGTTGTGCGTGTATAGGATGATAACGAATATTTATATTTTGGCTTTGATTTAACTATGATGTAGGGTTTATTTAATTTGTTACTAAAAGCGTTGTACGGCTCGCACTTTAGTCAGACAAGTACATAATTATTATTAGCAAGTATTATTTAGGTGATCTATAAAATAAAATTAATAAAGATTGTTACGCGGACCGGTCGTGCTCAGCGGCCGCGGTCGCGCTGGAGTGGTGGTGCTCCCTCTCTCCCTCCTGCCAGCGCGCGGCGGTAGCCGATATATAAGATCAAGACGCCCTGATGCGAGCCTTCTAAATGCCGAGCTACCTACTCAGTTAAGTGGTCTTTCTATCAAAGACCACGTAACAAGCCTTACTCTTAGAACCACGCCCTGTTTTTCTATCTAACTTCTAGTCATTATTTTTTGCTATAAAAGTGTTTATATACTAGTTCAAATTAACAAAAATAAAATCTTTTGATCGTGGAGAATATTGTTTAAATTATCTCTGCTTAGTTCACTTCCTAAGTCAACCACGCCTCTAAAGGTGGTTGAACAGGATAAACGTTACAAGATTACCTCATAATTTGACTGCCTCCTTACTTTCACGCATTACAATTTATTATTATTTTGTGGTGTGCCGTGTTGTTTCGATTCATAGGCAAATTGTAACTACATTTTTGGTGTTAAGTAATTCTCAGCTGCACTGGGAATGTTGCTCACCTTCTATTGACATGATATTAAGCTTAAAATATAGCTGGCAACATGTTTCATGTTCAAAAGGTGAGGTTGAAGTTGTCGACGAGTATATACCTGGGACAAACGATCCAGTTAGGTAGGTCCAACTTCGAGAAGCTACGACATATCTTCTCGTCCAAAGTCGGTATATAAGACGAGACGAGTGTCGCCAAACGAAAGTCTTTGACCAGTGTGTGTTGCCAGTGATGACTTACGGCTCAGAGACGTGGTCGCTCGCAATGGGCCTTATCAAAAGGCTTAAGGTCACTCAGAGGGCGATGGAGAGAGCTATGCCCGGGGTTTCCCTGCGGGATCGATTCAGAAATGAGGAGATCCGCAGGAGAACTAAAGTTGCCGACATATCTCTCCTTCGCTTGCAAAGCATACATAGCGCGCAGAACCGATGGCTGCTGGGGTAGAAAGATTCTGGAGTGTTGGCCACGCATCGGAACATGCAGCAAGGGTAGGCCCTTCACCCCCCCTCTCCCCCTTCCCCCACATGGTGGACCAATGACCTGGTACGTGGTCTCGGGTAGCGGGTGAGTGCAATGAAAGTCCGGGACCGGTCTGTTTGGGGGAGGCCTATGACCAGCAGTGGACGTCTTTTGGCTGAGATAATGATGATATAAATCTGGGTGCAATTATAATAATGTTCAATATATCTATACTGTTATAAAATTCCATATATCAATGTTTATGATATTTAATATTTAAAGCCATCTCAATCCTATATTTAATATGTATGTGTCTGTTTATTTTTTGCTGTTACATGTAATAACTATTTTGTACTTTAAGGTTCAGCTTCATCCTAAGCCACGTTGCATCTGACTTCGTCAATTTTATCGTTAAAACTAGAAATATGGTGTATAGTGTATTCACATTAACGAAATCGCGTTCGAACTGAAGTTGACTAATAAATTTCAAGCTATAATATAATATAAACTTGATAGAAAAGTATGTATTATCTTCGCAGCCTTTTTAGACACTAAAATTGTTAACAGTTTAATTAATTTACTGCCAGGTTCCAATTAGTGGAGTCTACGTGACATGAATTATGAAGCGCATTTTTAAACTGTTGATAAAGTTATATCTTCTTATTTAATTAAAATAAAGATATAACCAATAGTTCAGATATTCTCACGACTGAAGGCTTTGTTAACAAGAATATTTACCGGTCGTCTCTTTTATAACTACGCGTTTTGCAAGACACATTACTACGCTTTTTCAGAACCTTACAAATGTATGTCTTGCAAGGGTAACTAACTAGCTTAATATATTTTATTTGTACACGACACAAGTAGCTAACGCAGGCAAATACCTGCACACGGTCACAAGGAGGGAACCGAGTTCTGGGCATGTCCTGTGGAACTGTATAGCGGTCGTATCCTTCTGCGAGGACATTAACTCGCGGAAGGAGGTGTCGGAGCGGATCCGCGAGGAGAGTAACCTTGCGGACCCGAACCGCCGCCGGCAGAACGGGTGGCATATGCGCGCTTGTCCGCCCCAGATGCCGTCATAGTGAAGGCCGCGGGCGGGAGAACGGGGATCTCCCGGCCGCCAGCCATTGAGTCGGAGCGACGCCCTCCGTCGTGCCGGGGCGTCACCCAGGAGTCGTCGTCCACAGGCACTTCTTGCCTGCGTTGAACACTGCTGCGTGGGTAGCTGATGTAGTTTTAGTTCCACCCACCCACCATTCAAGGCAGCGAGTTGGCACACCGTGGTAGGCTTAGTCGGTAGTACCCGGAACATTCCATCTTATCCCGGGTAAGCCCGACATAATCTCTTCGCTCCCCTTTCCGCAGAGAGGTATGCGTCAATGCATACCTCCAAGTAAAAGAAATAAAATGCCACAAAGCCATATTATCGAACTCGCGAAATACACCTACCTAATTAATACCTTTGATTGGTGATTTAATTACGCTATTGTACCATCCGCACTGATGAAATAATATATTTCTACTAGCGGACCCGACAGACGCTGTCCTGCCCGGATGAACCGATTGCAGCGCAAAGTGCAGTGCCCAATTTTGAATCTAAATAATCCAGTCACCCACACAAATACAAAATCGATGCAGCCATTTAGGAGAAGTTCAGTGACATACACACATACAGAAACGTTATATAATTATAAAGATATTCCGACATACTTAGACATACTTGCTCCTCTGTCCATGACGTATCAAACTTATATTTTGAAAATTAATGTTTCACGTAGCAGACAGCGTATTATTTTCTATACATATATACCAATTATCCAGGTTATGTCCTGCTACTGAAAAATAGGTAATTCTTGGTAGCTTTTGAAACCTGTTATAAACATACAATACCTTGTTTGCTCAACCTTATAATTATTATTAAACCCGAGACCTTGAGGTCTCAGGTTCGAAGTAATTTCGAGATTATAAATTCGAGTAATTTTCAGGACTGGAAACTTTATGTTTCCAGTCGTTAGACTGCAAACATAAAGATAAACCAATGCTACGGGACCAACAGGATATTCCTTGCCTATTCTTTCTCTCAGTTTAAGCTTCCTCAGCTTCCTATGCTGAACTAAGTCTCATTTGGCAGAATTAATATATTTTATATATTTTTCCTGTTACTTTTGTCTTTTAATAAAATATGTTTATTATTTTTCTCGGTCCTATTTTGTACCGTAGATTTTATTTAAAGAAAATAAAATCTAAAATCTGATCAACTGACTTATCGATAAAACAGACATCTCATTTTATTTTCTTTTCTCTGGAGCAGCTATTATCAATTAACGTTGACCTATAAAGCATTGTATGTCCGTGCCTCGGAGAGCACGTTAAGCCATCGGTCCCGGCTGCCATGAACATCTATGGCAGTCGTTATTGGGAAAGTCAGTACCCTCTAATATCCTGACACTGGTCTAGCCTCAGGGAATCGTTAGCCTACGGGTTGCGGAGGTCAGAAAAAACTGATATCCAGTCAAATCCGGTTAGAGTAGAAAAGCCGACCCCAAGTGACTTGGGAATAATAAAGGCTAAGGGAGAAGAAGTTGACCTATAAAGCATTCTGGAAAAAAAACACACGTGAACTTCTAAAAGTGACGCCACGCTCAGTTTTCTATGTAGTTGAGTACATGTGACATAAAGTTATGCCACCATACCTACATAGTTCACTATGCAGTTGAGTTCGCACGACAATTTTTTTAGAGACAATCCCTTTTAGGTATAATTCCTGTGCCACATGGAACTTTACAAACATTAAATAAGGAAATTAAAAACTCTTAGACTCGGAACAACAATTTCTGGATTATTTGTTCTGTGAGGACATCGAATCCATAACAGTCAAAACAGTGCAGTGGTGGAGCGACTCCTTAAATTACCACGCCATCCGTGCAGTCATTTATATACTACAAAAATAGTCTCACGCTTAGTTTTAAACGTAGATATAGACTAATAATAATAATAATGTCCTCCATACCAATTTCGGTCACGGCGGTCAATCTTAACGGAGACTGGCCATCTGCGCAGGAGATATTATAGTGCACAAGCGTGTGCGCAAACACAAGTGCACTCTCTGTTCCCTAACTCTCATGATCCGATGGGACGGTAATCCGCCACGATCGGAGAGAGATCAGGCGCAGGACCAACGGCTTTATGTGCTTTCCTGGGCACACAGGGGTGTCCTACACCGCCAACTGCCTAACTCCAGGCTGTTATTGGGCTGTTATTGAGATTTCTTAACAGAAAAATGCAATAAATTTTTGTTGGCCCGATCCGGGATTCGAACCCGTGACCTCATGCACAGTAGTCGCATTCACTACCACTGCGCCACGGAGGCATTGGCAGAGGTATAGACTAAGATGTATTACACCCATATTTCGTCATCTATAGCTTTTGGTACTACGTGATAAGAGGCAAGTCTATTGTGTCTACTGGGCACAATTCCAGATGCCGTGCTGCTACTAAACATACAATATACACACACACACACACACACATACATACACAAACACACGCCCACCCGTCTGTATACGATATATGTTAACAAATAATACATAGGTTTAGTCACCGAAAATATATGGTTTTTGGTTTCTATTTTAAATTTTAATTTCTCATTCTTTATTTAATCTCATTCTTTACCCATGTTACCTTAACTTAACTATGCTATAACATTGTTTTAATGCATGCCATGGTGTCACGTCGACCGCTCGCGGCATGGCAGCCGCGCGCAGGTCGAGTGGTGCTGGCTGTCCTCTCTGGCCCCCCGGCGGTGGTAGCCATCCTATATAAACAAGACCGCACCGAGATGCTGTTTCCTTCTGCTGCGCCGCCATCTTGAAGCTAAGTGATCTTTATTATCAAAGATCACATAACATAGCCTTACTTCTAGAACCACGCCCTGTTTCTCCTGTTAACGTGTAGTTAATATTTATCGTGTAAAATTACTGTTGTTACTGTGCTGAGTTTGGTAAATTTTAATTAAAACCTTGTAATTGCGAAGTATATTATTTATATTATCTGCGCTATTTACTACCCTGTTCTATCTAGTCCCTAAAACCAGATCGACCAACTATAACGTTACAATAGACAAAGAGGGATCTCTTCTAACACAGGTTTTTTAACTTAACAGAAGAGTTCCCAAACCTTATCTATATTACCTTGTAATAGTTGAAAATAAAGAATTTTTGTTTTTTAAACATTACTTAACAAAAAGCCCACACTTTATCAGACACAAAAATCAAGGCAACTACAACGTGCCCGACCCCATGAACGCTGGCCCCTCTACCAAAACGAATTCTGTAATATAATTATCATCAGGCGTTCTTATAATATCATGAGTACTGCCAGCATTTGTGTCAAGAATGACCCACAAAATCCATGGAAGTAATTGCTTACACACCTATAAAACCAGCACAATAATATTATCCATTGGCAATAGCGTGTCCCAACAAAAGATTCACACCCTATAGCAATAACGAAATTTAACTGAATCGTTAAATTTGGCGTGTTTTTGACGGGCGTTAACGATAACGGAAACCGTTATACCCAGTTATGCCTATCAAGGGGGCTATTGTAACCGCCTTTGGGCTTTTAGTAACTGACAATTGGATTAATAGTGTTGTAACTCGGTTGAATGTAAACATAGTGAGGGGAAGAGTGATGAATGGGTTTCCGCCTTTTTTATTTATTATTAAGGACATTTTTTCGTGTTTTATTGCTGTGTTTTTGTTGGCGTTGGACTCAATTAGAGTGGTGTTGACTTAATTTGTCTATTGAGTCGTGAAGAAAAGTCGTAGTGGAGATTATAATGTGATTTATCAGTATGTGGAATGAAAGCTTCTTACCTTCATTTTTCTGAAATTTGAATCATAATATACGAGAAAAAAATTGATCTAAGCAAACTCTCTTTAACAACAGATAACGTAATTGTTTAAGTGGTCGACTCGCAATTGCCATGGCGCTAAGCGTTGTGGGTTGGATTCCTACACGCGACAAAAAATGGAGTTATCCACAAATAGTTGTTCCGAGTCTGGATAATCTTTGCGTTCGTTGCTTGAATGTTTCTAAAGTAACCCGCGGCACAGAATTTAGTACAAAGCGTCTTATAAAAAAATCTAAGCTAATCTATGGATCTGTTTCATGTTCCGTTCTATTTTTATGCTTTATTAGATTTTAGCCGCTGCTTCGTTCGCGTTATAGTACATTTCGTCCATAAACCCGTCCTCCGGAACAGTTTTTTATTTATGTTTAATGGGTAACCTACGTCCTTTGCTGTAGCCCCTTAGAACATGTATGCAAAATTTCATGGTGGTTGGTCGAGTAGTTAAGTCGTGAAAACGTAACAAACAAATTTAAATTTCCATTTATTAGTTAAGATATTTTCCACATTTTAAATTTAACTTAATTAACGTTTATCATAAAACACATCAAAGCAAATAAATAACCAAACTTTACAAATCAAACATTAATGAGATATTCATCGAAACTTTAAACATTTTACATCAATACATCAACTAACAAAGTTTCGGCACTGAAATCACTTTGACCTACCAATTACTTTCTAGAGTAACGAAAAGTTCAAAGAGTTTAATGTAACTAAATATAAGCTGCTCGTTTAAGTGCAAACAAATTGATAAATAATGAAAAGCTGGCGCAGTGGCGCGGTAGTGGTATGAAATTGCTGTGTGTGACATGTAGGATTCGATTCATGGGTATTTTAAAATGTTGTTGAAATGTTGTTTATTACATGATGTTTTTCGACGTCGCTGATTCTACATATACCCCTTAATTTTTTTTGTAACAGCTCTTGTTTACGAGTTGTAGCTTCCACTATATTAGTAAATGAATAAAGAAAGAGAGATATATATATATATATACCTATCTATACGCAGCGATAGCTCAGTGGGCAGACCAACAGACTGCAATGCAGAGGGTCTCGGGTTCGAACCTATGTCACGCACAAATGACTTCCGGAAGTTATATGACTTTTCGAAATAATGTGCGTTTTGATTGGCAATTATCGCCTGCTCCGTGCCTCGGAGAGCCATGAACATCTATGGCAGTCGTTATTGGGAAAGTCAGTTCCCTCTAATATCCTGACACTGGTCTAGCCTTAAGGTATCGTTAGCCTTTGGGTTGCGGGGGTCAGGTGGCAGCCGCTCCGTGTAAAACCTGATATCCAGTTAGACTAGAAAAGCTGACCCCAAGTGACTTGGGAATAATAAGGCTAAGGGAGAAGAAGATAAGTATATATATAGATACAGGGTGTCCGAGAAGTCAATATCAAGCCGGAATCAGGGACATCCTGTATATTTCTGTTCCACTTTTTTTTCACACGGACCAATATATAAGGATAATACTAATATTATAGAGCTAATACTGTTATTATAATATATAGTTACCAGTATGTGCCTTGAACCAACCTGAAACAAAAAAAAAACTGCTGATAGTGCTTATATCAAAAAGAATATGCTTAGATTTTTCTCTAATTGGTCCCGTGGTATAAGTTTCCGACAATTTCCTCTTAGAAAATTCTCAGTAGCAGAACGGTGTTTGATTTTATCTGGCAGACGACGATGGCCTCTAATAACGTGGGATTTCAAAAAATATCTTGTGAAAATTAATTGAGCATACTATACTTCTGCCTACTCCTTCAAAGGTATAGGCACAGGGAAGTATTGACTAAAAAAATATCAGACTTTAATATAACCAAAACGTTTACGTGAATGAATGCGTTACAATATCTATAATAATACTAGATGTGCCCGCAGTTTTACCCGCGTTTATGATTACTGCGCCTCCCCTGTGGGTCCTAGCGTGATGTTATATAGCCTATAACCTTCCTCGATAAATTAACACTAAAAGAGTTTTTCAATTTGGACCAGTAGTTCCTGAGTTTTGGGCGTTCAAACAAACAAACAAACAAACTCTTCAGCTTTATAATCTATACTAATATTATAAAGCTGAAGAGTTTGTTTGTTTGTTTGTTTGAACGCGCAAAACTCAGGAACTACTGGTCCAAATTGAAAAATTCTTTTAATGTTAATTTATCGAGGAAGGTTATAGGCTATATAACATCATGCTACGACCCACGGGGGCGGCGCAGTAATCATAAACGCGGTTGAAACCGCGGGCACATCTAGTGCATTATAAACGAGTAACAAGCAATTCATGAAGCAATAATGGAACCTCGACAATCAAAAACATGGTAGGTTGATCTAGCAGCTTCAAGTACTACTTCATACATTGTCTTGCTCTTGTTTGTAATTGATATTCTGGTTCAGCATTGTATGTATTCAGGAATATTTCTTTATATTATAAATACTAGACTTATTTCTGACCTCAGTTACACCCGTGTGAATCCTATAGGAACTTATATCGGAATAAAAGTATTGTATGTATTAATCCAGGATATGGGCTATCAGTTTCCCATGTTTCATCTGAATCCGTTCACCAGTTTAGTAAAGTAAAAAATGGTTTATTACAGCAAAAACATACAGAGGTGGGACATTATAAAAGGAAAACATAAATACTTATAATAGTGCTTGCGCCACAGTATACATATTAATACTATAATGTACATCAGTAACAATCTGTGCCCTATATACTCCATACATTTTGCAGAGAACTTAATTCCAAAACCTAAGACTCCTTTGGTTTTCTCACTAGGCAAGCCTGTACCGAGGAATCCTTGAATTGCACGAGAATAATTTTATTACTGAGCTTAGCAAAAACAATAAAATAAAATAAAAATATTAAAAAAAAACATTTCCTCTTTAAAACCTCCTCTGTAGGGTCGTTACTGAGAAATTTTAATCATTTGTTTATAAAGTTTTCAGTTTTCGCTATAGTTTCATTTCTTTTATAAAAATTTCTGGTGAGCATGTTGTATATATACATGTACATGTACACTTTTGACTGAGTAACGAACATCCAAACATCTTCACGTACTTATACATTAATTTATTATGTTACTTGGATATTTATTTAGCAGCGATAGCTCAGTGGAGAGACTGCAATGCAGAGGGTCTCGGGTTCGAACCCACGTGGCGCACCTCTGACTTTCGGAAGTTATATGACTTTTCGAAATTATGTGCGTATTGATTGACAATTATCGCCTGCTCCGTGCCTCGGAGAGCACGTTAAGCCGTCGGTCCCGGCTGCCATGAACATCTATGGCAGTCGTTATTGAGAAAGTCAGTACCCTCTACTATTCTGACACTGGTCTAGCCTTAGGGTATCGTTAGCCTTTGGGTTGCGGAGATCAGGTGGCAGCCGCTCCGTGTAAAAACTGATAACCAGTCAAATCCGGTCAGACCAGAAAAGCCTACTCCAAGTGACTTGGGAATAATAAAGGCTAAGAGAGAAGAAAGTTGGATATTTATTTAATAAATCATCTTCATAAAAGCAATAATGTTTGATATATAACGCGCTAAGTGAGTGGTATCTGTCTATCTGTTTTATTGTCTCTTAGCCGAGGAAATTAGGTCAACGAAATAGATTATCGTATTTCTCAGTCTTGATACATATCTCTATCTACTTACATACAAACTTATGCCTGTATACGCAAAAGGGTTGGCAGAGATAAATTATACTTACGATTTTTAGCGATACATTTACAATATTATGGACGTTGTTGCCACTTTTGACCAAAATAAGTTCAATAAAACCAATATTTGTTAAAAGCATCATTCTCTTTAACTCATTGACCATCCTTTGGATCCAGTGTTTCTCGATCATTTCTCAATATGGCCAAGCTGATATGATAATCACTACTTTACTAGCGGTTTGATAAGGTTTTCGGGGTAACTATGTTAACGGATTGTAACCGCGGGGCCTGAAATGTGTGTCAAAGTAGCATTTTATGCCACCATCGCAATATCAACAATAAGGATAGCATCCTTTATTAACTGATTACCTAGAAACGTCGAATCAATATGACAAGCAAAAATAATAAATCAAATATGTATACCTAATACTCATGGTAACATGTTCAATAATATCATGAAAAGACTTTATGATTATTTGATTGACTGTGTGGATTTTTGGAAATTCCACCCTGAAGGGGGTGACACCCGATATTCACTTGGGAACGGGACTTACGCGGGTGAAACCGCGGGAAAACTACAAGTACTGTATAATAATTTATATTATCTTTATTTTTTATCAATGCATGGTATCGCAATCAAATCAGGCACAGGTCACAGGTTGTATAAAAAACACTATTCACTTTTAACGACAGCAACAAAACGGTCTTTCTTAAAAATGTGTCATACACGGCTACTATCAAAACAAATTTCGTTCATCTACATCGTAGAGCACCGCTATTTCATTAAATCCTCCATAATTTTGATACTTTGATTGACAAAGTCCTTCCAACTTTAACCTAATTTCTTCTATCCAGTCGCTTTTAAACCACATCTAGTAAAAGCTTCTGTATTTTTTGCTACACAGCGACCTATATTGGTTGCGCACCTAAATTGGCTTAGTGAACTGTTACCCAGTATTTTAGTACCTAGCTGCACTATACATTGCGCGTCAGTAAGTGCTCTAGTCTATTTATAATTTGCACAGTAGATATAAACCAGCAATGTAGACTTAAAAATAGTTTTATGTATTTATTGGAGCTTATTTTGTTTATAAACTTCTGGAGGAGCTTGGAGCTTGGAGCTTATTTTGTTTATAAGCTTATACTGCTGGGCACAGGCCTTGTGTCCACTGCGGGTTGGCAGACTTCACATATCTTTAAGAACAGTATAGAGAAATCTCAGACATGTACGTTTCCTCACGATATTTCCTTCACCGTTTAAGCAGGCGATGATGAACTAATTAAAACGCAGATAACTTCGAAAATTCAGAAGTGCCTCGAGATCGAACTCGAGACCTCTGCGTAGCAAAGCACTTGCCTATCACTGCTATATTCTATCTAACTATATTAATCATGAAGTACATAAAATGCTAACTTGCTTCGCATAATGACGCTAAACTTTACAAAACGTATATAAATAATGACTCTTACGCAACGATAAGTAGACTTAATTAAGTATTTTAACTACTGAACGTATTAAATCTTTGTTAAGTTGTTAGTTGTAAGGACTCTTTTATAAATAAGACCGTAAATGTGACTGTTCGAATTGTCAAGTGGTTGCATATATTATAATTAAACGGCCGGCGAACTGAAATATTAGGTTTTCATTATAACTGACATAATATGATAATAATAATAATAATATTCTACCACATACACACAACACCATCTAGCCCAAACTAAGCAGAGCTTGTACTATGGGTACTAGACAATGGATAAACATACATATATACTTTTTTTTTTGTAAATACATACAAATTATACATAGAAACACCCAGACCAAGACAAACATCCATATTCATGCACACAAATGTTTGACTTGTGCGGGAATCGAACCCGCGACCTCAGGCGTGGCAGTCGGTTATACTAACCACTACATCATCGAGGCCGACATTCTGACAATTGACGTGTTAAGTGATCACCTGGCCACTTGCCACGCACTAAATGTTGTGGGTTTGATTGCCACATATTTTGATATTGTATGATCCATAAACAGCTTTACT
Organism: Catocala fraxini; assembly: GCA_930367265.1. Classification (NCBI taxonomy): domain Eukaryota; kingdom Metazoa; phylum Arthropoda; class Insecta; order Lepidoptera; family Erebidae; genus Catocala; species Catocala fraxini. Next base: position 22,431,384 of record OV884038.1, read on the forward strand.
GCATCTATCTGAGTGTTTCGTGTCCATTTTTTAAACGTTTGTATAATCTTCATGACTTAAATTACACGACAAGATTTAAACAAAAAACTTTGGGGACTGCCGATAGAAGTGAAAACTACGTAACTTGTGAATTGTATCGTCGAGCTATTAGATTATTATTTTTGAATTTTGAATGCGTTCAATAACGATAACGCAAGTTCCATGATTTTTGTTCACCCAAAAAGTGCTCAACGCGCCTGAAGAGGTTTTCACTTCAAAAATATCGGCTGCGCTCCCTTTATTTAAAGATAAATTACGCTTACTGGATTACACTAGTATGAATATTTGCCTATATTACTTGCTGCACCATAAACAAACTATAAAAATAATCACATCTATAGTTTTGTTGCTGCGTTAAAAAGAACAAACTAACAAGCTTCGAATATATATTAGAGTAGTAGAGCCAGTGAGGCTCACTGATTTCAGCATGATCAGGCCGGCTCGACCAGGGAAGGACTACCCTCTCACAGAATATCGACGTGAAATAGCAGTATTCCTACTGTTGTGTTTCGTTTGGTGAGTGAGAGTGCCGGAGGTCCAACGACCCCCTTTCCCCATCCCACTCCTTCTCCTTCCCACTTCCTTTCCTAAAGGGTCGGCAACGCGCAAGTGATGCCTTTGGTGTTGCAGGCGTCCATAGGCTACGGTGACGACTTACCATCAGGTGGGCCGTATGTTTGTTTGCCAGCATAGAGGTATAAAAAAAGAAAAAATATTTACATATTATAAACCTCAATTTTTGATAAGAAGTTAGTATCAACGCCAACTCCAAGTGGCGCAGCGGTAGAAAAGTAGAGGTAGAGGTATGAGGATTCGGGTTCGATTTCCAGGGCAGACTAAGTATCATTGTGTTTTATTTTCGAAAAAATCACGAAAGCAGCAAGTAGTCTGGAACTGTAATGTAATAGGCTCGCGGTCGCCATTTTATGTGTGACGTAGAAACATAGCTGGCATAATGTGATATATATATAGGTGTTAGTCTATTTATATGTATTAGCACCACAAATACATCCAGTCATCGTAATAACGGATGGATTCTTATAAACCATTCAACAATGAAACATTCAATAAAAGTTCTACATAATATACTTTTATAAAAATGGATGTATATTTGTTTTATATTTGTACCGTATAGCAGCGATAGCCTAGTGGGAAACCGTTGGACTGCCATGCAGAGGTCTCGAGTTCGAACCCAAGGCGCTCATATCTGACTTTTCGAAGTTATATGCATATTAAATAGTGAATGTGGTCGGCCTCGATGGCGTAGTGGTTAGTGTAACCGACTGCCACGCCTGAGGTCGCGGGTTCAATTCCCGCACAAGTCAAACATTTGTGTGCATGAACATGGCTGTTTGTCTGCGTGTTTCTATGTAAATTATGTATGTATGTTTAAACAACAAAAAAAAGTATATATGTATGTTTATCCATTGTCTAGTACCCATAGTACAAGCTCTGCTTAGTTTGGGCTAGATAGTGTTGTGTGTATGTGGTAGAATATTATTATTATTATAATAATTATCGCTTGCTTTAACGGTGAAGGAAAACATCGTGAGGAAACCTGCATGTCTGAGAGTTCTCCATAATGTTCACAGACATGACATTAATGACATTAAGACAAGTGAAGCCTGCCAACCCGCACTGGGCCAGCGTGGTGGACTATGGCCTAACCCTTCTCACATTGAAAAGAGGCCGGTACCTAGCAGTGTACAGTTTAATACAAGGCTGATATTATTTATATTTATTTATTTATATGCAATCCGTATGCAATCCGATTGAAACAAAAGTTTGGCGAGTTATTGTGCGCACTTCCGCAAAGGCTTTTGACAAAATAAAAACTAGACGGCAAATTGAAAGGGGCTTTGCAATATATGCATGCTTGTAAAAACTAAAAATAAATCTCATATTTACAGTACGTAATAATACAATACGACGACTCGATGGCGTAATGGTTAGTGTAACCGACTGCCACGCCTGAGGTCGTGGGTTCGATTCCCGCACAAGTCAAACATTTGTGTGCATGAACATGGATGTTTGTCTTGGTCTGGGTGTTTCTATGTATAATATGTACGTATTTCCAAAAAAAAAAGTATATATGTATGTTTATCCATTGTCTAGTACCCATAGTACAAGCTTTGCTTAGTCTGGGCTAGATGGTGTTGTGTGTATGTGATAGAATCTTATTTATATTATTACTTCCCTTAAAGGCTGGCCGCCACAGAGTTAGAGGGACATATTGGCAAATAGCATGTATATGTGTAAAAATACAACATTTCTGCTTATACAAAAATACGTAACACGAAACTTACTAACTATAAATTATAATACCGATGAACTAATTGCATAAAATTAATTCAAAGTGCCTTGTTAGTGTTTCAAGGGGCGTCGAATATCGATACTTAATCATAAGATCACGTTACATGATCACGCAAATGGCAATATTAAATAATTAAATGAAGCAATAATTCATTAATGTTGTTTGTTGAAACATTTCATTTTGTTAACAAATTTAATTAAGCGATACGTATGCTTAGTTACTTTGAGTAGATACATACTTCAAATACTTTCGCACTATTGTATAGTTTGTGTGTTTTGGGGGACTTCGCATAATATACCTATTCTTAGTGTTGCGTCTATACCCCAAAGAAGAAGGAAGAGGTCTATTACACCTAAATGTCGTCAGTATGATTTTAGGCCAAAAGACAAGTATCAGAGAAAGAGGCTATTGGTATTCTACCAAGCACATTTGCAGTCTCCATTTTGCTACTAAGAATAACACGGTAGTGCATGAAGTCTAGAAATCCTCAGTCCACCACTGAGCCGATATCTTGATTTCTCTTTTAATAATAATAATTTATTTGCATAAAACATGGTATTTGGTGGTGTTACAATATTATATATAGTACAAGCATGTTTTGCTAGAATATAGCATACAACATTTTTAATATGGGTACAAAAACATTACATTTTTTTATCCAAAAAATCATTTACGTCGTAAAAGTTGGATAAATTGATACAAGTATACAACCTTTTCTTGAAAAATCCGAAGTCTAGCTGCTTAAAGTGACTCGGTAGTTTATTATAGATACGCACACACATAGCAAGACAGCTTTTGTTGTACTTGGTTAGTCTCAGTATGTCACTTAAGACCAATTTAAAAGGATCTCGTCTATTTCTAGAATGTGAGTTGTTTAAAACAGCAGATGTACATCTGCTGTTTTAAACAACTCTTTATTCTTATATACAAACATACATATTTCGTAAATATATAAAGACGGTAAAGGTAACAATCCAAGCTTTTGAAATATTGGCTTACATGACTCGTCCGGCAGAAGGCCTTTTATTGCTCGTATGCACTTTTTTTGGGCAACAAATGCTCTATTGAAGTTCGTACTGTTACCCCACATTATAAGTCCGTATCGGAGCAGCAATTCAACGTAGGCGTGATATGATGTAACAGCAGTTTCAATGTGTGTGTTGTGTTGTGTTAAGAAAGACAACTCCCGCACTAGAAGTAACACCTGTGTCGCGGAGGACTTTACAAACATTCAAACAACGGATACAAAGGACAACCAGGCTTAAACTATTAGTGAATCACACAGTTTTTTGGTCCCATGTGGAGATCGCACCCACAACACTCGGCGCGGTGGCAGCGGCGAGGCGGTAACTTGAAACACAAGCTGAAAAGCTGTGTTTTTTTAATTTTTATTCAAATAATCACATATCATTAATATTATATCGTAGTCCATTAACTCTTCTTCTCCCTAGCCTTTATTATTGCCAAGTCACTTGGAGTCGGCTTTTTCTGGTCTAACCGAATTTGACTGATATCAGTTTTTACACGGAGCGGCTGCCACCTGTCCTCCGCAACCCGAAGGCTATCGATACCCTAAGGCTAGACCAGTGTCAGGATATTATAGGGCCCTGACTTCTCAATAACGATTGCCATAGATGTTCATAGCAGCCGGGACCGACGGCTTAACGTGCTCTCCGAGACACGTAGCAGGCGATAATTGTCAATGAATACGCACATAATTTCGAAAAGTCATATACTATGACTTTTCGAAATTATAGCTAATTTATTAATATTAATTTTTATATAATGAATATTTATTAATTAAATATAACTTACGAAAGTCAGAGGTGCGCGACGTGGGTTCGAACCTGAGATCCTCTGCATTGCAGTCTGTTGGTTTCCCTACTGAGTTGTCACTGGCTTATGGTAGCCCATTAACTACAACATTATAATTTGAACTAGATTCAACTACAATAATTTCATAACTGACGCTGAAGGAATAGGCTTCTCTGAAAGCAATGGTCTGTAAAGCAATATTTATAACAATATAGCAGCGTAGTATCTGGCATTATAGAATATATTCCTTTTTACTCGTTGAAGACGTTTTTGTTATTAGTTTAAGAAAATATTTATATTAAACGCATTTTTTTTTCATATTATTATAATAGAAATATAAAAGCTAAAAGAAATTTTAGAGCATAATATATACGATATAATGATACGCTATAAAATCCGATTTTCATCCATCTATGAGATTTTAAAAAGAAAAAGCTTGTTCTTGAAATTGTAAAAACTATTTGTGAGTATATAGAATAAAGAGAAATCCGCTTCCTCATGGCTATACACCCATGAGCTTAAGCAACTATTTGGTGCTGATAGATGCAACTATGGATGGGTGAGCATTTATTCAGTTTTTATGTTGATTATTATTCATCAGCAATAAGACAAACCAGCTTTAGTCGGATAATTATTGAACGGCAATCGTTTACCTTATTATGTTATGGTCAAAAAATAAAATGATATCTTTTGACTCACACACCGGCTGAAGGACCAGCCGTAACCGTAGGCCCTAGAAAGTTTTACGGCAGGTTCTTTTACGAACTACACAAGAAAAAAAACTGATTTTCAGGACTAAGTCGCGGACGATAGCTAGTCTAGCATTAAATAAAATAAAATAATCGCCATAAAAATCGTTGAAATTCTCAGTGTTAGTCTGTCTGTCCAGTAGTGCGAACCCTAAAGTTAGTTCAAAGTTCATCTCGTAACATATAAATAAGGCTTTAAATCAAATTCAGTCCATAAAGCTAGCAAGTTAAGACTTATATTGCTATATCCGTGGTGCCTTTAAATTGGATCACGACTGTACATATCTTTGTCTTTTAAGGCTTTTGCTATAAAACCCTGTTAGGGTTCCGTTAGTATAATGGAAGATGCAGGACTACAATACTATTAATCCTGTCTTGTTCAAGATGCTAAAATTTGATTTAGTAATTTTTTTTTATTTCCCGCGTTGGTCTAATCCTTACTCATATTATAAATTCGAATGTGAGGTTGCTTGCTTGCTACGCTTTCCGGCCTTTACTGCTCGAACGATATGCATAAAATTTAGCTGCACATTGTCAGGTGTACAAAAATGAACATATGAAACTTTTACCCAGTTGCAGGCATCCATAGGCTACGGTGACCACTTAGGTGCGCCGTATGCTTGTTTGCCACTTTGGAAGTATAAAAAAATCCCATAAAAAGTATTGTACCCGAGGGATAGAAATTTATTGACAAAATTTAAATGAACACGAGCAAAACAGCGGCCGAAATTTACTTTATAATATTTATTAGGATATTATTTGTAACAGCACGCAGTACGCGTGCTGTTACAGATAATTTCTTCAGAGTTAGGCATGGTAGACAATAATAATTTTCCTCACTGTTATGAAGGACTTCAAGGCCTTTCCATGTTTCTCAGTTCTTAGTCACATTAGATCTGCTCTGGTTTCTGGGTGGATCGCTGATGTAGTTTCAGTTCCAGCGACCAACCCACCATACAAAGCAGTGGGTTGGCATACTATGGCGGTTTTAGTCGGTAGGCCCTAAATCTCCCGACATAGCCCTCTCGCCTCTGGGTGGGGAAAGGGTAGGCCTCAGGAGCATTTCCCTACGTTAAAAAAAGGTCTGCTAAGATTTAAACATGGCTGCTTATTTTTTCGGCTATGTAGAACTGATATGGCTTCTCATTCCTTTACATTATGCATTTTTACTTCCTGGTGTATATTTTATTTCGAAAAAGAAACGAAAATAAAAACAGGTTAAGATTATTCAAAAGATTGTACCCCGCGAAAATGTTACTTTCGACGTGTGACATTTTGACATTGACGAGCTATAAAAAGGATGGTTTATTCTTTCATCTTAACTTTTTGCTTAACATTAACTGACGTTGCAAGGTTGATCCTTGAATCAAGTTAAACCAACGTCGCGGGATTAAAGCATTCTAAGAATAGAAAACAATTTTACTCGCTTTCATAACTGTAAAAGAAGTGTCTTTTACAGTTATGAAAGCGAGTAAAATTGTTTCATGTATTGCCTTGTACGAAGATTGAACACACGTATTGATGGCGTAGTGGCTTAAATTATTGCCTTGTCACTGCCGCTGCGCAGTTTTGTGGGTTTGATCCTTTGAAAAACAAACATTTGTGTAATTCACAAGTAGTTTTTCCAAATTCTGATTATTCTTTTTATCCGTTGTTTGAATGTTTGTAAAGTTGCACAACTCGCACAACACTGTCGGAGCACGGTGTTGTGCGAGTTGCCTTTTTAAAAACCATTTATATTAACCGTTTTTCACTCAGCTTAACAGTCCGATTTTAACAACGTGGCTTTAACAACGTAAATGCAACACGTAAGCCGATATAAAAGTGGAGCACATGGTCTGTCTTTGTGCTAAGTTTCATAAATCCTTGCAACAGTTTAAACGTTATGTAATTGGATATTCGAATACTTGTTATTCAGTTAGTGACAACAATTCAAACATCCAATCATATTCAATAAGGAAGTACGGATGTCACGGAACCACTTACGCTGCTGCAATACGTTCTTGGTTACATTGTCCTTTTCGGCTCTAGCCTTGCTAAGGAGGGTAGCGGAATTTACTTTCATTTCTACTGCTATTTTCTTTTGATTAAGTTCGTTGCGGTTTCCAAGACAATTTAACGTCCTCTGTGAACCGCCGTAATTGCGCGGTGTTTTCGTTAGGCCGTTGTAGATATTGACTTACCGTCTGCCATTTAAACTAAAAATGTTTAGTGGAGACAAGTTTTAATGTGAAATTTGTCGTCGTTGTGGCGTCGTCTGACTAAGATAAATATAAATCCTTTAATTTTAATTACATTAAGAATAGAGAATATCCGAAAGTAATATTGTCGTGCATACGAATGTTGATTCGTTCATTGTGTTTAATAATTCATTATTTGAATGGTTATCGAATATTGCAAACTTTATTTGATGATGAGTCAATTGATAGTGTTTTAAGAAAGTAAGAAAGAAAATTGTTTTATCTGAATCTCCATACATAAATAATTAAAACAAAAATAATAATAAATACATTTTAACAGAAGGCGGTACATAGATATCAAATTAGGCAACCGCGTCAGCTATTGTTGCAGTACAACGCTGGTATTCTCGCAGGCTTACTAACTATAATTACAAACCAATGCACAAAAATATAAAACAAACAAAAAAAAATTTTCATCGTATGCTAATTATGTTTTGTATTACTTCAGATGACAGTGATGACCTTGAATATTTTGATTTGTTTCAAGATTCATATAATTAGATTTTATCGACAAACGTTCATAGCTAATTACTAAATAATCATTTTACAGCATTCTCGTATACTCTTGCAGGTGAGGTTTTCGTAACTGCTTGAGTAATATAGTGACTAACTTTAGTAGTGCATGAATGGGCATAAATTCCATAACATTTCATTCATAAGTTCAATGTCTTAACCATTAGCCACCTAGAAAATTTAAACTGTGCTAGTACATTAAACTTGATAATATAATATTACCAATTCTTGTAATAAAAACTTATCAAAATAGAGTTTCAATCTAATAAAATAAATGTTCCATACCATGTTCACATTTGAATACCATTTGTGATATTTATGATATTTAAAACTAGATCGGAGTTCTATTTTTAGTAGGCGAATGGATAAGGCATTGGACTTGCGATCGTGCAGTCCCGGGTTCAAATCCCACCCATTGTACTATCGACGTGGACCCACCCCTAACTCAAGCATTCTAGCTTACCTGGAAGAGTTAACAAGAATACTACTTATTTGTTACTCAAATGGCTAATATACTTCTTTTTTAATAAAAACAAAGACGGTTATTATCATGAGAGTTGGCCTCTGACGTTGGAGAAAAGGCCATATCTTATAATATTAATATTTTCAGCATTATCAGAAACTTTTTGCAAAATTAAAAACAGTGGTCTTCAAGTCCTAAAGCTACAGATAGCCTTTCAAACGTAGTAAGGAGTCAATATTATCTAGTAAAAAACTAGAATTAGGCGATTTAATTCTGCCTACACGTAGCCTCGGGGTTAATGTCAGTTGTTTCTGTTCAATATCGGTTTAGTGCTCCATCCAGCTTGAAAAGCGAATGGATGCCCTGAGCGTTTCATGTATTGGAAATGAACTGTGTTTATGTCATAAGTTAGTACGGACTGTGGACTATTGGTGTCTAGTAGGTCTCCCCTCCTCTCCCTTACATACTCTTACGGGCTGTAAGATCCAGAATTAATTGGAATTCTCCATTTACTGCTGGCTTAGTCAGGCTATCTGCATAGAACACAATAATATAATAGTAGACGAACCCGAGTATGTATGTGATAAAGCAGCGATAGCTCAGTGGGGAGACCAACAGACTGCAATGCAGAGGGTCTCGGGTTCAAACCCACGTCGCGCACATCTTCAAACCCACGTCGCGCACCTCTGACTTTCGGAAGTTACATGACTTTTCGAAATTATGAGCGTATTGATTGACAATTATCGCCTGCTCCGTGCGGGTGTATCCCACTATTTCCATGGAAATGCAAAATGGAAAAAGTGGGACAAGCGTTTTATACAAATTATATCCCATTATTTCCATTGCGGCAAAAAACCGCTAGTACCCGGAAAGAAAAACGGTAGTAAAACCTTATTCCACCTAATCTGTTCATAAGGTACTGGTAGTTGACGTGACGTTGACGATGTGCAATAATACAACACCCTTCCCACTTTTTATAAACTCCATGAATAAAATTATTTTATTATTATTCAGTCAATGAATCAATAACGCAATAGTGCATTAATAGAACTATAATAATAATGACAGCTGACACTATGTTCGAAAGAGGTTTTATCTAAAGAGGAAATATGTAAATATAGTTACCATGTGCACGCCGTCATAAGAGGCAATGCAGCGTTTTTTAATCGCCGCGCCGCCCGCAATGGAAATAGTGGGAGACTCTGTCCCAGTATTTCCATCAATGGAAATACATAATGGAAATAGTGGGATTCACCCCTCCGTGCCTCGGAGAGCACGTTAAGCCGTCGGTCCTGGCTGCCATGAACATCTATGGCAGTCGTTATTGGGAGAGTGTCGACACAAAAGATCCCACTGGGTTGAAGTGTCGCCGGTGTGCACTGACTGGCCCCCATATAAGATAGATAGATAGATGTATGTGATATGGGTTACGGTTGGTTCATAAAAAAAAATATAAATTATCACATGTCCCACAATTTGCCGCATAATTTCATTTGCCAAATTATGACTTAGCAAATAAACTCTTCACAAATAACTGTAATGCAAACCTAATATTTGGCAAGTGAATGTTTAAACAATAACTTGCTCACCAACTAGTACTTGTACCAATTTTAATGTAGTCAAATATTTCAGCCAAAAATATGTTATATATTTTACGCAAAATAAGCCAAATATTTAGTATTCACCAGTTTTAAATTTTCCATTTCTATTCAGTCATAGCTTAGCCAATGAAAAAAGATTTGCATCTTTATGTCAGTTGCATAGAATGTTCCTGGTTTTACGTTCACAAAGATCACGGAATCACATGCAGAACACCGGTGCACCTATTCTCGGTCTTATAGAACGGTAGTCCGATACGACCTGAAAAAGATCAGGTGTAGAACTGACAGCCTTACATGTTGGCCAAAGCATAGAGACGAAACAAGGCCGATTATTGTCATTAACTTTTCGTAGGTCTAAACCAAGATTCAAAGTAACGATATCTGCTAAAGGATAAAAATATTGAATTATCAAGTAAGTTGGTATATTTGTAACAGTGATTTAAAAGATTATCGTTAGTATTACTTGATACATGAGAGATAATTATGTAATAACCATATGCAAATACGAATTTTGATACCACGAGGTTACTCTACGTGGTATGGTGGCAATACAGGGTGTCCGGTAATTAATGGATAACCTTGAAATATCTTATAGCAAAACTGATGGCCGACCAAACAAAAAAAAAGAATATTAGAAAATTGCAATTGCCGGTCACACTTTTGAGTGTCTATCTATTAGCATAATTAGTGTTTAATAATAAAACAACAAAAAACCGATGGAATTCATTAATTTATATATGCAAGAAAGTTAAATGAGGTAATTAAAAGAGAAACATATCTCAGGTAGCAGTAAGAATAGTTTCTTTTTCATATTGATTTCTGAATGGCCATCATATCTACTATAAGACATTTCAAGGTTATCCATTAATTACCGGATACCCTGTATAAGGTAAAAGACCTAAAAAACAAAATACTAGCAAGCAAATCGACTATAACTTATTATTTTTAATATCATAATATTATGTTTCGAATATTCGATTACAATCAGTAACAGTCGCTTAAAAAACATTCGAGAGTGAAATCAAACTTTTTATATCCGATTTTCATTTTTCGAATCATATCACTTAATTAAATCCTGAACTGGATGATGCCACTCAACCAATTGAGCAGTCAAGTAGTCAAAGTACTATGTTAGCGAAACACTGACATGAGTTTAGCCATGAATCACAAAGTTTCACAGTAAAAGCAAAACCGCCTTACTCAAGTACAATGTTCGCCCAGAGCATTCGTTCTAATGTCCTCAACAAACCTTTTCTGGTGGCGTTGGGAAACTTAAATTGACTTAGGTAGAATTCCAGAAGAAAAGCAACATGGCTCGTATATTTGCTCAAAGCTTAAGTAAGGGACAAAATTGAATGAGCACACAATGAGTTAGTCTAGGCAAGTTTAAAGTTGTTCTTGTGCCTTGGAAAATAGTATTTAGTAATGACTAGTACGTACACCTATGTGTATATCTACCTGAAAAGTTGGGTAGAGATAGATCACGTTAAATAGATATCCTTTGTACTTCATAACACGGACAAATCTATTAGCCATCAGATATAGTCTCTGACTCCGTATTACTGTGTTCATATATAATAGCAGCAGTATAGAGTTAGTATCAAACAGTGTGTCTGTTTGCCTGTGTTATAACTAGTCTTGTATCGCAATCAGGCATGAGGCTACTCTCATTTTGAGAAAGTTGAAGCCATAGTCATGATAATGCGTATTGGCGGCCTAACCATAAAGAAAATTTCCTTACAATATTTTCTTTATCATTAAAGCAAGCTATAAACCCTTAAATACTCGACTGATTATCACGAAATTTCGTATATACGTTGTCAATGGTGTACCCTTGACAATGAATATACGAAATTTCGTGTCTTTTTAAAAAATATTTTTCTGTAGAAAAAGAAATATTTTATTTAGAAAAAAAATACAGTTAATAAACTAACCTTAATAAATATAAAAAAGAATTATCGAGCCTTAAAACATGACAAAAATGAAAAACTGAATGCATGCATGCAATGCAAAAAACGCTTTAAGGGCATAAATTAAGTGAAGGAATATTAAACCACCATAAGTCATTCATAAAGGCAAGGAGAAATTATAATCCTTGAGGCAAGGATATAAATGGCTCAGTTGGCTGCGTCGGCTAAGAATTACGGTGGTTACATAACTTAATCCTGGTTCATGGTTGTGAGGAAGTCATTTCCATCAAGGAGGCGGCGGAGCGGGAGAGGGAGCGTTTGAACCCTCTCCCCAACTGCAGAGCCGGGCGCCGGAGGGCGCGGGACGACCTCCAGCCACCCTGAGGTTTGACCTGGGGGTGGCGGGCTTTGTGGGCCTGCCCGCCATCCGTTCAGCACCAGGTCCGAGAGGCGGCGTGCGTGTTCCCACGCGCGCCTCTGTGTCGAGTCCGTCTCCCCTCTAGGGGGGACAGTAGGGAGTGTAGAAGTGCCAATAGGGTAGGTCTTTCGTGTAGTGGCCTGCCGTTTCATACGGCGGGCCGAAACCTCGGCGGGGTCGCGACCGCATGCGAAAGTGATTCGCGCGGCCCCGTCGATAGTGGTTTTGTCGAGGAACACCGTGGTAGATTTAGTCGGTATTCCGGGAGGTAGTTCATCTTTTCAACATCTTTCTTTTACCCCGGCGAGTCCGACATAACCCCTCCGCCCGCCCCCGCGGAGGGGTATGCATCAAGCATTCCCCCACGATAAAAAAAAAAAAAAAAAAAAAAATGGTTCATGGTTGTAATGTTACCCATTTTCTTATTTATTTTTACATATTATTTAAGATATACGTTTTACTTTAGAGAAGAATGGTCATAACTATATAAAATGAGTTTTCAACATGACACAAAAATAATACGCCGTATCTTACCTTTTCTACAGAATTCTCACACGTTTGAAATAGCGATTTTGTGTCATCTTTATGCACTTTTTTTATCGAGTCAATTACTATGATTCATGTTTTTGTCTTCACAAAGCGCTTACCGGTATGGTCAGTTTCGATAATACTAGCGGTCCCCTATTGGTCACAATTCGACATTTGATTTAAATTTTAAGTTTGATAGTTATTAAGGTTTTGTTATCTATAACTTTACCCTTATCACATTTCATTTAGATTTCGCCAAGGCTATACAGGTTAATATACCTATATTTTTCAAAAAATTATTACTTACTTAGCTATACTCTTTCATTGACGATATTTCTAAGCTTGCTACTTTGTTTTCTTTTTTCTTTATTACATATGAATAAGGTACATGTAATCATAGCTACGAAGAATTGTAGACGTCAGGCGAACAATGCCGAAGTACTACGAACGCGATTCGACTGCGTGTGTCAAATGCATGGCTGTGTGCGTGTAATGTTTTTCATTAATTTAATGTATTTCTAATACATATTTTGTAAAAATATTAGGATTCGCCACTCCTTCTCCATATAAACTTTCATTGTGCCAAATTTCATACTCCTCCGTCCGCGCAATTTTCGTAAAAAGGGGTACAGAGTTTTTGCTTCATTTATTAATATATAGATAACCAATCAATAGAGAGGTTCAGATAAGTTTAAAAAGTACTTCAGCCTCGCCTTAAACAGTTGATTGCACGGATGGCGTAGTGGTTCTAGTGGTCGCCTTGCCGCTACTACTGCGCGCAGTGTTGTGGGTTCGAATCCCACATGAGACAAAAATTCGTGTGATCCACAAATGGTTGTTGCGGGTCTGGATGTTCTTTGTGTCCGTTGTTTGAATGTTTGTAAAGTCCCTCGGAACATAGGAATAATTCCTAGTAAAGTATTATCTTTTAAAACAAATAACTAATAACGATTATCTTTTACGTAAGGTGTTTTATCATATTAACTAATTTCATACTTAAAATATAATGATACATTATTTCATGGTGGATAATCATTTACTTACCATGAAATGATTCATTAGAAACAATGATTCAAAATTATAAACGAAATTATAAGGTACATGTTTGATCAGGCCCTGAGTTGTATGTTCACCACGAGTTGTTTGCTGGTGTTTATTTCAACATGAAGGCGTCAATTATGGTTGTAACGTCGTTGCATGTTATTCTTGTAAGTATACATTTATATTTATATTTTAAATTGACATTGTTTTTAAAGACTATACAAATTTGAACAAATACACTAAATAGTATTGTACGAGCATCGCCACAGAATCTTACTTCTTTTACTTTTTATTGTATAAGCAATAATAACTACGTCGCACGTTTTGCTGACGATACATGTCTGCATAAACGAATGCGTCAATTATTGCTTAATACTAAACAACTTGTATTTATCAATGCGGTGACAACATGGTTGAGAGACAATGGATTAACCCTTAATGTCGATAAGACAAAGTACATAACTTTTTCTATGAAAACCATTCCAACTGGTACTCTAAGTGGGTATTCAATCTTAGCCCATTCATGCTCTCTCAACAATGAATGCACTTGCAGACATCTGACTTGTGGCATAAGTATTAAATATCTAGGTGTTGAACTGGACAATACTCTGAGCTTTAACCGCCATACATACTAACTCTCATCTAGAATACGAAAGTTATATTCGTTTTTAAAAACTTACGACACGTTGCAGATAAAAATCTAATCAAGATGGTTTACTTATCTTTATGCCAGCCAATACTTGCGTACTGCATTATGGCATGGGGTGGTACCAGCGAAACGGGTATGATTAAAGTAGAGAGAGCACAAAGAGCTATCCTGAAGGTAGCCTACTTCTTGCCTTTCCTCTATCCAACCAGAGATCTTTATCGTCTTGCTGATGTCCTCTCGGTTCGCCAACTCTTTATCCTACAAGTTACTCTCAAATAGCATTCATCTCTTCCATTCGACAGTTCCACTTCAAGCAAGAGAATAAAACATAAAGTCTGTCAAACTATTAGTAATAGATGGTCGACAGCGTTCTCTAGCAAATTCTTTGGGTATCTGGAGGGATATTTGCATAATAAAATAAATGGAGAGATCTCAATATACCATCTTAACACGTCCAACTGTAAAAAAAACACACACACACACACATACACGCATTTCAACTCACAAACACTAACACACTCACATGGACACACACTCATACGTATACCCACTCACACATCTTCCAACATGACTGACATTCTCATCATGAACATACCTAGCCCTACTCATACATCATCCACCATTCAGAGCACGGAGAGGCTGGTAATCTGTAATACAGGACCACCTAGTACAGAGATCAGTCTCCCACATAGACTATACATTCACTGCTTTCTTGTATGGACTGTTTGTCTTGATGTCAATTATTATGTATAAATAAATATAAATATATTCTCAGTACAATAAATACTCTGGCTATTTACGATACGAAGGACACTAAATACACTAAAGTTTATTTTCTGTGTACATCCCGTTCTGAGGCATAACATCTACAAAACAACACATCTCAGTGTACGGGTAAACTGCTTGTACAAGTATATTAAACCTTCTTTATAAAGAGTAAGTAATTAAGATGTTAGAATATTTAATAACGTTGACTGTATAGTGTTTTATAAGGTCAGGTCAATATGTGGCACATGAATAGACTAGTGCTGAAGCAACACGTATAATACTTTTATATGGTATAAAAGTATCATATTCCATAGTGGAATTTATGGTAACAAAGCCACGTTCAGGTATGGGACATTTATAATGACAATAATTTGTTACAGACTAATATAGAAGGATCACCTTGGAACACTCATAAAGCATCGACCGGTCAGACTTACGAAGTGTCTTTGAAAAGCAACAAACCTTTATTTGTGCCTCTTATTATTTTGATGGTAAGATGATGTATTATTAATTATTGCGCACTATTATATAATATCGGGCATGTATTTAACTGTCCTACTGTTGGACACGGGCCTCTTCTATAATATTGTGTGTGTATGTGTGTGTGTGTGTGTGTGTGTGTGTGTGTGTGTGTGTGTTCGCGTGAGCGTGTAAGTGTGTGAGGTTGTGTGTGTGTGTGAGTGTGTGTGTGTGTGTGTGTGTGTGTGAATGTGTGTGCGTGTGTGCGCGTGTCTGTGAGTGTGTGTGTGTGTGTGTGTTCGTGTGTGTGTGTGTATGTGTGCGTGCGTGTGGATCATGTATATCCTGTACAACAACTATAATAATTAAATTACTCTGGAATACTGATTATGACGTATGTTCGAGAACATTACGAAGAACAACTCTTACACATGCAGGTTTCCTAATAAATGCCTTTATATGAGCTATAATTAAGCGCACTATTAGTTAATCATTAAATGTAAAGAGTTACAGTCAATTTAGATCCGTGCCGCAAGTTCAGTATTGGCAGAGGCAAAAATTTATGTGTCTTATGAATGTTACTAATAATGAAACTTACTACTCGATAGTAGCGGCAATGCAAGTGTCATTTATCAGTCACAAGCGACCTAGCGTGTATAATTAAACTGCTTTATACTGATTTTCTCGGTATATTGGTGATAATCGCATAAAAATTCATTCAGTAGTTTTTGAGTTTATCGCGGACAGACGCGGCGCGGGCGGGGGACTTGGTTTTATAATATGTAGTGATAAGACATATTAATACTTGATGCAGGTCGATAGTAGATTAGATGAATTCATAATAACGTATTGACAAGATTCTACATATAAACACGGTATCATATTTTTTTTTTTTTAATATTTTATTTAGTTCAATATTTGCGTGAGTTGAATAATAAAATTACTTATGTAAATGAACTTACCTTCGAAATTCACTTTGTTATTTGTATACATTATTTTAGATTCAACAGGCTAACAATCCAGGCAACATTGACATTAGCGATGTACTATTTGGTGGCCGTGAACGTTTTTCGCCGAAAAATATTGGTCGAGCCCAAGTAAGAGAAGTACATGACATCAGACACGATCCGGAATTTTCTACCCATTACTACATGAACCGTAGAATGAAGAGATGTCACGCAAGAAGAAGGCTTTGCATTTATGGCGAATGTAATGACTCTGATATAGAATGCGTCCATGAATGCAGAGTTCGATTCGGCGCTTGCTACCATTTGCCGACTTTCGATGACGAGTATCCAGCATTCCCGAAAATAATTCCTATGAAAGCTGAGGAACCAGATGAAATAACTTTTGAATCAATTATGTCTGGTAACCTTTAAAGGACAAACATGTGAAGATTAAATGTCATTAATAATATTCTATTTTTCTAATAATATTCTATCACATACACACAACACCATCTAGCCCAAACTAAGCAGAGCTTGTACTATGGGTACTAGACAATGGATAAACATACACGTATACTTTTTTTTTTGTAATTATATACATATTATACATAGAAACACCCAGACCAAGACAAACATCCATGTTCATGCACACAAATGTTTGTCTTGTGCGGGAATCGAACCCACGACCTCAGGCGTGGCAGTCGGTTACACTAACCACTACGCCATCGAGTCGTTAATTAATTAATACAATTATTCTTTCATTATTTAAACAAACAACGAACACATACAACACCCAGACTCAGAACAACTATTTGTAGATGTGCACACACAGTTTTGTCACGTGTGGGATTCGAACCCACAATACTCGGCGCAGTGGCAGTGGCGAGGTGACCATTTAAACCACTACGCCAAACGTGCAGTCAATTAGTAAGTGTATGGCCAATGTGACCTACGTTTTTTTTATTAACCTCTGAGTCTTCTTCAGAGGTTAATAATGAAAACATTATGTGGGTCTGTGTGTTAGTGACCGATTGGTGTTAGTGAAAGGCATAACTCCGGAACCACTAAACCGATTGACTTGTAACTTGGTGTGCAGATACCTTGGGGGCATACCTCGGTCAAGTTTGAATATGGGCCCTGTGGGTCAAAAGATCTCCGAGATATAAGGGTCACAAGGTCACATGATGTATATTTAAGACGAAGAGGTTGAATCCTGGGTTTTTACACTCATCTCGTTCAGCCTGTTAAAGGTTTTGAAATGTGACACAATGGTAACTGGCCAAAATTTCTATAGACTGATCATCATAATTCTGTTACAATATTTGTCTGAGTTCTTAAATCTATACTTATATTATAAAGCTGAAGAGTTTGTTTGTTTGTTTGATTGATTGAACGCGCTAATCTCAGGAACTACTGGTCCGAATTGAAAAATTATTTTAGTGTTGGATAGCTCATTTATCGAGGAAGGCTATAGGCTATATAACATCTCGCTACGACCCACAAGTGCGGCGCAGTAATCATAAACGCGGGTAAAACCGCGGGCACATCCAGTCTATACTAATATTATAAAGCTGAAGAGTTTGTTTGTTTGCTTGATTGAAAGCGCTAATCTCAGGAACTACTGGCTCAAATTGAAAAATTATTTTAGTGTTGGATAGCATTTTTATCGGGGAAGGCTATAGGCTATAACTTTACCCTTATCACATTTTATTTAGATTTCGCCAAGGCCATACAGGTTAATTTACCTATCATTTACAAAAAAATATTAGGTACTTAGCTATACTCTTTCATTGACAATATTTCTAAGCTTGCTACTTGGTTTTCTTTTTTCTTTATTACATATGAATAAGGTATATGTAATCATAGCTACGAAGAATTTTATGACGTCAAGCGAACAATGCCGAAACACTACGAACGCGATTCGAATGCGTGTGTCAAATGCATGGCTGTGTGCGTGTAGTATTGTTTTATAAATTTAATGTATTCCTAATACATATTTTATAAAAATATTAGGTATCGCCACTCCTTCTCCATATAAACTTTAACTGTGCCAAATTTTATACTCCTCCGTCCGCGCAATTTTCGTAAAAAGGAGTACAAAGTTTTTGCTTCACGTATTAATATATAGATAACCAATCAATAGATTTACAGAGGTTCAAATAAGTTTAAACAGTACTTCAGCCTCGCCTTCAACAGTTGATTGCATGGATGGCGTAGTGGTTCTTGTGGTCGCCTCGCCGCTACTACTGCTCGCAGTGTTGTGGGTTCGAATTTCACACGAGACAAAAATTCGTGTGATCCACAAATGGTTGTTGCGGGTCTGGATGTTCTTTGTGTCCGTTGTTTGAATGTTTGTAAAGTCCCTCGGAACATAGGAATAATGCCTAGTAAAGTATTATCTTTTAAAACAAATTACTAAAAACGATTATCTTTTACGTAAGGTGTTTCATCATATTAACTAATTTCATACTTAAAATATAATGATACATTATTTCATGGTGGATAATCATTTACTTACCATGAAATGATTCATTAGAAACAATGATTCAAAATTATAAACGAAATTATAAGGTACATGTTTGATCAGGCCCTGAGTTGTATGTTCACCACGAGTTGTTTGCTGGTGTTTATTTCAACATGAAGGCGTCAATTATGGTTGTAACGTCGTTGCATGTTATTCTTGTAAGTATACATTTATTTGTATATTTTAAATTGACGTTGTTTTTAAAGACTATACAAATTTGAACAAATGCACAAAATAGTATTGTACGAGCATCACCACAGAATCTTACTTGTTTTACTTTTTAGTGTATAAGCAATAATAACTACGTCGCACGTTTTGCTGACGATACATGTCTGCATAAACGAATGCGTCAATTATTGCTTAATACTAAACAACTTGTATTTATCAATGCGGTGACAACATGGTTGAGAGACAGTGGATTAACCCTTAATGTTGATAAGACAAAGTACATAACTTTTTCTATGAAAACCATTCCAACTGGTACTCTAAGTGGGTATTCAATCTTAGCCCATTCATGCTCTCTCAACAATGAATGCACTTGCAGACATCTGACTTGTGGCATAAGTATTAAATATCTAGGTGTTGAACTGGACAATACTCTGAGCTTTAACCGCCATACAGTCTTACTCTCATCTAGGATACGAAAGTTAATATTCGTTTTTAAAAACTTACGACACGTTGCAGATAAAAATCTAATCAAGATGGTTTACTTATCTTTATGCCAGCCAATACTTGCGTACTGCATTACGGCATGGGGTGGTACCAGCGAAACGGGTATGATTAAAGTAGAGAGAGCACAAAGAGCTATCCTGAAGGTAGCCCACTTCTTACCTTTCCTCTATCCAACCAGAGATCTTTATCGTCTTGCTGATGTCCTCTCGGTTCGCCAACTCTTTATCCTACAAGTTACTTTCAAATGCATTCATCTCTTCCATTCGACAGTTCCACTTCAGGCAAGAGAATAAAACATAAAGTCTGTCAAACTATTAGTAATAGATGGTCGACAGCGTTCTCTAGCCAATTCTTTGGGTATCTGGAGAGATATTTGCATAATAAAATAAATGGAGAGATCTCAATATACCATCTTAACACGTCCAACTGTAAAAAACACACACACACATACACACACACACACACACACACACTCATACGTATACCCACTCACACATCTTCCAACATGACTGACATTCTCATCGCGAACATACCTAGCCCTACTCATACATAATCCACCATTCAGAGCACGGAGAGGCTGGTAATCTGTAATACAGGACCTCCTAGTACAGAGACCAGTCTCCCACACAGACTATACATTCACTGCTTATGCTTATTCTCAGTACAATAAATACTTTGGCTATTTACGATACGAAGGACACCAAATAGACTAAAGTTTATTTTCTGTGTACATCCCGTTCTGAGGCATAACATCTACAAAACAACACATCTCAGTGTACGGGTAAACTGCTTGTACAAGTATATTAAACCTTCTTTATAAAGAGTAAGTAATTAAGATGTTAGAATATTTAATAACGTTGACTGTATAGTGTTTTATAAGGTCGGCTCGCCAAGTATCATATTCCATAGTTGAATTTATGGTAACGAAGCCATGTTCAGGTATAGCAAAATTATTATGACAATAATTTGTTACAGTCCAATATAGAAGGATCACGTTGGAACACTCATAAAGCATCGACCGGTCAGACTTACGAAGTGTCTTTGAAAAGCAACAGACCTTTATTTGTGCCTCTTATTATTTTAGTGGTAAGATGATGTATTATTAATTATTGCGCACTATTATATAATATCGGGCATGTATTTAACTGTCCTATTGTTGGACACGGGCCTCTTCTATAATATTGTGTGTGTGTGTGTATGTGTGTGTGTGAGTGTGTGTATGTGTGCGTGTGTGAGTGTGTGTGTGTGTGTGTGTATGTGTGTGAGTGTGTGTGTATGTGTGCGTGTGTGAGTGTGTGTGTGTGTGTATGTGTGTGAGTGTGTGTGTGTGAGTGTGTATGTGTGTGTGAATGTGTGTGCATGTGTGTGTGTGTGTGTGTGTGTTTGTGTGTGTGTGTGTGTATGTGTGCGTGCGTGTGGATCATGTATATCCTGTACAACAACTATAATAATTAAATTACTCTGGAATACTGATTATGATATATTTTCGAGAACATTACAAAGAACTCTTAGACATGCAGGGTTCCTGTTGGATGTTTTTCCTTTACCGCTAATATGAGCAATAATTAGGCGCACTATTAGTTAATCATTAAATGTAAAGAACTACAGTCAATTTAGATCCGTGCCGCAAGTTCAGTATTGGCAGAGGCAAAAATTTATGTGTCTTATGAATGTCACTAATAATGAAACTTACTACCTGATAGTAGCGGCAATGCAAGTGTAATTTATCAGTCACAAGCAACCTAGCGTGTATAATTAAACTGCTTTATACTGATTTTCTCGGTATATTGGTGATAATCGCATAAAAATTCATTCAGTAGTTTTTGAGTTTATCGCGGACAGACGCGGCGCAGGCGGGGGACTTGGTTTTATAATATGTAGTGATAAGACATATTAATACTTGATGCAGGTCGATAGTAGATTAGATGAATTCATAATAACGTATTGACAAGATTCTACATATAAACACGGTATCATAATTTTTTTTTTAAATATTTTATTTCGTTCAATATTTGCGTGAGTTGAATAATAAAATTACTTATGTAAATGAACTTACCTTCGAAATTCACTTTGTTATTTGTATACATTATTTTAGATTCAACAGGCTAACAATCCAGGCAACATTGACATTAGCGATGTACTATTTGGTGGCCGTGAACGTTTTTCGCCGAAAAATATTGGTCGAGCCCAAGTAAGAGAAGTACATGACATCAGACACGATGCGGAATTTTCTACCCATTACTACATGAACCGTAGAATGAAGAGATGTCACGCAAAAAGAAGGTTTTGCATTTATGGCGAGTGTAATGATTCTGATATAGAATGCGTCCATGAATGCAGAGTTCGGTTCGCCGCTTGCTACCATTTGCCGACTTTCGATGACGAGTATCCAGCATTCCCGAAAATAATTCCTATGAAAGCTGAGGAACCAGATGAAATAACTTTTGAATCAATTATGTCTGGTAACCTTTAAAGGACAAACATGTGAAGATTAAATGTCATTAATACAATTATTCTTTCATTATTTAAACAAACAACGACCACATACAACACCCAGACTCAGAACAACTATTTGTAGATGTGCACACACAGTATTGTCGCGTGTGGGATTCGAACCCACAATACTTGGCGTAGTGGCAGTGGTGAGGTGACCATTTAAACCACTACGCCATACGTGCAGTCAATTAGTAAGTGTATGGCCAATGTGACCTACGTTTTCTTTATTAACCTCTGAGTCTTCTTCAGAGGTTAATAATGAAAACATTATGTGGGTCTGTGTGTTAGTGACCGATTGGTGTTAGTGAAAGGCATAACTCCGGAACCACTAAACCGATTGACTTGTAACTTGGTGTGCAGATACCTTGGGGGCATACCTCGGTCAAGTTTGAATATGGGCCCTGTGGGTCAAAAGATCTCCGAGATATAAGGGTCACAAGGTCACATGATGTATATTTAAGACGAAGAGGTTGAATCCTGGGTTTTTACACTTATCTCGTTCAGCCTGTTAAAGGTTTTGAAATGTGACACAATGGTAACTGGCCAAAATTTCTATAGACTGATCATCATAATTCTGTTACAATATTTATCTGAGTTCTTAAATCTATACTTATATTATAAAGCTGAAGAGTTTGTTTGTTTGTTTGATTGATTGAACGCGCTAATCTCAGGAACTACTGGTCCGAATTGAAAAATTATTTTAGTGTTGGATAGCATTTTCTTCGGGGAAGGCTATAGGCTATATAACATCACGCTACAACCCACGAGGGCGGCGCAGTAACCATAAACGCTAGTGAAGCGGCAGCACATCTAGATTCTAATAAAACGTATATTATGGTGAATATTCTATAAAAAATGTTAATTTAGTAGGTCAAAGGATAAATCGACAAGTGTCCTTTTTTAAGCTTTATTTTTTTGTTTTTTCCTCGAAGAAACTTTGCTACGTACAACCTTCACACTCAGGAATTATAGTGTAGCTTTAGAGTAAAACAATAAACAAGTGAGAAACGGCCATAAATTGCCGTGAATCTTAGAGTTCGAAAAAATGGTATCACGTGACCTTGAGGTCAGAAGTCAAAGGTCATAGTCATTTCGGGGGTATATCGACTATGCTGAGTCGAATGACGTAGACCGCGAGTCTCTAGCTCTTACAGTTCTTGAGTTGAAAGTTGTATAACAGACAGACGGACGGACGGACAAAGCTGTTGTATTCTTATATTATATCTCTTTCGAACTCTAAACCTCAGTGTAAATCACACTAGCGCAATTTTTTGTTGGGTATGATAATTATTTATTACTAGATTTTGCCCGCGTTTTCGCTCGCGTAAATTTAGGTTAGTTTAGGTTAGTAACAGTAGGTATTTTTTATGGATGAAATTGTTTGACAATTTTAGATTTAATAGTGTCACTAAAGAAAGCTAATAACATGATATCTTCAATATAATTAAAATTGCTCAGTGGCATTCAACACATTTAGTAAAAACAAACTCTTGAAACTTGTATATGAGTGCATTTTAAGATTTTATACTACTATAAAATCTTAAAATTAAACAGACGTGACTATATATACCTACATATATAGTCACGTCTGTTTAATTTTGAAACATTATGCAGGGCGTACATTCATTTAGATATATATATATATATATATATATATTTTATTATTGAAGTCGAGCTTTTTACGTTTACGTGAATGTTTTGTGTATGTGTTTCTGTTCAACGTTTCCAATCGAACATTTAGTGAGACGCGGCCTTAAGTATTGATACTGTAAACATTTGCCAACTCACTCTCGCCATTATCCTAACGAGCCTTCGGTAGGTTCAATTTACTCAGTGAATGATAGTTGGCATTTGGGCCAACATCCTGATCGGGAGATTGAGGGCCGCAAATCGTTTGCCGATAACTTTAACTCGTGATTTAACGAGGGTAGACAGTCGAGAGATTTGCAATTAAATGCGTCTCAATTGATTTCAGATTTGATCGTCTCAATTGGACAGTTTACTACCGCTGTGTGATTGCCTTGCATCCCAGTAATAGTAATTACGAATATCAGCCGTAGTGGTATTTTATAGAAAATAATTATTTACCTACATAAACAAAAGCAAAAATCATAATTTACAACTTAAACTATTAGAAACAGACCTAACTAGTTATAAATAAAACAAAATGCAAAGGGAAATCATGGCTGGTTTAGGCAGCGTCGTAAAATTCCTCAGCATCGCTGTCAACCGGTAAAGTGCCCAGAAGACTGACAACATTGCCACGTTGAATGACAATGCTGATTCTTTGAGCCAAGAAAAGCCAGCCTTCTAGTCACGCGAAGCGTAGATTAGCCGCTTAAAAATATCGTCGTAATGTTATAGATTTAAATTTAAATTATAACAATTATTATATGGTAATATAACCCTTCTCACACTGAGAAGAGGCCCGTGCCCAGCAGTGGGACAGTTTAATACAGGGCTGATATTATTATTATTCTCTTTATTACTTTTTTTTTCTAATGATTACATTTTTAAATATAAATATAAAAACTATACGTATTTAAAAATATAAAATCTGGAATGACCCACCGACATCAGGAACAGGGTCCAAGCTGCCGGTGGTCAGGGCCCAAGAGAGAGGAATCTCCTCACAATACGCGCCGTGTCGAGTAGTACTGCCTTTTGGATCAAGGACTTGATCCAGCCATCTTATTATCATTATATTATTGTCTGTATGGATGGCGCTTTTGTTAACTTAACCTCAGCAGGCAGCAGATATCCAGGTAACCACTTGGATACCTCGCCACAACCAATGCGCCGAGTGTTTTCGTTTCTATCTTTATACAGGACAAATCTTGTGTGATTCACAAAATTGATGATCTATGTATTCTTTGTGAACCTTCTTTGGATGTTTGTAAGGTCCTTGCAGTACAGGAGTTATTTCTAGTGACTGTAATCCTTATATATTAATCATTCATCCCAAACTCTGTGTATATTTTTATTAGATAATACAAGCCTCTACCAATAGTCTAGAATTTTACGACGCTGCCTAAACCAGCCATGTTTTTCCTTTTCATTTTGTTTTATTTATTACCCGTCAAAAAGTTTAAAGAGATAGTGAAACGCACTCTACTCTCCAAAGCATACTATAGCACGAAACAATATATGGACGATAAAAATGCTTGGTCTTCGGTCCCCCCTGCATACGGCAATGATTTTTTTGTATGTTCAATTATGTTATTCTCAACTATGTCCTTTTAAATACTTGCATTTCCTCGGCCTACTGACATATAATATATCAATTTCATGTTGTATAATTAAGATTATATACTTCATATTAAAATAATAAAATGTTTGTAAATGTGTGAGCACGATGTTGGCCCTGGTGTAGGAAATTTATTACATTTAATTTAAATTTAATTTAATTCACTTTTGGAACTGACACCTAGCTTTTGACGTTTTAAAAGTGCTTGTTACTCAGGCCTATTTGAAATAAAAAAAATTGACTTTGACTTTGACTTCGAGTCACTGCAGGAAACCAGAATTACAGCAAGAACCCAAAATACGTTCGTACGAACGTTCTATAGCTTCATACAATTACATAATAGCCACTGCAAGTCTCATAAGCTAATTAAAAGTATCTCCTTAAAACAAACGCATGCTTAAATAAAACATCTCCTGTACGCAGTCTCCAAGGTTTCTTCATTAACGACACTGATAGAATCTGCACACACAGTTTCAAGTCTTCGCTTGCTCTTATGAGAGTGTTTGTTCTGCTAACTAGCTACAAAATGAGTGCAGTCGTGAGCTGTGTGTATAATGAGAACTTTGCTTGTGTCAAAGTAGAGTAATGAGGTTGGGACACCCGTTATTGTAAACTCTCTTGTGAAGTGAGCTTGTACTACAGCTTAGAAGAAAAATCACTGCTGAGAATAGGAGAGTTGTAATTAAGACTATATACCTATTCATAGTAATTTGGTTATATAGATAGAGAGAGACCGTTGGACAGACATGTAGATGTTTTGAATTTATAGTTAGTTATAGTTTCTGATGCTTCAAGGTGATCATTTTTCAGCAGGCACTTATGTAAAAACATCATGACTAATAGGTACTGTATATCTGAGAGTTTTCCACAATGATTTTCGAACATGTATAAGGTCTTTAAAACTGCATCGGGCTAGCATGGTACACATTTACCTAAAATATATTCAACATATTTATATAGTATATAATGAGTATAATGATAGAATGAGATGGATGTGGCTAAAAATAATGAAAGATTCCATTACATATAGTTTAATTCAATAAAAGTAAATTTAAAACATAAGCAATTTTTTTATTTCACTTAATATCGTTAGCAAACATCCACTAAGTTTGAATAATCAAAAACATAAACTATAAACTTTTTATTGATTGTATTCCAATAAGAAAAGTATATCATATTTTAAATAACTCTATATAAAATACAATTTTGATTGTCTAGAATACACCAACACATATTTTTTTGCATAAAGTCTTATTAGCACTGAGAGTTATGAAAAGTGCCCGAAGGTATTTAAGTAACGGCAGTAAGCGCCTAGACTTTAGAAAGTCTGTAAACTTTGTGTCTACAAAATTAAATTCACTTAAAATAATGTTTATTCTCTCTGGCGCTGACTCATGGGTCTAATGATGTATACGCGGCGATCGTAGAACCTTAGGTCTGACACTCAGGTCGTGGAGCAGTGCGTCTTCTGCTTTAGTTTATATAGTTCACCAGAAGCCATAGCTTAGCAGAACTCCGTTAGGCTACCACAAAGAGTTCGATCCCTACCTACCTATGCCTTTTGTTACTGCGTGATAAACCACCACAACAATTATCCGAACTGCTCAAACGGTGAAGAAAAACACCGTGATGAAACCTGCATGTCTGAGAGGCATTTTGTATGATTCTTGGGTAACATATTCTATTAGGCAGCAGAATCACTGTTCATTACATGGTAACTAAATTTAACTTGCGAAATTACGTAGGATTTTAACATTTTCATTTGACCCTCGTCCAAATAAAGGTAAGCCTCTGGAATAGTTGGTTAACACAAAACGCAGTAATAGTCTTATTATTCTAATGCCTGTTGCCGGTAAGAGAGAGAAATATATATTGTCACCAAATAACAAGCATTGGTGAGCTCCACTTATATACATATGTTTGCCTAATATTGTCTTCTATTTACGCGAATATTATTCATTGAAATTAAACTGCTATATACGGATTTTATCGCGTTGTTTATTTGACACTTTATTACAAAATTTTGAAATTTGTTACACTACTACTACTATTAAACTTTACTAATTTTTAAGCTAATTAAATTATTATTAAACTATGTAGTTTTTTTTTTTTTAACAATTTTCAAAATTTTGTATTAGGATATCAAATAAACAACGCGATAAAATCCGTATATAGCAGTTTAATTTCAATATGTTTGCCTTTTAAAAACATGGTTTCCTTGAACTTCGTCAATTTAGTGGGTATATACTGGCTAAATCAACAAAACAGTTATCAAAATACTTGTTTTTGTATCTTTGGTGACTCAAAAACAGAATATTTTGCTAGAGTATTCATTCACACGATGTTGAGAAAAATTATTCCAAAATCTCTAGGTCTTGAGAAACTTCGCAGGCTGCTCAGCTATCAAAGTGTGTTTTTAATTAACAAAACGCTACAAGTAAAAAAACAACGTTCGTGAATTATTAATCTGCCGAATTGGTGGCCCAGGATGAGTCGTTAAATATTTTAGCATCTGCATATTTAATGTTTCAACGTAAGCTACGAACTTTTGGCGCCAAGTTACTAAGTTATTAGTATTTGATTCTGTTTATAATTGATATTATGTAATGGTACCCGCATTTAATTAATCCTATTTATATTATAAACTAGCTGTTACCTGCAACTTCCTACGCGTGTTTTCTTTTTACAGAACCCTAATTTATATAAAATAAATGTAGCCTATCATTAGTTATCTGCCAGTGAAAGTCTCGTCAAAATCGGTCCAGCCATGTAAGTGCCGTATATACTTTCATATGAATTTTGTAAAAAAGCTGTTATTTTGACATTACAAACAGACACGTTAATTTTAAATATTTGTATAGATGTAAAAGTTTGTGAAGGTGTCTGGATATTTCTTCTATAATTTCGCGTAAGAGCAACTTAATGTACATATCTGGATGAAATTTGACTCACAGAAGCATGTTCTGGATTAGCGCATAGGATATTTTTTTTCCTGGTATGCATTTCGATGGACTTAGCGCGCTCGAGACAGCGGGCAGCCACGAATAGTTTCTATAAATTTAGACTCTGGATACTTTTTACCTGATATACGTGGGATGCACGCGCAAATTTAACGAGGTAGTGTTTGTACGATTAAGATGGCATTGAATCATCTCTTAACAGAGATCTGTATCAAAATAACTGGTTTTAAAATATTTTATCTGTTTGCCTGTGTGTTGCGTCATTACGTCAGACCTATTGTACAGATTTTGATGCAGTTTTCACTATTTAATAGTTCTGGGTTTATAGGTATTAAAATCTAAACTGTTTTTTTCTAGTTACGTTTACTATAAGCTAAATTATAGTATGATCCAAGGATATGTCCCACTCAAGTGCCAGTGGAGTCCACATGGACAAAGTCTAAGCGAATGTTAGTATAATATAATGATGTTATTCTCATTAATAATATAGACAAGGCGGTGAATGTTTGTGAACATACTTGCTGAAGTTTAGTTCTCTGATTAAATCCACGCTGAGAACGTAGTTTAAACAGTTTGAAGTAAACAACGCTTGACAGGTGGGGATAAGAGATTGCTGTTGAAAAGTTTATACAGCTGCTATGACTGCTGGGATAGTTTAGTGGTTTAAGTGGTCCGCTCACAACTTCCACTACGGCAAGTGTTGTGTGTTCGAATCCCATACACGACAAGAGTTTGCAATCCATATATATTTGTTACAGGTGATCTTTGTGTTCGTTTTTTAAATATTTGTAGAGCATCGTGATATAGGAATTACTCCTAGTGCAAGAGCTGTCTAGTTATATATTTTAAAAACATTACTTCATTGCCAAATGGGACAAAAATTCTTACCATGACTAAATAGTTGACAACTGCAATCTCTTTTTGTCATGAAATACAATTTAACGCCTAATTAATCCAGTGCTTTGATGCGATTCAATTTTCAGTTTATTTATTTCATCTTCAATGCTTAAAAGTTTATTTCGGGAATTTTTGTGTTCAGTAGTGATGTTTCCTACAGATTTTTGAAGTTTTCTATATTCCGTTGATAAAGTTTCAGTTGTTTTTTTGAGTTCTTGTATATCATTTCTTATTTCATCTCGATTTTTGATTATGTTCTCATTTTGGGTATTCATTGCATCCGTGATAAAGTTCATGATTTCACTTCGAAATTCGGCAAAATCTCTCTTGAAATCATATTCTACAGAATGCATTCTTCTTTTTCGGGGGTTTTTGTTGACTTGCTGCTCTTCTTCATCATAATTGGATAGGTTAGAGGTGGATCCAGCCCCGCTCTCACTTTTGCTGAGCATCAGTGAATGCGGCGGTGTACGTTGTATGCTCATTACACGTTTGAATAAAATTAAACACTGTCTCCAAGACTATCTGTGCAACAGTTGTTTCTCAATTAAGCGCTTTATATCTTGAGGCACAGAGCTTATTTTTGCGAGTAGATAGTATTATTAGAAATTTATTTTTATGCAAAACTTGTACACACGTCCGCACGCTTTGACACTTGACGACATCCATCAAATTCAACATTTATTTAAAAATGAAAGTAACTCCACATCGGTTCATCCTTTCTGAAGCAAAGAAGTCACAGACAAACAAACACACCACATTTTTAAACCGGCGTCAAAATCAGACATCCTCTTAACACAATATTGAATCAGTAATTCTAATACTCCTGTTTGAATATAACTTCTTAATGGTAGAAATTTCGAGAATCACGTAACTTATTTAATGAAGGGAAGAACAAACTCTTGCATGTATCGAGTTTGAACAATTTAATGATAATGGAATACTCCTGCATATAATTTACTCTACATAATATTATATGGGAAAGAAGCAACATTATAAGATCAGACACGTATATGTTAATAATATCTGTAACTTATGTACTTTATTTTTTTTACGTGGTGGAATGCATGACGCATTCCCCTCCGCGGGGGCGGGCGGAGGGGTTATGTCGGAGTCGCCGGGGTAACAGAAAGATGGTGAAGATGATAATGTACCTCCCGGAATACCGACTAAACCTACCACGGTGTTCCTCGACAAAACCACTATCGACGGGGCCGCGCGAATCACTTGCACATGCGGTCGCGACCCCGCCGAGGTTTCGGCCCGCCGCATGAAACGGCAGGCCACTACACGAACAGACCTACCTAAGGCACTGACAACTTATGTACTTACGTTAACATAATTTTATTTAATATTGTCTTCTATTTACGCGAATATTATTCATTGAAATTAAACTGCTATATACGGATTTTATCGCGTTGTTTATTGTTGAGTCTCCCCGTGACCATGGCTGCTGAAAAGCAACCGAAACGTCGGGGAAAGTGTAAAAATAAATGAAATCTAAATAGTTTAATAATAATTTAATTAGCTTAAAAATTAGTAAAGTTTAATAGTAGTAGTAGTGTAACAATTTTCAAAATTTTGTAATAAAGTGTCAAATAAACAACGCGATAAAATCCGTATATAGCAGTTTAATTTCAATAATTTTATTTGTTTATTTTTTAAAAAGGCAACTGCCGCTCTTGTTGTAATTCTTGTGTCGTGGGGGACTTTTTAGATATAACGGACACAAAGAACACCTAGACTGGGAACAACTATTTGTGGATCACACAAAGTTTTATCCCGTGTGGGATTCGAACTCACAACACTCGGCTCTGCGGCAGTGGCAAGGCGATCACTTAAGCCACTATGCCATCCCTGCAGTCTATGTTAATACTACATTTTGCTCGCAACTCCGCTTGCGTAAATGTAGGTTTAGGTTAGGTTAAACTCTTGATTAACCCGGTGACATTATATATACACAATTTACATGGTGGAGTCCCCAGGACTCCCGGATATAAAATCGTAAATATAACATGAAATAAAATATTTTTAAATTAAACAGTAGTTATATTTATTAATCATTTATTTGTTTTAACAACGACATAGGGTTTTACTTAAAATTATAGACTCACAGATCACATAAGAAACTTCAAGAATATGGCATATTTTGTAACAAAATTACGAGACCTAACTTCTAGTCTCAACATCTTTAAAATGAAACATCTTCTAAAAGTAGGTATTTTTAAAGAAACATAACAGAAACATAACCAATTCTTATAAAAGCAAAAAAAAGAACATAGTTTGGACAAAAAACAAAAACGTGCAAGACCTTCTAGTCACGGTTGGTGACACAGATACTGCATTTTTTTTTGTACAGCTGGGGCTCATTGGCTTAGTACACCTATGGTACATATACGCAGTTTTCCTTTTTAGACGTGGTGGACACAGGTGACAATACTTTCTCTCATTGCGGGGCAGTTTTAGTTTATTAATGGTCTCAACAGGTAATTGGAGTGGAGTTGGAATGCCTGTTATCGCCGAAATAATAGCGCGTAACTGTCAAGGAAGTTTGAAATAATACAATTTGTTTGAGTCATTTTTGCAACACAAAGACAGCATCTTCATAACGACGTCTATAGTACTACGAGAAGCCATGTTGTGACGCCAGTTGATATAAATTAACTAAAATTAAAAAAAATACGCAATGAAAAATACCGTTAATAGGCTAAAACTATAATATGAA
This sequence comes from Catocala fraxini, assembly GCA_930367265.1. Lineage (NCBI taxonomy): Eukaryota > Metazoa > Arthropoda > Insecta > Lepidoptera > Erebidae > Catocala > Catocala fraxini. The sequence continues at coordinate 22,463,359 of OV884038.1, forward strand.
TACCCCGGTGGAGTCCCACGGACTCACGATTTGTATTTACTTACCGATCAGAGCCGCGTGCATCTCCCCCGCGTTTAGCGCGTCACTGCGTGAAGGTACTGGGACGCACAATTTTTTATTCCAAATCTAACGGTTTTATGAGCGCTGAAAGTTTTCAATGGAGTCCTAGGGACCTACTGGGTAAATTAAGAGTAACAATATCTTTTTCTGGATGAAAGGTGGGGTACCTGTCCTTTTCTGTTCCCTGATAACCTGCAAAATTTCATGAGGTTTGGTCGAGTATTTAATCCACTAAAGCGTAACAAACAAATAAACTCACATTTGCATTTATCATATTAGTTAGGATATGCAGTATGTTATAATAAAATGTGGCCACATATGGTGTAAATCTCTATATTACATAGTTTCAAGCCTATCTCCTTGAAAAGGTAGCGTATGAAGGTCTTTATCTAAGGTCAAATCAATTGCCGTTTATCAAGTATAATTTCAATCTCTAATCCCAGTATTTTCTGTCTCGAAAAACCCAACAACATTTCATCCGATTTGAAAATTGAATCTAAGATATCATGCCCAGCAGTCCGTACTACTGAGAAATTTATTTAGCAAATGAAAACGTGGCTCTAAAAATCCACTACAGCGAATTTCTCATCGGATAGAGAGTTGATGATTTTAATTAACTGAATGTAGGTGATGGCTCTCAAGGGTGCTGATGGCATATACGAAACTTGCCGGAAATATCCGAGTAAAAAATTTTAATCTGCTTTACCAATATTCATATGCAAACATGATAAACTTAATTTGGAATAAGGTTAATAATCTATGTTGGATTTTGTACATTATTTTACACACAAAAAGAAATAGCAATCGAGAAAATATTCTTAAAAAAATTAATAAAGCATTTGGTTAAATACCAAAATATGATAGTTTTATCCTCGGCTCGATTTGTCACCAGTACTGTCAGCCTAATAAAATAATTGGGAATATTACCCGTTATACACCTTCGGATTGCCCGCCCCAATTACTGCAATAGAAAAAAGTTGACTGTGTTAAACTTTCCTGAGTATGATTCGCGCTAAGGCGAAACACGTGTCGACACATGTTTTGTGTTCAAAGTACTGCAACTTGGAATTCGCGAGATCCGACGACGTGACTGCTCCTTACCAAGAGTTCGGTATTGACAACCTTTTTCTATTGCAATACTTGGGGTGAGCAGTTCATGGATGCGTAGTGAGTTCCTCTCTTCCTTATTATTCTATTACAATGGGTTTCCGCCAAGTAATGATCATTGATTCAATATTCTTTAAAACTAGAAAAAATTATTACTCCTGACACTTCGTGGAATACATACAACAAAAGTGGCAAACATTCATATGGCCTGCCTACTTGTAAGTAGTTACTATAACCTCTAATCGCTTACAATACCATATGGCAAATGCAAATGGAAATCTGTAGTTTCTGCCTACTCCTCTGCGAAACAGACGTGAATCTATGTATGTAATACCATATGGTATATTACTCCTTTGCCCACTCTACGGTAAAGGTAACCGTTTCTCTAATTTTATGCTGTCTTTAAATCCATTCTATTTTATAATATTAACAATACCAATTGGTAATTCATAATAACTATATCAATCCACTATATTGTATCCAACAATAAATGATAGCCTCTTTCCAAACTACAATTTTATAAATATAAATTTTGCTCTCGAATCATACAATAAATCGCGAGCTTTAGATATTTTTGCCGCATCAATATACGTCTGTAAACGAAGCAACATTCATTGTTCGGTCAACAATACCAACTGGCCATTGTCAAATAAAAATACTTCGATGAAACCAATACAAGTCGAGATATAACTATGTTAGTAGATATTATTGTTTAAGCAGAAGTCAGCAGATGAATGATTGAGCCAATCTGCATTTTTATTAGGGTTCTGATTTTTAATATAATAAGGCCTGCCGCGTGCTATATAAGAATGTAAATTACTAGCTTTTGCCCGTGCCTTCGCTTGCGTAAAAGTAGTTTAGGTTAGGTTATGTTAGTAACAGTAACGTTTTTAAATAAAGTATAAATTATGTTGCGCTGTGATAATAAAGCTTTCCAATAGTGGAAGATTTTTAAAATCGGTTGAATAGATTTTCAGTTAAATCCCAGCAAACAAAAAAAAATTACAAGTATTTCCTCTTTATGTTATTAGTATAGATTATACACTATATTACATATATTTTTATAGTATAGATATAGATTACGCTTAAGCATTGAGAGTAGTTGAAATACGACCCAGAACCAAAGTAGAAGATATAATAAAGAAAGTAAGACAGTTGAATCAGAGATGGTCAGGACACATGACGAGAGATAGTAAGTTAAAATGGACAAAAATTATAACAGAATAGCAACCACGCGATGTAAAAAGAAAAGGAGAAGACAGGTAAAAAAATGGATAGACGACATATGTATGAAAAATTGGAGGTGTCGTCTAAAAAAGCTAGAGAAAAATAATTTTGTCAATTTCTTCAAAATATAATACTTTAATGCTAATATTGTCTTCCGTTTACGCAAATGTTATTCATTGAAATTAAACTACTATATACGGATTTTATCGCGTTGTTTATTTTACACTTTATTACATAATTTAGAAACTGTTACTCTACTACTAGATACTATTAAACTTTACTAATTTTTAAGCTAATTAAATTATTAAAACTATTTATATTTCAGTTTACAATTTTCCCGACGTTTCAGTTGCTTTTCAGCTTCAGGTCACTGGGAGACTAAGATGGTAGGTGTCTCAATGTTCCAGTGTAGTTATTTCAAAGTACCCGAACATAATTTAATCATTGGTGTTTCTATTTACGCAGAATGAGCTCAGAGTATCATGAGGTCTAGCTGTGGTTTGTTTCTTCTTGAGTTTGACTATTTGTATTACTGGATCCCAAGCTGGTGGTACATTCCAACCATCTTCTCTTTTGAAATTAGGATGTTTTTTGATTTTAATAGCCTCGCGAAGCATCCTTGGTAGGAATCGGTGTTCTTTAGCGAGAGTCTGTATTTTGTCAAATCTTTAATGCTAGTCAAAAAGGCAAAAATCTCTTTAGCAATAGTAGACCGAGCGAGTAACTTGCTAAAAGGCTATCTTTGCCAGCTTCTGGTGTTATATATGTACAAGAATCGTTTTGATGATGCCAGTTTTGAAGTTAATCAAAAATGGCTCACTTTACCATGTGTAATATACACACGGTAAACTAAGCCATTTTTGATTGAGTGACCTAATTACAAATGAATTAAACTTTCTACAAGAACTGCACGTTCTTATGTATGTATATCGTTAAATTATTAATGGTTATTGCATGTCTATTTACAACAAAATTTGTTAATGCATTTGCAATTACCTAGATTTCGGTCGCGGCTTCGCTCGTGTAAATGATGTCTGGATGAATTTGTCCTTTTCTGTTCCCCTGACAACGTGTATGCGAAATTTCATAATGATCGGTAGGGTAGTTAAGGCGTGAAAGCGTAACAACCAACAAATTAACAAACTCACATTCGCATTTATAATATTAGTTACAATAGTTACAATTACAATGAAATAAACCTTAGCTCACAACATCACAACTTGCGTTTCTTAAAACAATAACTCGTGTAACAAAACACAAAAGATATTTAAGTAAAAACTTGTCACCGACTAGTGCAGCGCAGTTACCTCACTTTATTTAAGCGTTGATGCAAAGACAAAACAAAAAGTGTTAGTGCTTATCTTTCTAGTAAACTTACCATTCCGATTTTTTATTTTGTTTTTGCAAGCAATGCTTGGTAGCCCCTGTTATTCTTTGTGTAGTTTTGCTTCGGATATTTTCTATGTAGATGTTGAATGTCAACGGTTGTTTCTGTCACAGGTTAGCTAAAATGGAAACGGTAGAACTGAACTTGGATATTTTTGAAGAGGTGTGTATTTTATGACGTTGTAAAGACGCCCAGTAATGTAGCCTTTTTATATAATAACACTCCGTAACAATTGGAAAATTATATAATTATTTTCTGTCCTTGGTTACGGCTGCGAGAATACGTATATTGGTATTATAACTATCCTATATTATAGATATGTAATACGTAACAGGTATTAACACCATCATACATGTTTACCGTTTTATGCTTGATGTTTCGATCAGGTTACACTGGCCGTAGTCAAATGGTGGCTGAATGTACATGTACAAATAAATCATATGAAAAGTGGGGGTGGATCAAGATTATTCTGCCTAACAAACGGAAACATGACATCATCGCACCAGTCAGTTTGTGACTACGGCTGGTGTAACCTGGTGGAAACGCAAGCATAAAAAAGGAAAACATGCATCATCGCGTTAATACCCGTTATGTATCATGTATGTGTCATGCAACAACACATATACAAAAGTTTAAAAGATATTATCCTATATTATATTAATCTAGGATAATAATGTAATGTATTTCTGTACTAAGTTATATCCAAATACGTTTAAAGGTTTATACGTGATCGAGTAACAAGCATCCATACATCATTATAAGCTTTCACGTTTAGGTATAATCGTCAGTAGGAAGATAAAGATAAAGATAAAGATAAAGATGTACCAACCAATTATTGTAGTTTAATTTTAATTTGACAGATTATATTCGGACTCACATGAAAAGCAGATTGCAGGGAAACTGTATAAATATAAATATTTGCCCATTATTAACACATTGAGTGCCATGTAGCAGACACAATAGAAAATGCATTGTTCGCGGTCATTTATGACCGGCAATGGACATGGCGTGGCGTTCGATTTGTTAATACTTAAAATCTTACTTAATACAAGTTCTTGTTGGTTTCCATGTTAGGGATATCCGAACAAACTAACAAAAGTTATTGCAAAAATGTCTACATATAATAAGTGCAAAATCTCGCCAGTTTGCAGAGGTATCTATTTTATTTTATACAGTAAGAATAAGAATAAGAATAAGAAGTCTTTATTTGCTTTAAACAGGGTACATTAATTGATGTTATAGATTATTTACAAGAGTACAAGCCTATTTAGCCATTGCAAATGGCATGCAAATGTAATGTATTAATTGTATCATTTACATTAAATTTCACATTTTCAATATCTAAAAATTATATAAGGTCAATTACAAATCAATTACAATGGGTATTTTCAAAAAATTCTTTAAGGCTATAGAAACTGCTCTGCATGAGCCACCAACGTAATTTTTTCGTAAATTTATTTAAGGGTAATATTTTTATATGATTAGGGATTTTATTATATATTTTCATACACATGGCGTATGAGTTATTTTGCAACCGACTGCTTCTTGGTATCATGTTTAGCACAAGCCTGTCTGGATTTCTTATGTTGTCCCGTTGAGTAACATCTTTTGCCCGTTTAAATACATGAGGGTGTTGTTTAATAAATTTTCCTACTTCTAATATATAAAGACAGGTCAAGGGGAGAATTTTTAGTTCCTTAAAATAAGGACGACATGATATATCTGGTGCAATATCACAAATTGACCTTATGCATCTCTTCTGAGCAATAAAAGCTTTTTGTACTACTAAACTATTGCCCCAAATCAACAGTTTGTAGTTTACTACATAGCATATGGATAAGTATAATATGATATTTGCAAGTAGTAACTTAGCTATATACCTATATATTATATTCTAATTACAACAAATAAAAGACTGCCTCGGCGATACAACGGTAGTGATAGTACTCTCGGGTTCAACTTCTAAGCCGGGCGATTTGATATAGTGTTTTCCAGCCAATAAATTGTCAGTAATAAGGTAATAACACAGTTTTGGAACGGTGCCCGGTAGCCCACATTAGCATCCATAACATGCGACCTAAAACCATAGCTGACAAATACACCTCTTTTCTGCACCTTTAAGGTATATTGGCATATATACAACTATGTATGTGAATTATGTATGCATGAATAATAAGAAAGTTTAAGAGAAAATACTGACTAGGAAAGTTTATAAGGCTAGTGTGAATGGAACAGTCGCAAGGGGAAGACCTAGGCGAACGTTTCTTGATCAGATCGGAGACGTTCTGGACAAAGGCTAGGTTAAGAGCACCTTAAACCGGCGAGCGTGTATGAGGAATGTTATGAAAGTGAATGAAGCCAGAGAAGTGTGTTAGGATCGTAGCAAATGGAAATCCGTAGTCTCTGCCTACCCCTCTGGGAAACAATCTATGAATCTATGTATGTATGAATAATAAGATTATGTTACGAGACCAGTGAGACAGTTTAATAACCTTTCCATTTTATAGTAAAACCAGTACTAAAGCCTCAGTAATAAGCAACAGATGAGCTTTATTATAAAAAAGAACAAGCAAAGGACAGCGCAATACTGTAAAGCTTGAATCACAATATTGTTCTATTTTAAAAGACAGCATGGGACCGTTCAAAAGCACCTCGTTTAGTGCATATTAGCAACGTGTAATGCTTCCCTGACGAGTTCGCAATATTGTTCTGTTGTTACACCTGCTTACGTCACTGACTATCGATATTACTTTTTTAATTTAACGTGACATAGATCTGTTTATTCCTTTCGATGTAAGCAGAGGTCTAATGGAAGTCTATTACCAAATACACGTGAGTATGCATGCATATTAAACAAATACTGTCTTAATTATAAATACATTTTAAATATTTGCCTGATGACTGATCTACTATACAGCGACTGTTCATGAGAAATCTTACTTATAAATGTTAGCGCTAAGAGTAAGTTAATCAATAGCTAAACAGTACAGAAATCTAAACAGTGGCGGTCCCTTATTTAAACCTAGCTAAGAGGCAATATGGCAGATTTTCCGATCAGCTGGGACAGATTTGACATTAACGTCAATCGTTTACGAAAATATTAATTACATAAAAATGAAATAGGTGGTATATCGTAGGTTAACACTTTTTAAGGGGAAAAATGGTTCAGCGCAGTTGTCTTCGTACTGCGGGATTTTCCAATAATAATGAATAATTTAAAATTTTGCAGCTTTGAGAAGACGAAATAAAATCCAAATCAAATGGTTGAATCCGCTTTACGATTTTTTCGTTGCAGAATATCGTATCAGATAATAACATATCATAAAAGATAATAAGTGCTCTATAATTTAAATTTTTATAGTAATTTGCTAATAGGGATACTTCCATAATGAGTAACCATTCGTAATTTGTAAAGCTGCAAATAATTACAATGATTCGATGTTAACTACATTAATATCAAAACTCCCATAATATATCATGAAGTATGTATAAGAAGAAAAAATAGTGAAGAGCAGCGATAGCTCAGTGAGGAGACCAACAAACTGCAATGCAGAGGAACGTGTTCGAACCCACGTCGCGCACCTCTGAATTTCGGAAGTTATATGACTTTTCAAAATGATGTGCGTATTGATTAAGACAAGTTAAAGTCGCCACGCAACATATACCAAAACCTAAAAAATGATTTATTATAGATGATGTATCACTTCAATTACATTATTTAGTAAATTAGTTTGGGCAAGCTCTAGGCTGACTGTCAAATATTGCAAGAATAAAATTGTGTCACCTGAGAGACCATTAAAATTGGTTTATAAGTAAAGAAATAGCATTCATTGATTAAAGGTATGACAGCTTCGTAGATAAGAAATAGCTAAGCTTTTATAAGTAAGGCTGATTTAGGTGTGTTCATGTCAAGCTATATCTAATTGTTATGTCATCGGAATAGTTATATCACTTTCAACTCAATATTTAATTAATAAATAAGAAATAGGCATACTTAATTAGCCTTTACTGAATTCTTACGTTTTCACAATCATAGGTAAAGTTGCAGTTCACTACACTTGCCGATAATTAAACTAAATATACAATATACAGTAGGTGCCATGCCATGAAAAAGAACAGTAACTTACAATAACACAATAAATAATTGATTACTGTAGAGGAAAATAAAACCAATATACAATTAAATGAACTATAAAATAATAATAATAATAATAAAATAATTTATTCTCTCTTCACAATAGTTTCAAGACTCAAGTACAGACAAAAGTGTAAATAGCACATTGAAAACTATTTTGTGAGAGACTGGTGCCTGAAGTAGGTTTAAAAAAACCTCTATTACAGGTCACCAGGCGCCCCATCGTTTATTTTATGACATATTTATTACTTATTATTAAATAAAAGCTTGAATCTAATGCAAATTACCGCTAGCTAAATAACAACAGTGATCTCGACATTTAATTAAGGACTTTTAGGAATTCATAATTACAATACTAAATATAGCTTTATTTATTAAAATTTGCTGCAGGACAAGAAATATTTAAATAAGGTCGCTTATTATGCTCAATTATTAGTCTATTAAAACCTACGTACCTATTTGGTCAGAATTAGCAATACTTTTTGTACATTACTTAGTGGTGAAACAGTCCGAGGTATTTCTGGCGTCAATAAGCCAACAAAAAAGCATAAATATATGCCTGCTGTTGGGGTCAGAAATCATAAGCCTTATTGCTAATAGAACAGCATCCCTTCTAACAGCTTTTAAAACCTTACTCCTGCAACACAGTACAATATTATTTGCCTTCGATTTTCTACAAAGGACTCGATAGATTTTCGTGTAGCCATGTTTTAGACATCATACCGTGAAGCTCTTTATGTTTAAAAATGTTCTCTACAAATTTTATTTGGTAGCATGATTATGATACAATATTTCTAACAACTTTCGCCTTAAAAATAGCACTAGTATTTCTAGCCAACCTCTATTCACACAATACCAGACACCTAGATAAAACCTAACTTTCCACAGCTCAGATAGTTCTGAAACGCTTAGAAACTTGCTCTACTATCTTTAACCGGTCGTATACCGCCGGCTCGCATACCAGCCGGCAGATTTGTACCCGTCGTAGGCCGGTGGCTCGCATGCGAGCCACCAAATTGGTTTTACGTTAGCTTAAGCTAAAGCGAAGGCGGCGCGCGGCGTTTTGGCGCCAATTTGGTGGCTCGCATGCGAGCCACCGGCCTACGACGGGTACAAATCTGCCGGCTGGTATGCGAGCCGGCGGTATACGACCGGTTAATGTATAAGCTTCTAACTTTCAGCAAGTAGGCACCTACCCATCTAGTACCGTAGTATATGATTGTATAACTATTTCATCCTTAACATTATGATAGTAAAACATGAATAGCTTGGGGACGACACATGAATCCTTGGTAAGTTTATGGTCGAATATATTGGGCTGTAAATTTATATCTTGTAGTTTGAAGTTTGCTGAGTTGGATTTGGACTCCTAATATTATAAGTTTATTATGCATTTCACATCAAGAAGAATATGACTTTTATTTTATATTTTTGGTAAGGTTTAAATAATATAGCGACAATTATGATATTGTAATTGCCCTCTCTTTTCCTCAAAAGGAAGTAGTTAAAGATAGTGCAAAAAATAATTTGGGTATCTTTACCTCCAGAAAGATAGATGGCGTTGCGTGATTCGCAGAACGGGTATTTTCTGATCCACTGCGTGACGAAGTCGCTTAAGGCGTATTCTAAATACAAAAATGATATGTACAGATATTAAAATTGTGAACTACAATGGCAAAACGATCATGACTGTATTGTTTTATCTTCCTTCAATACCTTCGAACATTTATTTGACTACCAAACTTTGACAATCGGTAATCGAACTTACAGAAGTCAAACATAAAATAAGCTAGTTTAAATTGTTAGTATCCATTACGTACATCCAGAAAAAACGGTGATAAATCTAAAGTTTTGTTCGGTACAAATTTATAGCAATAACAGAGTCGGGACACGTAATGCTGCCTTTATTTCTACCAATAGCGGCAATAAAATTGTATCAAGATGTTACTTAAGTTTGCTGAGAACATTTTGTCTAAAGAATAGGTCCCTTGTAAGTAGTTTGAGAGAACAAGGATTAGCTGGAACCCTGTAAGTTTTATATCCCATTGACCTTGACTGTGACCTGGTAAAAGGGTGAAGTTGTTCTTGTTTTATAAATTGGTTTTACATTCGATGTGGAAGAATGTATGTTGAAAAAATGAAGTCACAAGTAACTTAGATATAATTTGTGGGTTATAAATAGAGGCTACAACGCAATCTGTTCAATTCACCAGATTAGTAGTAACCTAGAGAATGGGTCAGACCAAGCCGATCTATGCAAACGCTCTTTAGTACTCTGACCAGATCAGAAACATTTTAAAGAAAGGCCAGAATGTCCTGAATAGATGAGAGTGGGATTTATTTATGTACTTGAACCAGTTTACATAAAAGACCGTACATACAGTATTGCAGCAGAGGTTCAAATAACTATTTAATGGAAACATTATTTGTAAAATTATTATAAAAAGGCAAAATGTATTTGTTAATATGTAAGGTGTGATTGTTGGAACTGCTAAAACGTGTCTAAACACTCTGTTTCATTAGTAATCTACACTATCCTTGAGTAACTTAGGTTTTAATGTATTATGTCTGGCATGCGAAGAATTGACAAGTTTTCTAATCGCATTTACTGCAAATTGGTTGATTGTGAAGACCTTAATAAATTCCCGCGTGATGTTAAATATTACTGGTAATGTGTCTGGTACATATCATAAGACTTGCCTCTGCTAAGTGTGACTAAAATATATTATTGGAGAATATAACATAAGCAGCAAAAGCCTAGTTGGAGACCGTTGGACTGCCACGCTGAGGTCTCGAGTTCGATTACAAGGCGCGCATCTCTGACTTTTCAAGCTTATGAGCGTATTAATTTGTTAATTATCGCTTGCTTAACGGTAAAGGAAAACATTGTGAGAAAAGCTGCATATCTGAGAGTTTTCCACAATGTTCTCGAAAATATGTGAAGTCTGCCAACCCGCAGTGGGCCAGCGTGGTGGACTATGGCCTAACCCTTCGCGCACTGAGAAAAGGCCAGGAGGTTAATACAGGGCTAATATTATTATTTATAAAATATAATTGTTCGCGACAACGTCAACAGTAACTTAAGATTCATATTATGATTATAAATTCCATACGTGTTATTTAAGTATACTGTATCAATAAAGTTTATAGTTCGGAAATAGTGTCGAATTAGGTCACATATAGACCTAATTAATATAGTTAAACAGTGTAAATAACGTAATATTATGTTTCTCCTATAGTTTATAGTTATATTTTGTGAATATGTAAACATTACTGATAAAATGTACATTTTTACCTCAAATTAGGTATATTAGAGTTCCTAGGTCATAAGGCTTTAATAAAAAGTTTCACCTGTTGTGTTTTATTTGTGCGCTAAGAAAGGCGCTATGGGATGTTGAAGGAATTATATTCCTATATATCATAGTTATAAAGTTATTAAACTTTTTCTCTTTATAGATATAACCGCAAGTTAGATTTTTAGCATAAAACCTAAGTTATCTATACCTAGACCTAACTTTCGAAAGATAAACATAATAGCACTAGCTAGGTCTTTTTGTGCCCTACGCGGCACTAATTGTACCATCGCGCTAGCTAGCATAGTTCCATAGTAATAAGAAGAAATGTGTAATTTTTATAAATAAAATAAAATTGTTGAACAGTGGTTTCTGGCCGGCTCTCGTTACAGTAAAGATCTGAGGTACCTAAGCGACACAGTATCGGTCGATATTAGGTGCTCAAAAAACCTCATCTTCAAGCCTCAAGAACCGAATGGAGCCAGAAACCTCAAGACAACTGGACAGTGAAGCATGTGTATTATTTATCGATGCCCCGACCCGCATATCGTATGACACGCTTTTCAGCGCCTCCACTCCGAGACCAGTAACCGCTATAGTACAGTCCACACACCGTGTATAGGACGTCAGCTACTTGACGGCTGTTATCGTAACCATCGCCATAGTAACCTCAGCCCCGAGTTCGCCCGTCCGGTACAATAATGATAGCTTGTCATCCCTCCATTATGCCAATAATGTAGTTGTAGAGACGTGAAATTAAAGAAACTTGTCTCTACGAACCTCCTCGGAATATAAAGGAGTGAATCTATTCAATTTAACCAAAGTTAATTGACTCCATAAAATAACAGATAGAAATAATAGCTGAAGTGTTCGTTTCAGTGAATAATTAGGGTAATAACATTGCAGATATGACATCACAAAGCAATTTGGTGGAACGGGAACAGTGACAGCTAATTATCCAGCCGGCTATAAATGTAACAGATTATAGCGCGCTATTGATTCCTATATACAGATCCATGCTTATATCTCGAAAGTATAGGCAGTTATGTAAGATAAGAAGAGTTCACATTTTGACAGCTGCTTTAGGTCCACGTAGTAGGCAGTTAGCCTAAATACAATATACAGCCGATTATTAGGGGATATTTCCAGAGGCCATAGTGAAAATTTGCTTGCACAAAATCTCAATGATACTTTGCCTGACCCATGATTCACATCTTACAATCCAAACATAAGCTTAATCTATATGACTGGATCAACGAACTTCTGATTTTTACCAACTCGATGATAAATGGTAACCTGGGGATGGAGCGGGAATTGGAACTACTTATTCTCATTGACTATTATTTAAAATCCGGACTATACTAACTGCCATTATAAACGCGAATGTGAGTTTGTTTGTTATGCTTTCACGAATTAACTTCTCGACCGGTCATAATGAAATTTCGCTTACACGTTGACAGGGGTACAGAAAAAACATAGGGTACCTTTTATCCATAAAAAGTACTGCTAGCAAATGACAGAAGCCCCAGGAAAAATCTAGTAAAATATTTCATAAAAATCTTAATGATAATTTTAATCTAATAATATATATTATATATAATGACTAATTAATATTTATATAATATAAATTAATCTTAATTTAATAACTGCATAAATTCTGAAAGGATGAGTTAAGCCCGATACTACCTAGCACATAGCTCGTAGATTAAATATAATATGGAAATATCAATTTATCCAGACATGAAGTTAACCTTTGACATTTAAATTTAACAATAATTGACAAGGCAACACCTTCTTATATAATGATCTACGATAATATTGTCTCTTCAATACCCGAGTTGACTTCTAGTCAAATTAACTGTACATCATAAAATATTTTATTTGGAAGACAAATCTTTAAATGTAGTAGGTACTATTGTTCCAATTAATTGGCATAATATATAATTAAACGCCTGACTCTACTGCATTATTGCTTCCAGTAAAATTATCCCGTTAGGGAAGTTAGGCTACTATATTGAGTTCTATTTTAGCAACATCATTAAAATACCCCGGACATTTACTGCCTCTAAATTTAAACCGGTTTACCTACAGCTGAAGAACACACCTGTTTCAAGTTATATTGGATACCAATAAATTTTGAATATCGATAATAATAGTCTTTAAATTTATGTTTAAACGGTACATTTAAACTCGTTGTTATATTTGCAAGTACGGAGGAATATTAAGAATGTTGTACACTAGTTACTGTTAGGACGCAATTTCGTTTTTAGTTTGGTACTTTTTAGGTAAATCGTTATCATTGCCTATAAGCACTAGTAACAGGCGTATCATTAGCATTGCTCTACGGCAATATGCCAGGCATGGTGGTTTATGGTTGACTAGGTAAATAATCTTATCCTAAATAAGATAACTGGTATATAAACTTGTACCATTTTACTGAGTAGAATGTCGTGGTTTCCTTAAATTGTCATTTGGCTGGATGCAACAAATAAATAGTTCCTGCACTGCTAGAGACAACACCATCTCCTGTTGACAGGATAAGATGGATATTCTTATCTCATTGATTTGGTTCAGATTTTAAGTGATATTTCATTCAATAATAAATTAGATGAACAGAGTTTGGACTTAATGAAATACATAATATGAATATTGTTTCTATTCTACCAAGGCTCCTCGTGGAAAGTGGTTAGTATGATCCAAACGCAAACGCATATATACGTAGGATTATTTCATGCGCGTATAGTATAAAATAATATTATTAAGTGCTAAAGCTAAACCTAGCAATTTGTATTAATAAATGCTGAAGTGACGGTTATTTCCCAAACAGCCTAAAAACTGCAAAGGTTGGTACTATTTTTAAAGAAACTAACAAGACCCGAACAATTATCGACCTATATCGGTACTTCCGGTAATGTCAAAAGTATTCGAAAAAATACTACATAAACAAATATATGACTACCTGACTTCTATTAATTACCTTATAAAAAGCAATATGGCTTCCATCCAAAGTCGAACGATGTATCTGCAACTGTTGATTTAGTAACCAACATAAGACTTAATATTGATCAGGAAAAAATTACATTAGGTATTTTTATTGACTTAAAAAAGGCTCTTGACATAGTCAGCCATGACATCCTGTTATTAAAACTAAAAGACAGGTGTCACAGGCAAGGCAAATGATATTTTCAAATCGTACCTCTCAGGTAGATTTCAAGTTGTTAAAATAAATGATCAGCAAAGTGGCCCGCAAACGGTTACTTGTGGTATCCCGCAGGGATCAATATTGGGACCCCTGTTGTTTCTTATTTATGTAAACAACATAATAATACATGAAATTGGACTAAAGGGTGAAGTCACTTTATACGCCGACGACACCAGCCTTTTCTACTTTGACCACTCATTAGAATCAGTACTAAGTGAAGCTCAACATGAAATATACATACCTAGCTACAGTCTAGCTTATTAACAATCAATGCCTCAAAAACACTTCAGCAAAAAATTAAAAAAATTGAAAGTCACAATTCTCTTACTATTGTTGGCGAAATACTAACAAAAGTTAACAACGAGAAATATTCAGGCCTTGTTCTTGACAGCAAGCTTACCTGGAAACAACATATTGAAAAATTCATAGTAAATCTACTCATTAACTGGAGCTTTAAGAAATGTAGCTCGATGTCTACCGAGACATGTTAGATATACCATATATAATGCTTTAGTCAAGCCTCATTTAGATTATTTGATTGAGGTATGGGTCTCAGCTACTAAATCAAACTTGCACAAACTACAAGTAACACAAAACAAAATCATAAAAATATTATTCCAAAATCACTACTTAACTCCTACTGTTCAAATATACATATAAAGAAACAAAGTTATTTAATGTAACACAAACGTATAAATATAATACATGCATTTTCATTACAAAAATACTCACTAAAGATTCTCAAATAATATTCACAAAAAAGATAGATAGATAAAGGATTTTAATGATAATAATTACATATCACTAAGCTAAATGATTATATGAAATACGCATGCAATGTAAATAATAATACATATTATTAAAAAAAATGTATAGGAAACAGCGGCAAAGACTTCATACAACGCGCTTCCTGTCGGCTTCCCTTTTTCAAACTAAGCCTCTCATTCATGGTGAAAATCACAGTAATTTTGTAAGGCGTTATTGGATCGGCTTCCCTTTTAGAAATTTTATCCTTCACCACTGATACAAATAATACATTATATTTACATATATATATAGAAAATGATTATAGATGCGCGAAGATATAGCTTAATATATACACATATGTAATATATTTAAATACACATATATATACATACACAAATAATTCTAACAAAAATAATTTAATTAAATATATACATGTACTATCTTAATGTTTATTTGGTTGACTTTGTGATGGTATAGGTATCTCGTGTTTACTGGATACTTGTATTATCACGGATAAATTAAATTAATTACTGCAAAATATTACGAACGAATTAACGCCTAAGTATATTGTACGGTGCAACCGTACATTTCTCAACTCAGCATTTTTACGCGATACACGCGTTTTCATTAATATTACATTTAGTTCGCGTCGAGCCATCATTAACGCCGTGCGTTCTCAATTATTAATCAGTCATTAAACATATCGCGTCATATCATACACATTTTAGTTTATAAAGTTAATTCCAATATATTCAGTTTATCCATTCAGTGTTTCAATCCGTACCAACCGGCGCGCCCTATCATATTATCAATCCACAAAGTTGTGTGATAACAAGATCATACATCTTTTCTGGTCCTTCGAGCCGGATCCAATCTTTTTTGGTTCTTCTATCAGTGACTATTAGTGACTATCAGTGACTATCATATACTCTTAGTGACTCAGAGTGCAGTGCTGCTAGCAAGAAAGGAGTACTACACCGGGTTTGCTGCTTTACCAAGTAAGATCGTTCTCATTTTAATATTTCATCATGGATAATATTCACAAGAATCAGGAAGAAATCTTCGAAGCATTGACTAAGCTATTCGTTAACATAAAAAAGGATAGTTCTAGTCGTAAGGTCGGAGATTATTTTAGGCGTCGATTAGAACTTTTAGAAAGTTATTGGTCTGACTTTAAATTTAATCATGATCGGCTAAGTACGGAGGAGAGCAAGTCCCATCCCTACTTTGTTGAAAACGATTATGAACGGGCAGCAGAATTATACAGGTCTATCAAGGCACTCATCGGTCAACAACAAGAGGCGATGAAGGCAGGACCGTCTACTGCTTCGGGATCGTCGTCAGATCAGCAATCGACGGGCGTGGAAGACGAACAAGCGTCTGGTACCAAGCAGCATTTATCGCCTGTCCGTTTATCAAGAGGAACATCTAGCAAAACAGACGACATGCTTAAGAAGCAATCTAGCAACTTCCGAGCTCTTGAGCGAACCGTGGCTAATTTCAGCTTGGATCAAATGGCTGAGAAGTGGGAATTGGAAGATGCATTGAAAACGTTAGAGACTAGGTGGTCAGTGATCGATTCTTTGCATTGGGAGTTGGATGGTGAATTAGAAGAATCGAATTATCAGTACGAACAATTATACACCCAGTATGAAAATACATATACCAACTTAAAAAAGGCTATAAACACCAAGTTATGGTCTGTAGCACATAAAGTACGTGCCACGCCGAAAATGGATATCCCTCTTTTCTTTGGTTCTTATCAACAGTGGACATCGTTTAAAGATTTATTCATCGAAACAATCCACAATAATTACTCTTTATCCAACGCTCAAAAAATGCAGTACCTCAAGAGTAAACTGAGAGGAGAAGCTGAAAGGCTAATCCAACACCTTCCGATTTCATCCGACAACTACAATATTTGTTGGGATATTATCAATCATCGTTACAATAATATTAGATTAATTTGTAGCTCTCACATAGATACGCTGTTGAACGTACCAGCGATGCAGCAGCCTACGGTTAATAACATCAAACGATTACACGACATCACAGTTGAAAGTTTAAATGCCATAAAGAACTTAGGTATCGATGTTTCTTCATGGGATCCTCTGCTTCTACATCTGTTATCTCCAAAATTGGATTCTGAAACTTACAACGACTACACTGCATCAATCAAGGATCCTAGAGCTATATCAAAAATAGAAGATTTCTTGACTTTCTTAGAAGGCAAATTTACGAGCATGGAGTCTTCGCGTAAAAAACATGAACAGTATTCAAATAAATCGATTGGGTCTAAGCAAACACCAAAACATAATTTTTATTCAAAGCAGTCATTTACAACGCAAAATCAAGCCATTTCGCAACCATTTCATAAAAATTGCAGTTCGACGAAATATAAGTGTGTTGTTTGTAAAAGCAACGAACATGGCATTTATTACTGCCCGCAGTTTCTAGAAATGCCACCATACATCAAACGAAAAACATTAATTAGATTAGAGGTATGCCAAAACTGCCTTTATTGTCATAGAGGGCAGGATTGCCTTTCAAACAAAAGATGCCGTAAATGTAATGGCAATCATAATACGTTATTACATGAGGCATTTACACAGACAAATCGCGTTTACGGTGCAAATTCAGCAAGAACCGCACCCAGCAACGAAAACGTGACGCGTGAATTGCAACCCGAAGCACAACAGTTAAGCCGTGGACAGTCAAATGCGTCATTAAACAAAAATATATCAGCAGTTTTATTACCAACAGCGATTGTCAAAGTGCAAGCTCAAGACGGATCATTTAAAACGTTGCGAGCTCTTCTGGATCAAGGTTCTCAAGTTTCCCTCATTAGCGAATATGCTGCACAACTTCTGGAGCTTCCTCGACAGAGACGTCCGGGTATTGTATGTGGCATTGGTGAAACGGAGAGCAACTGCAAAGGACTGGTGAGTCTCAAATGCTCGTCAGAAATCAACGATTTTCAGTTTGAAGTCGATGCATTCATCATGAATAGATTAGTGAAGAACTTACCCAATTATACATTTTTAAAACCAACTTGGTCGTACCTTGACAACATCACCTTGGCCGACCCCGATTTTAACCTAAGTCGCCCTATTGATTTACTGCTGAGTAGTAGCGTATATTCCAAAATCTTGTTAGATGGAGTTTGTAGGGCAACTGAAGACTCAGCTTCAGCACAAAACACCCGACTCGGCTGGATAATAAGCGGAGACATTGTGCAATCATATCAATGTAATATAATTTTGAATAACGTCGACGAAATACAAAAATTTTGGGAAATTGAAGACATTACTGAATCTTCCAACGTATCAGCAGAAGATCTACAGTGCATGGATTTTTTTAAGAAATCTACAATAAGGCGTAAAGATGGTACATACGAAGTCAGATTACCTTTTAAAGAAAACTTTGAGAACCAGTTGGGTTCATCGAAACATAAAGCTATCGCGCAATTTAATAACTTAGAACGGAGGTTTCACAATAATGAAAACATTGCAAAACAATACAAATCATTCATTCTAGAATATATAATGTTAGGACATATGAAACTCGCGTCCGGTAACGAGAAACCTGACTTTTATTTGCCGCACCATTGTGTGTTGCGTAATGAATCCACTACAACTGCACTGCGTGTAGTTTTTAATGCATCTGCGAAAACAACAACTGGGTACAGTTTGAATGACCTTATGTTAAAGGGCCTAAATCTACAACAAGATCTTCAATCTTTATTGTTAAAATGGAGACAATATCGCGTGGCCTTTACAGCAGATATCGAAAAAATGTTTCGCTTTATATGGCTAAACAAAGACGACCAAAAATTTCAAAAAATCATTTGGCGTGCTTCCGCTGACATACCACATCAAGTATATGAGCTTCAGACAGTTACATACGGCACCAAGGCCGCGCCATTTTTGGCTATGATGACTTTGAAGCAGTTAGCGGAAGACGAAAGACAAAATTTTAGCAGTGAAGCGATCAAAGCATTGGAGCAGTCGTTCTACATGGACGACATTCTTTTCGGCACAGAAAGTGTCGAGTCAGCAATCATATTACAACAAGAATTGATCAAATTATTAAAAGCAGGAGGGTTCAATTTAAGAAAATGGTCGTCTAACGCATCTGAATTACTGAAAAATATACTTCAGCAAGAAAATTTTGATTTTAAAGAGACAGATTCAGCAAAAACTTTAGGATTACACTGGTGCCCCAAAACCGATACATTCAAATTTTCATCAAAAGTTGAATCATCAAATAAACCACCTACAAAACGGAGCATGCTATCCGATATATCAAAATTGTTTGACCCTCTTGGCTGGCTATCACCACTGTCTACAAGGCTTAAATTGATATTTCAAAAGGTCTGGTTGTCAGATATTCAATGGGATGACAAGTTGCCTGAAGATATTATTACAGAATGGGTTAGTATTAGAAGTGATATGCACAAAATCAATCAGTTTGAAATCGATCGTTGGATAGGCACGGCACAAAGTGGTTATTTGGAGTTACATGGCTTTTGCGACTCGTCAACAAAAGCTTATGCATGCGTCGTATATTGTAAACAAATTATCAATGGCGAAACTAAAATTTCGTTAGTGGCAGGCAAATCAAGAGTAGTTCCTGCAAGTAAAACTATCTCCCTTCCAAAGTTAGAGCTAAGCGGAGCACTACTTTTATCAAAATTGCTTTTCAAAATTCAGCAGTGCCTTACTGCCTATAATATCAAAGTATATAGTTGGACAGACTCAATGGTAGTTATTGCATGGCTACAAGGAGAGCCAGGCAAATGGAAACCGTTTGTCGCAAATAGGGTACGACAAATAAAAAGCATTATACCTACAGATAGCTGGCGCTACGTCAAGTCAGCGGATAACCCAGCTGATTGCGCTAGCCGCGGAATGACTGTCAACCAGCTTAAAAATCACTCCCTGTGGTGGCAGGGACCTTCATGGCTACAAAACTTCGTGGAAAATCAAATATATGAACAAGAAATTTTTTCTACAAACGAGGAAATAAAGAAAACAATTCAAGTTAATTACACATCGCCGCAAGAGTGCAATGTAAACATTATATGTGAATTATTATCAAGATATAGTTCACTTACGAAACTCACAAGAGTGTTAGCATGGGTTTTTAAATTTATCAAGCAATCAAAGCAAGGTCAAAAAAGCAAGCAAGGTTTTCTTACACTATCAGAGATAAAACATGCAAAATATGTAGTAATTAAGTATGTACAGACCATGGAATTTATACAGGAAATAAATAATTTACAAGAAAATAAGCCTCTATCAACTAAAAGTAAATTATTACAGTTGAACCCGTTTATTGACAGGGAGGGACTTCTCAGAGTTGGAGGAAGGTTGACCAAGGCTAATATGCATCCCGATATGATGTACCCAATTATCATCCCTCACGAAAGTCAATTAACTAATTTAATAATAGATCATGCTCATTTACTTACCTTTCACGGAGGCGCACGCGTGACGTCAGCTGCTATACGCCAGAAGTATTGGATTATGGGAGGAAACCGAGCCGTAAAGAAGCGTATACGTACCTGCGTTACCTGTCGAAAAAACACCCCTAGCAAAATAACACAGCTTATGGGAGATTTACCTACACAAAGATGTAATGTGGCAAAACCGTTTGAACACACTGGAGTAGATTTTACCGGTCACGTGTTTATCAAGGCGAACAAGGGTCGGGGTATAAAGACCACAAAGGGATACGTAGCAGTATTTATATGCATGGTGACTAAGCTTGTCCATTTAGAACTGGTCTCAGATCTTACATCATCAGCATTTCTGGCCGCATTACGTAGAATGACTGGAAGAAAAGGCTCTCCGAAACATTTGTATAGCGACAATGGTACAAACTTTGTCGGTGCCAACAAAATTCTGCAAGAAGAATTTGAACAAATACAGAAATCATTCGATGGAGATTTCCTTCATGAAATAACAAATATGCAGATTGAGTGGCATTTCAACGCGCCATCGTGGCCCACCGCTGGCGGGCTGTGGGAAGCTGCGGTGAAAAGCTTAAAATATCATTTACGTAGAGTTGTTGGAGACCAGAAACTAACATACGAAGAGTTTTCTACCATACTAGCACAATTAGAAGCTGTACTTAACTCGAGACCCTTATGCCCCCTCACAGAAGACCCTAACGACCTAAATTTCCTCACCCCGTCGAGTTTCATCAATTTAAATCAGAATATGACAATATTTGAAACTGAAACAGATATGCGAACGAGATGGTATTTAATTCAAAAAATCGTAAAGGATATTTGGAAACGATGGCATTCGGAGTATCTTACTCAATTATCAGCTAGATGTAAATGGAGACGGTCTCAAGTCAATATCAAGGTCAATGATATTGTAACCATCAATGATGCAAACCTACCTCCTGGGAAGTGGGCTCTAGGTCGCGTCGTCCAGCTGCATCCTGGCTCTGATGGCCACGTCAGGGTGGTCACGTTAAAAACAAAAACTGGGATAATCAAGCGTCCTATAACCAAATTGTCATTACTTCCAGTAAACGAGAGAATCGATAAACAAGAATCGAACTCCCATACAGTAAAAAATAAAAACTGTCTCAGAAGTACAAGTTATAGTTTCTTATCATTATCAATGTTGCTTTTATTATTTATTAGCATTTTTACCACAGCACACTGTGCTTACAATGTTACGCAATTGAAAGACAGTCAAGGTCTTTATTTAGACAAAATTGCTAACATGCAACTAATCAGAGATGAATGGAAGATAGTTACATATTATGACATGGATCCATATTGGCAAGGAACAACTGCATGTAGTAAATATATTAATTATTTAACGCAATTATGCAATCAGTTAAAAGAAACTTCTCATTGCGTCATCATACGAATACAATTGCAACAGGAGTTATCAGAACTGGAGTACTATAACCACCTGCTGCTGACTCAACATACCAGCACGCGACGGGCACGCGCCCTGCGCCGGCGCAAGCGAGGCCTTATCAATGGTGTCGGGTATCTTGCAAACAACTTGTTCGGTGTACTCGACGAAAGGTTCGCCGAACAATATAAACAAGATATTAGATTACTACAACACAATGAGGAGCATCTGGTGTCGCTCATTAAAAACCAAACTAGTATTATTGAAGCTGAGTCTAATGTTTTGAAGAGGCATGAAAATGCACTCTATAAACAGCACAAGATGCTTAATCTCGTGGCTATGAAAATTGACAAAATTCAGAATGTTTTACAGAATGAATCCGATCTTAACACAATCATGAATGACTTTAGCACAGGCGCCATAGCTACCAGCAACATTCTAAAACATTTAAAAACAATTCAGTCGAGTTTGTTAGATACAATAACAGACGTTTACCATGGAAGACTTAATTTTCATTTATTGTCACCAGAGCAGCTCAAGGAGACTTTGAATACGATTTCGGGTCATTTGTCGAAAGATCTTACATTGCCAGTCAGTAACTTACAAGCTAACTTCAGGAATATATATCATTTATTTAAGGTTAAAGCAAGAATGTCTGAAGATTATTTAATATTTGAACTAAAATTACCCTTAGTCTCAAGAGATTCGTTTGCAATAATGAAAATTATACCAATACCTCAAGCTGTAGATAACACAAGCATGGCTACCATCATACCGATTTCTGAGTACGTAGCAATTAATTTGAAAAAGGACTCATACTTAACGATGTCTACATATGATGTCCAGACATGTCTACATGATGACGTTGATTCATATCTGTGTTATGTAGAAAGGCCAATTTATCATCTTAAGAATGACGAAAAATTATGTGAGGTTGTACCCAATACAAAACATTGCAAGATTAGCGTAGCAGTATGTACGAATCAATGGACAGCTATAAATAAAGTTAATAAGTACATATACTTCTGTTGTAGTCAGTGTCAGATACGAGTATTATGCGAAGATCACGTGTCAGTCGGACACTTGGAACGAGTTGGAATATTAGGTGTGGATCATGATTGCCTAATAAAAACCGAAAGCTTCACAGTGTACACTCGAAATGAAGGTTTAAGTAATTTAAACATAAAACCATCCTTAAAACTCCCGGAGATAGAACCAATCAATCACATTATTAACGTGAGCATTTCAACCCCACTGATACAAAATTATTCGTTTAACTCTAGCAATACAGAGTTAGCGGAAATCAAGAAACAGATCACCAGTCTCCAAGCGAATGAGAATTTACCAAATCAAGTCTCATACCACGATATCCATCACTACACGGTATTGTACATGTTCATCGGCGCCGCAATGGCAATCGGTGCTGTCATTATAGTACGTCGGGTTCGCAGCAGGCGCGCGACTTCTCATGCGGTGGCGCAGGCAGCTCTGCAGAGCCTGCACGCCGTTGAACAAGCAACATCTTCAAGGGCTGAAGCAGGGCCCTCTGACTCCTTGTCAAGAGTGCGTGTTTATAGTGTTAGTGCGCGTAATTCGTGCGAAGTGCCATGTGATAACGATTATAGTGAAATTCGTAAAGTGCACAAGTTAGATAAAGGTACAATGCCCATTCCGCGAAAAACCGATTTTAATTAAAGACTCTAAGCATAGCGCGTAAGGAACCAATAACATCATCTTGTATTCATATCATCATCTCACACCCATCTTCTGCTTGGGAGCATGTACGGTGCAACCGTACATTTCTCAACTCAGCATTTTTACGCGATACACGCGTTTTCATTAATATTACATTTAGTTCGCGTCGAGCCATCATTAACGCCGTGCGTTCTCAATTATTAATCAGTCATTAAACATATCGCGTCATATCATACACATTTTAGTTTATAAAGTTAATTCCAATATATTCAGTTTATCCATTCAGTGTTTCAATCCGTACCAACCGGCGCGCCCTATCATATTATCAATCCACAAAGTTGTGTGATAACAAGATCATACATATATAATATACTAAATAAATAAATACTACTTTAAAAAAATAAACATACTAACAATAACAACTAACACAATAAATTATTTTAACGCAATGTACCATTTAATGTGTCATAGGCGTTAACAAACAACTCGCCACACTCACTCACAATTTGAACGAAGCAACGATGCACTGCTTATCTTATCTTATGTGGAAAGAACATACACACCGGCGTACATACATTGCAGACCGGCGACACTTCGACCCAGTGGGATCTTTTGTGTCGACATTCTCCCAATAACGACTGCCATAGATGTTCATGGCAGCCGGGACCGACAGCTT
This sequence comes from Catocala fraxini, assembly GCA_930367265.1. Classification (NCBI taxonomy): domain Eukaryota; kingdom Metazoa; phylum Arthropoda; class Insecta; order Lepidoptera; family Erebidae; genus Catocala; species Catocala fraxini. Next base: position 22,487,772 of record OV884038.1, read on the forward strand.
AACGTGTTTTCCGAGGCACGGAGCAGGCGATAATTGTCAATCAATACGCACATAATTTCGAAAAGTCTTATAACTTCCGAAAGTCAGAGGTGCGCGACGTGGGTTCAAACCCGAGACCCTCTGCATTGCAGTCTGTTGGTCTCCCCACTGAGCTATTGCTGCTTTTTGATGCACTGCTTAGCTTTGGTACGAAGATTTCTGTACTACCCTGTTTCTAGTAATTATTACTTATTATATTACTAACAAGTAATTAGGAAATAAGTTTTAGTGAACTAATAATTATGTACTTACTCGCTACGCCAATCGGCTTAATGTATATTTTATTATAAGTATTTTCTCTGTAAGTGATTTGTAAATCTTTTGAGAAAATAAATGTCTTAAACCTTTAAACCTCAAGTTAAAGTGTTTGCCTTAAGAACTCGTAATTACCAGGCGAAACGCAGTAAGAGTGTTTGCACCTGTTACCAGTACAAGAATAGTACTATCCCCTCTAAGCTGACTAATAAGCTAGCTTAGCTATTACCAAATAATTGGCAACATGGCTTTTCCACTCTTAATTTTAACATAATTAACATGTATTTGGCAGAAAATTCCAATTACAGTTTAAATACCCGTGCCAAATATTATGCTCATGACCTCACAATTGGCAGCTATGTTTATACTGTTTACGTCACTGAAGCCTTCGCTAACTAGATCGATACGATATAGTGTCAAGGCTTTCAAGCTTGTAGTTCTTACTGGAGTTCATCATTTGTACCGAAAAACGTCTACCGCTGGGCCTATGTTCAGTAGTAGACGTCTTTCGACTGACATGGTGAGTCGTTTTTCGGTTCATGTCTATGCCTTGTCCAATGTTTTCGACTCAGACCAATAAGGCAGCATCAGCTAACTGTAGCAGTAAGTAGAAGATGTACTGAAAACAACAATTTAAAAAAAAGTAATCTCGTGTACGTTTAAATACGGTTATGGTCCTTCTAGACATCACATAAGTAGTCAACACAGTTACAAGTTGTTACACAATGTCAATGTACCATCTGAATTATAAATACAGTATTACCACGCACTCTCATTTTGAAAAATGTACACTATCGCTCTCTTTTATGTAAATGTAATATGTGAGATCACTCTTCTTAGTGCGGACACATTTTGTTATTGTATGATGAGGACACATCTAGTTGCAAAACGCGAATCATTGAAGTTGTCCCATTTTAGACGGGTGGTAAGCATGAATTCTTCGGGTACCTGCGTACAAGGGTTAACAAATTAATGTAAGGACAAACGGGTTTCTGTAAACATAGGACTCGGTTGTATGTCTCTCGTTAATTTATGGGCGTGAATCCATCTCAAGGGAAGGCCATGGTAAATGTGATCATCGAAAATTGTCAGAGCGTTTTGTCCCTGTATATAAAACAAAAATAGGTTCTACTGACAGATTAAATGTATATGAACCCTTCGACTTTATTTATTTATTTATAAGAAACTCAACAGCTTGTTTTCGATACACATAGATAAGAGAGTAGATAGCAATATCAAGCAACGCATTATACACTGGAATTATCGTAGAATTAATTGCTAGTAATACCTACAACAAAAAGTTATACCTACACCAATTCGGGTGAGTTCAGGTTGGCCTCGATGGCGTAGTGGTTAGTGTAACCGACTGCCAAGACTGAGGTCGCGGGTTCGATTCCCGCACAAGTCAAACATTTGTGTGCATGAACGTGGTCTGGGTGTTTCTATGTATAATATGTATGTATTTACAAAAAAAAAGGATATAAGTATGTTTATCCATTGTCTAGTACCCAAGGAACAAGCTCTGCTTAGTTTGGGCTAGATGGTGTTGTGTGTATGTGGTAGAATATTATGGTAGAATATTAATTACGGCGTTTCCTGGCATACTTAGCGGCAAGAAGTGAAACACAAAGACAAACAATCATAATGATCACACTGAGTGTAGTAATTATTTGTAACTCTTACAAAACTAAATCAAGATCCTTACTTATATAATATTATAAATTCGAAAGTAACTCTGTCTGTCTGTTACCTTTTCACGGCTAAACCACTTAACCGATTTAGATGAAATTTGGTACAGATATAGTTTGAAACCCGAGGAAGGACATAGGTTCTAGTATAGTCTATTGTATATGTGGTCTCGGGTTTGATGAAAGTTTTATTTGGTTTGTCTTTCAATAAATTCGCTGTACTAGGTGACAGTAATGAGAGTAATGGACTGACCTTCTATTACGTAGCACCTAATCCCACAGTTAGTGAAATTGTGGGCATTCACACATCTGCCTACTATGAAATAAACATCCTAAATATGAATCCTATGTCGCAGGGTTCCTTACAAACATAAAAATCCAGAATCGGAACAACTGTTTAATTTTGTTAATTACACAAATTTTCATTCTGTTTAGGATCGAATTTACAATACTGATATTATATGCGTTTGTTTCGGTGTTTTATTAATTACTACATAAAATAATTGGAATTATTTTTTTAATCCGGGTTTGGGCATAGATATACATTATAAAATATACATTACGGCCTTAAAATATGTCCCATAGAACAATTGTACTAGTTGTTCACATATTTTAATGGTTAATCCGCGTTAAACCACAGCGAAATGTAATGAGGCTTGCATTGTTCGCATTCAGTTCATCGAAATAAACACACGTATAACTGAATAATAAGTTAATATTTCAACCGGCCTACAAATCGCCAACGTGTACGAGCCCTAAAGGGTTTTATTTCACCAATAGTTTGGGCAATAAAATCGTAGTTACAGTATCAATCGCATCAAGGCAGCACGGGTCGTTAGGTAAGCAGGTAACTTGAATAATGGCCCACAGTTATTATAGCCATTGTAACGGATAGGAGGAAATATTGGGCGTTTTTTTTTTAAATAATAAATGCTGGATGTTGTGTCTATGAAAGATTTGCGGTGAAATATGAAGTGCTGGTTTTTGTTATTTTTTATATGCCGTGAAATGTTATCTTTTTGATTTTGTTTGAATTTTGAATCAGACGTTGTTATACATATTACAGTCGACTTCAATCCTATGAAAATGTATACAAACCAAATTCATGTTAAATTTATCACATAATTACTTACTAAATGGAATAAATAACACATTTAACGTTTTCACATGATATCTTAGTGTATTTTAAAGCAATTGGCGTTTGATTAATAAATAATTATTTGATTGGAAAAATCTTAGACGAGAAGTGAGGTTGTTTATCAGATGCAAAAATATCTATAATTTATGATTGCATAAGGCTGCACGACATAAAATTCGTTTTAGTCGTAAATTTTTTAGTAATTGATTGACTAATCGAAATTTGTTCAACAAAAAGTAAGTTAAAATTAATTTGCAATAAAATACATGGTAAATACCATGTATTTTATGGCAAATTAATTTTTAATTTTTTGATTTAAAAGGAATTTAAATGTAAATTATTCGTCAATAATAATTACTAATTATTCCTTAGGTTATATTTTTAACAATGTAAAATTATGTACCTTGCAAATGTTTTTTTACTGTTTATCTACTATATTCTGTTTGGTCAACGGCGGACATCGAATGATGGCCACAATTATAGCGCGTTAAGATTGTATCAGTGTTTATGTTATTTCTAAGTCTATCGCTGCATCAAATCGAATGATTCGATTAGGTAATTAATTGATTTACAATTGACGCTACAATTGAACATCACTAAAATGACTATGGTCATGTCAATTTACCGTTTGTATACCTTTTGATTTTATTGTGTTGTAATTGACTATACATACTTATAAATGCTAATGGAATGCTGAATTGCTAGGTAAAATTTGATTAAATTTTGCTGAGTGACAGCAAAACCTTGGAAAATGTAATTGCTAATTATTTTACACTGTTTATCATACAAAGTCTGACACTGGCAGATTACATAATAATATTTTTCTTTCAATAATAAAACAAGCCGTAGTTAACTATTTAAATACGCCATTTTGAAAATGTAGTTATAAGTGTCGTACGTTTCAATTGAACACATTGCGCGGCAGTCAGTCCAACGGTTTATTCTCTATGCCAACACTGCTGTTTTTTATCTTTCAAAGCATTTTCACAAATCCTTGCAATAAACGACATTCTTAGGCTTACGCCTATATATATCTTGTACATATTTCACTAAGAGAGAAAAGGCGATACATTTTTACTATACCTACATCTCGTATCTATGTCCTATATATTGAGGTCAACCAGTCATATCTCCAAACTTCGTGACACCGAGATTTTCATATGGTACAAGCTGATTCACAATATCACGTTGCTTGGCTGGAAATCAAAAATATGCCACAAGACCAAGCAGACAGGTATAAACATTTCAATGCTATGTTTAGATACATACAATTTAAAGTACAATAAAAGTTTGTCTTCTATCAAAAACACTTTTCATTCTCCACTAATTCGGCACAACAACGACAATTTAACCGGAACATGAACACGGGACGTGACTGTTCCGCTATCTCGATATGTTTGTCCCAAAAATCGTGGCTACACTGTTCCGTTCCATGTTTGGCAACCATCTATAAACCGTTTTGTTATTACTGAAACGTTTATTTTGGGGTTCTGTTTAAGATTAGATAAACCTAACGTGGGTTATATCTGCCCTTAATTTTAGAGCCTGTTTTGTAAATTGCGTGGTGTTAAAGTCAAATTATAATGTTAAATAAATTAAAATAATAATTTTGCATTGAAAACCGAAAACTGAACTTCTTCAGAATAATTTTTAATTTGCCAATTTTAGTTTTTACTTACGCTTATGTCCAGCCAGAAGTAAATTTTTTAGATTGAGCAGTATTATTAGTATTTTCGTCACAAAAATCTCGTCGCGTTTGGAATCGATAAGTGTGTCCGGAAGATTGTAACATGTTGACTATCACGGGAGTCTGTACAAGCACCGAGAATTTCGGATACAAAAATTCAGTAAGAATTCGATTAAAGCATGAATCTATTTCCACTAGTGATTAAGGCTAACAAAACAATTTAATTAATCACGGATGACGCAGTGGGCAAGTAGGCTTTGTCGCGCTGAGTATTGTAGGTTCGAATATGATTGTTCTGATCTGAATGTACTTCCATCAGTAGTATGTTTGTATTTTCCGCAACATAAAGCTTGACATCAAGTTTGACATTTCTGAAATAAAAAAACATGCAGAATCCTTTCCAAATTCCTGCACCCATATTATCCAATTTTCTATCAACAAATATTTATCATATAAATATTATCATATAAATCATATAAATATTTATCAACAACAATTTCTTGAAATATATAATAAATTCAATATTTTTTGTAACATATCCATGGGTTTGCAATATCGGGCGGTATTATAGACGTTCCTTCGTTCAATCAGTACGCGAAAGAGCTTTGAATCTTGAACGGATTTCTCGAAGGCCTTTCGATGCATTATCTGAAGGGTAGGCATTGTTTTTACATTTTTATGATTCGGAAAATATGGGTTGTGAAGACCTTTGTTATTCTGCGATTTTAGATTTGGAATTGGCATTGATAGAATGGCAGTGGATAGCCATCATTTTTGGCATATAGGGATAGCTTGCCTGATAATAAACAATGATTCTATTCTACAAACAATTGCTAACACAATCGCGTGTCGACGATTATTTGATATCAAAGTCGTTGTGTAGCCAGCACAAGACGCTAAGACCAAATTAAACACCTCGGTCTCTTGCTGACTACCAGCAAGAAACCGAAACATTTAAGGACGCAGTATACTGCGTCAATACACGGTTGCAAGATTGCAATCAAATACTTGAATAACCTAAAGAAAACACTTTTCTTTAGATTATTTACGTATTTGATTTATTAGTTATTTATTTATTTTAAGCTTTATGTATACAACAATACATCGGCGGACTTAATGCCAAGAGCATTCTCTACCAGTCAACTCAGGGTGATGCAGAGATAAAATGAAGTAGGTGCATAAAGTAGCATGGAACATACTTGTACATAATATATACATACCAATAAACATATTATATAATCTAAATAAAATATATACTCATATATATATGTATTCATATAGATATAGATACATGCATACATACATACGTATTATATTAATGGTGACCCCCGTTTTAGCGATATTCGAAATCATTATTATCTGCTCAAAATTTAAGAGACCATTTGTTCTTGTTGATATGTTTTAGGCCCCAATTTTAAAATTCCTAATGTTTTATATCCAAATATTTACTAAAAAATAAAAACGGACAACATATATTTTTAGAAAATGATTTTCCAGATTTTGCCTGGATACTATCAAAGAGAGAATTGCGATTGCTGGCGATAATATAATAATATCGCATACAAAATAGTCTGATATATAGAAATGCTGGTATCGCGCAAGTGGTAGCCAGATGCAGAGGTCTGACAAGGGCATGATAATTAAATGAGCTCATAAAATGCTTCAACTCAAAACAACTTAAACACAGAATTTACTGTTTAATTTGATTTATGCAAACAATGATTTCAGTCAACATTATACATAGAAACATTTATAGTGATAACTAAGCTAGTAAATAGCATCTCGTTTTATCGCTGAAGTAATAAATTTCAGGCATAAAGCTCGACTACAACTGAAACTATTTCCTGTCGGTTGACTTATAACAATATTTCGTCGTGGCAACTATTTCATCTAGGCCGACATAAATTTGCGAAGGCGATAAGTGACGCGATGAATCAAGTCACAGTAATTAATTTATTGTATTATGTATACCTATATAGAGTGCGACAGTTAGGTCTGGTCATAAATGGGAAGGTATATTGGAGTCCGTGAATTGTGGGCAAAATTCCACTGTGTAGTGGTTTAAGTTGTCGCCGAGCTACTACCACTGTGTCGAGTGTTATGAGTTTAATAACCTCCCCACACGGGACATATATTTGTGGATACAGTTATCCCACACAGGACATACATTTGTGTGATACAGTTATTCGGAGTCTGGATGTTCTTTGTGTCCGTTGTTTGAATGTTTGTACGTCCCACGAAATACAGGCATTATTCCTAGAGCGAGCTCAGTCTATTTGTCAAGTGTAAGGAAAAAAGACATCACATATAAATCTGAGCCTTATTATGATCTTCTTCTTATCTTTTTGCTTTCACACCTTAACTATTCAGGTAGCCATCATGAAATTTCGCATACACGTTGTCTGGGTTAAAAAAATAACAATGGGCACCTTCATTCATAAAAAAGTACTGTTACCGACCGAAGCTGCGAGCAAAAGCTAGTTGAATAATAATCTTATCATCATACAAACTATATTTATACGCGTTCAAAGAACATGCCATATTTCAAATATTTAAATATTGAAAAAATAATAATTAATTAGCTCCTAATTCTATTTCTTTCCATTTATTATTTGCCGTATCCGGTACGGGATCCATAATCGTCACCAGAAAATTCAATTATAATTTGTTTTTAACATTATGGAGTGGTATTAAAGGCAATTAAAATTTATCTCACTTACACATGTTTTTATCTGTAACACTCTTGTTGCTAATGCACGATATATGTATATTAATAACAGTATTAATATACCTCAAAAGCAGTTACACTAAATATACCTAACAAGAAAAAAAGATTGTGTTAGAAATACAAAAGGAAAATCTTATGTTGAATAATCAATATAATATCGGGAAATCCGAACGCTACGTTTGGGGAGTATACTCAAGCTTTTATATATGAATAATTAATTCAATTCTTGCACAGAATGAGTTACTTGTTGAATACCAATTTACGAATACGTTAATGTTTAACCTCTTGTATGCCCGAATACCAGACATAATAGAAAAAGCATTGTGTCTCGCGTAGATCCACGTTCCGGCATACCACAGGTTAATCTTCATGATTTGTTTGAGAGTATTTGATTGTATAAAGAAATGAGAGAAGCAGTGATTTTGCTAATTTCATTACGCTGCGCTCCTGTCGAGGATCTTTAAGCCTGGTGAAGAGTAAAAAAAATTGTGATAGAGTATTAAGATGCCACGGTAGTGCAGAGTAAGTAGATGCAACTGATGTGCATGAGGACTCGGATACGAATCTCGGGTCCGACAAAGTATTTATTATTGAGGTTTTCTGTCGATATATTTAAGTGGCAACGAGGTGTCTGGACCTATGGCCGAAATGTTGGACAGCACTGCTCGCTTTCCAATACGTGGGTCCTAAAAATTTAAGTGGTGATTAGTGTGTGATACATAAAGGGTAGACATAAGCAATATAGGTTATGTATATATGTTTTAATATCATTTGGGTAGGAAATATGAATAGGCACGCGTATACCACGAAATTATTAAATAAAATAGCCTTTTAGAAGAAGAAAAAATAGACAAGCTTTCTCTGGCTAGATCAGAACGTTTAGTAGTGCATGAAATAACTAATGAGCTTATGAACACAAGATACATATCTTTATATATATAATTCTACTGTACGTGTGTATGTCACTGAACTCCTCCGAAAGGGCTGGAACGATTTTGATAAAAAAAATTGTGTGTGTTCATGTGGATTCGAGGATGGTTTAGATTTGGGTGTTTTTTTCGTGTGTTCAGGACAACGTCTGTCGGGACAGCTAGTATATATATGTATTCTATCACATACACACAGCACCATCTAGGCCATACTAAGCAGAGCTTATAATAGTATGGGCTCTGCTTAGTATGGGCTATATGGTGCTGTGTGTATGTGATAGAATACCCATATGGGTACTAGACAATGGATAAACATACATATATACTTTTTTTTGTAAATAAATATTTAAGTTTACAAGTCTTACATATATGTAATTTACAAGTCATACATTTGTGTGCAAATGTTTGACTTGTGCGGGAATCGAACCCGCGACCTCAGGCGATAAAACGAAATGTGAAAGTATTATAGTAAGTAGAAGTTTATAGTCTGCCCATCCGTTCTTGCAACTAGGAACAAGCGAATGTCCATGTGTTTATCTATTTACAAAGCGAAAAAGAGTTACAAATGATTCCGACTAGTGATTACTTAGATGGCGCTGTGATGTAAATAATCATTTTGCGTCTACTAATGTGAGGGTTGCGGGTTTGAGCATACAGGCCATAGGTAATTTTGTGAAATTAAAAAGCAGCTTTATCGAATTTAAGTTGCCGTTGTTTCTATGTATATCTTATGTATCGGTATAAGTAGTATTTCGTAATAAAGATAGCTGTCTGATCTTTATAATAATTATAAGGGCAACCATTGAAAACTTTTTGATTTCTCTTAAAGCCCAAGCTAATAATATAAGTTAAAGAAATTTGTTCTATTTGTACATCAAGAAGTAGCATAGAAGCGACGGCAATCATATAATGAGATTACCTAAAAAACTGGACTAGACGAATATTTTTTGCTACAAGAGATTATCTCAAAAAGATTACAACAACATTAATAACAATTATACATCACAAGGTTTCGATGAGTTCCTAATTATTCGTTCTTTTAATTGCTTTTTTATTTCGTAATGTAGTTGCTGCTATATTTAAAAAAATTACATTTCTAATAACGAGCATTTGAATTGCACCGATTTTCAGCGGCGTTTTTAATATAATTCCTTTATTTATTGTTATAAGTGTATTTTTGATTTTCGGAATGTATCTATTAGCTCAGCGTCACCAATGCCACTAACAACCAATCGTCTCTCAAGGATATGGCTTGTGCTTCTAATAAATGGCAAAGTAATGCCTAGGAATCAAAACCAAGCCTTGGACATTGATTGTCAGTATCACGCTTGCTTAGGGTCTGAGGATTAGACTGATATAGAACGAAAGTAGGACATGTTACATTTCATACCAATCGTTCACGAACCATACTAAAGTCTGCACCAATTGCAATATACCATACGCTGCCCCTTTGTATTGCTTAAGAAGTTTAAACACAGTACAACAGGCACTAGACTTACGATGTAAAAGGTCGTGGGATGGTTTAATCGTTATTTTTCCTTTTTCTAACGTGGTTGAATGCATGCATCCTTCCGAGGGAAAACGGGGAGCGGAGAGGATATGTCGCGGTCCCTTGGAAAGATGGAAGTCACCGTGGTTAGTCCTACCTAACAACTAACCATGGTGTGCCAACTAACTGCCTAGTATGGTAGATGGAGCGCTGGAATTCAACATCAGCGACACACCTAGCAGTGCCCAATGCAGGATAAGCGCTTGCGGTCGATAACTCCGAGGTGACGCTCCTGGGCTTGGTTCAATCCCCACCCATTGCATAAACGATATAAACTCACTCTGTAATATGTAAGTCAAATTGAGGAAGATTACACTTATAAAATATAATTAACTCCACGCAATCAGGTTAAACTCTGGGTACCTCAAAACTCAGACATCTCTTTACAGCAAATCATACACTATTTGATCACAAAAATAATCTCCAATTACTTTGTACCATCCTCCTGTAATCACAGGACTTATAATCACACAACTCTGAGCACTGCAGACCGCGGGTTCAAACACAGTAAACTGCCGCTATAAACGCAGAACAATAAACATTCGGCTTAGTTAGAGGATTAATAATGCATGCACAGACCAGTGTGTGCGTGCCAAAATGTATGAGCTACGGCTCAACGTAAATGGAAAATATCTAGAACACCGAATAGAGTTCAAAGATTTTGAGCAAGGAAAACTGGTAAAATAGAATTGTGGCACTTATTCTAGATCTAAACTAGACGTAGTACAATTTTATTTTGCGGTTTTTTTATATACTTGTAAAAGAAAAGCTATCAAATTTTTACTGATAAATAATATAAGTACTGCACTGTAATGTTAAGTCTATATAAAACATTTTTCTTTTTGATAAAAAGACAGCTTTTGAACTTGGATTAAATCCTGTGACACGGAGGACTTTACAAACATTCAAACAATAGACACAAAGAACACACAGACTCAAAACAACTATTTCTGGTTCACACAATTTTTTGTCCCGTGTGGGATTTGAACCCACAATACTAGGTGTAGTGACAGGAGGAAGGCGACCACTTAAACTAATATGCAGCCCGTGTAGTCATTTGTTCGCGTATAAAAAGAAGTATGCTGACACAAATAGTAATTAAGAACATATTTCCATCAGTATTGATATAAAATATGTATATTTTATGTTCACTTATCGTAAAAATTGTGAAATTAATGCAAGTAGGTAGTACGGGCTACATGCGCAAGCTACTTACGCGGGCTACATGTTTGAGCTAATCATACAGGTTCCACGCGGGGTCCCTGCTTCAGTCTTTTAGAACACACAACCCACGCCAGTACCTTAACTATGGCTTACTCGAGTCATGCACAAGAGCCATAACTTTCTATCTTTATTTTCACACATTTCCTTCTTCTCTTGAAAATGTTATTTTCTATTTCTATAAAGTATTTTCAAACATTTACTTGAAGCTCGAAGCCATAGCAATAATAATAGATATTATAAAATATATTTCGGTGTTTACCTGATGGTTCAAGAGTGCTTGCTGACAGGTAAAATAAGAATGTAATGGATCAGAAAAATATTTTTTTATTAATGTTTTTGTGTTTGGGTTACGAGTTACTAATATTCTGATTAAGCCCTCCAGCTAAGCTAATATGAATATATTAGCAGTAGGTTCACGTCGGGAGTATATTGCATACACTACATTCCCACCTAGGAATCAAACCCAGGACCTCATGTACAACGGTTGCATATACCGCTGCGGAACTAAGGCAGTTTACAAGATTCCCATTGTTATACAATTCTAGGTCAATACAGGCTAGGCTAGGATATATTACCTTTATGATTTGAAGAAACTTTTACACTTAAAGTTAGTCGCACGCATCGATGGTTCAGTATTGAACTTACAACGAAGTTTAAGTTTTATCGTCGTGATAAATACCAAGTATTTCTATGTATTAGTTCGAATTAATTACCTATATTTTACGATCTACATACAGTTGTACATAGGAATAGCTTTAGAACGCGACTTCATTTGCTAAAACCGATACATCACGATACGGGAGTACGTTCTCGCTTACGCGACGTTGAGCTTTAAGGCAAAATCGAAGTCAATTCAAAATCAAAGTCAATTCAAAAACAAAAACCGTTTATAGTGCACATGAACGTCAAAGAACTTTACTCAAGATACCGAGCTTGCATTTAGGTTATTTACTTGACTTACGGAAGGAATTGAGTCCTTAACAAAATAAATGCAAATAATAGTTTATTATAATACTTCACTCCGCTTGGTTTGCAAATTAACAACCTTTATTAGAATTTACTAGCTCTTGCCGGCGGCTTCGCTTGCTCAAGAAAAGTACTTTTTTTCTAGACAAAGGTACACTGCGTCCTTCTCTGTACCCCAGACAATGTGTATGCGAAATTTCATAATGATCAGTAATTGAGTAGTTAAAGCGTAAAGGCGTAACATATAAATTCATATTCGCATTTATAATATTAGTTAGGCTACGAGCCTACGCCTCTAGATTTTCGCTTCTTTCATAGAAAGACGGGGCCCTGCTTCGCAGGTCTCCTATTTTTGGGTGCATTTAATTTATTATGAGGCGAACCTTGAGGGGCGAACGGGCTCGTAACTATTAGTTAAGATCTTAGGTAGTAGTTTTACACTTACGTGAATGTTTATACGGATTTTATGGCAATAAACTCCATATGAAGTAATTTATTTCAATAGGATGTTAGGTTTAGGATATCATTATATCTAATCTTGGAATTAGCTTATTAATAAATGCATGCTAGCAGAATCTAATTACGTCTAACTTCCATTGTTAAATCTTTGCAGAGAAAATACTAAAATGCATTTATTTTGCATGAAAGGCGACATAACAAACACGCTTCTTCTATTCAATGGGTACTAAGCCTTTGAGCTCTGATTTCTAGCGTGTTGTTTGTCAAGTAATGGGGACTGCGTCAAAAAGAAATACGACAGTAGTCAACAAAGAGAATATGATATTGTAATATATCTTCTCCCTAGCCTTTATTATTCCCAAGTCACTTGGGGTCGGCTTCTCTGGTCTAACCGGATTTGACTGGATATCAGTTTTTACACGGAGCGGCTGCCACCTGACATCCGCAACCCCAAGGCTAACGATACCCTAAGGCTAGACCAGTGTCAGGATATTATAGGCCACTGACTTCCCAATAACGACTGCCATAGATGTTCATGGCAGCCGGGACCGACGGCGTAACGTGCTCTCCGATGCACGGAGCAGGCGATAATTGTCAATCCTAACGCACATAATTTCGAAAAGTCATATAACTTCCGAAAGTCATAGGTGCGCGACATGGGTTCCAACCCGAGGGCCTCTGCATTGTAGTCTGTTGGTCTCCCCACTGAGCTATTATGATATTTAAATATATACGTTACTATTATTTATTAGATTATGTCCGCGGTTTTATTTGCGTAAATGTAGGTTAGGTTTAGTTACTTTTTTCTGGATTAAAGGTACCCTATGTCGTTTACTGTTCCCCTGGCAACGTGTATGCGAAATTACATGTAGTAGTTACGGTTTGAAAGCATAATAAACAAACCACCTCATATTCGCGCTTATAATATTACGTTTGATAGCCCTGTTGTACGGGAAGCAATACATTTCTATGTTCCCAACAAATATATGCGTGACGTTCTCCCCGAGCTGACAACAGCCCCACTGCTAGAGCAATTATACTTATCAATGAGTTCCTTCAATGTAGTCCAGATGCAGACATATTTTTTGATTCCGAAAACATAATTTTAAATCATATTTATATATTATACCTTAATTTTAAAAAGTAATTTTATAGTTCCTAAGTTGATAAAGGGTTGTTTTTGTTGTTTATATTTACAAATATATTTTTTTTTAATTTATATTTATATTATAATTTATCTTATTTCTTTTATCAGTCTAAGTTTTTATTAACACTGTATACTATAATTTTCTATAATTTTATTATCATAGATATAAGCGATTTGGTGTATACTGTAAACTTATAATGTTTAGGAATAAATAAATAAATTAGTTGGGTCACTGCCTCGGTGGTACAGCGATAGTAAAAGCAATTGCTTTGCGTGGAGTTTCGGTTCTAGGCTCAGGCAAAATGTTATTGACTTTACTCTCAAGAAATTCTGAGTAGCAGCGTAGACTGCACGAACTGAGCTGTCGTCTCGCTACTACCGCTAGACTAAGTGTTGTGAGTTCGAATCCCACCCAAGACAAAAGTTTGTGTGATCCACAAATGGTTGTTCCGAGTCTGGGTGTTCTTTGTGTCCGTTGCTTGAATGTTTGTAAAGTACCTGCAATACAGGAATTATTACTGCGAGAGACGTCTTTAAAAATCACAGCAAAGGGTTTTGAGTTGTGTCCGGCAGACGGAAAAATGTGATTGTAATGTCGAGATTTATTACAAGCACATAAGCCATCTAACACTTTGGAGAAATAGGCGTCAATTTATGTATATAATTATATAATTCTTGACATTGCATAAGGTCCTAAGATTAATTTCCAGGTTAGCCAGTTTTATTTTTCTGTAGAGAAATGCCCAATAATAGGACAGTGCCCGCTATATGTAATAGCGGGCGAGCTGTCCTGTTATTAGGACCAAAAACTATAGTTGTCAAAATGAATTATATATCTTTGCTTACCCTTTCGAGAATACAGCCGTGAAGTTATAAATATGAATGTATTTAATGAAACAATGAAGAATTCGTTCGAAACTCTAATATAGAACTGAATCTGTGATATCGCTTAATCTAGAACAACTCGACTGAGTATCATACATTATATTAAATCGCAGTCACAAGGTTGTTTCACTTTTGTTATGTTGCTTGGTGTAAGATTTCCAGGCTCCTTAGGGAGGCTCTGCGCTTTCAACAAAGGAACAATAGTCTTTGCTTCTTGCCTTGGCAGCACAATGACAATCTATTTTAATGATCAGGATACCGTTTGCCGTGGAAAATATTACTTTAACAATCAGAAATAATGATTTTACTACTTACTTACTTTACTATATTTATTATTAGCGACTCGCCGCCGGTAATTCAAAAGCTTAACAAATTATACACTTAGACCTTCCTCATTAATTATTATTGGTGAAAACCTAATAAAATCCATCTAGAATTTTTTGAGTTTATCGCAAACGCAGACTCACTCGGAGTACTTTGTTTCATAATATGTAGTGCTAATATACGCTTAATAACACAAACATGTAATGCATACTCAGCTTATCAGGTCGAGAATGCCTCTGCCGTAGATGAGGACTCGGAATATTTTATTTACCTTTTTTAATTTTTTAAGCTGGCAACTGCCGCACTAGGTATATATCCTGTGTCACGGGGGACTTTATAAAACGTTATTCAAACAACGGACATAAATAACACCCAGACTCGGAATAACCATTTGTGGATCACACAAAGTTTTGTCCCGTGTGGGATTCGAACTCGCCGCAGTGTTAGTGGCAAGGCGACGATTTAAACCACTACGTCATGCGTGAAGTTAAAATTCGATTCTCGGGTCGGGCGAATTAACTTAAGTAGCAGCATGAAGAATGGAACCGTGTGCTGTAGACGATAATGCCCTTTATGTAGAACTTAAACACAAAGGTAGCTGACGAAATTTGGGTGTACTACAACTCTTCCTACACATATTATATTAGCCGTGAAGCAATTTTATACATAAAAAATATAACATAGAATAGTTAGGATAAGGATATATAATAATGTCCTCCAGACCGGCCGGCCAAGCTTAACAGAGACTGGCCATCTGCGCAGGAGATATTATAGTGCACAAGTATGTGCGCAAACACAAGTGCACTCTCTGTTCCCTAACTCTCATGATCCGATGGGATGGATAATCCGACACGACCGGAGAGAGATTAGGCGCAGGAACAACGGCTTTACGTACTTTACGAGGCACGGGGATGTCTAACATCGCCAACTTCTTTACTCCGGGCCCGTATTGAGATTTCTTAACAGAAAAACTTAATAACTTTTGTTGGCCCGACCCGGGATTCGACACGAGACCTCATGCACAGCAGTCGCATTCACTACCGCTGTACCACGGAAGCAGTTATAAGGATATATAACATAATGTCAGCCCTGTATAAACTGTCCCACTGCTGGGCATGGGCCTCTTCTCACTGTGAGAAGGGTTAGGCCATAGTCCACCACGCTGGCCCAGTGCGGATTAGCAGACTTCACATATCTTTGAGAACATTATTGAGAACTCTTAGACATGGAGGTTTCCTCACGATGTTTTCCTTCACAGTTAACTATTTAATACGCACATAACTTCGAAAAGTCAAAGATGCGCGCCTTGGGATCGAACTCGACTCCTCTGCGTGGCAATCCAACGGTTTTCCACTAAGCTATCGCTGCTGTTGTAGTTATTGTGGTTAAGGATAATGGGGCCTCATCCTAATTATCCTATGTAACTAATCCTAAATATAATATAAATATGAATTTGAGTTAGTTTATTTTTTTCTTACGTTTTCACACCTTACCAACTTGATCGATTATTATGAAATTTCGCATGTTTTGGGGGTACAGAATAGGAGTACCATTCATCCAAAGCAATAAGGACTGATCGCCAGCGAAGCTGTGGGTTAAGCTTAGCTAAGCATGCGATTATAAAATATTTGTTAACAATGGAACATCATCCTATACCCTACAATTCTTCTTTTGTACCAAGCAAAGAAGAATAGTATGAACGAAGTTAGTAGGTAACGTATCACTTCAAAAACAGACGAAATAAACAATTAAGCAACAGGGGACCAACCACTACCTGAGATTTGACAAACCACAGATTCTCGCTAAAGAACACCGATTCCTACCAAGGATGCTTCGCGAGGCTATTGAAATCAAAAAACATCCTAATTTTAATAGAGAAGATGGTTGGAATGTACCACCAGCTTGGGATCCAGTAATAAAAATAGTCAAACCCAAGAAGAAGCAAACCACAGCTAGACTTCATGATACTTTGAGCTCATTCTGCGTAAATAGAAACACCAATGATTAAATTATGTTCGGGTACTTTGAAATAACTACACTGGAACATTGAGACAACTGCCATCTTAGTCTCCCCGTGACCATGGCTGCTGAAAAGCAACCGAAACGTCGGGGAAAGTGTAAAAGTAAAAATAAATTAAATCTAAATAGTTTAATAATAATTTAATTAGCTTAAAAATTAGTAAAGTTTAATAGTAGTAGTAGTGAAACAATTTTCAAAATTTTGTAATAAAGTGTCAAATAAACAACGCGATAAAATCCGTATATAGCAGTTTAATTTATAATATTCGCGTAAATAGAAGACAATATTATGTAGACGAAATAAATATAATAATAATAATAATATGCCAGGTTTTTTCTAACGCATTAAGAAAACACCCGTTTAAGAGAAACAAATAATATTCTTTTACATGCACACAACACCATGTAGCCCAAACTAAGCAGAGCTTGTACTATGGTACTAAACAATGGATAAACATACATATAACTTATATTTTTTTTGTAAATACGTACATTATTATAAATAGAAACACCCAGACCAAGACAAACATTCATGGTTACACTAACCACAACGCCATCGAGACCGCCAAATATATAATATAAGTATAAATAGACTAGTACTTCCTTTACAAAAGGGGTAGATAAGGACCACAGATTTCCACCATCTTGTTTCATTCGCTTCCACGATATTCTTCAAGCTCACAAAATTAAGTTTACTATTAACCGCACCTTATAATACGTATAATACTTCAAAATATGGCGGAATATTTTTACCAAACATTGGAGTCTTGTTTGCTTCCATCATAATTAATTTAACAAGCTAATTAAAATATTACCATCAAAGGAAGTGGCGCAATGTTACTGCAAAGTACACACGCGCTCAAATTAAACTCCCAAGTTTTAGAGTAGGAGAGAAACGCACCACATTTCAATTTATGCATTATACAAATTTTTGAGTAACCAAATAGAAGAAATCAACTAAATTACATTTTGATAAGTTTTATACTGTCACGTTGCGTAGCAGTGTACATACATATATAATTGGTATTGGAAATTAACGCGATTACACATATAACCCTCACCGGCCGTGATCAAAAGCTCTTATTTTTGTCTTTTTAAAACGACTACTCTCGCACTGGGATTAAATGCTGGACTATGTACTGTATCATAGCCAATTTACAAGCGTTTACAAACCAAACACAGAGATCACCCAGACTTTTTCTTAGCGTTTCGGTGCCAATCATTGCTCAATATCATATGGTTGCGGCTCAAAATGCAGCCACCTTGATTGCATTACTATTATAGACCACACAATTTTTTGTCCCGTATGGGAATTAAAACCACAACACTCAGCGTAGTATACTTCGCGAATTCGTTCATAAAAAAAACCGTAGCCCCGAACTATCAGTCTGGTCGCACTGTCAAGTACTTAAAGGTAAATAATATGTAAGAATGTTTGCGTTAACTCCTATTACGATTAATATAAAAACTACATTTTTAAATAGGCTGGCATTCTAGAATGCTCAGAACATAATTTAGGTTTAGGTTTTAAGATCTTTATTATCACCAAGACAACTCGTCGCTTATGTAATAACATAACTAATAAAGGAATAAGTTAATACAATTTAATTATCATAAATTATGTGTATACACTTTCATTTAAATTTTAGTGCTTAAACAAGTGGCACTTTATATTTGAAGTAACACGTCACTACATTAGAAATAGAACTACGCAGAGTGTATAATGTAAGTATATACCTACCTATAATATAGATAGTAAATTTTTAGTAATATGACGTCACGCACGCCCTATTTTCTGATGTCTCTACTATGTAATTTGGCGCGCGTGACGTTATCGGTCGTTCATCAATCGTTGCGTGTCGGGAAATGATAAATCCTATAAAACAGCTGACAAGACTGTCTTATGAATTCCATTCCCTTCACTCCATTTTTTTTTATATATTTTGAGCTAAGAATAAACCCTGTGTCGCGGGAGATATTACAAATTTTAAACAACGGACTCGTATAACACCTTGGCTTGTAATAACCATTTGTGGATCATAAAATTTTTGTCCTGTCTGGGAATAGAAATCATAATATTTGGCGCTATGGCAGTGGCGATGTGACCATGGCATCCACGCAGTAAATTTATTTTTATTCTGCTAACGTACAAAAAAACTTCAGTCTAATGGTAAAAGGATACCATGACTTATGGAAACTTGCAATATACCAGATGATCAGCTTATCAAAAATGATTATTTTGCTGTTTATCTGCAATTTTATGCAAGTGTGAGAAGTATGTATCTTATGTGGAGGCCAGTCAGTGCAGACCGGTGACACTTCGACCCAGTGGGATCTTTTGTGTCGACACTCTCCCAATAACGACTGCCATAGATGTTCATGGCAGCCGGGACCGACGGCTTAACGTGCTCTCCGAGGCACAGAGCAAGCGATAATTGTCAATCAATACACATAATTTCGAAAAGTCATATAACTTCCGAAAGTCAGAGGTGCGCGACGTGGGTTCGAACTCGAGACCCTCTGCATTGCAGTCTGTTGGTCTCCCCACTGAGCTATTGCTGCTCAAGTGTGAGATACTTTAATCGCGTGTAAAACAGTTGCAGCTTAGTGGAAACGCTGCAACTATTTTACATTAAGAAATACTTAACGTAAGGAATGTATTGTTCAATTCCAGATTAAGGATTGTTTTTCAATGAACTTAACGACTACTTTTAAATAACTGGCTTAAATTGCCAATCTATAAATATATATAATTTATATTTTGATCGATAAGGCCACACAAAAAAATTTGTGGCTATGTTTTTTTAATTTTCAGTACAACATTATTTTAGTCAAGAAAGTTAGTTTATAACCACGTGATTAAATTATTGATAGGAATACCATAAATCAAAATTCACTCTTATAATATCCTTAACCAGTAACCGGCTATTAA
Source organism: Catocala fraxini (assembly GCA_930367265.1). Classification (NCBI taxonomy): domain Eukaryota; kingdom Metazoa; phylum Arthropoda; class Insecta; order Lepidoptera; family Erebidae; genus Catocala; species Catocala fraxini. Next base: position 22,507,741 of record OV884038.1, read on the forward strand.
GAAGCTAATGCAATTGAACCAAGCAAGAGCTATATAGCAGGAATCTAACAAGGGATGTTCCTCAGTCTCAGCCTGCCACTCCAGGAAACAGCCCAGCTTTATAGGTATGAATGTAAATTCCCTTTAATTAATAATTAAACCCTTCACCTTAGAACTCTCGTAGACACTAAAAAGCACACGGCTAAGTATACTCCTCAAGAAAAATACCTCAGTAAAGAAGTCATAAAAAATTTACAATCAGGACATTTACAAACACCCAGCATCCAGACATCTAGTACAGTTATGACCTTGTCCTTGCGAATACGGAAATAGAATACTGATGAATTGAAAAATCGTGACGTAACATCCTTTATTGTAGAGATAGAACAAATAGAGACTGCTTACTTGGCTCTAACCTTAAGGGTGGGGACTGACTCGCACATTTAAGGATTGAGTTACATTCGGCGCAAGCTTTTAACTTTATGTCACCAAAAACATATATATATATATATATATATATATATAATAATATAATATTATAATTTAATATTCTATCACATACACACAACACCATCTAGCCCAAACTAAGCAGAGCTTGTACTATGGGTACCAGACAATGGATAAACATACATATATACTTTTTTTTGTAAATACATACATATAACACCCAGACCAAGACAAACATCCATGTTCATGCACACAAATGTTTGACTTGTGCGGGAATCGAACCCGCGACCTCAGGAGTGGCAGTCGGTTAGACTGACCACTACGCCATCGAGGCCGCCGAATGGCGTAAGGTGCTAACTTTAGGTTTCCCTCTGTAGTGCTTTGTTGGTTATACATGAATAGAACTAAAGTAAGAATTAAAGGTTTTTGTAAAAGTACATCATGCATCATCCTAAGTAATAATATATTATAAGTAGTAGTTTTCCCGCGGTTTCACCCGCGTAAGTCTCGTTCCCGTGTGAATATCGGGTTTCACCCCTTACACTCCATTCAGGATGGAATTTCCAAAAATCCTCTCTTAGTGCTCCCCTACACTCTCCAAGGAACATACATGCCAAATTTCAGCTTCTTGCGTTCAGTAGTTTCGGCTGTGCGTTGTCTGTCAGTCACTCCGTAACGGAAGAGTTTTATATATTATTATATAGATGGGAATATGAGTTAATATTGTTGTCTTTCACGCCTTAATTCCTCGACTAATCTAACTATGAAATTATGCATACACGTTATCTGAGATACAGAAAAGGACATAGTGTACCTTTCATCCAGGCAAAATGTACTCTACCCGAGGGTTTATCGACAATATGTACTAAACAGGGCAAAATCTAGTTCTTCATAATATACTTATCTTATCTTACGTGGGGGCCAGTCAGTGCAGACCGGCGACACTTCGACTCAGTGGGATCTTTTGTGTCGAAACTCTCCCAATAACGACTGCCATAGATGTTCATGGCTGCCGGGACCGACGGCTTAACGTGCTCTCCGAGACACGGAGCAGGCGATAATTGTCAATCAATACGCACATAATTTCGAAAATTCATAATATACTAGTAATAGCTAGTAAGCAATCATGTCACAATGTCACGTCACGCAATGTCACGCAGATATCTTAATTTCAATCCCACGTCACGCACTGCTGACTTCTCGAAGTCATGTGCGTATTAAATAGTTAGTAAAAGTAAAAATTCTATACTTCGGTTAATCAGCGAAGGAAAACTTCACTACTAAACCGTGTAAAAAGACCTTAAGTAAACCTTACCTTTACTTAATATAGCCTAATGGGAGACCACTGAACTGCCACGCAGAGGTCTCGAGTTTGATCCCAAGGCACGCATCTCTGACTTTTCGAAGCTATATGCGTATTAATTACTAATTATCGCTTGCTTTAACGGTTAAGGAAAACATCGTGAGGAAACCTGCATGTCTGAGAGTTCTCCATAATGTTCTCGAAGACAAGTGAAGCCTGCCAACCCGCACTGGGCCAGCGTAGTGGACTATGGCCTAACCCTTTTCACACTGAGAAGAGGTCCGTGCGCAGCAGTGGGACAGTTTAATACAGGGCTGGTATTTTATAAACCTTTACGTCGAAGAGTTCTACATAATGTTCTTAAAATATGTAAAATCTGCCAACTTGCACTAAGCCAATATGTTTGACTTTAGCCTAACCCTTCTCGACTAAAAGAGGTCCGTGCCTAATAGCGGAACACTTTATCCAGTGTTAATAACTTTATATAAATAGGCAAAGACAAAAGAGTTCAGTACCATTTTTCCTCTATTTTTCAGCTGGTTTACTTTTTTATTAGTAACTAATGACAAGTTTTAGTGTTCTATTATCAAAAAAGATAGTTAGGAAACAGTAATTTTTTTTAACTGTCATTTTATATATCTTTTGGAAAAATACTTAATTACATAACCTTTTTTAGATTTATAGTTTTATCTAATTTATGAAACGCTGTACTAAACAATCATTTTTTTCTTATTCATGCAAATAACTCAATTCATATAATATATGTATGTTTTCCTCAAATTTTCAGTAATAATTATGGGCAAGTTTGATCTACTTGGCGAACACAATGCAACATTACGCTAAGACAGCATAGTGTATGTCAACCTTTACAGTCTATCGTCAAACATCAGAACAGGGAAAACGCGTGTGACTCATGTCTACAACCTTTATGGTTGAGTTTATGGTTCGAAAGCCATAAGGCAGAGTCAGTACTCCGGTTATGTTTACTCCTGCTTACGTCAGATAAAACGGTGCAAGTATCTTTGAGAATAGGATACATGTTCTATCTTTCTATCGCGAATATTGTTGGAGTATCGAGTACTTTTGGTACTAAAGTATCTGTTCAAAGAATATTATGATGACGTGGTTTTATAATTCGATTATTGTTATGAAAGATTAAGTAGGTTGTGCAATCACATTACTTAAACTGTAATCTGACACACAATGCCAACGGTTTAGGAGCCTTCGGGGCTCAACCACAGTCCGCGTAATATTGTCAAGGCCACCGTAGGCCAACACTGTATAACCTACAATTTGTAAGAATAAAGTTTGTTATAGCACATAGTATGTAAAAAAAATTGTATAACTTGTAATAAAGATTATTATTATAACATACAAAAAAAGACACAATGGTGGATTGAATTTCACACTATTGAAACTAAAAAAAAGACACTATAATTAATCAAACATAATGATTTACTAATTTTGTTAAGTGGCAGCCGCTCTGTGTAAAACTGATATCCAGTCAAATCCGGTTAGACTAGAAAAGCCGACCCCAAGTAACTTGGGAATAATAAAGGCTAGGGAGAAGAAGAATGATTTACCAATTTTGTGATTATAATACATATCACATTTATATTCCTAAAGTGTATTACACCAACATATCGTCACCTTTGGTTTATGTCCTACTCAAAAAGAATGAACCAATTATCGTCTACCGATACAATGTTAATATTTCATCATTCTCTTGCCCTGGTCCCAATTTATTTGGGGTCGGCGCAGTATGTCCTTCGCTTCCATACACATAACAGAGTTAATATTTAAAAAATTAAAAGTAAATCTCAAGAACACTATTTGATCAGAAAATTTTCGATTTCCTAGTCAATCAGTGATCTTAATTAAAAATCAATTATCGGACGTAAACATTACTGAAAACTTATGCCTTAGGATAAACAAGTGAGTTAACCCTGTAGTTAAAAAAATTGTCTAAGTTGTTCTCCAAGACTTACGCTGTCTGAAAATGTCAAAACGTCTTTAAGTCCAGTCGAGCTCGCTATTATGTTTACTTAAGGCTTCAAAAATAATAATATATATATATATAATAAGCTGTTCTATTTGTTACTTACGAACTATTTATTTAATTGTCTTTTTATTATTTTTGTCGATATTTTGTAAGATAAATTATGTAGTCATATTTCTTTGTGGCAATAAAGAATGATTTCTTTCTTTCTTCTTTCTTTCCACTGTTGGGTACGGGCTTCATTTCTGAGTAAGAAGGACAACGCCGTAATCTAGCACGGTGTGGGCCACCGTGCAAAGGTTGGCAAACTTTACATATCTTCGAGACAATATGGAGAACTCGAGACAGCAATAATTAACTAATAAATACGCGCATTACCACGAATAGTCAGAAATGCGTCCATTAGGCCACTAGGCTAAAGAAGTCCATGTAATCCATAAGACGTTTTAAAGTAAGAATATATTGTTCTTTATATTCATAGACTGGGCTTTACAATATAAATATTAGAAAGTATACAGTATGTCACAAAGAGTGATGATGAACAGCTATGTCACCTTAAAAATGTTTAACTTCGTCTCCCTTTTTTTTGTAAGTTCGTATTCTTTAATATGAAGATAAAAAATCCTTATGTAATATCGTAATTTTTCATGACGGTTTTAATAAGTTACGACTGTTATTAGACACGGACGTTTTCTGACAAATGTAGACGTTTTAGCAACATTTCCAAGATTTTGTTATTCTATTAGAGTTCACAGTTTGGCAAAAATGAAGTCTATATTGTCTATTAGTAAGAGGTTTTCTTATATAAACGACCTGAATTTGTTTCTAATTGCTAGGTTTTATATATGCTTCACTGTTAATGGAACAGTCGCAAGAGGAAGACCTAGGCGAACGTTTCTTGATCAGATCGGAGGCGTTCTAGACAAAGGCCAGGTTAAGAGCACCTTGAACCGACGGGCGTGTATGAGGAATGTGATGAAAGTGAATGAAGCCAGAGAAGTGTGTCAGGATCGTAGCAAATGGAAATCCGTAGTCTCTGCCTACCCCTCTGGGAAACAGGCGTGAATCTATGAATGAATGAAATTCACTGTTAAACGTGTGTCACCGTGCGTGTTACCAAATAAGTCATAAAAGTGCCCTCAATGTACTAATATGACACGAAAAAGTTGTCCACACTAACAAAAGTAAGCTCACATTTTATATTTATATATATGTTAGAATAACAAATAATATACGATTTTCAATAAAAGTAAGCATGATAAATAAATATTTATAATCAGATTTGAAGATTGGCAATGTTTGGAATTTAATCAGCCATTTTGGCATTGTGTGTCAGATGACAACTTAACGGCCAGAAAGGTGACCATATTAAAACGTAATAGAAAGCTTGTATGATTAAAATCTTTGCTTGTTTCTTGCAAAAGTTGAACTAAAGAATACAGACTAGGTTTTACCGAAAAAATGAATCAACATCCAAAAAATCTAGAAGATAATAAGTAATGAAGTTTCTGCGCTAGATGACAGAAGCTGTCATCCTAATTTTACTTATTGTTTTATTCTAACCAAGATGGTTAGAGTGTATGGTCACAATGACGAGGATATCAATTGCCCATTGCCAGCACAACAAGAGTCGCTGGGCTACCAGAGCATAGCAAAACATTACTGCAAGACAGGCGATAATAGAGCGCCTTAAGAAGCTAGGGACTTAAAACTCTTTGCAATACATATCAATGATGTTCCGCTTAATCATATATAGGCTCGAGTTCCTCAGTTGGGCAACATTCTGCTTAATAGAACCCACATCTATATACCTAATATTAAGTATATAGATTTTTAACCACCTTGGTAATACATTGAAATTAAACTACTATATACGGATTTTATCGCGTTGTTTATTTGACACTTTATTACATAATTTTGAAAATTGTTACACTACTACTACTATTAAACTTTACTAATTTTTAATCACCTATCACCTTGGTAATTACTCGTGACAGGTTGACTCAACTCGTAACAACGATCGATGCAAGTCGGTCGAAACGTCGGGAAATAGGTGAGTATTTATTACTTTTAACCTGTCAACGTGTAACGACAAAAAATTACTAACGTGATAAAGACCCGCTGTCTAATATTATAGGACGTGTACAAATGGCAAAAGTCTAAAAACGTTATCCACGTCTATGGCACAAAACCACTTATTAATTTGATAATGTTTTTAGTTTTACCGATAATTCAAAAATATATATTATACAGTGTTATTAAATATGTAATCAATGATGCTACATAAATTAAATAAGAAAAAATTATTTATATAAGTTTACGTTTACGCGAATTTTATACATTGGAATTAGATAGTAGTAAAATTAAACAATAGTAGTGAAATAATTTCAAGATTATGTAATAACCGTGTTTTAAAATAAACAACGTGATAAAATCCGTAAAATCCATATAATTTAATCAGTATCTTTTAAATCGCCAAAAAAAATCTATAATCAGATTGAATGAAGCCAGAGAAGTGTGTCAGGATCGTAGCATATGGAAATCCGTAGTCTCTGCCTACCCTTCTGGAAAACAGGCGTGAATCTATGTATTTATGTATAATCGGTAAATTCACCATGAATATTCTCTATGTTTAAAGTGATTTTCTGTTGCTGTACCGAGTTTACCCAAAGATTTACCCAATAGAAGACTGTAGCAATAACTCTGTGTCGTGTTTCTGCGATGAGTTGTAATTCAAGAGGTTTTTAATATAATAAGATTGCACTGTCAGCTGCAGAGAACCGCTGATCTTTGTTAGATGTAAAGATAAATTTTCATTTTTTTAATATAATATGATCTTAGGTAGTGAAGAAGTTAATGCATATTGCTTAGTTACTGAATACATTATATGGTTTTTCTAATTGTGAAACTTTTGTTGCTTCTAAAATTCAAGAGTAATTAGTTATAGACACTTTTATCAATAGCTATTAATCTTTGCTTTTGTAATTTACTATAATAAAAGTCATCATCGTTTCAGCTAAATGACGTTCGCTGTTTAAACATACCCTACTCACAAAGAAGTATATAAGTAAAAATATATACGTATATTAATAGACCGTTTTTAATGTTACTTGTATTCGCCTAGTGTTCGAAAATCGAACGTAATCATTATTAAGAAATATAACAAAACGTATACAATGATAACACTGGACCTCGTCAATAGCTATTCAATAAAACCCAAAAAATAAACCAAACCAGTTGACTAATAGAGAAGCAAAAGGTACTACACTGTTTTATTTTTGACTATTTACACATAGATTCTATATTTTTTGTATTTAGCAAAAACAGGAATCATTTTGAAAGTACTAAGTAGAGGATTATGAACATTCTTGCCTGCCAGATATTGTAACAATAAAATATAGGATATGAATTAAAAAAATATTTTAAATGATGTAATTAGAATGACATGGAAAAGCAAATTTTAAGAAGGTATGTTTTCATTTATTATTATTATAATTTATTTAGATTTATTATCTTTTTTATTTCACGGAGATAATTTACGGTACTAACGTATCAGGACGCTCAATACAAATTTATATTAAATATACGACTGTACTAAAGAAACCAATGTATAAATTTGAAATTATATTAATATGCGTCAGGTAATATAAATAATATAAGTTATTATTTTTAAATTTCATTATCTCGCTGTTTAAAGTAATTTAATTCTTCTTATTATAATTTATATCTTGTCCGTCACAATTCAAAGTGGTTTTTAATTAAAATGTAGCTCAAATTGCGACAGTCAATTTCAATAATTAATAATGTAATTAAAATTAGGGTTGCATAAAATCTTACTTACAATTAATATCAAACCGTGTATAAATCTAGTAATCTCTAGGGCTACACAGCAGCTTGCGAATTTTAATAAAAATTATGGACCGAGAGTCCATTAAGTCGAGGCACAAAATTAAATTAGTACAATCTACATTAAGGTACAGCTGCGAACTTAAAACCGAATTAAAATTTTATACCACGAATTTATTTGGCTAAGCATAATCTAGTTCCCAGCAATCCTTTACGATATTTTACCCACGCGAGATTTGCTCCAATTTTACGAGATTTATAACACATAAAAATATAAAAATCAACTTTATTACGCACACAGTTGGGCAATTTCGATTAATGTATTCCAAAAAAATTTATCGTCCCATAAAACTTTACGAAATATCCGTAATAATACCAAAGGTAATAAGTTTTTATATACCAAAAAAAATTTAACAGGGAGTCGAAAGTGCCAACTCATCTCATATTAATTAAAAACACAACTAACCTGCAAAATGAAAAGGTCATCGTTTGTTGTTTCTGCAAATTGGACAGCGCCGGCCAGCGATCATAATAATTAAACCAAGTGTACACTTACACTTGTTATAATATTATACACTTAAACACTAAAATACACTCTACATATTCCACTTTAGTTGTTAAACACTTTAGTAGTTTAATTTCCTAGGAAAAGTTTGGCCACGTTTAGTGACGTTAGTGATCAGATCGTAGCGCGTGTCATGGTCCGCTACAGTCGTAGCGTTCGGGGCGGCAGGCGTAGCACGACTGATGCTACGGCTACGCAGAGCTACAGACGGCGCAAGTCCGAAGTTCGGCCGAGTATACCAAAGTTAATATTGCAAATAGAAAGAAAAGTTATTCGAAACAATCTTATTCAATTGGTATTTAATACCTTAGGTTAGAACGATGAAAAATTAAAATTTTAGTTACATGACGAGATGAATTTTGACTCGGCTTCTTATGATGTTTACGTACTTTATGGACGAAGAGATCCTAAGCTAACAAGGAACCCCTATTATGTTACACGTTTAGTCCATACACAGAAACCCTGCTGCGTATAATACTGTGTTTTGTAATCTAAATTCTGGCAAATTAAATTAAACGGACCTTGCATTGAAATGGCTTCAGGAATCATATTTGCCGAGAATTTATATATTCAAACGTTGAGTCCCTGTAGGTCGAACGTTTTTGCGAGTTTTTGTTGCGCATTCTTTTTTTTAGGTTTCCCTTCTGTATCAGCATTGGCATTTATATCGTGTAACGTGTCATGGTGAATTATGTTTAGGTAAAATTGACCGCCCACACGACTTTGTAAATGTCTTACGCAGCGTATTAAGTTTCACAATTTTAGTGTATTTTCACACAAAATGATAATCTATATAAGCTAACAAAGATATATAACAATTCTAAAAATCTAGCTAGATCAAGCGCGGGGACAAATTGCAGCTGCATGGTACCGGAGTGACACATTTATTGATATTGGTAGTCGTTGTCGTCGCTGAATCCATGTTTGTATCCTTGTTTTTCACCCTGGCTGGTGGGTATAGCTAAATTACAATTATATAAATAACAATTTGTCTGGTCGTCTTGCTGTTACCATTATGGCTTCGATCCCCCAAATGGGACAAAAATTTGTGTGATCCAGAAGCACTTGTTCCGGGTCTGAATGTTTTTCGTGTACGTTGTTGTAAAGTTCTCCGCGACATAGCATCAACTACTAAATGTGGGTTTGTAAGATATTTTGTGATCATTTTTCATAAGCAATTCGTTTAACTATGAGCATAAAATACACTAACTTATTGCTAGACACGCTCTACTTGTTATGTTCTGTATAATACATGCGTGTTAGTAACAGCTACCCTGACGATACGAATAGTGATGATACTTTTGTCAAAGTAACGGTGTTGTCTGTGTTTAGCAATCTCAGATATTTGGCACTGATACGATTATTAATTTCGTCTATAGTAGAAGCAGTATATACTAATTATGAAGCGTGTGGTTTGTTTGTAAGTTTTTCTAAATTAAAATAATTAATCAATTAGATAGTATATACTTACGTTTTACGTATATTCGTACGTAATACAAACCCTTAACGTTTTTTAAATAAGGATATAGTGATATTGTTTTGCGTTTACGCGAATGTTATATATTGAAATAAAAACTACTTCATACGGATTTTGTCGTGTTGTTTATTTTAGAACACTTTTGTTACATAATTTTTAACTATAACACTACTACTTTTGAACTCTACTACAATTTAAGCTATTTAAATTAATTAAAACTATTTATTTAATTTAATATAATACTTTTTTATAAACTTAAATATTGTCTCAACGTTCTGAAATATAGTTATTTCCAAGTACCCGAACATAATTTAATCATTTGTGTTCCTATTTACGCAGAATGAGCTCAAAGTATCATGAAGTCTAGCTGTGTTTTGCTTCTTATTGGGTTTGACTATTTGAATTACTGGGTCCCAAGTTGGTGGTACATTCTAACCATCATCTCTGTTGAAATTAGGATGTGTTTTGATTTAAATAGCCTCGCGAAGCATCCTTGGTAGGAATCGGTGTTCTTTAGCAAGTAGTTGCACATGTTCACATACACAAAATCCGTATATTGTAGTTTTTATCTCAAGGATATAGTGCATAACCTAGCATTTTTTTAAATTTTAGATTGAGTAATGAATCTTCTATTTTTAAATTAATGCGTGGCGACATCTCTTGTGGCACATCCGGCTATATTAACCGCTCTATATAAGACAAGCTGTATTTTCATTCCAAATATGTTCGTTTAAAAAATATACAATATATGCATAGTTAGAGTAGTGTCCCATCAAATATAATTATATTTGTATAATAATAAAATCGTTTATAGCACTCCCCAATAATACACGTATTTATAAAAAAACTGTTAAATATATGTCGTCGCGGTAGTGATTGCGACTACTGTGTATAAAGACTCGAGACTTTATGTATTTATACTGTTAGTGTAATAATAACAATATTCTACCACATACACACAACACCATCTAGCCCAAACTAAGCAGAACTTGTACTATGGGTACTAGACAATGGATAAACATACATATGTATATACTTTTTTTTTTTTTTTTGTAAATACATACGTATTATACATTGAAACACCCAGACCAAGACAAACATCAATGTTCATGCACACAAATGTTTGACTTGTGCGGGAATCGAACCCGCGACCTCAGCCGTGGCAGTCGGTTACACTAACCACTACGCCATGGAGCCCATTTTTTTTTTTAATAATAATACAATTAGTGTGTATCGTAATATTTCTGTGTATAGCAACTTCTCAGTAATAACACATTGTTTTTTGTTCACTGTGATTACTTAAGTGACTCCACATTAAAGGTTTACTATGTGAAATCGTTACTAGAGTGTCATTCATGTCATCCTTTGCTGAGCGCGGCAGTAAGCATTTAGCCATCTTTATTCCTTCGCTAAATTAAATGGTCCAATTCACGTAATAAAAAATGTTTAAAATAGAGATCCAATTGAGTCTAAACGCCAACTGTGAACTGAAATGCAGTTTATGTTCATATTTGACGTTTAATTTAGAAAAATACCATTTGTAATATAATAGAATCAGCGATAGCTCAGTGGGGAGACCAACAGACTGCAATGCAGATGGTCTTGGGTTCGACCCACGTCGCGCACCTCTGACTTTCGGAAGATATATGACTTTTCAAAATTATGTGCGTATTGATTGACAATTATCGCCTGTTCCGTGCCTTGGAGAGCACGTTAAGCCGTCGGTCCCGGCTGCCATGAACATCTATGGCCTTCATTATTGGGAAAGTCAGTACCCTCTAATATCCTGACACTGGTCTAGCCTTAGGGTATCGTTAGCCTTCGGGTTGCGGAGGTCAGGTGGCAGTCGCTCCGTGTAAAAACTGATATCCAGTCAAATCCGGTTAGACTAGAAAAGCCGACCCCAAGGGACTTGGGAATAATAAAGGCTAAGGGAGAAGAAAGACCATTTGTAATATTTATATCGTCGGCCTCGGTGGCGTAGTGGTTAGTGTAACCGACTGCCACGCCTGAGGTCGCGGGTTCGATTCCCGCACAAGTCAAACATTTGTGTGCATGAACATGGATGTTTGTCTTGGTCTGGGTGTTTCTATGTATAATATGTATGTATTTACAAAAAAAAAAAAAAAGTATATATGTATGTTTATCCATTGTCTAGTACCCATAGTACAAGCTATGCTTAGTTTGGGCTAGATGGTGTTGTGTGTATGTGATAGAATATTATATTATATTATATTATTATTATTTATAACACTCAGACTAGATTTGAAGTCTATTAACCAATTATCCAAAGACCATGCAGTAATCTCTTTGAGGTGCAAAGTACGTAGGTATATTGCTTTCTATCAAAGAACTTAGCTATTGCAAAACAGGTTTTCTCACCAATCAGACGACTTACACTGTCACTTTAAATTATTATACTCTATCTTTTCACGATTTAGATTTGTCTGTCAACTTAGACAAATAAAGCAAACCGAATGTATCACAAAGCGCGGACTTCCATACTACATATAATACAGTACGAGTAATAAACAGCGTTGCACATTCCACGTCAGCAGTAAAAAGAAATGAAGGAATTGCGTATGTGACGAGCTGGCAACCTGTCATTTCATAGTTTGCACTATGACTTCGTTACTGTTTGACCCTCGACACAGCCTGTAATAAATCATACGTTGGGATTATCTGTGAGGGATCGTAAGCTTGAGGGAGCTGTCCCACCGCTGAGGAGTAACGAGAAGCGACTCGGAAGCCTTGAAAGTCTTGAATCGAATATTATAAGTATATTTTATGTAAGACTGGTATAGTGTGTAAGATACTTTATATGTATTCAACTTAGTATGTAGTTTCCTTAATAATATTAATGTAAGCATTTAGGTAATAAGATACCGTATGTAATAATATATTGTTACGTACTGGGTTCGAGGGATAAGAATTTAAACAATATTACCGACTAAAACACGTTTTATTCCAGCACACAATTAAATTTAAAACACAACAAACACTATACTACACTTTTCTACTGTAACTGCTTCAAACTCTGCAGTATATTCGCTTCCGTTTGCTCCGATGTATGCTTGACCGCTTACGATTGTAAACTGACTTGGTGGTGCGCGTGCGCTCTGTTTATACGTGGATAAAGCGTTTCTGGAGATTTCTAGAAAAGCCATACCCGGTATGTAACAGTATGAAGATTGTAGAAAGTTCCAGTGTTCTCTCTACTATTCGCGTACCGTACGTAGTTCTGTAAGATGTCAATAGATGGCGCTGTAATAAATTATTAGATGGAATTGCTGAGTCTTTCCAACAATGCCAAGAGATGGCACTGGGTGTAACAATAATATATTGGAAACAATAAACTAGACTTTTGAACGATACGGACGTCTTGCGTTTTCATTCAAACTCGCTAACCGTGCTTCGGCACCAGGACACACCATACTGGCTTCTGCCCAATGCTTTGCTCGCTCGGGAGCAGTACTCTTTGTCTGGATAAGAGGTACCATACGTTTTTCTATATCCCTTACGACGTGTTTGTGAAATTTTATGATGATGCTCGATTATTTAAGGCTTGCAAGCGTAACAAACAAACTAAGTCATATTCACATTTATAATATTACTTAAGATGATTTGGCATTACTGATAGTGTACTTAAATTATTAGATTTTAAAGTCATGTGAATATGTTAATAGGTTGTCTTTGACTGGTATTATATGCATATATAAAATTAAATATATTATGGTGGAAGAATGATTTAAATATTTTACAGAGGTAATTACCACAAAATGAGAGAATGAAAACATTCCATGAAGCAGATTTTGAAACCGCAACCACGACAATGTATATTTTTATTTTATCAATTAAGGTATTTGTATAATGTCCTCCAGACCGAATTTCGGCCATGACGGCCAGCCTTAACGGATACTGGCCATCTGCGCAGGAGATATTATAGTGCACAAGCGTGTGCGCAAACACAAGTGCACTCTTTGTTCCCTAACTCTCATGATCCGATGGGACGGTAATCCGACACGACCGTAGAGAAATCAGGCGCAGGACCAACGGCTTTACGTGCTTTCCAAGGCACGTGGTTGTCTAACACCGCCAACTTCCTAACTCCGGGCTGCTATTGAGATTTTTTAACTGGAAAACTCAATAACTTTTTGTTGGCCCGACCCAGTTTCGAACCCGAGACCTCATGCAGAGCAGTAGCATTTACTACCGCTGCACCACGAAGACAGTCAAGGTATTTGTATACTTACTAGGGTGGTCTGAAAAGATTCCTACCTAACAAAAATACAAGACATTTTTCTTAACATTTATTTTTATTTTCTTCATAGTCTCCTTGTAACTCTACACACTTCTCCCAGCGATCCTCCCATCTCTCTAAGCCATCCAAAAAGTACTCAGCGTTTTCCTCTGCCAAATAATTGTTCACGAAGGTGATTGCCTCCTCATTTGAGGCAAATCTCTGTCCTCCGAGTGCAGTTTTTAGATGAGGAAACAAAGAAAAGTCGCTTGGGGCTAGATCTGGTGAGTAAGGCGGATAGTGAAGCAGTTCAAACCATAATTCGTGGATTTTCACCATGGCAACCGCTGAGGTGTGAGAAGGCGCATTGTCTTGGTTAAACAGGATTTTCTTTTTCTGCAAATGTGGCCGTTTTCCCGCAATTTCTGCCTTCAATTTGTCAAGTAATGATGCGTAGTATGCTCCTATAATGGATTATCCTTTTGTAAAGATAATCGATTAAAGTAACTCCATGACTATCCCAAAAAATTTTCCCAACCGGAAAAACAGCTTTTGCGTTTTTTGGAGCCGGTTCTCTCTTTGCAGTCCACTGCTTTGACTCAAAGTCAAAGACAAAATCTTTATTTCCATAAAAATTTGCAAACAATTCTTGAACATGTCAATTCACTATTATATTAATAAATAATAATAATAATAATAAATAGAAGGAAATAAAAATTTAGCATTGAAAAAAGACTATTCGAGGAGTAGAGCTTTCCTGAGAAGAAGCAGGCAAGAAACTCATGGCCACTCTATTCAATCGCCAAATGTTTACATCAATACAATTCAATGTTATATTATTTTCTTTATATGAGCTGCTGTGTGTAGTTGATAGCAGTTACTTATTCCAATAAGATTTAAAAAGTAAAAATTTGTTAAATCTCAGATACATATTAATAACAAATGAAATAATAGTCACAGCAACTCATATTACAGTTAACTTAATAATATGACTAGAAATAATCTGTGAGTGGAAGCAACTTAATCCCAAGCATTTTTATCTTCTATATATTCAGTGACTGAGTATTTCGAATGAGTAGATTCGAATATTATTTTAGTTTTACAACTGTTTTAAATTTATTAAAACTTAGATTTTGAATGTCACTTGGGAGTTTTAGACTGTATTTTTGTTTCGGGCGTATAATGGTGTATCCAAGTTTCATCTACAGTAATTAATCGGCGCCAAAACTTGGATTTATTGCGCCTAAACTGTGCCAACAGAGCGTTAGAAATGTTCATTCGAACACGTTTCTGGTCTAACGTGAGCAAACGCGGCACCCAACGGACAGCTTTCTCATGCCTAAATCTTGATTTAATATGTGACAAACACATTTTTTGGACATTTTCATAGTCTCTGGTATCTCTCTCACTTTAATTTGGCGGTTGTCTAGCATCATTTGGTGAACTTTAGTGATGTTATCTTCTGTAGTTGCAGTTTTTGGACGTCCCGAACGTTCATCGTCTCCCAAGCTTTTCCGACCACATTTAAATTCAGCTACCCAAAATGTAACTGTGGTAAAAGATGGTGCAGAGTCCTCACACAGAATCCAACTCACCTTTAATTTGAGTAGGCGTATAGCCTTTCAAAAACATAAATTTAATGACAGCGCGATACTCAATTTTTCAACTCACTGAAATGTCTGTTAAATAACAACTACGCGTCCAAAATGGCTGAAAATTTTGTGAGTAACTGTCAAAAGATACACAACTGCATTCACTAGCTTCTATTGACAAGTGCTGCTATCTTTACGTTGAGGTCGGAAACTCAGACCACTCTTGTATATATAGTGCTGCGTAAAATATATATTTTCTCGTTTACAAGATTCTAGCTCTTCCCTGTGCTTCGTTCACGTCAATTTAGATTTTGTTAATAAATTTTTAACCATTAGGTATATAGTATTTGTGATGTATGTGTGTCTATGTGTGAGTGCGTATGCACCTATGCGGCGGTCGTGTCAAGGACGGACAGTCCCTAATAAACCACGGAACTAGCCACACGTTTGTTTTACTTAAACACCTCACTGGCGACGAGGATATCAATTAAAATCGGGCTGACAATTAATTACAATATGTCTATCGGGAAGTTATCGGAGTATAATGTAAGATCGGGAAATTGGACAATGTACGTAGAACGTATGGAAATGTTCTTTAAAGTGAATAGTGTTAAAGAGGAACTCTGGTTACCCACATTAATAGCAACAATGGGTGACGAAGCGTACGAACTATTAAGCAATTTAACAAGTCCGGACAAACCGAGTTCAAGAACATATTCAATGGTGGTGAAATTGATGACTGAGCATTTGCAACCAAAACCGTCTTTCATGGCCGAGAGATATCGTTTCCGTCTCAGAAGGCAGAATGCGGGTGAATCTATCTTACAGTATATATCTGAGCTAAAGAAGATGTCAAAATATTGTGAATTTAAAGCCGTTTTAGAAGAGAACCTGCGGGACCAGCTAGTATGTGGGTTGCGGAGCGAGGCGATTAGGCAACGACTGTTCACGGAAGAAAACCTACAGTATATAAATGCGGTGAAAATAGCATGCACTATGGAAGCAGCGGAACGAGATGCAGCGGCAGTTGAACACACAGTCGGGAGCAATGGCGAGACGAGCAGTGGCGGTGACGTCGCGGCGGGAGCACTGCACGTGGTGGCCACGCCGACTCGCGGTGGCCGCGGCCGGAGAGGCCGTGATGCACGGAACGACACAACGGCGGGCACGCGGAAGGGCAATACCGAGGACTCGCGGATCAGCTGTGCAGCTTGCGGGGCCTCGAATCATCAGAGTGAAGGGTGTAGATACAATCGGTTTATCTGCGGGAGATGTAGGCAGAAAGGTCATCTACGTCGGGTATGTCCACTGCGACGAGGGGCTCGACAACCCCTAGATCGATGTGATACCAACAACATGGCAGCGCATGTGCGGGCAACGGCCGAAGCGGCCAGGCCGAGAACCCCTGCGGACCAGTCAGGGGACGATGAGGCGCCGTTGTCGGACGACGGAGATTGGGAGGCGGTAGAAGACGTCCACCAACTCAGCTTGAACAGTTATAAACCGGTGAGCCTAACCATGTGTGTCGATGGAACCAAGTTAGGTATGGAAATTGATACGGGGTCGTTAGTATCATGCATCAGTGGGGAGACGTATTATAAACTGTTCAGACATAGACTTTTAAAAAACTCTAAATTGGTATTTAGATTCTATGATGGCACTATAATTAAACCAATGGGGGTAATCATGCCATTAGTTACTTATAAAAATAAGTCCAAGCAAATGGAGTTGTTTGTGATAGATTATAGATATATATTATATTAAGATAGATAGACTACGTCTTTGTTAGGTCGGCAATGGCTGACAGAATTAGATATTAAAATACCAATGTATCAAAATATGTTGACCATAAACACAGACAGAACGAATATTAATAACTCGTGTAATAAAGAATTAACATTGTTGCTTCACAGATATAAGGATTTATTCACGGAGGGACTGGGCCGATTCACGGGAGGCAAGGCCCGGTTACGGATACGTGACGGAGCGGTGCCGGTATTTTGCCGCGCACGGCCTGTGCCGTACGCGCTGCGCGAGCGCGTTGAGGCAGAATTGGAGGGTATGCTGCGCGCTGGTGTCGTCGAGCCCGTGGAGAGCTCGGACTGGGCTACACCACTTGTGCCGGTACGTAAGGCTGATGGTGGACTCCGTATCTGTGCTGATTATAAAATGACCTTAAATCCCGTGCTGCTAGTTGATAAATATCCGTTACCACGTATTAATGACTTGTTAGTCAAATTAAACGGTGCTAAAATATTTACGAAAATTGATTTGACACAGGCATATAATCAAATCGAATTAGATGACCCCGAAAATTGTACAGTTATAAATACCCACAAGGGGCTTTTTAAATATAAAAGGTTAGTTTATGGCCTATCCTCGAGCCCAGGCATATTCCAAAGAATTATGGCCAACCTACTCAACGATATCCCAAATGTAGAAGTATTTCTCGACGATATCATTATTGGATCACGCAATATTAGGGAACATTTA
Organism: Catocala fraxini; assembly: GCA_930367265.1. Taxonomy (NCBI): domain Eukaryota; kingdom Metazoa; phylum Arthropoda; class Insecta; order Lepidoptera; family Erebidae; genus Catocala; species Catocala fraxini. The sequence continues at coordinate 22,525,682 of OV884038.1, forward strand.
GTAATACTGGAAAAAGTTTTAGAGCGATTACATAACAACGGAATGAAACTAAAGCAAAATAAATGTGTGTTTATGACTAATGAAGTTAAGTACTTAGGATTTATTGTTTCCAACGAGGGTATTAAAGTGGACCCAGAAAAAGTAGAAGGTATATTAAACATTCCCCGACCAGAAAATATCACCGACTTAAGGGCTTTCCTAGGAACAATAAATTATTATGCTAAATTTGTCAACAACTTGAGCACTATGCTGGCACCGTTGTATAGGTTATTAGGGAAGGGAGTGACTTGGAAATGGGACAGGGAATGTGAGGCAGCCTTTAAGAAAATTAAAAATGTTTTAATTAGTGCGGACGTCCTGGCTCATTATGAACCAAACAAACCGTTGTTTTTAACTTGCGACGCGAGCGCGAGAGGCCTAGGTGGCGTGCTGAGCCAGATGTGCGAGCAGGATAGCAGCACAGGCGGAGCGCGCGAGCGCCCGGTTGTGTACGTATCGCGCGCGCTCAACGCGGCGGAGAAACATTACTCGCAAATCGAGCGGGAGGCATTAGCTATTGTGTTTTGTTTAGAAAAATTACACCAGTATTTATACGGTCGACGTTTTACTCTACGCACTGATCACAAACCGTTGGTCACTATTTTTGGCCCTAAACAAGGTATACCATCAATGGCCGCAAGTCGGTTACAAAGGTGGGCTATAAAGTTGTCAGCCTATACCTATGATATTGAGTACGTTACTTCTAAACAGAACGGGGCGGACGGCTTATCGAGATTGCCAGCTGTGGATGCGAGTAAACAAAAAAAAACAATACCGGAACAGACCTATTTACATTTCGCGCAAAATGCAATGCTTTTAGACTATAACGAAATTAAAAAACAGACGAGCCGAGATCAGTTACTAGGCAGAGTTTTAAGATATCTTCGCGACGAATGGCCCTCTGATAATGAAATAAAATCACTCCAGCCTTATTTCAATCGCCGAAAAGAACTTTATGAGGAATTAGGTTGTGTGATGTGGGGCCATAGGGTGGTCGTACCTGAAGCTTGTAGGAGTAAAGTTCTAATTGGTTTACATGAGGCCCATATGGGCATAGTTAAAACGAAAGCTTTTGCTAGGAGCTACGTTTGGTGGCCGGGAATGGACGAAGCGATAGAAAACACATGCCGCGCTTGCAGTGTCTGTGCTGTAGAAAGTGAGTCGCCGCCACGACATATGCCCTGCCCTTGGCCATGGCCAGACAGACCGTGGGCCCGTGTACATGTAGATTTTTTAGGCCCAATTTCGGGGCAGATATTTTTAGTTATGGTTGATGCTAGAACCAAGTGGCTAGAAGTTAGTCAAGTACCTAGTACAGCGGCTAGCCACACAATAAACGTTTTAAGTGACGTTTGCGCACGTTTTGGTTTACCAAAACAAATAGTCTCGGACAACGGGCCACCCATTACAAGCCATGAGTTTTCGCAGTTCCTTAATGACAATGGCATTGAACACATATTTTCAGCACCATATCACCCTGCCTCAAACGGGGCTGCAGAGAATGCAGTACACACAGTGAAAAGAGTGATTAAGAAGGCCATTAGGGAAAATGTAAACATACCTTTATTTATAAATAAATTCCTCCTATATTATAGGAACACGGAACACTGTACTACAGGTGAAACTCCGGCGTCTCTCATGTTCGGCCGTAGGTTGCGTACTAAGTTCGACGACCTGAGACCTAATAGGGACAATAAAGTTAGGGATGCTCAGTGGCGACAACAAAAGTATGGCGCAACTGGGTCACGTCAATTGCATCCGGGGGATGAAGTTTGGTTGCGTCAGTATAGGGGACAGAATAAATGGGTAGCAGGGAAAGTAACGGAAAAGATGGGAACCACCGATTACAAAGTAGTAGATGCTTTAGGTAGGGAATCCCATAAACATGTTGATCAGCTAAAGCAACGGATACGGAGTTCATTAATCTGTCCTTCTAGCCCGGTTAGAGAGAAGTCGGAGACGGTGGATGTATCTGGAAACCAGGAAGCGCCCAGCAACTTCGACGACTCAGCCGCAGCAAATACCCCTCAGTGTGACGCGGAACAAGAGCATTTTGAGGAGTGTGTCGAACCAAAAACACAGACTCCTTTGCCTTCTCCTGAGCCGACCCAGTCTCGTCCCATCAGGGCATGTAGAATGAATAAGCCACCTAGTTATAAGATATGATAAGTAATATTTCCTCTATTGTTAGTTACGTAAGTTATTAAATATATATTAAATGTATTAGTAAATAAGCTACCTAGTTATAAGTAATATTTTGGGTTTTGTTAGTTATATAAGATCTTAATTGTAGACTTAAAAATAAAATAAGGATGTTTAGATTAAGGGTGAAGGTGTGATGTATGTGTGTCTATGTGTGAGTGCGTATGCACCGATGCGGCGGTCGTGTCAAGGACGGACAGTCCCTAATAAACCACGGAACTAGCCACACGTTTGTTTTACTTAAACACCTCACTATTTTGTTCCTGAAATAATCGTATACCGTTTTCTTAATCGTATGTCTTTTTCTGTATCCCTAATAACGTGTATGCGAAATATCATTATGATCGGTAAAATATTTATGGCGTGTAAGCGTATTAAAGAAACAAACTCAGTTCGCATTTACAGTATAGAGATAATGATAATTAAGTTTATGTTCACTATATAGTAATAACACTTAACTCATGGTAAGCAATAAAAAAAGAAACCCCATGACCGAATAAGTGACGATGGTGTGTTGATCGATCATCGTAATTGGCGGAGGCGTATTAAAGCCATCGTACCAGTATTGACTTACATTTTATGTTTTTATTGAGAATAGAATATTTTTATTAACACAGTGCCAAAACTGGCAATTGAAACATAGTGTCCATAATCGGCAAAGTAAAAGCGTAAATATAAACTACAAAACCGAGTTAGTATTTATAGACATGTATATGCATAATTAGTCTCACGCCTTTTTATCACTGAAAGGGTAGGCAGTGAGGTGTATTACACCCACATTTCGCGAGTCATGTTTATAAGTCCTAAGTAATAGGGAAGCCTAGTCTCTGAAGAAAGTAGGCTTGCCTCTTGCTACTTGGGAGCCAGGCAAAGTTTCAAAAATCGCCTTCTATCTTTTTCCTTCTGTTCTTCTTAAAAGACAACTGTCTCACTAGGAATAAATCCTGTGTCGCGGGGGTATTTGATAACATTCAAATAACGGACACAAAAAACACCCAGACACGGGACAACAATTTGTGGATCACATAAATTTTTGTCCCGTGTGGGGATCGAACCCACAACTCGGCGCGACGGCTGTGGCGAGGTGACCACTTAAATCACTACGCCATCTGTGCAGTCGAGCTTCTTAGAATAATGTCTTGACAAAAACAAAATAACACAGCCGAACTAGGAACTGATCCTGAGACCTAATTCACAACTATCGCATTCAATACAGCTGCGTCAGCAAAGCAGGCTGAATATATTTACACTGATAAAAATTCGCAACAACACGTTTCAAATACATAAGTTACTACATATGCAACGTGCAACTATGGCACTGAAGTGCGCCGCATACGTATTATCCTTTAGATACAATTGTGCAAAAACATACTTTAGAGCTAAAACTATTAAGTTCAAAGTCGCTTGCAACCAAGATGATGGTACAGCTTACTTTATTTTCTAGGTGTTTAAAGCTAGCGGCTTTGGTTTCTACATAAAGAATAAAATAACTTATTATCCCTAGAGTGTCAGTTTCATACAAATTTAATGTTCAAACTAAAAACTATAAAATAATTGGTGTGTGCGCTTTCTTTTACATTGCGTAAATATTGTTGTTAAGTACATTCAACTTTAGTTTTTTATTAGAAGGCAAATTCTTGTTATAAAAACTGTTCAATATTGAGTTTCGGTCTAGTCTCAGAGTCAGAAATATCACAAATTGTATTCCACAAATTTAAAATAAACGTGCTTTGTTTATATGAATTAATTGGAACTCTATTTTAAGTAGTTTTTATTACAAGAAGACTCTCAGAGCTTTTAGAGACTTTTAAAACGCAGTAAAGTTATTCTTACTTCTATCACGGTTTTTTGTAAGTGGGTGATATGTCCTTAGTGCCCACACTTATGTATGGAAGTGAAAGTAGGGTATGGCAAAAGAAGCACGAGGGCAGAATAAATGCTGTAGAAATGAGAGCGCTGAGAAATATATGTGGTGTGACTCTAAAAGATAAAATAAGGAATAGTGTGATTAGAGAGAGATGCGGCATGAAAGTGGATATAGTGACAAGAATAGAAAAGGGTATGTTAAGCTGGTTTGGGCATGTAGAAAGAATGGACGAGGAAAGACTGACTAAGAAAGTTTATAAGGCTAGTGTGAATGGAACAGTCGCAAGAGGAAGACCTAGGCGAACGTTTCTTGATCAGATCGGAGGCGTTCTGGACAAAGGCTAGGTTAAGAGCACCTTGAACCGACGGGCGTGTATGACGAATGTGATGAAAGTGAATGAAGCCAGAGAAGTGTGTCAGGATCGTAGCAAATGGAAATCCGTAGTCTCTGCCTACCTCTCTGGGAAACAGGCGTGAACCTATGTATGTATGTGATATTTCCATGGACAGGTCAGCTTATTCTTACCATCGGTAAATAACTGGTAAGAGCTTTTGCTCTTAAATATATGTACATAAATGTTCTATCGCTACATAAACGTAAACTGCATTAATATAATAATACCAGCCCTGTATTAAACTGTCCCACTGCTGGGCACGGGCCTCTTCTCAGTGTGAGAAGGGTTAGGCCTTAGTCCACCACGTTGCCCAGTGCGAGTTGGCAGACTTCACATATATTTAAGAACAATATGCAAAACTTTCAGACATGCAGGTTTCCTCACGATGTTTTCCTTAACCGTTAAAGCGAGCGATAATTAACTATTTAATACGTACATAACTTCGAAAAGTCAGAGATGCGCACCTTGGAATCGAACTCGAGACCTCTGCGTGGCAGTCTAACGGTCTCCCAGTAGGCTATCATTGCTTACTGCCTTATTGGCACTGCGATATTACGACTTCCGCGTATAAAATCTCGGTTTTGATACCCGAGTCAAGCTAAATTTTAGTATTCCCTGTAAAGAAATTCTCAGTAGCAGAACTGAGACTAGAATTAAGTAAGTCCTCTCGATGGTACAAAGCTTTATTACTTTAGCAAAAAGCCGTAGCTGGCAAATCGTAGTAATAATACCTACACATTTTCCTTTCGTGGATTTAGTCGTCAAACAAGGCTTTGCTCGTCAACTATAGGACTGCTACTGCAGAGTGTATGTAACATAGTGCTGGTCGGTCACGTTTTTAGAACGTGCTCGACCAGGGAAGTCTAAGGTAAACACTGTACTTTGCAATTACACGTTCTTTAATTCGAGATGTACACAAATTATGCGAATTATTTATTATACAAAATGTGACAGGGCGTGGTTCTAGATAAAGGCTTCAGTACGAGGTCCGGCAGGAAGACAGTGGACCACTTAACTTCAGAACGTCGGCCGGCGGAAGAGTCTGGATCCAGGGCGTGGCCGTGTTTTTATTTGCCGTCGCTGGGGGGGGAAGCCGAAAGAGGGGCGCCGCGAGCACAGCCGCTCAACTGCGACCGGTCCGCGTCACATGTGTTATGTCCCGCGCGACACAGGAATTATTTATAGTGCAGGAGTTGGCTTTTATAAAAAATAAAACTTAGTAAACTTACTTACCACTAAAGAACAATGGCGGATTTCATGTCTTTTGAGACCCAAAAAAAACCCAAAAAAGATAACGTGCCTTAAGATAACTCATTGATAGTTGTAGAACAATATAAAACGAACAAAAATCAAATACTAAGTAATTTATAGAAGTTGGGAGAAAAAGATACAATATTATAGGAATAAATAAGATAGATTATGATTGACAACTGACAGACAGTATTGCCAGCTAAACGTTCCGTTTTACGTTATACCATGAGTATAGTAATAGTAGTATCGTACAATAGATATTTACATTATGTAATATTCATTTATTAGTCGAAATTGAGTTTTATTTTTTTATTAGAAATATAAAAAAACTATAATTATTCAAGATCAAATTAAAAGTAAAAACAAATTTGAAATAACTACACTGGAACATTGAGACAACTACCATCTTAGTCTCCCCGTGACCATGGCTGCTGAAAAGCAACCGAAACGTCGGGGAAAGTGTAAAATTAAATTAAATCTAAATAGTTTTAATAATAATTTAATTAGCTTAAAAATTAGTAAAGTTTAATAGTAATAGTAGTGTAAAATTTTCAAAATTATGAAATAAAATGCCAAATAAACAACGCGATAAAATCCGTATATTGTAGTATAATTTCAATAAAAACAAATATAAAGTATTGTAGATTGGAACGTAATCCCTCACAAGTTGCGTTTTGTAAGTGCACAATTACAACATTTTTATTAAATTAAAATCAATCATAACTTTTAATTCCCTTCTTATAATGACACAATATTTTTTTTAGAAGTCTTTTAATCCTTTAGCTATAACTAACGTATATTTGAACTTGATCGGTACCTCGTTAATTTTACATTTTGTGGGTCCAACCTTGCCATCGTTCTTTTGACGTTCATAAGTACTAAATTATCTCATCAATCAATTTTGTTCTGATAGTAAAGAAAGTCAGTGCTTACTCGCTACATCTTCAGCAGTGGAACATGGCTCTATATCTTGATGTATATCTTTTACCGCAGTCACTTTGCAAGGCGTCATGCGGTCGGTCCAAGGTCACGCCCTACTAATATATAAACCGTCCTGACTTAAGATAATGTATTATATATATAGTGTGTATTATATATAACTCTATAGAATTAAGTACTTAGAAAAGGTAGTATTTATAAAAAGGTATAGTGCTTAGGTGAGACAGGGGTAAAACGAAAAGAAAGAAACATTTTATTTAAGCTTCGAAGCTACAAGTAACTTGAAATAGCCCTTTAAGCTGCAGCGGCACACCAGCGGCCAAAAAAATTGATTTTAATTGCGTCTGGTATGTCTTTGTCAAGTCTTAATTCTAAGACTCGGCAGATTAAATAAATAAAAAATAATTGCTTGCAGATTTCCTCACGATGTTTTCCTTAGGCGTTAAAGCAAGCTGTAATTAATTTATACGCTCATAACTTTGAGAAGTCAGAGGTGCGTGCTTTAAGATCAAACTCGAAATCTCTGCATTACAGTCCAACGGTCATTAGACTATCGCTGTTTTAAAATACAAAAAATAAGTATTTACACGTGAACAATAGTAGTGCAAAGAAAACACCAAAAAAGGAAAATCTAAGCATATGGTGCATCATCGGCATATCGCAGCGCTTTTGTGTCCCAGTTTTAAGATATATTTTGTATCTACTATGCCTGAGGTCTCGGGTTTGATTCCCGGATCGTGAGAAATTCCCAGTAACAGCACAGAGTCTAGCAATGAAACCATATAAACATACATACCTAGATTCACGCCTGTTTCCCAGAGGAGTAGGCAGAGACTGGAGGGTAATAAGTTTTCCCCCTATTATGTTAGACCTAGAAGACCTTGGGGGAGGCCTATATCCAGCAGTGGATGTCTTTTGGCTGAGATGATGATGCTAGACCTAAACTATTATAGTAGTTTGATTTGGTATTATGGTTTAGTATACGCGCAATATAATGTTACACAGCTGTACTTAACCCTTACCTTATATTTATCATTTTATACTTAAAATAAGCTCTAGATATAAGTTTTACATACATAGTATACTTATGTATGTAATATCGAAATAATACATGTTTTTAATTTTTTTATTTATTTTTATCCCTACCTATCTAGGTAGGGATAAAAATAAATAAAAAAATAGATATATACATAAACTCACGCTTATATCTATAAGCGTGAGTTTATGTATATATCTATACTAGCATAATAATATAATAATAATAATATTATTCTACTACATACACACAACACCATCTAGCCCAAACTAAGCAGAGCTTGTACTATGATGGGTACTAGACAATGGATAAACATTATATATACTTCTTTTTTTTGTAAATACATACATATTATACATAAGACCCGCGTAACGTCGTCTGCTTCACATAAGAGAATTTGCCCCGTTTCTGCAACATTTTTCATTGATGCTCCGCTTCTAATGGTCGTAGCGTGTTATGTTATATAGCCTAATATAAATGGGCTATCGAAAACTAAAATAATGTTCAATTCGAACTACTAGTTCCTGAGATTAACGCTTTCAATCAAACAAACAAACAAACTCTTTAGCTTTATAATATTGGTATAGATTTAACGTTGGTCACTGTCTTGGCAGTGATTCAGTTTAAATGGATACCCATCTTTATAAAGACGTTTAATTTAATATTTTATAGTTTGATAACAGCGTTCATCTATTTTCGAACGGAAGACTAGACAGTAAAAAGAATTTAAAAGCTCATAACTTGCTGAAAGTATTTTTAAATGCATAGAAAGTTTATCATTTTAGAGGTCGACTAAAAGGTATTAGCGCCGACACTTTTATGTGCAAAGTTTAAATATTTAAAGCCTTTTATTTATATTTAGCAAGTCACTGCAAGTCACAAGGTTTTACTATGTATTTAGAAATGAGCAGCGATAGCTCAGTAGGGAGACCAACAGACTGCAATGCAGAGGGTCTCGGGTTCGAACCCATGTCGCGCACTATCGAAAGTTATATGACTTGTGTGCGTATTGATTGACAATTATTGCCTGCTCCGTGCCTCGGAAAGCACGTTAAGCCGTTGGTCCCGGCTGCCATGAACATCTATGGCAGTCGTTATTGGGAGAGTGTCGACACAAAAGATCCCACTGGGTCGAAGTGTCGCCGGTCTGCACTGACTGGCCCCCACACAAGATGAGATAAGATAAGATGTATTTAGAAAATAAGTTTTCAATTTCTGCTGTTATGCATTTTTAATAAAATCATCACGCTGCGCTAGTTGGGTAGCACAGCGGTGTTGAATGTAACTTCTGTGCACATGGTCTTAGGTTCGGGTCGGACGAAGTGTTATTAAGTTTTAACACGAAATCAAATTATGCTCGCTGTTGATGCAGCGCGTAGAGATTTTCTGTCGAGAAATTCTCAGAAGCAGTAAAGATTCTGGAGTAATGCCTGGCATAGGCTCACTCTCTGTTACGTGGCACTTGAAACACATTTGTCATAATGGGGTGTCCTTCTCTGCCTATGTATATCTATGTCTATGTATGTATGAGACATTTTGATTCATATTATCTAGACGCCAAGCTTCTATTTAGAATGCCTAGATATAAAACTCCAATAACATTTTGCCCGATCTAAAAATCGCAGCCTAGAGATCATACACAGCATTTGCTTTTACTACCACTGGGCCCCGGGGCAATCTACAAAGCCTTATATTTTCTACAAGACGTTTTCTTTTAGAAAAACATAAAAAGGATTTTACAATACGTTTGGTGCAAACATGTATACACTAGCGTAGCATGCGATTTCTACCAACTCCATACTAATAAAATCTATAACAATACACCATATCCATCGAAATGTGTAACTTCATGTATACCAACTAAAGCTAATAACAAATCGAAACAATATATTAAACTATCTATAAACGAAAACATGAAACTAAACGCTCAATCAAAGACTATGAAGATGGATCTACCAAAAATCACACAGTGCCCCTTCCCTTTTGTTCCATGAATTATGTATCTCGTAGTTGGTACGGTGGGTCGGGAGTTCAAGGCCGTGAAGATAATGTCTGTTTATTTTTCCTTGGTTCATAATCTGAGTCACTGTGGCAAGATTGCTTTGTAAACAATGTGGGGTAAATGTGCTTGTGACGAGTGGAAGTTTGGGTAGATAAGCCTCCTTTTTTCAATATAGCTGCCATGTTGAAAACTAATGATTCCACAGATTAGCTCACCTTGATCGGATTACTGTGATATTAAAGATATAATTTTTAGGATTCTATATCGCAAAAGCAAAAGAAAGAAGCCTTTGTAAGGTTTCTTTGTTGTTCGTCTGTATGTCTGTTAAGATCCTTTTCTCAGGAAGTCGTGGAGGTATCAAGTTAAAATTAATATCAAATACTCAGGTCTGCGAGTCCTTAGAGCTGTAGAAAATCAAACTTTTAAGTCAACGCAATTAAAAGATGAAAAATGCGCATATTTTGGCACTTACCTGTTAATCAAAACCTATAAGGTACTTTGCGTAAATCTAGAGTCATAAAATTTAGCAAGAAGCTAGGTCTTATAGCACAAGAAAAGAAAAAAGCCGAAAGTCGTAAATTTGTAGTCAAATAAAAAAATACTTTATTTTATCAATTTTAATTAATATATTATCTACGTACGCCTTGCGTGAAATGTAGGATTCTCATCATCATCTGTCAGTCGTTAGCTGTTCGTGTTGGTCGTTAGTCTCTTGCAGGGCTTGCACCTGATTCGGATCTTGATTTATCCTTTTTCAACTAATGCCAGCCACTTTACTCTGGTCTACAGGCGTCATGTTAAAATAAATCTACAGAGCAGATAGGTAGGTAACCACAAGTATGTCTCTACAACAGTACAAAATTATTTCGCGCCATGCTTGCCGTTTTATATTTTTTACAACAATAAATTTATATAGCCTAAAAATAATTTGTTTACAGAGGACGAGCTTTCAAAACAATTATATACATAGATAATCATAAAACACCAAGAGGAGTTCCTAAAACTGCTTATCTTTATGTTTTCCGACAAGACAATATAACCTCTAGATCAAATTTCGACCATGGTGTATAGTCTTAACAGAGGCAAGGCTACTGTACAGGAGAAATTACAGTCCATAAGTTTGCAGGCATAGTGCACTCTGAATTCCCGCACTGTTATAGTCAGATGGCAATTCAACATTACTCGAGAACACTCAGGCACATGTCCCGCTTCAATTGAAAGAAATTTGGCAATAGTGCACTCTGAATGCCCGCACTGTTATAGTCAGATGGCAATTCAACATTACTCGAGAACACTCAGGCACATATCCCGCTTCAATTTAAAGAAATTTGCCAATACCAACTGAAATATCTAGTAAGTTTACGCTGGTCTGATCCGAGGCGAGAGAGATAGAACTTTGGACCTTATGATCTACAAACATATACACTCGCCAGTATATCAAGATAAAATACACATTAGCCTTCTAATTTGAATTAATTAAAGACTGAAGGAGACTTTCTAAAAATTTAGTAGTGCAAGTAAAAATATTACTCTTTTGTAATCTTAAGATTAACATGGTTTTTGGTATGGCAATGCGGTTTGTTCAACGTGGATTTTCATACAGCTCTTATTACTTTAGACTTTTTTAGAATATCGCATGGATTGTATCTAGTGTCTATCTTTCTAGTGTATAGTACTAGTCTGTCTGTACTAGTGTATAGTATGCGATATATCTTAGATAAGATGAGAATTAATATGATATAAAAGATGTCGAGGGTATGTTTCATAAATGTGCGGAGCGGAACATGTTATTTTTGTGGTCACAATCTCTTTAATAAAAAAGAATTGTGAAATAAAAACCAATTATTGCTCCTCCTCATGAATTACTAATGCTCAATACGTGTGGTATTACAGGCGCTTATATACAAGAATCGCTTACCATAAGGAAGCTATATAAACTAGTTGTCTAACTCAATTGAAAAATATCAGTTTACAAATCATCCTAATAACTAATATTATAAATGCGAATATGACTTTGTTTGTTTGTTACGGTTTCAGGCCTTAACTTCTCGATCAATCATCATGAAACTTAGCAAACACGTTGTCAAGGAGTATAAAAAAGGACATAGGGTACATCTCACCTAGAAAAAGTACTGTGACCAAACGAAGCCGCGGACAAAAACCTGTATCAAATCAATAAACTCCTATCTACTAATGCCACATGCTCACACGAAATGACCATTGAATATTCCAGTTCTGTTTTAAAAATCGGTGTTCGAAATGGATCACTGTCGAATGTCACAATGGGTTTTATGTGTAGAACGTCAACTGAGTATTGGCAGGCTTTGATTGTTAACCGTTTGCACAAACAAAAATCCAAAAATACATTTCATTTTAAATTCGAGTATCACAAATGTCGAAATATTTCCCTGTGATTTGTTTTGAAAATCAACTGTGGCACTTAGTGCCTATCTGTTACGATAAGTGAGGCTCTCTCGAGCTTCTAAATGTACTGTATATATTAATGTTTTGAATAATCTTTTTGCTTCACCAGTTTTTATTATTTTGTATTTGAATGTGATTGGCTAAAAATACTTGGGATCGAAAATAGGGAGGGGGTTTTGACCAAAGCAGGCGTAGCGAGTTAGCGGTCATCTCGTCGCTGCCGCTGCACTGTAATTCCCACATAAAATAATGATTTGTGTAATCCACGAATTATTGTCTGAATTTGGGTATACTTTGAGTCCGTCAATTGTATTTTTGTAAAATTCTTAGCGATACAGGGTTTGTAAAGTAATACGATAGTTGTATATCAGATATACATAGCTTGGTTCGTAAATATTAGTTACATACATAAGTAAGTGAATAAAACATCTTATACGTCATACTCATATTACAATACTTTTGCTACATCACCGTGGAGTGAAGTAATAAGTAACTGAATACGGTAACATCATTATGCTATTAAAATTGATTTAATCACTTGCCTAACGCGACACCCGCCGATTACAAAAATTATACTATTTTCATTATGTCTCAATTCCGGCTATTGAAGTATTAAAAGTGAAGAAGGCAGACAAAAATAGCGCCATATATAATTATTCTTAACTACGATGTGTTTTGTGTTTGCTTATTAGATATCGCATATCTCATGACAGCTCTCAAAGGCTTTTGGCCGTGTGACGAGCTTTGGTTGACCATTGCTGGACCACGTTAGGTGTAAAGCATTAATGGATATGCAGGTGTGGTGTATTTATGGTGGGTTGCATTTCTAGGATGATAAGGGATGTTCAGCAAAGCAATGTGCTGTCAACAACTACGGACCAGTAAGCCCCATATACCTTACGAAGAACGAGTTGTATTGCATTGCACGTGTCCATAGGCAACGATAATCCCGTTTATCATTATATTACTATATATAAAATAAAAGAATAAAGATGCTTAGAAAAACTTGTGCTGTTAAAACTGACCACTTAACATTGAGTACCTTACCATGATATTGTTAAATATTTATAGGGATGTTACATAGAAATTAAACTACTTTATACTTATTTCAATGTGTTTTATAAAAACTACTCATAAAACTATTAAAAATAAACTTAAGAAATATTTTTAGCATTTTTGACTATGTAAAAAGGTCTACCCGTGACTAGAGCTGCGGAAAATGTAGCTCCCTTTATTTATCATATTGTCCTATCGGTAAAACACTGTAAACCAAACATGTGTACGCAATAAAATACAGTTACAATAAAATCAAAATAATAGCACAATACACATATATTTACCGAACAATATACATTGACCCAGTCAGACACCCATTTGGAATAATAGCCGGGCAAATATTCAACAAAACAGATATACAATATACTAATACAAAATGCTATTGTCGTCAAACATGAAAGCTCTGCAAACTAATAAAATTAGGCATCGGTCCAACAATTGATATTATTTTAACAGACAGCTCCATTAGTTCCGTAGTATAATTTTATGTTGGGCTTGCTAGGTTAGTCTGGTTGCACAAAGTATTATTGAAGGTTTTGTAAATAAATTCTAGGTAACATTAAGCGAACGGTAAACGAAAATATATATTGTTACCAAGCAAAAGTAAATAATAATGTCTATTACTACGTAAAGAAACGACACTTACTTACGTAGCAGTACCACTGGCAGTACTGTTTTACTGGTATCTTTGGCACTATCGTCATTCGCGCAAGAATAAGAAATACATTGCTTTCGTATAACTTTTTTTTTTAAATAATAATAATTTTCTACCACATACACACAACACCATCTAGCCCAAACTAAGCAGAGCTTGTACTATGGGTACTAGACAATGGATAAACATACATATATACTTTATTTATTTTTTGTAAATTCATACGTATTATACATAGAAACACCCAGACCAAGACAAACATCCATGTTCATGCACACAAATGTTTGACTTGTGCGGGAATCGAACCTGCGACCTCAGGCGTGGCAGTCGGTTACACTAACCACGACGCCATTGAGGCCATCAAAAATATATTGTTATAGGCTTGCGTTTGACCGCGATCTCACCTGATGTTAAGTGAAGATGCAGTCGACGATGGAGCACGCTTGCCTAGAAAATACCTATTCACTCGTGACTCTATACTACTCCCGCTCGATAAGCTAAGCCCTTACGATTATTAGCCCAGTCTTTTCCTAATTTAGTATTCGGAGGCGTGGTGATACATTCTCCTACTATTATGTATGATTAACGAAATAGCTGACATAATGTATTGTTACATGCTGAGTTTGACGGATAAGAATATAAACAATATTACCGACTAAAACACGTTTTATTCAAACACACAATTAAATTTAAAACACAACAAACACTATACCACACTTTTTCACTGTACTGCTTCAAACTCTGTAGTATTGCCGCTTCCGTTTGCTTCGATGAACACTTGACCGCTTACGATTGTAAACTGACTCAGCGGTGCGCGTGCGCCCTATTTATACGCGGGTAAAGCGTTTCTAGAGTTTTCTAGTAACGCTATAATCGGTATGTAAACAGTACGATGTTTCGAGAAAGTACTGGTACTTTAAGAAAACGCTGGCGTTTTCTTTACGATTCTCGTACGCATACCTACTACGTAGTTCCGTAAGATGTCAATAGATGGCGGTGTAAATTATTAGACGGAACTGCCGAGTCTTTCCCACAATGCCGAGAGATGTCACTGGGCGTAACAGTATGTTCCAACTCTACTTACACCTTCAAAGATATACACGCGTGTACGCTATGTATTTATCTAAAACAAACAACATCTCACTTTTCCTATGGCAGAATAACTTTATGCGTTTTCCGAAGTTCTTAACTACAAGTTGAATCTATAAAATATATAAATTTTATTTTACTGTTGCCCTTACATAACAATACGTATTTGGACTAGTCTTTCTCTTGCATCATCAGCGTCCTAAAAGTAAGGTGTTGTTGACAAGCCAATGTTAAATTAACAGTGTATTTCTGCAAGCTACTTTCCGTAAATGCAAGAGTCAAGCTGATTTTTCCAAATCGGAGTAACTCCGACTGTTATATCAGGGAAGATGGAAAGTATACAGCGAAACAATCTTATCTTGTTATCCTACGGTACAAATTTTCATGCTTCTTGAAGAGGAAGTTTTTAAATGTAAGCAGGTTACTATTGTAACCCTTGTCCAGTGTGTTAACACCAAAACGATATACACACATATTATTTTTAAAGGCTCTGGTGTAGACTCTGTTGCCCTGAGCCCTAAAGCCCGGCAGCCAGTTAATATTAGCTGGGCTATATACATTGCTAGTCTTTTATATATTATTGCTTTTTGACTGCCCTAATGACGTAGTGATTTATGTATGTGGTCGCTTCGCCACTGCTATTGCGCCAAGTATTGTGAGTTCGATCTGCACAAGACAAAAATTTGTAAGATCCACAAATAGTTGTTCTGGGTGTTATTTGTGTCCGTTGTTTAAATGTTAATTAAGTGTCCCACGACACAGGATTTATTCCTAGGTTGTCTATTAAAGAGAAAACAGAATAGAAAATACCTGTAGTTATATAATTTTCTCCTTTATCATAGTACTTGAAAGTTCTTGAACGAACATAAGTACATCTTCTATGAACATACATACGAATTATCGTCAAACGATCCGGTCTACCGTGCTACGAAATACACTGCGTCTGACAGTTTATAGCATCTGACCATGGAGTTTTGTTAAAGCACATTTCCTTTCCAGGTCTTTTAAAACTACAATATTTAGTTCACGTATAATGGTAGCTGCTTATGTTTGGTTAACTAGGTAAGATATTTTATGTACAATAGCAATTACAATTTAAAAGCATTTTAGTGGGAAATGATTTTTATAAAAAGAGACAGAAATTTTGTTTTAAAATTGGGTATGAAGAAAAAGCGACCGTAATGGAAAGATCACGCTGTTGCATATGAATTGCTTGGAACTTCCAACAATTTAAATTGACTTGGGACCGATACAATGAACTATTCAACATAGTCTATTAAAATAAATGCAAATTTAACAAGCAGTAAAAAATAATGCATTTGCTTGACAGTTCCGATCCTACAAACAATAACATTGGATACTTCGTTGGTGTCGTGGTATAAGTTTGTACATAATTATGTTCGCGTGCAATGGTTGGGTCCTCACTTTGTTTCTAGGGTTGCCCAAAGTGTTGGGCAATTTTATTTGAAATTTCTTACTAGCAGCACGGAGCTAAAGTCTCGGCTTATATAGGAGACTCAAAATATAGCTGATCAAAGTATGTTATTCATATTTGTGCGGATTTGGGTTTTTTGTAAATAAATTCTGTGTCCAGTAGACGCCAATAAATAAACTATTACACGGATCCTAATACCATAATAAGCCAACAGTACATACATAGGTACATAGATTCATGCCTGTTTCCCAGTGGAGTAGGCAGAGATTACGGGTTTCCATTTGCTACGATCCTGACACATTTGTCTGGCTTCATTCACTTTCATAACATTCCTCATATAAGCCCGCCGGTATAAGGTGCTCTTAACCTGGCCTTTGTTCAGAACGTCTCCGATCTGATTGAGACACGTTCACCTAGGTTTTCCTCTTGCGACTGTTCCATTCACACTAGCCTTATAAACTTTCTTAGTCAGTCTTTTCTCGTCCATTCTTTCTACATGGCTAACAGTGGTGGTTTTATACCTTTACTTATACTTTCTGATATACCCAAGCATAAGTTTATAGTATGTAAATAGATACATAAGCAACAAAAACATCAAACTTATAACTCCTATTGCCGGAGGATAAAAACAAGATAAACTACACAAGTAAACACAAACTTCATAAAGCTTCCTGTGTACTTTTCCCTTTAGCTATTCATAAGTCTAAATTGACTTCATTGGGATGCGGCGAACAGAATGTACACACATTTTTCCCTCATTTACAAGGCAATGGAAAGTGCAACGTGCAATTTTTGATAAGGCTAGGCATCGTTCCAACGAAACATTCAATGAAACAAACAACATGCGCTCAGTAGTGCCAAGAATTGTTTCTGTTAACCTTATCTTAGTTGGCCTTCGTCCGATTGCACATCCCCGCGCATTCATCACGGGTTTAGCTTAAACAACGTATTTGGCTTAAACAGATTTAAAATATTTGAAACTGTACATATCTCCATCGTATATCATCCTCTTTTACTCGGTCGGATTAAGAATATAGGAGATTATAAGTAAGGAAAAATGCATACGACTAAGCAGGACTTGTTATCTCAACTCGTAACCTTATTTATTTACGAATTACGGTTTTATATACATTATATTATTGATGTACAGGTATATTTTTGTTTAGCGTCGTTTTCCACTGCAGAATCCACAAAAATGTATAATATGCTACCAAAAAAATCATAGAGAGATCAGAAGTAACGCAGACCTGTGGAATATCTATTCTGACCTCTACTTGAAATCACTAATTGCTTAAGGTGAAATAGAATCATTTTGAAAGGCCT
The DNA here is from genome assembly GCA_930367265.1 of Catocala fraxini. Taxonomy (NCBI): domain Eukaryota; kingdom Metazoa; phylum Arthropoda; class Insecta; order Lepidoptera; family Erebidae; genus Catocala; species Catocala fraxini. The sequence continues at coordinate 22,543,394 of OV884038.1, forward strand.
GTAAAAAGCAGATAACATGAGAACAATGAGCATTTATCATCAGATAAGCATGTGGTGAAAGCAATTAACGAATCCTCATTACTGTAATAAATCATCCCAAGTGGCTGTCGTAAGATTTTTTATTATCGGCTAAAGGAATGTGTTATTTGTTATCCTGTCAGGAATGTTCCTGCGACAAAATGGAAATTTTATCAAATAATTTTTAATCGCGGTTAACCTAGCATGACGTCAACCAATCTACTCGGTAGAAAATTAACAGGATTGAGAAGCAAAATATATAATGGCTACAGGTACACAAAGTGTACCATTATTATAGTAATTATTAAGCCTTCTGCTGTAAAAAAATATGAAGTTCAAGGCAAAAATAATTAATTATAAAAGGCATGTTCATGAAATTTAACATTTAATTATGTGAAAATGTAAAATATTCTGTATCATTTTATAAGTACATTTTTTGTTCACGTTTTTCTGGTGTTGCGTATTAGACGATAAATAAAGATTAAAAATGTTTAATGTTATGTTACCAAAGATCAACGTATCGGTTTTTAAATGTAATCTAATGTATGTTAGGATACATACATGTTATTTAACTCAGTTCAAACGTGACAAGTCAATGAACTACATAAAATCCTTCTAAATTCAAACGTCTATAGTCAAGGGACGAGCAAAATCCACAACACTAAACAAATGACATACAATTTTCTTTACGCGAAATTCCTTTAAATGGCACTTTTAACAGTCTTTGACAAGGCGCTGTAGTATTCTTAGTGTTTCTAAGAACAAGAGTCTTAGTCAAGAATTTTTTTTTTTTTATTTATTTCCTATGTCACTATATTTTCAAAATTGCTTTCATCTGGATAAATATGTTCATCACCTTCGTAGTTTCTGTAACAAAGTCTTCACTCATTACAAAATACCCTGAACATAATGTTATAAACTTCTCATTGTTGAAACGCAAAGCCATTATTTTCGCAGCATAATTTATGTTTAGTTTACGTTCGATCGTGAGGGTCTAAGTTCGATTTCAAGGCCAAGCTAAATGTATCTTGATTTACTATTAGACAATTATTAGATGTAAAAAATTTTGTAAATGTGCTCAATAAATAATAATAGTTTCTTCAAGACCGAATTTTTGTCACAGCTGATCAAGAATATTATTATTATGCCGATCAAGAATATTTTCCGTGCAGATTATTAATCTGCACAGAAAAAAATCTAGTGCTCAATTGTGTGCTCAAACAGAAGTGAAACTCTATTTCCTCACTCTCTTAGTCCAATGGGATGGTCAATCCAACACATTCGGAAAGAGATCAGGCGAAGGACCAACAGCATTACCTGCTTGCTAATGCACAAAGCCACCAACTTTCTAACTACGAATCGCTATTAAAATTTCTTTACAGTAAAAGTCAACAACATTTTTTATGTCTAACCCGTAAATCGAACTGGCAACCTCAAGTGCAGCAGTTGCATTCATTACCGCTGCGCAACCAAGGCCGCTAAATGACAACATCACAAAATATCAAGTGAGACTTAAAACCTTAAAACTTACTTAATACGTTTGTGAATATATATTAGATTATTTCGTTTTAAAATTAACTTGGCAAACAGTAGAAGTGCTTCTGTCTTATCCCATATGTGTTGTTACAAAAATTACCTAATATTTATACGGAGCGTGTTTTGGCAAGTATGAAAGTTTTAAGTCGAGATGAGTAACAGTTTTTATCTTTGCACTTTGTTAGCTTGCAATGTTATGCCCAAGTTATTGGTCTGGTTGCCAACTATAACAGTCTTCAAGGCCGCGTTTTATTATTGAAGTATATGTCCTTCTTCAAACGAGGCTTAAAGAGAGTTCTTCTTTCACGGTAGGTAGCGGCTTCGCTGTGTCCTGACATTGCTGAAGTCCATGAGCAGCGGTTACCACTTTCCATCAGGTGGACCACTTGCTCGTCTGCCACAAATGGCAAAAAAAAATATGAGGAAAATATGTAGCGATAAATAAAGTTTATTTATTGTGGTATTGCCTAGGCGACGTAAAGGTACTGAGAACAACTACTGCGAGTAAATCTCGGGTTTAAGTCCCGAGTCGGATGGTGTTATTGGGTTTTTGTCTGCCTCAGTAGTGATTGTTACTGCTATGACTGAGGTTCCGGATTCAAAACCCGCGTCGAACCAACAAAAAGATATCAGGTTTTTATCAAGAATATCTCAGATAGCCTAGTGGGAAACTGTTGGATTGCCACGCAGTGATCTCGAGTTCGATCCCAAGGCGCGCATCTCTGACTTTTCGAACTTATGTGCGTATTAAATAGTTAATTATCGTTTGCTTTAACGGTGAAGGGAAACATCGTGCGGAAACCTGCATGTCTAAGAGTTCTCAATAATATTCTCAAAGATATGTGAAGTCTGCTAACCCGCACTGGGCCAGCGTGATGGACTATGGCCTAACCCTTCTCATACTGAGAAGAGGCCTGTGCCCAGCAGTGGGACAGTGGGACAGTATTAAACAATACAGGGCTGGTATTATTATTATCTCAGATGCAGCACGGAGCTGTAATATGGCCGGTAGAATCCAATAGGCTGGCTCCCTATAGTCCATGGTCACACATACTTACCTAAAACCTGGCGCAATGAAGGTGCATTACAGGTAATACACTTGTGCCTTCTCTTCATAGTAATATGGGCGTGAGACTATGTTTCTTATCTTTCGGAAGTAGTCGAGTGCAAGTATACTTTCTTCTTTCGAATAAAACGAACCTTAATTTACATGTGACCAAATTAACACATCATCATCATCATCATCGGGCTATAATAGTCCACTGCTGGACATAGCCCTCCCCTAATGAGCACCATAGCGCCCTGTCTTCGGCTTGCCGCATCCAGCATCTGCCTGCAATCTTTCGCAGATCGTCATCCCATCTGGTCGGAGGGCGTCCTACACTACGTTTGCCGAGTCGCGGTTTCCACTCAAGAACACGTTTACCCCAGCGGTTGTCGGTTCTTCGCGCGATATGGCCAACCCACTGCCACTTCAGCTTGCTAATTCTCTGAGCTATGTCGATGACTTTGGTTCTCTGTCGGATGTATTCGTTTAATTTAACCAAAGTCATCAAATTAACACACAAAGTAAAAATATAAACAGTATTTATTTTCTTTTTTAATGTGAGGAGGAAATGACGAGAAGAGCTCGATGCCTTTAAAAGGGATTGGCAACTCATAACAAGTGATCGAGATAGATGGAAGTCGGAAGGGGAGGCCTTTGCCTAGCAGTGGGACGCCAATTAGGCTTATATTAATAATAAAGTAAGAAAGACTACGCCCTTAGTATATTCGATCTCCGTGTTACGGAAGACTTTATAAATAACCAACAAACGAATACTAAGTACATACATTCAGACTTAGAACAACTATATATGGATCGCACAAATATCGAACCCAAAACGTTCAGATACCTACATAATTATGTAGGTAGTGAGTACAGGCAAGCTTGCTTCTTTAACCACTACGCCATCCGATTCTCAAATAATTAGAGACAAATTTTAACATCTCAGTAATTCTGTGTACACACACACGAACCGTACAACGTTAAGTTACATTTTTGTCCTTCCCATTCGTCTTGTCCCAAACATCTCCGTCACGTAGAAGAAAACAAACTTAATTCTGCATCTCTAAAACTAAAATATCAGTATATCTTCTTAGAAGTTTAGCTTAATCTAACTGCAGGAGATAATTTGTTCTCGCTAAGGTTCGCCCGACACTAAAGGCTTCATTTATGTCCCCAACGGCATAGTTTTATTTATACCGAAGCTTGTAAAATATTTGGTTAAATTGTAGATTGTACGTCTGGATTAGTAGACGATTTCTATTTTATATTTGTACGAACAATTAGGATATCAAATGTATAATTAAATTGTAACTTGTCGATGTCTGTACATAGGACATATTGAAAGAAAAATGTATGTCAGAAGACATGTAGGACCCAAAACTATTATTTTGGAATTCGCTTTGTCTGTCCGTATGTTTGTATGCGCACCACGCAAAAACTACTGCACGAAATTAAATGCGGTTTTTACAGTTTTGCTATTTATATTTCTACTGTAGTTTTACAGTTCTAATTTACCAAAAATAAATAAAATATTAAAACTTGTAATAATCTAATGCTTTGTCGAAAAATTGGTATAGTTTTGATACCAAAAGTTCAACTCTAATATTTTATTTACCGTTTGTATGTATGAGTTTTAATATTTTATGTTACGCAAATTAATATATACAAAAGTGTATATTTTTAAATAAAATGTTTGCTGTGTGTTTTGCTGTGACTAATGCTGATGGCAAAAATGATTTTCTTGTATCCGTTTGTTTGTGGGTCCATGTTGAAGCCTTACAAAAGCTGTATTGGTTATGTTGATTATGAATAGCTTTGTTTGTAATAAATGTGCACAGCCTCACATCTATCTAACTCCAATGGCTCCAAATGCTAGCAATTTTTAGGATCCACGTTACAGTAGGCGAGATTTCAGCCTCTTACCATATTTCTAGTCCCGTGCTACTACTGATGATTGCCAAACATGAGTAGCTTAAGATATAATTTACCTTGCGGTAGTATGTATCTTCCCCATAGCCTTTATTATTCCCAAGTCACTTGGGGTCGGCTTTTCTGGTCTAACCGGATTTGACTGGATATCAGTTTTTACACAGAGCAGCTGCCGCATATCTCTATATATATATCTCTATTGATATAGATATCCTGCCTGACACTAGTCAGGCTGGATTATAGGGCACTGATTTCCCAATAACGACTGCCATAGATGTTCATGGCAGCCGGGACCCACGGCTTAACGTGCTCTCCGAGGCACGGAGCCGGCGATAATTGTCAAATATAGTAGTAAAATATAGGATATATTTATATATACTCTATGTTTCGCCTTATCTGGGATATAAATCGAACCTGGACTTTAACGATCAACCGTAAAGATTGGCGTAAAATTATGCTATAGGACGAGCTTGCTTTTGTTGATCAATATTAGAAATAAAATGTATGTCAAAAGTATCAATAATAATAATAATAATTATTAATATTTTTATTTAATTAATTCAGGAAAAGTGGTTAATTATTACCTAATTACTTCTAGATGCATGCTTTTTATTTTAGAAAGTACTCTTTGAACAGCTAGGTATTCTTTTTACAGATCTATTCCATTATCCGATAAAATACTTACAAAGTCTCAACTGGTAAGTTTTAAATTAAACTTACAATTTTGCTGATGCAGAAATATATCGGAATATTGTAATTTTAAATTTTCTCGGCACCAGATGTTGCGGCGTTTTACATATAATTTCTTTCAATATTTTTCAGATCACATTCTGTTGAATTTATAGTCTATGAAACTGATATTATTTTAATGTTATGCTGCTAGTGGACCCCTATTTGTCTGCTTTGTGGACCTGTTAACAATACAGATACACACTTGAGAAAAAAAATTGCGTGAGTTCATTTTCAATTTTTGTAAATTTACATTAATTATAATATAATAATAATAATAATATTCTATACCACATACACACAACACCATCTAGCCCAAACTAAGCAGAGCTTGTACTATGGGTACTAGACAATGGATAAACATACTTATATACTTTTTTTTTTGTAAATACATACATATTATACATAGAAACACCCAGACCAAGACAAACATCCATGTTCATGCACACAAATATTTGACTTGTGCGGGAATCGAACCCGCGACCTCAAGCGTGGCGTTCGGTTACACTAACCACTACGCCATCGAGGCCGACAAATTACATTACATTAAACATTTACACATTTAATTTCCAACAAATTTTGCAACAAATTTTCACATTTAACCATTAAAAGGAAATACGGTTAAGCGAGCAGACAATTCTAAGTTATTTTACGCTGAAATAATTCGTGGAGTATTACATCTTGAAGTCAAACTGTTACATCTAGGCTCTACAAGAAGCTAAGAAGGATCTTGTTCATTAGTGCGGTTCACTTTGTTTTAAAACAAGTGTCAATTTTGTTAGTCAAGTAAAAAACTTAATATTATTATTTCTTGAGTTACGAATAAGGTTTTTAAAAGATTTGACTTCACAGTAGTGAATCCGACTGCTGCACTATAGATTTTGGCTTTTGGTTCAAGACGATTACAAGACAACAGTGAATTAGAAACCCATATTGCTAGCAATCATTAAAAAAAATAGCCAGTATGCATTTCAACACTAACATAAATATTATCAGAGGATATTGAAATTAATTTGGGTCTGGAGGATCTGGAGGATCACCAAAGTCTTTGTGACGCTTTGACTGCTTAACGCTGAGGTTTGGAAATTCGTAATTCTGGGCTGCTACTAAATTCTTGACTGAAGAATCGGATTTTTTTATTCGGCTCGTCTCGGATTTTCAGCCAACTCTATAATCAGCAGCTGTATAACTTAGCCACTACTGCACCAAGGTGGCTATCAAGAAATACCCAGAAACACTTCAATACATACACGTTAAGAATATAACTATGGTCATATAAGTAGTAGCTCTATTGAAATAGAAGACCATGTTCAAAGGCACCTTTGAACATTTATACAGACATAAGTTGTGTGTTATATGAATCAGTAATCAAGCCTATAATTTTCAAACTCCAGTGGTTTGTATTTTATTTCTTTAAGTAATCATTTTCCAATGAATTCTACATTTAGGCACTAAACAATATTTCTTTTTTATTTTATTTGCGGCAATCGAGCAGATCAAATCCGTGCCTCGGAGAGCACGTTAAGCCGTCGGCCCGGCTGCTAAGAAACATCTATGGCAGTCGTTATTGGGAAAGTCAGTACCCTCTAATATCCTGACGCTGGTCTAGCTTTAGCGTATCGTTAGCCTTCGGGTTGCGGAGGTCAGGTGGCAGCCGCTCCGTGTAAAAACTGATATCCAATCAAATCCGGTTAGACTAGAAAAGCCGACCCCAAGTGACTTGGGAATAATAAAGTCTAAGTGAGAAGAAGAATCGAGCAGATGGATCGCCTGATGGTAAGCGATCACCACCGCCCATGGACACTCGCAACACCTGAGGAGTCGCAAGTGCGTTGCCAGCCTTTTAAATTTATGAATTATTAATTCTTGATTTATCATTCAAAGCCGATTTTACCTGCGACTTTGCCTTCGTAAATGTAGTTAAGACATGATAATGTTAGTTACGGTTAGGTTAAATTAGTAACAGTACTTTTGCCTATAAATACTTTTGCCGATAAAATGTATCCAATGTCCTTTTTGGTTGCCCTGACAACATTTATCCGATTTCGTGATGATCGGTTGAGTAGTTAAGGTAGTAAGCGTAACAAACAAATAAACGAACTCACATTCGCATATATAATATTAGTTAGGATTACTACTTTTTCAATGTAATATATAAATATTATTTTTATAGGTTAAAGCTATTGTACTAACTAAAAGCAATGTACACGATGGCATTACATATATAATAACATATTTTAACAATACTACTTAAGTTTTCTTTTTAAAGGAGATCTCCCTCACTAGTAATGAATCCTGTGTCGCAGGGGACTTTACAAACATACATACAACGGACACAAAGAACACCCAGATACGGAACAACCATTTAACACGGTTCACACAAAGTTTTGTCGCGGGTGGGATTCGAACCCACAACACTCGGCGTAGTAGAAGCGGCGAGGCGGCCATTAAACCACTACCCTATACGCGTAACCATGCAAAATAGTGTATCGCATTCGCAAAATTGTATTCGAATAATAATCGAATGCAGTCAAATATTTCGAATCGAAATGTGCTCCTACCTCATTTCGACTATAACTATACTATTTATTCATATTTCTATCACAATGTAAGTAGCGGAGATCCTTTTCTAAAAAAATAAAAGTCCACATGCGATGGAAGCAAGCGATTGGCTACGATTATAAAAATCGTTTCTTTTTACATAATAAGGCATTACATTAACGTAAATTCAACATATATGTTAGCATGTGACATAGAAAGTAATAGAATCTTATCGCATTTGATCTTGCAGCAACAAACATCCGTAATAAGCCTGCCATGTTTCATTTTACGCCCTCTATCAAACCATAACGCAATCATGTATCATGGCAACCAGTTGTAAAAAACACAAGCGTTTGCAATCCGTTAATTTTGTTACATGTTACATACATCAAAATTGATGCCGAATTTTAATTGAAAAGATGTATCAATTATTTATACATCAAACGTTAATTTTTTTTTCTGATTATGATACATTGATATAAGCAGAAAATATTTGACGTGTGGCATAAAATAACAGTATAGATTGTCAATACAGATAAATAAAGCTCATTTTTTAAAATTAAACTACTCTATACGGATTTTATCGCGTTGTTTATTCGACGCTTTATTACAAAATTTTGTAAGCTGTTACACTACTATTGAAGTTTAATACTTTTTCAGTTAATTATTTTATTAAAACTATTTATATTTGAGTTTACACTTTGCCCGACATTTCGGTTGATGTGAACATGGCTGTTTAAAAGCAACCGAGTCGAGTTTAGTTTCAATGAATAACATTCACGTAAACGTAACATTATTGAAAGATAGCTATCAAAAATATTAACAACTTGTTGCAGTGGACTGCAAAATACTGATTAATTGCTTACAATTAAACAAAATAGAATAAGGCAAGTCTTACTGCGTAGGATTTAAAAAAAACGGATGTAATATATCGCTTGATTTCTCTCCAAGTATAAGTGTATTAATTTTTTCTTGTGTACCCTAAATAAATAATACCCATATACCTATTTAGATACAGTTTTAGATAATATATTTGAATTAAGACAAACATTTTAGTAAATAGTATAGATTATCTCATTGACATAATTATCACGTTATAACGTGATATGTTAAGCAACTACAATACAACCGTTAAGCAACTGATCGCATACAAAATATACACGTATATCTACAAAAAGCTTTGCCCAAACCCAAACAAGTAACATGTACAAACAACCTCAGCGTTGTCGCTGTTGGCTTTTTTACGGCGCGGCGCGACGGAAATAAAGCTACGAAACACTTCCGCGGGACGCGGTGTAAGTCGTGAGCAGACGGGGTTTAGTATTTATATGAGTGACAGTCATTTGGAATGTTGTAAAGTGTAAATGTTTTATAATATAATATGTTGTGGGTATAATATTGGCTTCTGTTTACGCGAATATTATTCATTGAAATTAAATTACTATATACGGATTTTATCGCGTTGTTTATTTGACATTTTATTACATAATTTTGAAAACTTGTTACTCTATTACTACTATTAAACTTAACTAATTTTTAAGCTAATTAAATTATTATTAAAACTATTTAGATTTAATTTAATTTTACACTTTCTCCGACGTTTCGGTTGCTTTTCAGCAGCCATGGTCACAGGGAGACTAAGATGGTAGTTGTCTCAATGTTCCAGTGTAGTTATTTCAAAGTACCCGAACATAATTTAATCATTGGTGTTTCTATTTACGCAGAATGAGCTCAGAGTATCATGAAGTATAGCTGTGATTTGCTTCTTCTTGGGTTTGACTATTTGTATTACTGGATCCCAAGCTAGTGGTACATTCCAACCATCTTCTCTATTAAAATTAGGATGTTTTTTTATTTCAATAGCCTCGCGAAGCATGCTTGGTAGGAATCGGTGTTCTTTGGCGAAAATCTGTGGTTTGTCAAATCTCAGGTAGTGGTTGGTCCCCTGTTGCACATGTTCACACACAGCAGACTTCAATGAGCGTTGGTGTTTTACATCAGCTATGTGTTCTTTTATGCGGGTGCCTATGTTTCTTTTGGTTTGACCAATGTATGAGAGTCCGCAGTCACAATCTATTTTATAGACCCCTGCATCTTGTAAAGGTAGTTGGCACTTGACGGATGGTTAAAATATTTTCTCAGTAAAATGACAGTGAAAATAAATTTAACTGTTCAGATGGTTTAAGATATTTTAAATGGAGGTTTAAGTGGACACTACTTACTACTCTTACGAGCCCAAGTTTTGAGGGTATAGGTAGGTGATAACATAAAATAATTGTGTGATCCACAAATAGTTGTTCTGAGACTGTTCTTTTTACCCTTAGTTTGAATGATTGTAAATTTCTTAACGATGTAGCAGTCAATCTTAAGGGCCTCCTACCACAATACGTAAAAAATACACGATTTTCAACACGTATCTAGTACCTTAAATGATGTCCCAAAATTCTCAAACAACATTTAAACAATACTTCGAATTATAAACTTTAATTCCATACATTTATATTATTTATATTTTATTTTTTATGAGATATACAAGCAATATTAAAAATGATTGATTTCACAAAGTTAATGTATAAACTTTCTCATCTGTAGAAGTATGAATATAAAACTCACATTTATATGTAGAGAATACATTTATTGTAAAGCGTGTGCAATTTTTTTTTATTTCCGACGACTTTTCATTTAAAAATTTGTTATTCTCGATTTTTCGGTCGAATCATTCTAGCGGGTCTCTGCGCGGGCGACGGGCGGCATACGGCGCCAGCCTTTAAGACGGAAGGACGTATGCAATTTTTCCCCAAAACGCTCTCGTATATTTACGTAATTTTATCAATCTTTGAGTGTATGTGATTAACCTAAGATAATAAATAGTTTAGAATTAATCTAATAGTAGTATAGGACAATTTCTTTATTTTGGATTGTCTGTAAATTTATCATAGTACAGCTACATCTCACTACGTGGCAGTAAATTATCGTAAAATGTTTAGAAGTGAGTCGCAAACGTTAAACGCTCAAGGTCATTGGCGCATAGGAGGCCCTTAAGGTGAAAGTTGTCATTTATATAAATTAAAATCAATTTTGGTAGTACCTTCTCAAAAACAAGAATCAGGTAACAAATTCACACGTATTGTATTAGTTTTAATAGTATCTTGTATAAGCAATCCACGCAATCAATTTGTACCACACAAGTTTGCAGTACAATTGTCACTGGAATCACGGGAGACACTCCGCCCTCGTATTAGAAGATTGCTTGCGACCCAGATATCTAGACCACGAGATGTTACAGACCGCGGTCACTGAATTGTACCGACTACAAGGTTACGAAGTCGTATACATTTTATTGGTGTCCCAAATAAAAAACTTAGCTCTAGTTAAAATGTTTGTCTGTTATCAACGTTGTTTACAAATATAAACTTACAACTGATTTTAATTATGAATAAAAATGATTGAACAGGTCAGCGGTCAGCATTTTACGTCCATCGTGACGATTTTGTAACCATCAATAATTCAGTTCACTTTTAGCAAGAGTATCGTATAATCATTAGAATATCAATAATTTATCATAATTTATATAATAATTAAGCTTCTCATCTTATTTCGGTAACCAATAAAAAGGTGCAATTATTAATATCATCTACCATTTCTATAGCTTATCAAGTGTACGTAACTCGTACAATGACCCCCCCCGCTCGGCGCGCTACCGAACAGACGTGTTTCGTGCGGTCTCCGTATTTAAAATTCGTATTCAGTGTAAATATCGTGTATTATGCATAATTTTGCCGTTATACCTCATAACAATAACATAACAGAGACGATTAAACTGTGATCAATATTTAAAATCAGTGAAACAAACCAATATATACAATAAACATTTCAAAAGTTCGTTACTTGGATCAGTGACTAGTGAACATTTGTACGGCGTAAACAGTGTTTGACCCTCACAGCGAGCGAGCGGTTAACTGAGCTACCCGCCGAGTGTATATCTCTACAACCACCAACTGGTCACCAATTTCGCCACTTCGTGTAGCGACAATCGTAGCCTCGTGGCGTAAGCGTGTGCTCGAACGACTGCTACGCTATTAAGTCGTGAGTTCAAACCCACAATACTCCGCCTGGTCTTTTTGTGATATATTTCAACTGTTTCTAAAACAAGTAAGCTATTTTATAAGCAAAATGTCGAAATTAGCGAGAACTCCTCCGAAACAAAATGTTCCTACGCGATCCGAGTCCGACATTCATACATTACTAGCAGCTGAAGATGTAAACACAATGAATATAGGCACAAATATCACTCAGAGATCAAAGCGACGCTGTCCGTCTAATGACGATATTACATATGACAACTTAACCGACTTTAAAAATGAAATGAGGGACTTGCTTCTCGATATGATAAGCCAGCAAAACGCCCGTATGGACAAACTAGAAAACCACGTCATAGAAATAAAAACAATAAACACCAAGATTGATGAAACAAACTCTGAGATGGAAAAATCTATGTCCTACTTATCTGATCAATTAATGACACTCGATTCAAAAATTTCGGGGCTCGAGAAAGAAAGGAATGCTATCGCTTCTAAGCTAACCACTCTCGAAGAAAAAATCGAGTTATTTGATCGCACCATCGTTAAAACCTGTATTGAATTGCGCAATGTACCAAAACGGCCAAATGAAACAAAGGAGATGCTCTATAATTCTATGCTGGAACTATCTAAACACCTGAGTTACAACTTACAATATACAGACATCCGGGACATCCTACGGCAGCCCTCAAAAAAGGAAAACCCTAATGCGACAATAACAGTGGAATTTAATAATACACTCACTAAAAGTACTTTTATGGCAGCTGTAAAAGTCTACAATAAGCAAAACCCTAGTAACAAGTTGAGCTCGGCCACCCTGGGTATATCACCAAACACTCCCGTCTACATTACTGAACAGCTGACAGCACACTCCAAGCGACTTTTCTATTTAGCCCGAAACTTCGCCAAAGAAAACGAGTACAAATACTGCTGGACGTCTAACGGACGTATTTTGATGAAAAAGGGCTCAGAAAGCCAGTCCATAGTCATAAAAACTGAAAACCAACTCAAAAAATTACCTGCACGAGACAATGCATGACTAGTTATTTATAAGTTTACTATTCCTAGCATTATTTTAATTTTGTTATTTACTATTTCTACAATGCAGTTTTATAAATCTATCTTGTACTACAACACTTTACATGAACTACTATACACCATTTATCACACAAACAAATCTTACAAACATAACTTACGCTCACTCACTATACACAACACTCAAAAACACTTATGTATGGCAACTATCATAAAATGTAAACATTACCATTTTTCATACTTACTACTAAGATATTTAAATTATTACTTTTTACACTCAAACATAAATCTTACAATTCTGTGTCCCTTTAAACAAACCTATTATATACACAGGTGGTTCGTAGATTACGTGTTTATATGCGTCTATTACTACACCCAAAACAGTCAACTACAATATGCATGTACATCGTCAACTTTTAAATTACTCCTAGCGCTTCGAAGTCCCCACTATTTGAGCATAACAAAATTAAATAAAAATGAATAATATCATTACCAGTCTAATGGACAATATAGATCATCATTCTATATCTATTACACATACATGCATCCCGGAAAATACTCATAATATCCTAATAAAACCTACCAATTACCTAAAAATTTTATCTCAAAACATCCGGTCAATCAACCGTAACTTCCTTAACCTACAAACCTTATTACACCGTTTTTCGTTTGATTGTGATCTAGTAGTATTGACTGAGTGTTGGTTGTCGTGTTCTAGTAACTCTTTTATCCCGGTGCTTCCAAATTATAACACATTTCACACCACTAAACACATAAATCAAAGTGACGGGGTTGTGGTATACATGAAATCAAACTTACTTGCCACATGTGAAGAACCTGACTTACGTCAAACTGCATCAGGTCTTATACTTAAGATTAACTCAGATATGGCCATAATTAGCATTTACCGATCTCCATCTAATGACAATATTAGTAACTTCTTATCGGCCATGAGCAACATACTTCCAACTCTATCGCACTTTAAGACTGTCGTTATAACAGGTGACCTAAATATAGACATTAAGCCTTCTACTCTTGACACCCGTGCTCACGATTACTTAAATTTTCTAGCGTTTTATGGCTATCTGCCAGCACATAGTCTTCCTACTAGAGACAACAACTGTCTGGACCACAAAATCCTAAGAACTAAATCCCCTAACCATTGCTTTGTTTATGACACTTCAATAACCGACCACTACTCATCTTTATTTTGTCTTAGTCATGAACGTGAACGAGTTTCTGCTATTCTTACTATTACTAAGATTGACTACAAAGGGCTAGACGAAACTATGAGAGAATTGAATTTTACCCCTATATATACCAATACAGATCCAAATATTGCTATCGATCAACTGGGATATCTACTCACATCATCTATTAAGAAAAACACTGTAGTCAAGAAAATATCCTCCAAAAAGAGAATTATTAAGCCCTGGATAACGCCTGGTCTGTTACGGTGTATTAGGAACAGGGACGCGCTTCATAGGAAACTTAAACAATCACCCGATAACGAAATACTTAAAACCACATATAAACGCTATAGAAATTTCTGTACCACTATATTGAAAAAACAAAAAAGGACATTTGACAGACAACAATTAGCACAAGCTAGTAATAATCCAAAAACTCTATGGGACACTATCAAAAGACTCACACACACTAACCAGCCTAAGAATATATCTACTCAATTACTCCATTCCTCTCTATCTCCCATCGAATCTTGCAATAATGTAAATTATTTTTTCGCCAATATCGGCAAAAACCTTGCCGACAATATTTTGCGTAACCGGCAATCTTCATCATCGCAAATGCTACAAAATTCGAAAACCGCATCATCTTTTGTTCTGGACTATACAGACCCTGACGAAATTACCCTTATAATTAAATCTCTCAGATCGAATGCTGCTACTGGCTGGGATGGTATCTCGCCTATAATTCTAAAACGATACGTCGCTCTACTAGCTCCTATACTTTCCTTCATTTTTAATCTCTGTTTTGACACTGCTGTATTTCCCACTTCGCTAAAAAAAGCTATTATTCACCCTATCCATAAAGGTGGAAATGGCGATATGCCTAACAATTACCGACCTATCGCTGTTCTTAGTGTATTTTCTAAGGTACTCGAAAGGCTGATAAACAAAAGACTTGTCCACTATCTTGAGTACCACAAGTTACTGTCACCACAACAGTTTGGTTTTCGTAAGAACAGATCCACCTGTGATGCTGTACAAGATTTGACTAATCACGTCGTACAAGGCCTAAACTCTAATAAGAAAATACTTACCATATTCCTGGACCTCACTAAGGCCTTCGACACCGTTCCTATCTCTATCCTCTTAAACAAACTTGAAGGCATGGGAATCAGGGGAAAACAACTCGATCTTTTTAGGAGCTACCTAACGAATCGAACCTAAACTGTAAAAATCGATAATTATATTAGTGACGAGCTTCCCATCTATTACGGCGTGCCACAAGGCAGTATTTTGGGCCCTACTCTGTTCCTGGTGTTCATAAATGATCTCTGTGATCTTAACATCCCGAATGCCAAAATAGTGTCATTCGCAGATGATACAGCTATTACATTCCAAGCGGATACTTGGTCAAAGCTTGAACACTACGCTCAGAGTGGACTTAATACAGCCTTAAATTGGCTATACTCACATACTCTTACAGTTAATACCTCAAAAACTAAATTACTTACATATACTATTCGTTCTGTATCTCAACCTCAAATCCCAATTTCCATAAAAGCACATAATTGCTGTCCATCAGCAAAAACTTTATGCAACTGTCCCAACATAGACCATGTGGATCATATTAAATATCTCGGCATAATACTAGATAAAAATCTGAATTTCAAAACCCACATCAATTTCGTAACAGGTAGAGTACGTAAATTGATATATATTTTTAAAACTCTAAGATCAATAGCTAACCCTACAATAATCCGCAATGTATATTTTGCTTTGTGTGTTTCCATTCTTACATACTGTATTTCATGTTGGGGGGGTGCGGCCAAAACCATAATGAAACCTCTTGAAATTGCTCACAGAGCCATCTTAAAGGTAGCAACATTCCGTCCAATTATGTTCCCCACTGGCAAATTATACACTCAATGCAGAGTACTAAACGTTCGGCAACATTTTATTAATCAAACAGTTCTTCTCCAGCACTATAATATGCCGCATAAGGAGATAAGCAAACGCCGGAAGGACAAAGTTTGTACTATTCCACATCCAAGGGTTTCATTTACTAAAAGATTTTTTTATTTCCTGGGTCCAGCTTTGTACAACAAAATTAGCCAAAAATGTACAATTTATAACTTATCATATTACAACTGCAAAAAGACACTAAATACATTTCTGCAAGATAAAACCTACGAGGAAACCGAAAAATGTCTTCATAAGTAAGAAACGCAAACACAAATTCACACACACACACACACAC
Source organism: Catocala fraxini (assembly GCA_930367265.1). Lineage (NCBI taxonomy): Eukaryota > Metazoa > Arthropoda > Insecta > Lepidoptera > Erebidae > Catocala > Catocala fraxini. The sequence goes on from OV884038.1 coordinate 22,559,756, forward strand.
ACACGCACACACACGCACGCACACACACGCACACACACACACACACGCGCACACACACGCACACACACGCACACACACACACGCACACACACGCACGCACACACGCGCACACACACACACACACACACATACACACACACACACACACACACACACACACACACTCACATATTGTTTTATTAATTACTGTAAAATCGCTTTATGTTAAAATTGTTTTAAGTTTGTATCAAGCATATAGTACTCTAAGATAGTATAATACCTACCACCGAATTGGGGTTTGGGTCTGTTATTCCTTATTACAGGTTATTCCATAACCTAGCTAGGAGAACAGCGCTTTAACCACAGATTGTATGCACTATAATATTGTACTAGAATTCTGTGAAAACTTATTATGTACTACAATTGCTTTATGAAATAAATAGAGATTATTATTATTATTATTACAATCGTGGGGAGCTAAGTTTCGCAATAACACATATTTAATATTGTCTTCTATTTACGCGAATATTATTCATTGAAATTAAACTGCTATATACGGATTTTATCGCGTTGTTTATTTGACACTTTATTACAAAATTTTGAAAATTGTTACACTATTACTACTATTAAACTTTACTAATTTTTAAGCTAATTAAATTATTATTAAACTATTTAGATTTAATTTATTTTTACACTTTCCCCGACGTTTCGGTTGCTTTTCAGCAGCCATGGTCACGGGGAGACTGTAAATCTAAATAGTTTAATAATAATTTAATTAGCTTAAAAATTAGTAAAGTTTAATAGTAGTAATAGTGTAACAATTTTCAAAATTTTGTAATAAAGTGTCAAATAAACAACACATATTTGCTGAACTATTATTATCATAACGTGACAGGGTTTATATTTGCGGATTGTTATATTTGCGTGCTCAGAGAGCACGTTAAGCCGTCGGTCCCGGCTGCCATGAACATCTATGGCAATCGTTATTGGGAAAGTCAGTACCCTCTAATATCCTGACACTGGTCTAGCCTTAGGGTATTGTTAGCCTTTGGGTTGCGGAGGCCAGGTGGCAGCCGCTCCGTGTAAAAACTGATATCCAGTCAAATCCGGTTAGACTAGAAAAGCCGACCCCAAGTGACTTGGCAATAATAAAGGCTAAGGTAGAAGAAGTTATATTTGCGTGCTTTAAACTGAAAAAGAAGAAAATAAGAAGGGACACCGATTATTTGAGGATAAAAGGCATGGCATGAGTCTATATTATGTAGACTCAACGACTTTACACCTCGAAAGGAGCCAATAGAAGTTTTGAGACCTGTCCACAGTCGAACACTGAACTGTAACCAAGAAATTTCTGACAAAAACTGACTGCACGGATGGCGTAGTGGTTTAAGTGGCTGTCTCGCCGCCACCACTGCGTCGACTGTTGTACGTTCGAATCCCATACGGGACAAAAATTTGTACGTTCCACAAATAGTTGTTCCGAGTCTGGGTGTTCTTTGTGTCCGTTGTTTGAATGTTTGTAAAGTCACCCGCGAGACAGAAGAAATTTAAATAAATTATTCCTAGTGCGAGAGATGTCTTATTTAAAAAGAAACAGAAACAATACTTTGTCCGATAATGTATCTAATATACAGTTTTTGATAAATGAAAACTTATATATAGCACAGGAACAATAAGACGTTTTCACCCCAGGGCAAAAGGCATTTTTAAATATACTCAACAACGTTTTATAGCTTGTTTAGACTTTATTAACAAGATGTAATGTTGCCCGCCATTTTAGAAGTTTACTGCAGACATTTTCTTGTGGACAAGTTTAAGTATGTCTTTAAAGAACTAAGAACACTGCTAATGGACTGTTTTCAGAGTCAGCTGTAATAAAACAATTGTAGACGTACCTATCTATATGAGATATGAGCAATTTTTTATGGACAGCCGTAAACTGGCTTGATCAAATGGTGTCGTGTTCTAAACTTTTAATTTAATAATCGCATATATTGTAGAATCGTTGCCGCGAATGCCACGCATTATAGGCTCCCAGACGGGAAAATATTTGCAAGATTCACAAAGTCTTGGTATTTGTGTTGTTGTGTATATTATGTTTGTTTATTTTGTTTCTAACGTCCCCCGTGAAACATTTCCAGTGCCTACCATAATAATATTTATCCAAAATGTTAGGGCGAACGGAGTATTTTTAAAATATACTTACCGTGAAATTTTGTAAGATTTCGTTCGATGAAAGTGATATTGACTGTCTGACTACAGTACAGAAGACTCGAGTCCAACTTTGCCTTTTTTAGATGAAATGCAAATACAATCATGCTCATCGCATTTTCATTCTGATCCTAATCATTTTCTTTCCTGAGATCCTCTTAAACCTCAGTTTTCCACAAACTAATATAATAGTGTATCATATTCCATTATACCCTGTGCAAATGTACTACCGACTACCGTTACCGTACCGTACCTAACCGAACTAATGTTCGGAAAACTCAGACAGCTTAATTTAGAAAGTACGTCTACCCTACAGAAGATCTCAGCCAAACAACTTTGTCTTGTATTCTTGCGGTAAGTAGACGGATTCAGGTTCTCTAAAAAGTGCTATGCAATCAGTAGAGTTACCAAAATAATCTTTAATATATTATGTTAAACATAAAAAATATTTTATTTTTACAATGATTTCTATGCTGATGCAGGTAGGTACCCATAAGTTACGGTAACCACTTATCATCAAATGGGCTGTAAGATTGTTTGCCACCTTGCTTATAAAAAAATATTTTATTGCTTGCTCTATCTACTTAATCCATTCCTACCTAATCTTATAAATGTATGAGACTCTCAATCCACATCCAAATAAGTATCTAAATCATAGAAAGACAAACGTTCCTATTTCAATACATAAATAATCTCCGTTCTCAATATCTGACACGCAGACGCTTTGTCAGCGTATCCTCGGATCTAGACGTCCATATTAAAACACCTGCTTCTCAATAGGTCACGTCTGCACTCAGCTGTATTTTAAAATATCTATTCAAATCAGTCAGTATAGAGACAGGCAAGGGATGTATAGGATTTGTCTTTTTCTTTGGTATTCAGCGCCTAAGTGGAGAGATAATAAAGTGAATAATATTATTTGTAATGGGTGATCAAAGGCGAGATGCAACCTGTGGCGAGAAGATATATCTCTACCCACTCCTTTCGTATCACCTGCTAAGAGCCTACTACCTGGACATCAATTGCCACGGTCGGTCTGGAAGTCGCTAAATAGACTCCGAATCCAGGTCGGTCGGTGCAAAGAAAACATGTTTAGGTGGAAACTCTCAGACGCTACCGATCTGGATGCGCGTGCGGTGCAAGACAAACGATGTCCCACCTTACATCGTGCCCTTGTGCCCGACAACTCGCACGCAGGAGGATCTGATGGCTGCCTCTGACAACGCAGCTAGCGGGTCTGCTTTCTGGGCGGCAAATATTTAATTTAAAAGATACGATACGCTAAGAAGAAGAATGGGTGCTGTATTGCAGTTGGTTTTCTTGATAAACATACATATAGTCGTGTATATATAAGCTTACAGGGATAGGCGGAGTATTACACCCACATTATATAGCCATGTTTGATGTCTCTCGGAATAGGGAACGATTCTATTGAATTAGCAACCAAAAATAATTCTATTGTGACTTGGAATTGTTTGTTTGAATTTATCTAATTATTGGCAATAAAAGTGAGCTCATTCAAATGAAAGAACAGCCTTGTTTTTTTATGGGATCGGTGGCAAACGACCAGACGGATCGCCTGATGGTAAGCGATTACCGCCGCCCATAACCACCCGCAAAACCAGAGGAGTCGCAAGTCCGTTGCCGGCCTTTTAAATTTGCCTCCACCAGAAGAGAGAGAGGGTTGGCCTCCGGTACCCTCACTCACTCGACGAAACACAGCGCAAGCGCTATTTCACGCCGGATTTCTGTGAGGCCGTGTTATCACTCCTGTCAAGCTGGCCCATTCGTGCCGTTCTGAGATCGATTTCCAGGATTTTTGTTAGGAGAATTTCATTTTATATCTGGCAGAATATGTCTGTTTATGTGATATGTGTATTGGCTGTAAACTAATGTGGATCAGCCTCTTTAACACAATAGCGATATCTGGTATCTGTTATATAAATTACTAGTATCGGCGACTTCGCCTGCGTTAATACTACCGGAATACATATCGAGACAACAAGTATGTTATGTATTAGGCCAATACATAATCTATCTGCGCGCTGCATTCATCCCAATATTTTCATTTTCAGTCATCATATCATTAAGTAACAAACCTCCAAACACCCAAACATCTTCGAAAACTTTCACATTTATAATGGTATTAGAAATAAATGGTATCAGCGTTTTTATAACATGAATTATAAAATTCATATGAAATATTTGAGAATGCATTTACGTTAGTTTTCTTGAAAACATTGCTGGAGTATAATAAATTCCAGAAATGTTAAACTCTTGAAAATTTCATTGGCTACTTGGTTACTTGTTTAAACGGTGAGAAATTATATACCGAACTGTTGAAGTATATTCTGCAAAAAATAATTGCAATGTAAATAAAATTATAGAGTAGAAAATGTCTCAATGACTTTGCGCTCAGGAATTTAACCTGATGATGAAATCGCCCACATAGGTAGATGCACGGTTTATAGAACCGGTATAACCGCTATCATGATGGACTGCACATATGGCATAGTGGCTTAGATGTTCGCCTCGTCACTATCTCTGCGCCGAGTGCTGTGGTTATACGCACACACGCAACAAAAATTTGTGTGATCCATAAAATAATTTTTCGAATTGTCTGTTGTTTTAATGTTTGTAAAGTTCCACGCCATTGAACTTAGTAGTCGTTTACTTATGAAAAGAAAAATAAATTAAAACGTGATGTAACAATTTATATTAGTGTGTTATAAAAGAGAGTTATCAAGCAAAAACGTACAGAGCTACACAGGAAATATTCCTTACCGTATTTTAAACCTGAAAGCAAAGAACAGGTTGACTTTAAATATACTCGCATCTATTCAATCCCAACGTTATCTCTATTCACGTTTCTTATTACATTCACTCCGTTTTATTTTCACCGAAAACCGCTCCATAATTGGGTGTACCTAAATTGGACATTTTAGTACTACCTATTTCTGTAGTCCCTATTTTATTTTTACGAGACCAATTCTAAACTGGATCGCTGAAATTCAATACCCAGATCCAATTAAGCCTCCACCTTTCAGGTTAAATTGGTTTGGACAAAACTACCTTAATTATGTTGCAAAGCTGATTTAGAAAATAAAATATTAGAGCTGCCTTTTTAATATTTTGTACGTGTAATATAACCGTGAACTTATTACTAAGAGGTTGTCTTTTTTAATACGAGCTTGCCTTTGTTTTACGTTTGCCAAGTACGCGTTATAATACGAGCATCTTTGGTTCAAATTTAATGTAAGTAAAGACAATTAGTTTATGCCTCTGACTTTTTCTCACGTGACTCACGCGGTATCTAGAAAAAAAGTATCCATTGTGTGAACATCCAACTTTTCAAACCACTTCACAAACTTTAACATCCACATAAATGTGAAAGTTCGTCAAAGTGTTTGTTACTAGGCGTAAACGGATTTGAATGTAACTATAACATATAAATAGTAAATTTGCTCAGTTTGACAAAGGATCCTTTTTATCCCAGTATTCGTTACCGTTGAATTAAAAAAATATTTTATAATATTAATAGAAGGCTCTTCTATATATGTAGGTATATAGAGCACAGCGGGATTATTACTTAAGCCATGGATGTCAATGACGTATGTGTGATTCAACCAGAAACTACCCGCCCAACAATGCACAAATATTACCAAGCAGCATAACTAAAAATCAATCTAACAAACGCATCGATTACAAAAAAAGAAAACTCTATTTGATATCACGAAATCTGAATTATTTATTCTATATGCTAAAAAAATTGTAACTGTCGTATCAATATTGGAAATATTCAAAACTCATTTTAAAAATATTTTTAGCCTGCATTACTTGAAAAATATTGGTTTAGGCGGAGTTCGCATAATCGCTGCCATTCATAGTCTCGAATTACATTTTACAGTGTTACAGTTAGGAATATACAAATCTGAATAATTATATAATTTGACAGTAGCGATTTACTTATTTTTTGCTCACACAAAACATTAAATGATGTTTAATTTTTGTGACGTACCAGTCGTATAGTTGCCAAAACTGTACGATAGATGGCGGTAACCGCACCCCGAGCTACTAAAGAGGCGAGCCGTGATAAGGTAGGTCAGTCCAGTCCGTAATAGCGTGAATAATGTAAGCCATATAAACAATGGGGTGCAAGGCCTCGTTGCCCGCCAACCGTTATTTATTAAAGGCAAATTGTGGACTGTGTAATAATAGCCGGATGTGACGGCATTTACCTCAGGCTTTGGGGATGTTAGATGTTTGGCAACTAGATACGGTACTTTTTGGTATTTTGGAGAGTGCTTTAAAAACACAGGTTGCGTACCTATTGTAAGTTGACCTGATCGTTTAGTTTGATCGTTCAATGACATCGTAAAGGTATGTGCCATGCACTGATCTGTACCTAGTAGGCTGGACTGGCTATCCCCACGAAAAAGGATGAACCCATTTGATTTTCGACATTTTGACACCGAGAGCGGTGAGGAATGTACTTGGTATTAATATTAGTAATGAACAATAATTAAGTTTTATTATCGATGGAATTCTTTTATTGGCCAAAATAAGTAAAACGATATTCCACGTTATGTCTATACAGCCTCCCAATCGTAGTGGACTAGGCAAAATAATTTTCTGATTGTCAGAAATCAGAAATAAAGTTATTGTAAAAGCAAGATCGGCATTAATTTTGCTAACATCGCTTCCCGCGCACAATGCATTGTGTAACTTGAATTGTATATTGTAATTTGTAGTACAATAAACGTTCTTAACAAAAAATGTCATTTTTTCAACTTCAGTAACATAAACAAGTAACAAATTGCAAATTACAAGGTGTAAGGATCGACATTGGCTCCTGGAGTTATTCAAAATCAAAATTATAATAAAACAGACAATATTTATATAAAAATCACACAAGACACTTCAAAGATCGATGAGACGCATATCATTAAACATTGATCAACGACAGCCATTTGCAATATACTGTCAATATGCCAAAATAGTTTCATTGTAAGCTCAACGGCGGCAATGCAAGCAACTGACAGTTAGTCATTTGATACCGGGTGGCTACTACAGCGTGTATATATAATTGTGCTGCGCATTTCATATAGAAGAGAGAAAGACAAAAATAGATTTAATTGGCACATAAATGGGCACACTTATAACATGACAGGAAGGAGAAAAAAATTATAAATGAAAAACTGAAAAATAAATAGTAACACTATATTAAGAAATTTAACATTTCTGCTCACTGGCAACACCACATCTTCCGCTTGACCAAATTGAAACCGACTGCTTGCATTCAAAGTCAAGGCCAGTATTGTCAGAGATACAAACATTATTCTAATAAAACTATTTATGTATAAATTAAGTAAAGTTATGAGAAAGTGTGTGTCCCATCAGTGCCAAAATATGGACAACGCTCAGTATACGTTGCGATTGTTAAACCGCACACTGATATTCTGCGATATCAAATTTAGTGAAACTGGCGCCTAGTGTGTCTACAAATTTACATATCTATTTATATATGTATCTACTATCTACGTCTCGATCAATATACGTAACAAAGAAGTCTTAAATCACACATTGATTGTCTCATCAATGCTCAGTCCAAATCCTTGTAACCAAAAGCAAAAATTTGGCACACTGGTTCATTTTGCGAAATAAACAAAGCATAGGATACGATTTTTCAAAATTATTCCGGACAAGGTAAGGAATATGATGTTCCCTTTAAATACATATGCCTTGTTAACTATTAGATCAAATATTACTACTGAATATATAATTTAGCATGTAATTAGATATTATAGTCACTAATAATACTTTTCAAGAGTTAATATTTCCCTTAGGGATAAGATAAAAAGCACTTAACAACTAAAGTCTACGGGTATGGTCATGTATACATAAATAATGTCTGGCTTCCATTCAGGTATTCCCAATCTGAATTAAATGAGAATCAGTAGCAATGCACAGAAGCTCCTACAGGAAAACATCCGACTCTGTCTTGAATAATAACAAGCTTTATTGGCGTATTTAGATTAATTTTCTCGTTGATTATGTGGCATAAGTTTCAATCAATCAATCAGCCCACCGCAGTCCACTGCTGGACATAGGCCTCTCCCATTTTACGCCACAACATCCGGTCTTCCGCCTTCCGCATCCAGTCTGACCCAGCTACCTTTTTAGGTCATCAGTCCACCTGGCCGCGGGGCGTTCTACCGTAAGGTAGAACGCGGCGAATGCGCATTCGCCGAGAATAAAATTGAACATGCTCAATTCAAATCGCAGCGAATTCAGCTCGCGGCGACTGAATCTATTCGCAGCGAATAGCCTGTCACATACAGCGAATACTCGCGGCGAGTAGGCATTCGCAGCGATTAATCGCTGTGTGTGACCGAGGCTTAACCCGTCTTTCCTATGCCTATGATCGCTTGTAATACAACGGGTATCTCTCGAGCGTATCTTATGCATTTTTAAGTCTAGTAAAATGAATGACTTATTTGATGAAATGCTTATGAAAGCTTATGATAACTGCTTCTTATCGGCAGACGTCAATGTGATTTGACTCCTTCGCATTATAGGCAAAAGTCAAACTCAAAAATCATTTATTCATTTAGGTCACAAAGTAACACTAATGAGTGCAAAATCTTTTGGTTCATGAGTTTACTAAGTTACTGAAGCTACATTTAGGTTAGTTGTTAGATTCAGGAAAATGGTTGAGCATATGAGAAGATATCTCCAAGAAAAATATTATGATAAATTGCCTTATCCTTTCCATAGCATCACTTCTATGAGTTTCCGGCCGTGTCGGTTGAGCCGTTTTCGTTCGATCGCCGTTTCCTACACGCGGCCATAATAGCTCGTAGATTTTCACTCATTTGTGATATCGTAATAACATCCTGAGGCTAAAATAGCGGTACTATTTCTTAAAATTTACGGCTAAATTAAGTAATCAGAGGTGAACGCGATGAAAGAGGCGGTAATCATCATTACATTTGACTATGGTAACCCTTGAAATTAAACTACTTGCAAGGTTCGTACTTTATCATCATTTATTAAAGAAACCTGCAGTGTAATGTAAATATACATTTATATAGTTGTACAGTTTAAAATTATTATCACAGTAAGTAGAAGTTTTATTAAATACAACGTAATAATATCCGTATATCTATTGAAATTAAACTACTATATACGGATTTTATCGCGTTGTTTATTTGACACTTTATTACATAATTTTATAATTCAATTAGCTTAAAAATTAGTAAAGTTTAATAGTAGTAGTAGTGTAACGGTTTTTCAAAATTTGTAGTCTCCCCGCGACCATGGCTGCTGAAAAGCAACCGAAACGTCGGGAAAAGTGTAAAATTAAATTAAATCTGAATAGCTTTAATAATAATTTAATTAGCTTAAAAATTTGTAAAGTTTAATAGTAGTAGTAGTGTAACAATTTTCAAAATTATGTAATAAAGTGTCAAATAAACAACGCGATAAAATCCGTATATAGCAGTTTAATTTCAATTAATAATATTCGCGTAAACAGAAGACAATATTATCCCTATATCTATTTGTCTATTTATTTATTTATTTATCTATTTAGTACATTATATATTTTTTATAATGCAGCAGCTTCCGCATTAAGCTTGAGGCTTGTATCGCGGTAACCAAGTATATGACCTCTTATATTATCATTTGCCGTATGAATCAAGATTATTATTATATTTTATTTTGAAATTATCTGCTTTATAGGACTATTCCCGCAATTCATAATAAATTTATTGACGCTGACTAAAATTTTGTTACAATTATGGTTTGGGTGGCTCCTTTTAATTAAACAACAATACAATTTATTAAAACAGCAATACTTTTTATTATTTAAAACTATTCAAACTATTTATAAAGCAACAGAAACGAATTAAGGCAGTTTTAAAACGTCGGAGGCGTTTTGGTTAAATTGAATTTATTTTTTAAATCTTCTTCTCTCTTAGCCTTTATTATTCCCAAGTCACTTGGGGTCGGCTTTTCTGGTCTAACCGGATTTGACTGGATATTAGTTTTTACACGGAGCGGCTGCCACCTGCCCTCCGCAACCCGATGGCTAACGATACCCTAAGGCGAGAACAGTGTCAGGATATTAGAGGGTACTGACTTTCCCAATAACGACTGCCATAGATGTTCATGGCAGCCGGGACCAACGAATTGGCGATAATTGTCAATCAATACGCACATAATTTCGAAAAGTCATATAACTTCCAAAAGTCAGAGGTGCGCGACGTGGGTTCGAACCCGAGACCCTCTGCATTGCAGTCTGTTGGTCTCCCCATTGAGCTATCGCTGCTCTTTTTAAAATACCTATATAAAATATTAACTAAAGATAAAAATAAAACAACAAAATTAAAAAGCGTCATAATATTCCTCCGCATCGTCGTCAATTGGCAAAGTGCCCAGAAGACTGGCGGCATAGCCACGTTGAATGGCAATACTTATTCTTTGTACAAAGAAAATACCAGCCCTCTGGTCACGTGAAGTGTCGATCAGCCGCTTAGCTAGGTCTCTATAAACAGACCTAGTACTTGGACCCCAAGGCTCCAGCGTTTCGACACCAAACAGCTCAAATATATACTCACCAATAAGGTTTTGATATTTGCGCCGTTTGAGCGTCTCCGCTGATGCAGCAGCACCAGCACAACCCGCTGTGCTAGAAAGATGTGATGGCACAAGGGTGTCGACACAAGTTGCATCCCACACCAAAGACTTACCCATTTTCCATGGCAGTAATGACATACCGTCTGGTCTCTTATCATTGTCGCATACCAAGCCATGTGGTTCAAGCTGAGCCGGAACGCCAGCGGTGACAGGAGCCCGACGGAGTATGTTATTCAGATTGGCGTGTCGTGATATGCGACCAGCACTCCTGCTGCATGACAGGCCACGGTGACTAAGACTATTGACGAACTTCTTCTATAAAATAAATATTCTAGCTGGTTAACGTTAAATTCTTTATATTATTTGCAATCATAAGATTACACCAGCCGTAAAACTATCTGCCAAACTTTTCATCATTGCAGTAAAATTTTTAATCATTAAAAATGGCCTCGAGAAATGGCTAGTGGAAAAGTTTTGATTGCACTCCTAATTTGAGCGATCTCCATAATAATAAATCAGGGAACCAAAACTAGTTTCGATATTCCTTCTTAACTTCTTGGCATTAAGGTTCAAAGTCGTATAGATCCTAACTTGGCTTGGTTGGAACAATTACCGTTAAATGTCGTGTATGATGTACATTCAAGATGGCTATTACATTAATGATAATAGCCATACATTATTTCAGAAATCCTTCACAATACATGGTCATGTTGTTTTGGTATATATTTTTCTTCGCCAAAACAGCACTTAATACATTTGGTGACATTTTGAATTCTAACATTAGTTTTATCGCTTGCATAAATCACAGTACTCAGACAGAACAACTTTTTGCAGCTGAATTGTTGACTAAAAGTCGGCTGTCTACAACTGCCAATGCTCGTTACACAGTAAAAGGTATGTACTAATCCCTCATAAACTGAAATAGGCCCACGAGTCTCAAGATGAAAGCCTATTCAACAGTTTAACTAAATATACTTTAGCACATAGTTGTATTTTTCTTATTGTCATAAAACATAATCCGTCTACTACAATGAATTAATGTGAAAGTTTATGGAGATACTTGTGACTTAATCGAATGTAAACCGTTGAACAGATTTGGAGAAAACTTGGCACACAGGTAAACCATGTTTTGGTTATTTTATTTTATATATTTTGATACTTAAAAATCATCAAAATTATCAACATTTTTTGTATGCACTCCCGTAGCATTTACGCGGATGAAAGCGTGGGCAGCAGTTAGTATAAAATAAACCGTATGTGGCTGCTTCTTCTGTCCTATAGTACAATTTTGTGCTTAAGTTTGAGGATGATCGATCATAGCTTTATCCTGGCTTTATGACGTATTCTTCAGTTGGAGAGCATTACTGTGTAGATTTGCCTGTTATAAATGTTTCATTATCACACGGCAATTGTCTCGTCTTCTGTTACGTGGCACCTTACGCACAATAATGTTCCGATGGCAAAATGAAATGTATATCAACCTTCTGGTATTTACAGTTGTAAGTTTCCATCACGTGTATCTTTATAAAAGCCACTATAATTCTCTTATGTTAACAAGCGAACTATACAATATACAATAATATGCACTAGTAGTTAAATGCTATGACGATTGCATCGTGTCGCACCTGTGTTCGCACCACAATCGGTGACGTCTATATTATAACCAAACTATGTACTACGTCACTCGTCGATTTATTAAACTAACATAAATATGAGCTTTATACGAGGCACATACGTCATAAGTTTTGGAAGTGAAGCTTAATATTTAAATTATTATACCCAGTGAAAATGAAAGGCACATCTATATATTAATACGTGTAGTAAAAACTTTGTACCCCTTTTTACGAAAATTGCGCGGCCGAACCCATCTCACTCTGAGAAGAGACCCGTGCACAGCATCGGAGCAGATTATATACAAGGCTGATATTATTATTATAGAGATTGTAATGAGAGTAAATAAAGCAATAGAAATTTGTGCTGTTTGAATCAGTTTGTTTCCTTGATATTCCGTTTGTGTAGGAGTACGACACACGCTCTGTGAAAATCATGCATACGAACACAAGATTAGCACATCAACACAGTTTTCATTTTAGGCCTTGAATGCCCGGCTTTATCGATGCACACAACGATTACGTCACATGTAAATTGCTATCAAAAATACGATAGACCGGCCAATTGGTTAATTTACGTATATTATTATTACGTTTAACTATATATTAATACGTGAGGCAAAAACTTTGTACCTCTTTTTACGAAATTTGTACGGATGGAGGAGTATGAAATTTCGCACAGTTGAAGTTTATATGGAGAAGGATGGGCGAATCCTAATATTTTTATAAAATATGCATTAGAAATACATTAATGTAATGACAAATACTACACACACACTACCATGCATTTGACACACGCAGTCGAAATGCGTTCGTAGTATTTCGGCATGGTTCGGCTAATGTCGTATAATTCTTCGTAACTATGATTACATACCTTATGTACCTATTGCAATTTCACGATATATAATAACGATCAAAATTTAAACTTTAAATCAATTATGGTTGAATTTTGACCACTTGGCGACCGCTAGTATAAAGAAATAGCTCATTAAATATAAAAATATTCTCTTATTTTTATGTTACAAAAATTATAGTGAACAATTTATTTTATATTTATATTGTCAGTTGATAAAATATTATTCAAGTCTATGATTTTGCATGAGAACACATACGCAACACACACTCATTGAATTTAAACTGCTTTTAACGCAAGCATGCAACCATCAACGATTGACTTTGACTTTGAACTGGGAGTGCTACTCTAGAAGTGAACATGGCTGCCAGAGAGAAATTGTAAAATCAGGGAAAATTTGACTAAAGCTTAGAAACACAAGAGCCTGTTATAGAGATGTAGTTTAATTTGAATTTAAAAAAAAAACTCAACTTCTGGTTATCCTCTGCGTCCATACGTTAAATGTGTGTAAAATTTCCTTCGATATAGCTATGCTATTCTCCTAAATCCAATTTTGTCGCTGCACGCAACAATGAACTTGTCGTCTAGGCAGCCTTACAGACCAAGAGCGCAGCAGTGACTCAAACGTTATTCACATACGAATTTATGCTCGCTGATAAACTCAATGCGCTCATCGCTATTGTGAGACGAGGTATAGCTAGATATGTATTGTTTTTCAATTTGTCTCGTCTAAAAGAGTTTGGGATTCAATAATGTAATGTTGTGCGCAAATTTAAATATTTTGGCAAATACCAAAAACGTATGGTAGATACATACATAGATTCACGCCTGTTTCCCAGAGGGGTAGGCAGAGACTACGGATTTCCATTTGCTACGATCCTTAAACACTTCTCTGGCTTCATTCACTTTCATCACATTCCTCATACACGCCCGTCGGTTCAAGGTGCTCTTAACCTGGCCTTTGTCCACGTATGGTGGAAATGTCAATTAGCTGGCGATAAGTTCTGTTGCACTAACTCTCCACCTACGTGGTGTCCTGCGTAAGCGACTACTTATACACATAACATACGCGTTATAAGGCGTTACACCGCACTCTGCTATATAGGATGCAAGCAAGGTACGACATATCAGGTTGCGCTCGTTACTCATGATAAATACCATTGTAAAGTAATCTGATCTGACGTCACTGAGTCAACCTTATACGAAGGCTATATTTTAGCAAAATAGTACTGTAGTTACACTTGCAGTAACTGAAAATTAGAAGAATACCTCACAATGTTAGACGCAGTAAGTTCCAAAGCCATAAAAATAAACCCATTATCTAAACCAAGAATTAATTAACGTCTTTTCGTATTACAGTAAATTATTGACAGACAACTGAGCCGTGCTAATGTAATAGTACTTTTATTACGACACTTTCAAAGGAGGCAACGACAAGACAAAAGATATTCATGAATAAATTGTTTATGATCGCATAAATTAAGTGAGCTCTCTTGTGTTGATACTAAACAGACGAGCAACTTTCTTATGCTAATATAATTTATTTTGCGAAGAATTATGTGATGAGTGTTATAATCACTTTGGCTATGATCAGTTGGAGTAACGTTATTTTATTTTTTTAGAAGACGTTTCTGTTTTATTTGTTATGCTAGTTAAATGGTAGATAAATTTCCTTTTGAAAATATACTGCTTTGTTTGTGCAAGGGGCAACTGTGCTGGCAGCATAACAATTATTAAAGAAAATCCTTTTGCGGATATTTAATGCAAGAAAATTACCTCCAATTGAATCTGCAGGACATTCATATTATATACATATATATATATATCCATATCCGTATCCTGTAGAGTGTTTCGCAGTCTAATAACTTGAAGTTACAGCAGGAATTCTATAATTAAATCGTTAATAGTATACCTACCAAGCCATTAAGAAAATTTGTAAAATAATGAAGAAAATACTTTGGTATTTGAAAGAAAGAAAGAAAGAAAAATATTTTTATGTATCTCCTTTACACAATACAATAAAAAATTAATATATACAGAGCAGTATATAGTACAGATACCAAATTAGGTATCTGCGTCAGCTATTGTTGCAGTTGAAACTGCAACGCTGGTATTCTCGCAGGACCTATACAGTATATGAGCAAATTACAACAGATGAACAGCAAGTAAAACGTGTTTTAATTTAATACGTCGATACAAATTACAATATACAACGATTACCGTTCAACGCTGTAACTGCTCTCCTTATTTAAAAATCAATACATATAAAATTAGCAAAACAATATATTTGAGATTCAATATCTTATATTGAATCTTAAAATATATATTACTATCAAGAACATATATTTATAATTATAGGTACATAATATATAATTTTACAATAATATCGCTAAATAATCATTTTTAACGTGTTTCCGAATGCACGTTCTTTTTGATTTACTATTGATAATAATAACAGATATACACAATTATTAACAATAGTAAACAATTATAACAATATTTAACAGTTATCAATAATAATAAAACAAAATTAAATAAAACAAACATATTTAAACGAAATTATGTGAATAGTATGAACCATACAGATAAATGAAGTTGCCGAACACACTGTAATTTTTTGTTTGTTTAATAAAATTTGCTTAAGCTTATTACGAAATGTTTATACTGATTTTATGCTACGCAGAGATGGTGGTAGCAGCAATAGCTCAGTGGGGAGACCAACAGACTGCAATGCAGAGGGTCTCGGGTTCGAACCCACGTCGCGTACCTCTGACTTTCGGAAGTGATATGACTTTTCGGAATTATGTGCGTATTGATTGACATACAATTATCGCCTGCACCGTGCCTCGGAGAGCACGTTAAGCCGTCGGTCCCGGCTGCCATGAACATCTATGGCAGTCATTATTGGGAAAGTAGATAGAAAGATAGATAGATAGAAAGCCAGGATTTATAAGAGGTTTGTAGATGATACTTTTACATACTTTTACAAGATGCAGGGGTCTATAAAATAGATTGTGACTGCGGACTCTCATACATTGGTCAAACCAAGAGAAACATAGGCACCCGCATAAAAGAACACATAGCTGATGTAAAACACCAACGCTCGTTGAAGTCTGCTGTGTGTGAACATGTGCAACAGGGGACCAACCACTACCTGAGATTTGACAAACAACAGATTCTCGCTAAAGAACATCGATTCCTACCAAGGATGCTTCGCGAGGCTATTGAAATCAAAAAACATCCTAATTTTAATAGAGAAGATGGTTGGAATGTACCACCAGCTTGGGATCCAGTTATACAAATAGTCAAACCCAAGAAGAAGCAAACCACAGCTAGACTTCATGATACTTTGAGCTCATTCTGCGTAAATAGAAACACCAATGATTAAATTATGTTCGGGTACTTTGAAATAACTACACTGGAACATTGAGACAACTACCATCTTAGTCTCCCCGTGACCATGGCTGCTGAAAAGCAACCGAAACGTCGGGGAAAGTGTAAAATTAAATCAAATCTAACTAGTTTTAATAACAATATAATTAGCTTAAAAATTAGTAAAGTTTAATAGTAATAGTAGTGTAACAAATTTTCAAAATGATGTAATATAGTGTCAAATAAGCAACGCGATAAAATCCGTATATAGTAGTTTAATTTCAATGAATAATATTCGCGTAAACAGAAGACAATATTATACAAAGATTCAATCTGTAGTAGAACTAACAATGTATTTTATTAAGGCTTTTGATGTGCCCGTAGCATAAGTTTACTCTTGTGTTTGCGTTCGACTTTTCTAATCCCGGATAGGGCAAAGTGTTCTTTTTACTTTAATACAAGTCTCGGTAATCTTATCTTATCTTATTTCGGGGGCCAATCAGTGTAGACCGGCGACACTTCGACCCAGTGGGATCTTTTGTGTCGGCCCCGAGATCTATCCGTGAGCTATCTCCCTATGAATGTATTGCATCAGTCACAACGTACACTTCAGACGGAGAAGCCTGAAGTCTTCAGAGCTCGGATATGCCAATCCACAAACAAACCATCATACCCATCCTTAGTCCAGCCAACGCGTCACATTCACATAGTAAATGTGATTTGGACTCGTCCTGTTCACCACAGGCTCTGCAGATCAAATTGTTTGCCAAACCTAATCTGCACAGGAAGTTGTTGATGCCAAAATGGCCAGTGAACGCACCTGTGAGTAGGCGTATTTGGCCCTTGTTGTATCCGCAGAATTTCCGGGTGAAGCCCGTGGCTCTGTTTGCACTGAATTTCTTGGAGTGTTCCAGACCCCTAAGGGCCATCCACTCCAGCCTATGTTTATCATTGCCATGTGCATTCATAGCTGCCTTGACAGTACTCTCTGCGAGTCCTACGAATGGCTCGGGGCCAACAAATAGTTGCTCCGAGCTCCTCCTGGCAAGTCTCGGTAACAAACCGGAGTGATAATGTAAACTACAATAGGCTTGCAGGTAAAATGATATCTACCACCATTACCCATTAGGTTTATACAGGCGTATGTATATTATTTTTATCAGTGTATCTTATTATTATTTTAATACCTCTAGAGGCAGTTCAGTGGCCTACCTAATAGTAAGCTGTATATTGCAGTTATGAATATGTCCGTGTGCTGTTTAATGACAGCACAGAACACTGCTTATGTAATCATAAGCAGTGCCCTGCAAATACATTCAAACTGCTGCTACTGCACTGCTTATCGTGCCATTAGGACGAGTAGCCTATCCTGCCCTTCAATGGAAACGTAAATATGTAACTTTAAGTAATTCAATGATGGTATCAATTCCCTGGGGCCAACGTAAAACGGAGAACTCAAACATTACCTTGGATGAAATAGAATGTAAGGTATAGATAGGAGCAGAAGCCGGATTGATAACCCCGTCATCTATATTGTCGTACAAATTTTCTGCCTCCGTGGCGCAGCGGTAGTGAATGCGACTGTTGTGCATGAGTTCTCGAATCCCAGGTTGGGCCAACAATAAGTTATTGAGTATTTCTGTTAAAACATCTCAATAGCAGCCCGACGTTAGGAAGTTGGCGGTGGTAGACATCCCCGTGCCTCGGAAAGCACGTAAGCCGTTGGTCCTCACCGGTCATGTCGAATTGTCCGTCCTATCGGATCATGAGAGTTAGAGAACAGAGAGTGCACTTGTGTTTGCGCACACGCTTGTGCACTATAATATCTACTGCGCAGATGGCCTTCGGTCTGGAGGACATTATAATATTATGATCTCTACAAATTTTAATAAGGATAACTCTCTACCTCATGAATAAATTTTAAATTACATAAGCATTTTAATTACATAAACACTTAACACCATTTTAGTAGAATCCCTAAAAATGGCACCTTAAAGTGAAAACTCGAATAAAGTTATAATTTTTCAATTTATACCTACTTCTTGAAGGAAAGCAAAGATAATTAGATATTAGGCATTTCATAATATATTTGCAATATTAAAACTAGTTTCGGTTCTTCGAAATTCGAGTTGCTGAAATCTTTAGGCGTGAGAGGAAAGATATTACTAGTAATTATTACGCCGTTTTAATTAGTTTTCAATCTGAATTAGAACAATTGTATTTGTAGGAATAGTAATCCCGACTTGAGTATCTATTAAGTAAAATATTGAAAATCTCATTTAACCAAATATGGCATAAGAGAATATTATATGTTGAATTTTTTATAGTTTGAAACTGCAAGCCCTTATTGTGGTATAAACAAACAATAAAAAGTAACGTTTTCTCCAATATCCAGTTACATATGATTACACTATTCACTGCACGGTTGGCGTAGTGGTTTAAGGAGTCACCTCGTTATTCCACTGCGCCGAGTGTTGTGGGTTCGAATCCCACATGGGACGGAAAATTTGTGAGATCCACATATGTTTGTTTCAAGTCGGGATGTTCTTTGTATCAGCTGTTTGAATGTTTGTAAAGTCCCCGCGACACAGGAATTAATATCTGTGAAAGAGTAGTCTTTAAAAAAAACTTATGTTGGCGTGCGATCATAGGGTTTAATTTTCGAGTCAGGCAAAATATTACTCGGTTTTTGTGTAGCAAAATTGGCAGCAAATTCGCGGCAAGAAGTCTTAAAATGGGACAGTGGATTAGAGCAAAGTGTGTGACATATAGATGTAATTAAATTCTACCTATTAATTCAGGGACATACAGGCATCTGTCAATATACCTCTAGGCAACTTTATGCAGTCGCGTAATTGCCACAAAATCACTCGTCTGCGTGAAACATAATTCATTGTGGTATTTCGGCGTTGTTTCATTACGTGTAATCTGAAATTTTATACACCGTAAAGACAGGTTTCGTAATTTAAGAGGTGATTTCATTTTAATAGAATTTACAATGAACGCGTATATAATTTAGTATTTTTCGCAAGTCTGTTTTAGTGCGAACAGATTTGGATTCAGTAAACCTTAAAAAATACTATGACTCCTTTAGATGTATTTATTTCGTGTTGTTTCCTTTGATGTGGTATGTATACAGGTTGACGTTAAATTTGATCCTACTTAGTGATCTTTAACTAGCTTCGACCGTAAGATATCGACATATCTTCCAATATACCTTATTGGCCCATAATAATTTAGCACAACTGTAATAAAGCCTCTTGAAAATATTTCTTAATTTTTCTGCTTTAAAAAGACAATTTTCGCACTAAGAATAATTCCTGTGTCACGGGAGACTTTACAATATTCAAACAACGGACATAAAGAACACCCAGACTTGGAACAACCATTTGTGGATTACACAAATCTTTGTCGAGTGTGGGAATCGAACCCACAACACTCGGCGCAGTGGCAGCGGCGAGGCGACCACTTAAACCATTATACCATCCGTGCAGTCCATTCTCCAAAAGAGTTGCTTGTGGATAATAAGGTATCTTACCTCTTACATCATTATTCAACAGTAACTATAGAAAGTAGAAACCGCCAATAATTACTGCCAAATACAAATATACACAGAATAAATAATAATGTAAGACCATCAGACAGCACAGAACATACCCACGCACAAAGATTCAAATCATAGATGTGCACTCATCGTACTTAGATCACACAAAAAAGGGTCCATACTAAGAAGAAAGACCTCATAAAATTAAAGCGATAGTAAACAATTTATTGGTACTATATTATGGGTATCTTTAGCATATGTACATATGCTAAAGATTACTGCCTTTTACCGTAAGGTACTCTTAATTTGAAATAGTAGTTAAATATTTTTATTATAAATTTAAAGTAAAAAGCGTTCACTTAATATTATCTTGTATGTCGCGTACTTATCAAAGTAGTTTGAATTAAAATACAGAGTAATCATAATAATAATAATAATAATATTCTATCACATACACACAACACCATCTAGCCCAAATTAAGCAGAGCTTGTTCTATGGGTACTAGACAATGGATATACTTTTTTTTGTAAATACATACATATTATACACAGAAACACCCAGACCAAGACAAACATCCATGAGCCATGTGCATGAAGCACACAAATGTTTGACTTGTGCGGGAATCGAAACCGCGACTTCAGGCGTGGCAGTCGGTTACACTAACCACTACGCCATCGAGGCCAACAAGTAAGTTGTGTAATATGTTCAAATTAGCTGTGCCCAAACAGAGTCCTTGTTTTTAAGTTTGTACCACATATTAAACATTTTGGTTTTTCAATAAATACCGAATACCGATATGAGAAGAGTCATAATTTATTTTAATTACTTTTAGCATGTACCATCCCACTGCAGGGCAAAGGCCTCCCTTCGATCTTTCCACTCCTTTCTGTCCACCAACAATTGTCTCTAATCCCAGTTGAACGCATCCAATTTATCCCGCCATCTCATTCTGGACCTGTCGCGGGGTCGTTTGTTATTTAGTGCCCAGTCTGTAGTGATTTTTGCCCACTTCTCTTTAGTCATGCGACAAATATGTCCCGCCCAGTTCCATATGAATTCGTCAGCAGGTTGGTCTACATCTTTAACCTTTGTTTGGGAGCGCACTACCATATTTCTGATCATATCTATCAGCTTAACATCGAGTATACTACATAATAATTCAGCTGTAATTTTGGCCTTGTGTGTCAGATGACAACTTAACGTCTAGAAAGATGACGGTATTTAAACGGAACAAGACGCATCTATGCTTTAAATCCATGCCTACGTAAGAGACTTAAGAGACGCTTAAGAGACACGTGAGTACAACATGCAAAGCATGAAAGCCTTAGAGACACATTCTGCACTACAGACGCTGCACGCTGTATGGTAATGTAAGTGCACGATGTCGCCCGCGCGTTTTCTTATCGTTTTAATATAATGTCACTCCAAATGACATATTGTAGACGTCAACACATGCATCGGTGATCTATAAATTGTGAGTTTGTGTTGCGTTGTTCACGTATTACGACTTAAAATAGATAGAAATATTATAAACTTGCCTTGACAGCAGGTTCTGAATAAAAATGCTGTGCATGAGATTTTTGATTCTATTCCCGGATCAAGTAAAATAATATTGGCTTGTTTACAAAGTAGTCATGCCTCGTAGGGACAACGGTAGTTCTTTCTTCTTTTTCGTATAGTTATTGGCCAACCTGTTTTCAAGAGTTGTTCAAGCCGCCCGTAGGCCTCTGACATGGCTTAACGACTGCTGTCTATTTGACAACAACCGGAACCGACATTTTACGTGCCCTCCGAAGCACGGAGACGTTCAAATGAAATATCACTAAGCGGTCACCCATCTATAGACTGACCGCACCCAACGTTGCTTAACCTCACTAATCGTTTACCGATCAGTGAGTGCAATTTGCTATGAGCGTCTTCCCAGTTTGAGATGGGTTAGGCCCGGTCACCATCAGCCGGGCCAACCGCCGGGGCGGGATGGTGATTGCTAACGCGACCCCATCCCGCCCCACTCCGTCGGCGGAGGGACTGCTCACCCCAGGTTTTTAGTGTGTATACCGACCCCCTTCAGGGGCGGAGAGTCTCACATAACCACCCTTCCCCCCCGGGGGTGGGAGTATCCATAAAGGATTTTAAAGGGGCAAAAAAAAAAAAAAAAAAGTGCAAGTCTGCCACATTTATTTGACTAAATTATGAAGAACTCATAGATATGTAGGTTAACTTACTATATTTCGCTTCACCCTTAAAGCGCACGATAATTACTACTATTTAATACGCAAATAACGAGAAAAATTAAAGTGTGTCAGAATCGTAGTAAATGGAAATCCGTCTCTGCCTACCCCTCTGGGAAACAGGCGTGAATCTATGTATATATATATGTATGTAACGTCGAAAAGCCTTAAGCTCGAAATACAGCCCTCGGTGTAGCAGCCCAACGGTTCCCTTCTAGGCTTTCGTTGCTATTATCTAGATTAAAGTATAATATTTAATAATTATTACCTTTTAAAATAAAACATCGTATGCTTTTAAGTTCAGATAATATAATATATTATAAAGGTAAGTACACTAAGAAATTCATAGTGAAATTTGTAAGGAAAAGTGGTTAATTAGTACCTAATTACTTCTAGATGTGTGCTTTTTGTTTTAGAAAGTACTCTTTGAACAGCAATTTTTTTTACTAATCGATTCCATTATCCGCTTAAAATACTTACAAAGTCTCTACTATTCGTCTATTTTTGTTAAAAAAAATGCTTCAGATTTTCCAATATAGTTATGCAAAACTCCTAGCATAAAAAGGATTTCCCAAGATCACAATGAAACCAACTATACCAGTATTGAAAAAGTAGCACTTCGGATTTTAGTAAGACTGGCCTTAAATAATTGCTAACCGTTAGTTGGAGCCGAGCAGTTAACAAAACTAGCAAAATTTAAAAAGATTCAATATAGTGAAACTAGCATGAAAGAATAGGAATGACTGACGTCTGACATGACTACACCAATCCTTACTAATATTATAAACGCGAAAGTTTGTATGGATGTTTGTTACTCTTTCACGCAAAAACTACTAAATTGATTGCAATGAAACATGGTATGTAGATAGCTGAAGACCTGGATTCTAACATAGGCTACTTTTTATCCCGATATTCTCACGGGAACGGGACTTACGCAGGTGAAACCGCAGGGAAAAACTAGTTAGTAATAAAAGTCTTAAAAGACCAACCTACGTAATGTACATATGTATGTAAATACCGAGCATGATTCTGTTTACACCCTTTGTCTATCATACAAAATATAATTTAACACAAAAGTTTAAATATGCTTTTTTGTTTTCAGTTCATATCGGAGCAGAAGTTTGGGTACAGAAAGATCAGAGACAGGTTAGTGTAAAATTATATTCATTTTGTTGCTGTTTACTTCTTTAATCGTGTAATAATTAGCTCTGCCCCAACGAACCGATCGCAACTATCAAGTCCGATTGTAAATTAGCACCATTTAACTCAAAACATACTAAATTTTTTAATCAAAGTCTGTCCAGCCGTTCAGTCACGAAACTCGCCCTGAAAGGCTGGACCGCATCTTTATATTTAGAATCGTGTGTACGTAGAGGGAATATATTCTGAATATAAAGATAAACCCGCGAAATGAAAGAAAGCTGCACATGTTCACGTTACAATCCGAAGGCGTTTTCTGCAATTTCTGTGTAGGATTCCGTATAATGTCTGATGCCGGATATAATAAACACGGCCTATTTAATTGTTTCTAAACACATTGCGATTTCACCAAAAAGTGATTGATATAATAAGTACTTAGGTGTTTATACTACAATAAATAAACACCAGAGTTTATCACGTCTTAAAAATTTTATTATTTATTTAGGTGTTAGCTTTTAGCGGGTCACGCCAAAAACGAATGACTCTAATATTTATTGGTTTTACTAGCTAACGACCGTCCTTGGTTTGTATGATAGGCAGTTAGGAGTTAATGGGCCGAATGTCAAACGGAGCGAAATGAAAATGTTTGAGAAGTATATCATTATTGAGAATATATTATGCACTTGATTTGGTATTGAGGCTTTTATTTCAGGCTTAATTATAAATAATAAATAGGTGTATTGTCTCATTCTCACGCATGCAAATGAGCTTAGAAATGGAAATACAGCTCCATGTTACATATTGAGAAAATTAAGCTTACCTACAATGTTTTTACATCATCATCATACATTAATTAAGTATTAAAATTAGATTTCAACTTGCTAAGGTAGCATATAAGCATACAAAGTAATTGATGGAAACGTCTTGGTAAAAAAAATTACGTAATTATAACTGTCCACACGATTACTATTACACATCATTATTATTAATAAAACGGAAACGATGTTGGACACAGGACAGACCCTTGTGGAACGCCCGCTTTTGTTTACAAGGTCAAAGGTATTCCCTATCACGGCCTTGACACATTTGTTGGAAACAGCTATTACCCATTAGCATAATGCCTCAAACCGTCCGTAAGAGAGCAATTTAATAGTAAATCCCTATGTCAAATCCAATTGACAACCTTTACTATCAAGGTTAACTACTGCGATAACCTAGAACTTCCGATCAGGAGTTTCTGGATTTATTCCCCACTCATCTCATTATTGACGTGAACCCAATAATAACTACTAAGCAATTAGCTGAAGCGATTAACAAAAATACTAGTTGCGCATTGCTTTTAAAACAGCAAAAGTTTTATAACATGAAATAAATAATAATAATAGATAGAGGTTGAAAGAAGAAAGACCACGAAAAACAAACATAAAACAAAATTAAATTTGAACAATCAAGTAGATTCATGAATACGTACACAAATAGCAAATAACTTTATGCTTCTAAAACGAGAAGCCAATTTCAAACTCAGTGCACGACAAAATTTATCTCTCCATCGCTTTATTCCGCGAATTTGTGATAGAAAATAGGACCGTATTTTTAAACTACAAAAAATTTAACAACTCTAACATTCATTTGGACGCATTTAAAAACGAACCAGCTAAAACATAATAAAATAATGAGACTGTAATATTCTGGTACTACATTTGATGCAGAAGAATTCTTTGTGCTTACTAACACATATATCAGCAATTTTGCATTCCGCACTTTTGCATAAAAAGTAATTTCATTCGCTTCGTATTTTCATGAGCACCGAAGTCTCACTGGATGTGTTTTAATAACACTTTACGGCTGCGAGCTTTTCGTCTAATTGCTGAAAAGTTTCAGTATCTCGTATACAGCCTTTTTGGTTTTACAGAAACAGATTATGCTTTTTAATTTTATGCTTGTATTTAACTCATTTTCGTTAAAATTGAGTTTTACTTTGACGTTTTTTATATTAGATTTGTGTAGGACACTTGTCAAAATAGAATTAATTTAGAGTTGCAAGTTACAGTATTAAATTTTTCTGGTGCACTATGTAACAAATATTTTTTTATAATAATATATTCTACCACATACACTCATTTTTTTTTTTTACTTTTGGTAATTCATGACGCATACCCAATACCCATACCGCCGTATGAAACGGCAGGCCACTACCCGATAAGACCTACCCTATAGGCACTTCGCAAGTAATCCCTACTGTCCCCCCTAGAGGGGAGACGGACTCGACACAGAGGCGCGCGTGGGAACACGCACGCCGCCTCTCGGACCTGGTGCTGAACGGATGGCGGGCAGGCCCACAAAGCCCGCCACCCCCAGGTCATCACATACACACTACACCATCTAGCCCAAACTAAGCAGAGCTTGTACTATGGGTAACAGGCAATGGAGAAACATATATACAATTTTTTTTGTTATTTATGCGAATGTAAGTTTGTTTGTTTGTTACGCTTTCACGCCTTAACAACTCGATTGACCATCATGAAATTTCGCATACACATTGCCAGGGGTACAGAAATACAAGAAATACAAAACACAGGGTACCTTTTATCCAGAAAAAAAAACAGTTAGGTACTAATCTAACCTAAATTTACGCAAGCAAAAACGCGGGCGTATTAGTATGTAATAAAACTCAACTAGGTGATGTAGGTAGCATTCAAACTAACGCGTGTTACAAACATCTAGTAGAGTTGACTCCTCAAGAACAAATTCCACACATTTATACACATATAGCCTCACGCCTATATTCCCAAAGAGATAATTAAAAGTGTATTACATCCTCATTTTGCCAACTTTGAGTAGTAGAGCCTCGCTAATTTCAGCATGAATGGCCTGGCTCGACCGGGGAAGGACTACCCTCTCACAGAATATCGACGTGAAATAGCAGTATTCCTACTGTTGTGTTTCGTTCGGTGAGTGAGAGTGCCAGAGGCCCAATTACCCTCTTTCCCCCTTCCCGCTCCTTCTCCTTCCTAATTCCTCCTTTCCTAAAAGGTCGGCAACGCGCAAGTGATGCCTCTGGTGTTGCAGGCATCCATAGGCTACGGTGACCACTTACCATCAGGTGGGCCGTATGCTTGTTTGCCACCTCAGTAGTATAAAACAAAACTAAAAAACTAACGTTTTAAGTAGTACATAATAGGGGACGAGCTTATTGCTGACTACCGAGTACAGGTTCAGACTCCGTATTGCTACTGAGAATTTGTTGAGAGTAGAACCCAATTACACTGCCCGACTAGGGTATCGTACCTGAGACCTCATAGTCGTCGCATACATAGTACATACATAAATGCCCCCGTAGCACAGCGGTAGTAAATGCGAATGCTGTACATGAGGTCTCGAGTTCGAATCCCGGGTCAGGCCAACAAAATGTTAGTGGGCTTTTCTGTTAAGAAATCCCAATACGAGCCCGAAGTTAGGAAGTTGGCGGTGATAAACACCCCCGTGCCTCGGAAAGCTCGTAAAGCCGTTGGTCCTGCGCCTGACCTCTCTCCGATCGTGTCGGATTGTCGTCCCATTGGAACATGAGGGTTAGGGAACAGAGAGTGCAGTTATGTTTGCGCACATACTTGTGCACTATAATATCTACTGCGCAGATGGCCAGTCTCCGTTAAGGTTGGCCGCCATGATCGAAATTCGGTCTAGAGGATATTATTATTACATACAAACATTAAAGAAAGAAGAAGAAGATAGTTTGAAGTTAATTTATATCGAGTACCGACGTTAAATACCAAAGCATCACAATTTTAATGAGCAATGGTAATTTTTGTTCGTAAAAGTCACGTATCAAAGTAAACTAATTTTATGTCATACGTAAAACCGCATATTATTTATAAAGTGGAATTATTTATATCTATCATCACTAGTATTTAAAGAATATTTATTTTGTAATAGCCATTATCATTACATATCATAAAACAAAGTCCCCCGCCGCGTCTATCTGTCTGTTGGCGATAAACTCAAAAACGACTAAAAGGATTTGCATGCGGTTTTCAGGTTAAAGGTTTAGGTATATACATTTTTAAGGTTTTGAGCTAACCGTGCTAAACCCGGGGCGGGTCGCTAGTATAATATAAATTTACTCTCGCACTGGTATACATCCATGCAACGAGATGCCTTAAAAATGTCTTATGTACTTACACAAAAATATAATTGTGTCAAGCCATTTTTATGCGATGCAGAGAGCAAATTAACACTTGGCGTTGGCAGTGGCGATGATATGGGTGATCTGAATATAACACAAATACTACGAGAATTTTCTTTTTCAAGGCAACTAACTCTCTTGGAACAGAGGAAGATTTATTGCTTGTAAAAATCCCAGCGACACACACATATGTACATAATCTTTAAAACAACGGCATGAACAGTCAATCTCAGAATGATTTTACTATAGAGGTGTAATGACCATTTCAGTTATTATCTTTAGTGCACTGAAACGTATTATAGTAAGTCATAGATATCTGGTCCGATTAGTACGATCAGCTTGAGTGTGCAAGTTAATAATTCAGTCCATTGAAGCCATGTCGAAGACGGTAGACACGACTTATCATGCTTAACTAATTATTCAACGTCGACTTTGTATCGGCTACGTTAGATATTACTACCAGTAGGTCATTCACCGATAGGTCATTGCCTTCTTCAAAAATATGTAATATTAATTCTATTGCATACGTTTTATAATAAAATTAGATTATACTTCCGGCTTAGCTTGCGTTAATGTAAATTATGTCAATAAATTTTATTCCCTCGGGATCAGTCCTTTTTCTGGATGAGACCCTATGTTCTTTTTTGATTCCCTGACAACGTGTATGTGAAGTTTAATAATGATCGGTCGAGTAGTTAAGGCGTGAAAGCTTAACAAACCAACTCACATTCGCATTTATAATATTAGCTAGGATTAGGATTTATAATTCAGATGTTATGGCATTGCGTATTAGATGATTTCCAGAAAGGTGACCATATTAAAATTAGTACTGCGCATCTCTGATTCAAATTGTTGTGGAATCCTTAATTAAAAAATTGGTTTTATATAGTAGTAACAGTGAAAGTGACGTTTGAGTTCTAAAAGAAAACTTTACAGAATAGGGTTGAACCCTGTGACAAAGCTATCATCTCGCTGGTTGTTATTAATCAACTCATTATTAGTTTCAGCTCCACTTGGTCCTCGAAGCGTTTATCATAGGGATATGTTTACTCACTGCGTTTTCATAGATTTTAGTTTATAGTAAGGCTTTGACTTTGTCGAGCCTTGCAAAGTAAACAGAGTTCATGAACACGTGGTAATTTTAACCTTACTAAATTGGTTTTGTTAGTTTTATACTTTGATGGTAGTCTAGTTATTACGATGGCAAACAAAATACTTGTAAAGAATTTAAGGTGAGATTTTGCCCTGTATATAAAATTTCCAGAAAATCTAATTCAACAGGAATTTAGGACATAGAACCTTTATGCGAAACCTTGCGAAAGACTTCCTGTCACCCAAAAATTGTGTTGGTCAATCCGCTCAAACTTTGTACATAATTTGTAACGGGTTTTGAATTTAGTAGCAGTAATCAAATTATTTCCTAGCTTAGATAACTTTTAATATTCATCTATATCAATTGACTATTAATAATACTAATACATTTGCCTTAATATAAACAGTGTTCGACTCTACCACAAAGAGTGAAGATTGCTACAGAAAAAATAAAATAGCTTAACGAAAGCATTACTATTGAATAAAAAGCACTTAAGAATATTCACTAAGGCTCAAGAGAGATCGTTACTTAATGAAATTGACCGCCAAGTTAAACATGTATACTAAATATGGGTATCGTTTGTAGTAAAGAGGGTCATCGCCAAATGAAAGTCATCCCCTTGGGTGCATAAATTGTTTTAAGCTTTGTTCACGTTATTGATAGTTATCAATGACACGACACGAACCTAAGGGTGCGTACACAGCTAGTGGACTCGCAGTAACTCCAACTGATCAGTATGCCCCTTTACTATAGACTCACTCTCTTACAAAGCTTGGATGATTCGCGTATTCTGCACGTTTGCAGGTCGTGCGCTTGCTGTTTTAAAATCAAAGTTAAACAATCTTTATTTCCATAAAAATGATTTAACATGTCTTAGACACGTCAATATAAAATAATTATTCTTTGTAACTACTAATAATATTAAGAGGAAAGATTAGATTTTTGTTTGTTTTAAGGATTTTATTGAAATTAAACTGCTATATACGGATTTTATCGCGTTGTTTATTTGACACTTTATTACAAAATTTTGAAAATTGTTACACTTCTACTACTATTAAACTTTACTAAATTTTAAGCTAATTAAATTGTTATTAAACTATTTAGATTTAATTTATTTTTACACTTTCCCCGACGTTTCGGTTGCTTTTCAGCAGCCATGGTCACGGGGAGACTCCCCGTATTTCAATGAATAATATTCGCGTAAATAGAAGACAATATTAAGGATTTTAATCAAAAACTACTTATCCGATTTTAAAAAATATTTTCCTATTAGAAAGCTGTATTATTACCAGCTAACATAGGCTATAAAATGCATTGACCAAACAGCCAGGTCGGTAAGTAGATCTCTCATGAGAAGAAGCTAGAAAGATACTCATGGCCTTTTTTTAAATCGCCTATTGTCATTACAATTTAAATTTTACTTAAATAATATATTATGTTTAGAAACAGCCTGTGGGTGAGAGTAGTTCAGTTTGCGCCTCGTGGTTTAGCAAGGGAGCAAGTGCGCGATGTATGCAGTTAGTGCTAGTGTAGTTCTCGCAAGAGCCGCGAACAACAGCACCACGTAATTTGCACATGTAGTTTGCGAGCGAAACAGGCTCGTGCCCGTGCGTCAAATATGTACGAATTTTTAATACATCATACGCGGCGAACAAACGCTTAATAGATAACAATATATTATTTGAACATACGACTTACGTATAGACAAATAGGATCGATGAAAGCATGCAAGCACTAAAATCTCATTGTTATTCTATGCTTTTATTTCGTTTTTTAGTAAGTTGTGATTCTTCAAGAGGCTTTAGAAACACTATTTATTGTAGGCAATTGAAATAGAATAATTGTACCATAAAACCGAATGAATAAGTTTAAATAACACTCGTGTATAGGTAAGACAACTTCTTCTGTCTTAGCCTTTATTATTCCCAAGTCACTTGGGGTCGACTTTTCTGGTCTAACCGGATTTGACTGGATATCAGTTTTTACACGGAGCGGCTGCCACCTGACCTCCGCAACCCGAAGGCTAACGATACCCTAAGGCTAAACCAGTGTCAGGATATTAGAGGGTACTGATTTTCCCAATAACGACTGCCATAGATGTTCATGGCAGCCGGGACCGACGGCTTAACGTGCTCTCCGAGGCACGGAGCAGGTGATAATTGTCAATCAATACGCACATAATTTCGAAAAGTCATATAACTTCCGATACTCAGAGGTGCGCGACGTGGGTTCGAACCCGAGACCCTCAGCATTGCAGTCTGTTGGTCGCCCCACTGAGCTATCGCTGCTCAGTATAGGTAAGACAACTAACTAATATTATAAATGCGAATATAAGTTTGTTTGTGACGTTTTCACTCTTTAATTTCTCGACCGATCACCAGGAATTTTGGCATACACGTTGTCAGGGGTATAGAAAATGACATAGATGTTAGAGATACCTTTTATTCAGAATAAATGTACAGTGCTCGAGGTATGAAAACTTATTGACAATATGTAATATAACGCGAGCATGGCCGCGGATAAAATTTTGTGTTAAATAATATACAAATTAACTGAACATTAAATCGCCATAAGCATCTGAAAATATAACATTTCAAACTCGTTATTTTTTGTTACATTTGTAAAGACAATTTTTGCTTTAGAAATAATTTCTGTATCGCGGAAGACTTTACAAACATTTAAACAACTATATGTGGACCACACATTTTTAGTTACGTGAGGCTTGAACTCAAAAACACGGCGCGGTAGCAATGGCGAGTATCACTTGAAAATCATTTGAATGAATCATATATCACAGTATTTCGTATAACATATTGAGGAATCCATTACGTCCAGCGGATAGGGATTGTCCATTGCACACAATACGATAGCAGTCCATCGAACGTTTAATAGTAATCTAGTAACTCATGCATATTGATTGTCTTACGAATATCTATGACGGTCGTTATATACCTGACTTATGACAACAAAGAGGCAATCTAATTGGTAATCGTATGGTCAGGATGTAATATTTCGTAGTTAAGCTGATAATAGAAATAGAGTTATTGGTATTACGTAGCTTGGTTCTCAAAGAGATTTGCTAGCATCGTAGTAAGTGATAATATCTGAGTAACTGCCTTCTCTTTCGGGAAACGGGTGTGTCTATGTTTGTTTATGCATATATTCTTATGCCTATGTCTCCGAGGAGATAGGGAGGATTGTATTACACAAACATACGCATAAATATAAATCCAGCTAGCCTAACCTATTAACCTATTGCCCTTTACGGAACACCATTCCGGAGAATTCGACTGGAAAACTTAACTACACTTTACCTAATACGGGCATGAAACCAATGGACAGCATTCTCATACACTAGTGCTGCACCACTAAAGCAGAAGCTTGTATGTTTGGACACATCGCTTCAAATGAATGTGACGCTTTTTTCTGATAACTTTCCAAAACGGTAAAAACGGATACCCTTAGTGCCTGTCCGTTTACCCGTATAAAGACTACAAAAGGAATTCTTAAGACAGACAGATTGTTCGTCTCAAAATTATCTCTAGCTAATACACTTTTCGCGATATCTACAAATTTCGATTACGACTAAAATAAATTATGCTATCAGTATTCAAGCACCATTAGGTACATGGGTGGAGTTAATAGCTTTATACGGTTTCTTTAAACTCTCCGCGTGGAAGTCTAACCTGTATATGACTGACGTATTTTTATGAGAATATCTAATATCGTTCTTAGAAACCAACTTTCGCACTTGTATAATTCCTGTATCGCGAGGGACGGAACAAACATTCAAACAACAGACACAGAACATCCAGAGTCGTAACAATTAATTGCGCAACACTTAAATTTTTGGCCCGTGGGAGATTTGATCGTACAAAACTCGGCGGCCAGCGGCTAAGCGTCACTTAAATTACTCCGCCATCCGTGCAATCATATGGACAGATTTAGCGATTATTTTATTTTATAACCGAGGTGGTAAGCAGATTTAAGGCTCGCCTGATCGAAAAAGGTTACGGAAAATGCCAAAGAACCTGAGATACTAATATAAGTAGTACATACTTAAGCCGTGATCATAGAAGCATCGTATATTTATTGTATTCACAACCAGTACACAGAATTAATTCAGTACACAGAAACGCTCTCAAACCTGTCGTGCCTTTATTTAAAACTGTCGCAATTTTTATTTTACGTCTATTTTGTACTGAATGTGTTATACAATTTATAAATCCTAACTTCTCAACTAATATTATAAACTACATTTGCCCATGCCTTCGCTCGCGTAAATGTAGGTTAGCTTAGGTTAGTAACAGTCTTTTTTTCTGGATAAAAGGTATGCTATGTCCTATTCCGTACATCTAACAACGGGTATGCGAAATTTCATGATGATCAGTCTAGTAGTTAAGCACACCATTAACGAGATGGGTGTGAAAACCCAAGAAATGACCCTTATATCTCGGGGGTATTTTGACCAACAGGGCCCATATTCAAACTCGACCGAGGTATGGCCCCAAGGTGTCTGCATATCAAGTTACAAAGTCTTAAATGTAAAAGCATTTAAAATACATGTAGCCTTGTGATCCCTATATCTCGAGGGTCTTTTGACCCACAGGGCCCATATTCAAACTCGACCGAGGTATGATCCCAAGGTGTCTGCACACAAAGTAACAAGTAAATCGGTCCAGTGGTTCCGGAGTTATGTCGGTTACTAACACACAGACCCAAGACCCACATAGTGTTTTCATTAACCTCTTCGAGGAAGACTCAGAAGTTAATAATATTATGTAGTTAGATTGCGAATGTGAATTTGACTGTTTATTACGGTTTTACGCCTTAATTATTTATCCGACCATCATGAAATTTGGCTTACACAAAATAATGTATGCGTAATTGCATACTGCTCTAATATTGCTATTAATAAGTAAAATGTATAATACCGCATTACTGCTTAAACACTCATTCGATTTCCTCTCCTAACAATACAAATCATATTTACACGCAAGTAAAGCTGCCAACACTCCATCTGGGTCAAAAAAGGGTCCAAAGACAAACACTGAAATCTATCTAAAACTGATTCGGATCTTATTATCGAATTACGCTCTCGCCGAGGGAATATGTAAAAAATATAGTGATATAAAAGATGTTCTATCGCCGTTAGAATGGGCCTCATGAATAATTGAGCGGACCGCGGGGCAGAACATAAGTCATGAATCGAAGATGTCCAGGAATCGTATTTTTTGGTGGACGAGGCGTCCGATTATTCTTTTGATCATCGGTACAGTATTTCATAGTTTACTGGAGATGAACCTCATTTTGTTAACGATATTATATAGGGTGGACGAAATTAAATATAGTGATGTAATCCGAGATGTTTACGTATTGTATTTGTGTCATATCCAACAGTAGACTGCATTTTATTTTCTAGAAACCTTAGTGGAAACGTCTCTCACTGCGCTTTATTAATTTGTCGCGGTGATTTCACAAACATTGAAAAACGGACATAAAGAATGCCCAGGCATCTATTAATTGTGAATCACGCAAATTTTGTCTCACTTAGGGTTCAAACAAATTATAATTGCAAATTTTTCGAATAGTTAGACTACATAGCGTAATATCTGCGTAAAAGGAGCACTATTATACAGCTTATTTCATCTTATTCATTAATTCTGCTAACAACCTTATTTAAGCAAACAAGTGGATAACTGGATCAAGATGGACGATATAAGAACCGACTTACTGCTGAATTAGCGGATGCCTACTTAACCTGTCAACGTTCATTAGCAGATGTATGTTTAAGCTATACTAAAATATTTTTATTTATTTATTTATTTATTTATTGACCATAAAACTTACGTCTATCTTTACAGGCAAGCCTAATGCGATAGAGTAGCTGAACTTAGACTATCTTATATCTATATTTATACTATACATACACTTATTATACACTATACTATACACTTAAACTAAGCTAGTTACTGCAGTGGCAATATAATATAATAATAATAGAGCATAAAATTATAGTCACATTCTCGGTCAAATACGATCCTCATTTGATCAGAGAATTTTCGTCAACATGGCGCAGACCGGCTGAGAAAGTACCTCTATACTATAGCCTACAATTCTGCGGTGGGCTTACTGTAGTAAGCATATTGCTTAAAAAGACGTATTGCTGACAACTCATGACTTTTGGCACTAAGACTGCGAGCCCAATGATTCCTTTTTTAAAGGACCGCCAATGCGCAAATATTTTTTCAGGTGCTGCAAGCGTTTCTAGCTATGATAACTACCTATTTACCATCACTTAGATCTATGCTTGATAACAACCTTATTACCAAGTTCTCGGTAGCGAAGCGTCAATATATACTACTAGATCTTGGCCGCGGCTTCGCTCGCGATAATGTCATTTGACAATCATGACAACGTATATGCAAAATTTTATGACGATCAGTCGAGTAGTAGGCGTGAAAGCGTAACAAAAAACAAAAAAATTCACATTTGCGTTTATAATATTAGTTAGGATGTACGCGACTGCTGTGCCCGAGATCTCGGGTTCAATGTCCTGATCGGAAAATGTTGTTGGTTTTTCTAGTCAAGAAAATCTCAGTAGCATCACGGCGAAAACTATACTCGTTAAATGTCAATATAGACTTATAATATGAAACTACATACATACATAGATTCACGCCTGTTTCCCAGAGGGGTAGGCAGAGACTTCGGATTTCCATTTGCTACGATCTTGACACACTTTTCTGGCTTCATCCCCTTTAGAACATTCCTCATACACGCACGCCGGTTTAAGGTGCTCTTAGCCTGGCCTTTATCCAGAACGTCTCCAATCTAATTAAGAAACGTTCGCCTAGGTCTTTCCCTTGGGACTGTTCCATTCACACTAGCCTTATATACTTTCTTAGTCAGTATTTTCTCGTCCATCTTTCTACATGCCTAAACCAGCTTAACATAACATTTTCTATGCTCATCACTATATCCACTTTCATGCCGCATCTATCTCTAATCACACTATTCCTTATTAACTTATTAACCACCAACTAGCTGTTGAAATGTGGATGTTATACACATCTGCCTACCCTTTCGATGATATAGGTGTAGAGACCATGTATGTAGAGTGAATGATTTCGTTCGTTCTTCGTCGCTCGATGTGTCATGTCCATCCTATTTGTATTCCGATTGCGGCCGGCGTGTTCCTCAATGCCCGCCAGATTGGTTATGCGCACTTTAGATATTATGTGGCGTTTGTATCGGGACTGATGTACTACATTGTTTATGAACATCCTATCACTTGGGGTTTACTACAATAGAGGGAATTGAGGGTACACGTGAGTAAATGGTAGAACAGCTACGACCTTGTTGGATGGCTGTCAGACTGCCAAGTTTTGGGTCGCGGTAGGATTTATCTTTAAAAGTATTGTTTGTTGAAAGATATTTTACATATATATTCTTAAACTTATATCCCTAAAGTGGTAGGCAAAACATTGATAGTGAAAAGAAGGTGCAATACACCTTGTATTGTACCTATATTTTGCCAGCTATGATTTTGGGGCACCCTTAATAAGTGGTGAACTTATACGCAGCATAAATTCAGCTTTTGTGCTGCTACTGAAATTCTCGTGACATATAAAGTCAATGACACTTAGCCGGACCCAGAAATCCTACCCGAGACTTCATGCACAGCAATCGCATTCACGGTATTGCTTG
This sequence comes from Catocala fraxini, assembly GCA_930367265.1. Taxonomy (NCBI): domain Eukaryota; kingdom Metazoa; phylum Arthropoda; class Insecta; order Lepidoptera; family Erebidae; genus Catocala; species Catocala fraxini. Next base: position 22,596,323 of record OV884038.1, read on the forward strand.
CTATGCTTGAATCCTGACTGCCTTGGTGACGTACTACTGCTTCACCGAGGCAGTCGACTTCAAATAGTTAGATCGACTTATAATAATACCAGCCCTGTATTAAACTGTCCCACTGCTGGGCACGGGCCTCTTCTCACTGTGAGAAGGATTAGGCCATAGTCCACCACGCTAGCCTAGTGCGGGTTGGCAGACTTCACATATCTTCGAGAACATTATGGAGAACTCTCAGATATGCAAGTTTCCTCACGATGTTTTCCTTCACCGTTAAAGCAAGCGATAATTAACTATTTAATACGCATATAACTTCGAAAAGACAGAGATTCCTTCCTTGGGTTCGAACTCGAGACCTCTGCGTGGCAGTCTAACGGTTTCCCACTAGGCTATCGCTCGGCTAGATTGACTTATAGTAAAGTAAATAGCAAATAGATATTCTAATAGATTATCGAGTGTTCTATTGAACTGAAAAGTGAGAGTGTGCCTTCGGCCTGATAGTAAAGGTACTTGTACACGACGCAAGAAGTTGGTATGAGCTATATGTGCAAGCTACTCGCGTGGGTTACATGCGCGAGTTAACTACTCGAGTGACTTGTGTGGGTCGTGTATCTGTCGTTTACGCGATACTTACAATTTGCGTAATAACTTTAACTTGTGTATATTATCCACGTCGTGTACAAGTACTACATCATGCCCTATATAAGCAATTATCGCAAAAAACTGATGACAGCAATACACGGTGTATCACTCGTATTTTGTCGAGCCTGTTGTATTGTAATCTATCAGCGCAATGGACAAATATCTTTGATCCTGATCGGTCGCCACAGCGCTTACTAAACGCTACAAACTAGAAACTACACATGCATCATTGCCAACGGAAAAGATGGTCGCTACTGATTCTATCTACTACATAAATAACGATAAAGTATTCAAATCATGGTAAAGTAACCGAATATGTCTATCGCCTTTTTTAGTCAATCCTAATATAATTAAATGTAATTTAGTAATAAAAATAAAGCCTACCTCTCTGGTGAATAAGCGAGGGATTATGTATATTAAACTTTTCCCTAAAAATGGTATCTAGTAAGCAAGACTAATTTATAACTACCATGGCTACGGTACCCTAAAACCATATATCCAGTATTCTTAAGCCAACCGAGAGAACTGGGTTACCTAAATTGTATTCGTACGCAGTGGGATATGCCAACACCGATTATTCTTCCTAGTGCTTAGGAACTTTTTTGTCCGCGTAAAAGAGGAAAATGCTCTATATCTTCAAGGAAATATTCGTTTCAATTTGTATGATGGATGAGGGTTTATTTCGTGTTTCTATTAGGCAAGTGTCTTCACAACAAGACTTCATTGTTTGAGTTTGGTTTGCAGGCGAATATGTGTTTTGTATTTTTGCAATGTATATAAATTTATATTTTTACATGCATTTAATTTTAAGTAAAGACATATGCTTATATGCAAGATGTAGGCCTCTTCTCATTATGACAAAAGTGGGTTACACCATTTATAGTGTTGACTATGCTGGTTCAGTGCGGGTTGGCAGACCTGACACAACTTTTAGAACATTTTGTAGTACTTATTGATATGCAGGTTTCGATATTTCCCACTTATTAGTACATACATAACTTAAAATATGTAACTTCAAAAAATAACAGATGCGTGCTATAAAATTTAAATTAAAGCCTTTGCATAGGTTCATATCGTTCTGATGTCACTGATTTTAAATATAACTTAATTGTTTCGGTGGTGGTAATGTCATAGAGCATACTAGTACTAGTCAGCATAGGTATCCGTCCAAAAATTATACAGATTAGTCAGACACCCATATTTGTTGCCAATAATTGATTGATAACAGTACGTTACAGCTGTCGACCAGCGTAGGAGTAGACACACTGTTGCTAAGTATGAAAGATTGGGTGAAACCAGAAGAATAGTCTGTACCTTTCATCTTATCTTTTATTCCTATTCCGACCGCTGATGACTTTGGTATTAGAAGTAATCGTAGGTTAGGTAAGAACTCTTGTTAACCATTTTTGTTACATAAACAAAGGTTCCCAAAATGTCTAGTCAAACGTGACTTTAACACGTGGTTGCAAAATTTTCAGGTATAGTTCAATAATTCTTCACAATAGTCAATAATGCATATAATTTATACATATATTATAGTGGTTTCGCCGAGGAACTCCGTGGTAGGTTTAGTCGGTATTCCGGAAGGTCCATTATCGTCATTTAAATATCTTTCCCTTTTACCCCGGTGAGTCCGACATAACCTCTCCGTCCGACCCCGCGGAGGGGTATGCGTCAATGCATTCCCCAACGTAAAAAAAAACATGTATTATATTGTTTTTCAAATTGTTACTTATCCTGTTTTGTTCAATAGTCTCTTAACACTATTTTAATATCCGTCACAGTATGTAAAAGCAATGTGTGAAAACTCTTCTGGATTATGTTTTATTTGTATCTCACTGTCTTAATGTATATATATAACATTTGTTTGTTTCTCAAAGAACAATAAATAAATAAAATAAATAAATAAATAGTCTAGCTATCTGAACAACATTTTAAGGCATCAAATACCTCTGGGTATATTACCGGGTTATACCCAAAATATTGCCATATATTGCTGGGCAATATTGTGATTGCAGGCAACGTTGCTAGCTAGTTACAGCTACATAATACAGCAAATATAATTCCAGTAGAGAAACCCTTTAAATCACATAAAAAGAAATCACCAATTCAACCAGAACGATAAAAACTGCTTGTTCATTACAAAAAGAAGAATATGCCGATGTCCACCCAACAGAGATTTCAGTCGCCGTTCAAAAGTTTCCCGCGAAGAAACCTCCTGATTTATATTCTCAGTTAGAAACCACAGTGGGTACCGCGCTAAAATTATACGCTCGGATTTTCATCATAGCTTTAACTTGGATACGATTTATGGACTAACCGGGACATTATCTGTAAACGGTCTAGGGCAAATGTTGAATATGTTTTTTTATTCGTTTGAGGACATTTTACGAATCATATTTTTTTTTATTTTCATAATTTCTACATCTCTCGTAGGATGACCCACCTAATAGAATAATTCGGACGAAAGCAACTTACCACGCACCGTTGGGTTGCCCATCCTTATATAAATTGACAACTCAATACTTCTGTGAAGGCCGCACAATAGGATCAAGGGCATACTGCAAATTACTGTTTTTTGTTCGACCACAAAATCCTCTTCGACACTGTTTTGCTTCTACCTGAGGCATAAAACAATTTGGCATAAGCAAAATAATTGCAAAGAGAGATTATACAGCGCCTTCTTAACAAGTCTAAAAATCCTTCTCATTGCTAGACACAAGGTTCTATCATCGTACCACTCGACAACGAAGCAGGGTTCATCCATATCACCTGGAAGCGTTCAAATCCAGGACGGTACGCTTCCAGCGATCATTTCTCCCACGTACGTGCAAGCTCTGGAATGAACTGCCTGCTTCGGTGTTTCCCGAGCGCTATGATATGTCCTTCTTCAAACGAGGTTTAAAGAGAGTTCTTCTTTCACGGTAGGCAGCGGCTTTGCTGTGTCCTGACATTGCTGAAGTCCATGAGCAGCGGTTACCACTTTCCATCAGGTGGACCACTTGCTCGTCTGCCACTGAAGGCAATAAAAAAAAGTTACTTGGTTGCGATTCTCTGTAGGCTAGTAGTATTTCGCCAGCCTACTATATCTTTGCTTGAAAAAAAAACCTAATTTAAAGCAAGTATTTTCTGTGCTCTACTTTCTTTTTCATTTTAAGACAGATTACATAAAATGTACATTTTCCAACTCGAAATTGGTCCTCAAATTAAAACGATTATCGGTGTGACATAAAAATAAATTGTATAATAAATAATAAAGTCCTTGGCCGTATAAACAAACGATATTTATTTTACAGATATTACTTTACGAAATATTATAATATTATCGTAAATATTGTGTTAGTATTAAACCGTTCGCAGATAATAGAAAATATTGAAACTATATAATGTGCTGGGCACGTTTACGGTGACAATTTGTGAATACAGATTCTACTGTATACAGTATAATATGTTCAGGGTATATTGAATTATGTAGAAGTGCTGTACGCTTATCGAAACCGAATAAAGCGCCACTGCGCCGTAAGATTCAAGCCTATATATTTCGGCAGTTTAGAATTTAAGATTGTAATGAGAATTCAAGAGATGAATTCCATCTTTTGGTCGGCTTCGGTGGTGTAGTGGTTAGTGTAACCGACTGCCATGCCCGAGGTCGCGGGTTCAATTCTCGCACAAGTCAAACATTTGTGTGCATGAACATATATGTTTGTCTTGGTCTAGGTGTTTCTATGTATAATATGTATGTATTTACAAAAAAAAAGTATACATGTATGTTTATCCATTGTCTAGTACCTATAGTACAAGCTCTGCTTAGTTTGGGCTAGATGGTGTTGTGTGTATGTGGTAGAATATTATTATTATTATTATTATCTTTATTTCGCAAGTGTTTAAGGTCCCACGCTAAAAAACCTACTGTTGTACCCGGCATATTTCCATTAAGAATAGCGACATGGAAAATTGGATTCGAAATATATTCGAATGTAAAGAAAAAGTATGCATAGTTCACTTTGCAATGCAGACATAACATTCTGCACATTAGTATTTGTATATCATATTTGGAACATCTCTGGCTAGCCTAAAGTATACAAGTATACGGCTTAACTGATAGTATGTATCTTATCTGGGGGCCAGTCAGTGCAGACCGGCGACTCTTCGACCTAGTGGGATCTTTTGTGTCAACACTCTCCCAATATGGACTGCCATAAATGTTCATGGCAGCCGGGACCGACGGCTTAACGTGCTCTCCGAGGCACGGAGCAGGCGATAATTGTCAATCAATACACACATAATTTCGAAAAGTCATATAACTGCCGAAAGTCAGAGGTGCGCGACGTGGGTTCGAACCCGAGACCCTCTGCATTGCAGTCTGTTGCTCTTTCCACTGAGCTATCGCTGCTCAACTAATAACTGATAGTAAGTGGTTGATGTAGCCTATAACCACTTGGTTTAGATTATCAGGGATATATATACGGTCGACCTAGCGTGTCGCTGAGGCTAGGGGAAGAGAAATAAACATGAGATAAAAGGAAAATCGGAGGTCTCGATTTCTAAAATGTTGTATTACCACTAAACAACTAGATACGGAGAACTTTTTAAAATAAAATTTTAGTGAATTCATTTATTTTCACCTCACGTTGTATGATGTTAGCGTTTTGTACCTATGTAAATTTTATTTTATCAATATATACTAAACATAGATGCCGAAAGACCCGCCATATATATGTATATAAATTAATGACAAATACAGAATTATTGTAGAAGTAAGAACAGAGTAGCCTTATCGCATTGCGTGCTTTTATCACGCCGTTAATCTTAGCACTGTGGGTTTGATCATCGCACGGAGGATCTGTGGCATGGACAGCAAAATTATTACCCAGAGTAGTACCCCGGTAGTTGCTTAGCACAGAGATGTTTTCGTGTCTGTTTGTTCAATCCAGGTAAGCCCTTCTCATAAGTTTAATTCGTCTTATTCGGGCAAGGCGTTATTGGAATGTTCTGCTTAGAAATTCTCAGTTGAGCCTGGAGTCGTGTAATATGCTTGGTAAACGGCGATATGTTCGTCCCTATTAACTTATTAAATGGCAGCAGTACACCGGCGGTAAGACACTACAGGTTTTCAATTATGTGTGCCATTCCAACAGATGACAGGTTAGAAAAATGAATGTGGGTATAACCCATTTACCTAAGGCCCCCTTCAAACATAGACACACTCATGTGAAAGTATTCTCACTGTCTGTATTACATTATCGATGCTAGATACGAATAATAATATAAAAATAGTGCGAAAATATACTGTAACACGTTCCCTATAATGAGGGTAAAGTTCTCGGTTTACATAATATGCGTCATACGATGCATTTAACGCATTGCGATTACCGCGTACTATTGAATCTATATATATATAAAACTCTTCCGTTACCGAGTGACTGACAGACAACGCACAGCCGAAACTACTGAACGCAAGAAGCTGAAATTTGGCATGTATGTTCCTTGGAGAGTGTAGGGGAGCACTATGAGAGGATTTTTTGGAAATTCCACCCTGAAGGGGATGAAAGGGGTGAAACCCGATATTCACACGGGAACGGGACTTACGCGGGTGAAACCGCGGGAAAACTACTAGTTACATATAAAGCAATTGCTTCACTTTTTCGAATTTTGCCTTAAACCTAGCGGCAATCGCAGTGTGAGATGCGAGGCATTTTAAACGAAGCAGAAGCGGCAGACATTTGCCGCCTATGCTATATGACGCACATACAAACCGCTTAAAGCTTACTGACGCACAACGTAATAGGTATGTATCTTATGTGGGGGCCAGTCAGTGCAGACCGGCGACACTTCGACCCAGTGGGATCTTTTGTGTCGACACTCTCCCAATAACGACTGCCATAAATGTTCATGGCAGCCGGGACCGACGGCTTAACGTGCTCTCCGAGGCACGGAGCAGGCGATAATTGTCAATTAATACGCACATAATTTCGAAAAGTCATATAACTTCCGAAAGTCAGAGGTGCGCGACGTGGTTTCGAACCCGAGACCCTCTGCATTGCAGTCTGTTGGTCTCCCCACTGAGCTATCGCTGCTCTTAATAAACGTAATAGGTAACTATTACTTCACTTTGTTCTTTGTTTTGACAGGAAGGATCTACAATACAAAAAACCACGCAAAGTGACCAACCCATCAGAATACATTCATAAATAAAATTATCAAGATGGCGATGAGTCAGCTTATTCGCCATGTTATTACGTCTAAGAGTTTTCCTCTTACAAAAGAGTAATATTAGAACAAAATGCGACTCTCTGGTTATTTGTATAGCACTCGAGTGGCCTCGTATTTAAGGGAGTTCGGCGATATTAAGGTTCTCGTATGGGCGATTGTATGGCTTGTTCAACACTTGGGTGAATCGATACGTAAATATTACTTTTCTAATCGTACTACTCGATTTTGCTTGGGTGATTTGGGTGGAGATTATTGGCAAGATAAAAACTTGTGACATTCTATATATAAGAGCAACATTTTTCGTTTGTTTAATAATGAATACCGGTTAAATGTCATCGTGTTCGCGGTAAGTACTTGTACGATTAGCATGTCATAATCAGAATATAACAAAATCGATACGAATTACATTAAAAAAGGTTCATTGAAACTAAACCTGAGGTCGCGGGTTCGATTCCCGCACAAGTCAAACATTTGTGTTCATAAACATGGATGTTTGTCTCGGTCTGGGTGTTTCTATGTATAATATGTAAGTATTTACAAAAAAAAAAAAAAAAAGTATTTAAGTATGTTTATCCATTGTCTAGTACCCATAGTACAAGCTCTGCTTAGTTTGGGCTAGGTGGTGTTGTGTGTATGTGGTAAAATATTATTATTATTATTATTATTATAAACCGCTATATACGGATTTTATCGTGTTGTTTATTTGACACTTTATTACCAAATTTTGAAAATTGTTACACTACTACTACTATTAAACTTTACTAATTTTTAAGCTAATTAAATTATTATTAAATTTTTACACCCCTCCCCGTCTCCCCGTGACCATGGCTGCTGAAAAGCAACCGAAACGTCGGGGAAAGTGTAAAAATAAATGAAATCTAAATAATTTAATAATAATTTAATTAGCTTAAAAATTAGTAAAGTTTAACAGTAGTAGTAGTGTAACAATTTTCAAAATTTTGTAATAAAGTGTCAAATAAACAACGCGATAAAATCCGTATATAGCGGTTTAGTTTCAATGAATAATATTCGCGTAAATAGAAGACAATATTATTAAAAAAGGTTATTAAGTAACATTATCGGTCATAACTAGACGATGAATTATTTATCAAACATCTGCTTTTATTTCTTTATACATATATATAATAGAGATGGAAATTTCCTCAAATAAAACTACTGCAACCTTGTGACGAATTATAATGAGTCTGATTTAGTGATAATAAGAGCAGTGAAGTAAATTTGATCTACAATATTGCATTTGCTACAGACAGCCTTATTCAAACATAGCTCAAATCGGTTTTACCATTTTAGTACTATGTATAATATAATTATATTCTACCACATACACACAACACCATCTAGCCCAAACTAAGCAGAGCTTGTACTATGGGTTCTAGACAATGGATAAACATACATAGATTCTTTTTTTTGTAAATATATATATTATACATAGAAACACCCAGACCAAGACAAACATCCATGTTCATACACACAAATGTTTGACTTGTGCGGGAATCGAACTCGTGACCTCAGGCGTGGCAGTCGGTTACACTTATGGTAAGCGCCATCGAGGCCGACTTATAGAGATATTAGAAGTAATTTATTTTGTAATACGTGTAGAGTGCATACTCTCTAACTCGCTTAATTTAAGCCAAGCTATGACTGGAAAGACATATTTGAGTGCATTATTGATGATAACATGTTTTAATATTAAAATTGTAAACCAAATTATATCTCTACAATAATCGGCTAAGTAAGTTAGAGAACATGCACTCTAACTTAGCATTACAATAAACTTACTAAAGAGGTATCCTCTTAACATAAGTACATAATTATGTACTACGTAGAAGAGGAGACATCTTTAGTAAAAAGAAAAGGGTACTAAAAGGCATTCATATAAATAAATCAATGCTTTTTAGTTCTTTGCTTAGTTTTTTTACGAACACTAAACAGCTAAATATAGTCTGACTTATTCAGGTTGCAGCAACATTCCTAAGTACACAACAGCAAACATATAGACGACAACATGAGCACCGCCATTAAACTGAGTGTGTTTGCACCAGGTGTTGCTTATAATACCGTATTGAACAAGACGATGTTCTCTATAATTGTATGGAAATCAGTTCAAAATATGTTGCGCTGGTACGGGGTTAACTAGCTTTGGCCTCCAATGTTTGCTTCTGCGGTATACATACGTAATTTTAGGATTGTTTATCAGAACATTGGTCTTACATATAAAACTGTATATCCTTGAGGGGTAGGCAAAAGTGTATATCATTTCGCCAGCTATGTTTTGAGATACCGCGTTGTAGAGGGTGAGCCCTTTTTGTCTACTTAGCATATTGCCAGTCGCCATAGTGCAATTGAAAATTTCTCATCCCATTAACTCTTCAAAACCTGGCAATTTACTAGATTCTAGACCCTGTCTAACAAGCTTGGTCTTAGCTTGTCAATTCGAGCGATTTCAGTACAGATTTTTATGCTACTTGTGTCAAACAAACACGCTGCCCGCCCGTCCTATGGTTAGCGGCCCACTAGCCAATAGTCAATTCTAATTACAAAATGAGTCATTGTGTCGCTAGAGGAGACAACAATCTGAAGTTGTTTGCTTTAAAATAATGTTTTCAAAAGGACAGCATACAAGATAAGGTTACAGTAACGTTTGGTAAGGTAGAGGTATTTTCGCACTGCTCACAGCAGCTGCACTGCTCTTACTTTGAGTAAGAGATCAGCTGTACCTCTTACTAATTATTGTATTCAGGCCAACCATACTGGAATACTGAACAACATTGAAAAGTGACAAATAAATATCAACGAAAAAGAGTTTTACGTTGCCTAAATAAGTAGTGAGTAGAAAAGGAACCAAAATCATTTGATGTAATTTTTTTTAATAATGACCTACTCGTTAGCCTAGCAAAGCCTACTCTCTATTAATCTTGGAATAACATTCAACAAGGATATTTAAATTCCGCCGCCAGGGACTTCCAAAAGACGCCATGTCTTAATAAACAAACTTAATATTTAAACTCTTGTTTGTACAACATCCTGTTCTATACAGGCTGTTCCGTAAAGTGAGGATGGAACTTTTCTAATTTTGTGCCCGAAAAACTCGTCCATCGGTTGATTAAATAAATAAAAAGAAGGTTTTTTATGTGCCTCTAATCCTAGTAATGGAGCCCTTTGTAACTACTTAAGTATTTTAGAGCCTTTGACCGGATTATTAAAGTGGGAAGCTGAAAAGAGGTTGATTTAATGGCTGTTAATTGGCGAGGGGGGTATTTTATTGAAGTAATCTGTTTCCAGCTGGGTTTTAAAAATATGTGGGTCAGTCAGATTGATACTTAAAGTTAATTTATTGGTAAGGGGTTGGCACGAGAAATGCGGGCGCTAAACGGAAAATTCACCATCCAACGTTTCATTCAAAGAAAAACAAATAAAGGATAAAAATATTTAATAAAGATCGCAAATGTATTAGATTTATTCGTAACTATACAGATACCAGTATGATTAATTATCTTTTAAAAAAGCGTAATTATTATTACTTACCTTATGTTTCAAGATGTTTATATGCAATTTATCCAACTCAGTCCAGGACTTTTTATATATTTAGCTGGAAATGTATCAAATAATTAATTTTGCATATACTATCATTAGGTATTATTTACATGATATTCCACACCCATAGTTGATTGCTCAAAAATGCAGCTGCTGCGGGTAAATGCAGGCGATAATTACGTATCTTTCGAAGTAAAGTAAATCTGCTTACTCGAGTATAATATGCAAGACTCACGCAATTTATTCCATTATTATAATTAATAGTGACCCGTGTGACGACACTCAGTTGGTAGATGGTTGTAGCGCTAAACGCTTATAAACTATTATTGTTAGTAAAGTTTAACAACAATATATAATATTATATAATAAATGTAATAATTATTATATTTCTTGCCTATATTCGTTTACCCGTCTTTTCTTTTCCGTACTGCATAAATAACTATCATCGAGCCATGCATGAATTAAACATAACCACCGAAAAGTAACATATGTATGTAACATATGTCACTCTCTAGTTAATAAACAACGCGTATGCAAAAAATAAGAAGTACTAAGAATGCGAAGTACTCTATAACTGAAATAGTACCAAGATACCTTAGTAAATAAATATTAAGGTCTATTTATATATAAGAAGAAAAATCTTTGAAACCCTTTTTAAACATAGTCCGCACACTGATGTGTATTTTGGCATTCAATTACGGGCGAAAAATTACAGCAAGCTGAAATTTATTTCAGAAATATCTTATTTTCATTTAATAAACTTCGTAAGGACTTTTACCTCTAGGTGACCACTAGTAATTACAACACCAAGAGGGTCGCTCTGAATTAATATTTTTGACGATAGTTCTCCTTATGATATATTTTGGTGGTTTTCCTTGCAAGAGATAAAATTTGACACAAGCTCCGTATAAAATTATGACAAATTCTTAATACTAATATGGAAAACCGGAGATAGATAGCATATTGGGAACCACCATTAGTCAATGAAGGTATAACTCTCACTAAAGTTACAGTATACTGCAAGCCACAATCTAAATGACGTCACAAACAAAAGCAATTATCCAGACACTGCACGTAAGATACTATTGATCGTATCAAAGCCCACAACCATTTTATTAACGTCTAATTACTAAAGTTTACCAGTAAGCGTGCTGAAATGCATTCACTAGTAGTCAGAGCAACCCACTTAGCTGCCATGTTCAAGTTGTGACTAAGTTCACGCGATAGTAGTACAACTTACGACTTTCGCCATATTCAGTCATTGTTATATGTTTCTAAGTAACTGTTAGAAGTTGCTGTAAAGTAGCTAGTCATTAGTGAGATATATTATCAAAGATTTACATCATATAATCCCTTACTGTCATCAGGTCACATGAAAAAGCGTCCACATTAAATACAGTGAACTTATACATGAGAATGACAGTATAACACTGTCTATAAATTGAGATGTGATATTGACATTGTGTCAAATGACAAATTAACGGCCAGAAATATGACCATATTCAAATGTTGTATAACGTATCTATGATGTAAAATCTTTGAATGTAATGATTGCAACTATATTGGATTAGTAGAAACTAAGAAGACTCTAGTTTCATAACGCAGACACCCCGTTTGGCGCATTCTTTAAAACTCGAGCGGGTATGTCCAATGTTGTCAATTAATTGGTGACGCTACGAGTGAGTCAGACGACCGTATCTTCTGTTTACAGGGAAACCAGTGTATAAAAATTACCAGCTATAATTCCTTCCACTAAGTTTACCAACACACGAGTGAAGGCTATGATATATTAAGCCGATGATCATTTGCAATAGCAAGCGATCAAAGGTTACGATGACCGCGTATCATCAGATGGGTCGTATGCTTTTATTGTTTAACTCTAGTAGCCTCTGTGCCCTCTGAGACAAAACAATTTATAAAGTGAATCGCTGGACTCCATAACATTTATACAATTCTGATAATTATTGAATAAGATACTCTTCAGTCGTTGTATAAAATTATTGGTTATAGTATACTAGCATTTAGCCGCGACTTAGTCCGCGCGGATTACAGTTAAGTCGAGTTATCTTGTCTAATCACACATGGTTGGATATTTCTTTGGCAAATTGCCATCTGACCTCTACAACTGTTTTGAAAGACATGCTATGTCATTTAGTTTCATATACTCCGAAATAAAAATAATACAATGCTTTCAACAAATTTATCTTTTTAAAAATATTATGATAGAGCAAAGAAACACACTCTTCCATTTTAGGTATTCTTTATCTAAACACTGCAATAATATCGTATTGGCTGTCTGTAATATCAAGTTGAATGCTTTAGATTAAATTTGGAAGGTTATTGACTGTGTACAATTAGAAGCGACAACGTACTGGGAGGGTGTTGGACTGTCACGTAGAGGTCTCTAGTTCGATCCAAAAGCGCTCACCTCCTACTTTTCGAAACTATGTGCATATTGTCATTAAACGTGGCAATACTGCCAGTCTTCTTGGCAGACTACCAGTCGACTAAAGATTTGTATGATGCCTGTTAGAGAGTTTTAGTTTCTCGTTTTCTTTTTAATTTCTGTTTATTTATGGTAGGTATAAGTTAGTTTTAAATAAAGACCAGCGATAGCTCAGTGGGGAGACCAACAGACTGCAATGCAGAGGGTTCGAACTCACGTCGCGCACCCCTGGCATTCGGAAGTTATATTTTTCGAAATTATGTGCGTATTCATTGACAATTATCGCCTGCTCCGTGCCTCGGAGAGCACGTTAAGCCGTCGGTCCCGGCTGCCATGAACATCTATGGCAGTTGTTATTGGGAGAGTGTCGACACAAAAGATCCCACTGGGTCGAAGTGTCGCCGGTCTGCACCGACTGGCCACATAAGATAAGATAAGATAGTTTTAAATAATAGTTGTAATACATAATTAATTACTGCTTGCTTTAATGATAAAGGTAGACATCGTAACGAAACCTGCCTCTCTGAGTGTTCTACAAAATGTTCTCAAATATATAATGTAAAGTCTGCTAAAAATAGGATCAGCAAGACTATACTAATATTATAAAGCTGAAGAGTTTGTTCGTATGTTTGTTTGTTTGAACGCGCTAATCTCAGAAACTACTGGTCCGAATTGAAAAATTATTTTAGTGTTGGATAGCTCATTTATCGAGGAAGGCTATAGGCTATATAACATCACGCTATGTCCTACAGAGGCGGCGCAGTAATCATAAACTCGAGTGAAACCGCGGGTACATCTAGTTTTTAAATAAGAATGGGCGCGATCTATATTCAGTAACATTGGTAAAATACAAATTTTTGTACAATCTATTATTGTTTCTCTGTATAAGAGTTATCGTTTGATTAATTGCCTTTTTGTTTCGCAATAGGTCGATGGTCTTATGTTTTTTAAAACAATTTTAGTTAATACATTTACCATGTACAAAACAATGACTGTTTTATTACGATAATAGGTAGTATGTAGTAAACTTTGAAGGTATCGACAAAAAATCTATTCTATCGATCTATTCTGAGTTTTATTTTAGTATATTTTTATAATATTGTCTTAAAAGCTGATCGGTTGAAATTAAACTACTATATACGGATTTTATCGTGTTGTTTATTTGACACTTTATTACATAATTTAAAAAACTGTTACACTACTACTACTATTAAACTTAACAATTTTTTAAGCTTATTAAATTATTATTAAAGCTATTTAGATTTAATTTAATTTTACACTTTCCCCGACGTTTCAGTTGTTTTCAGCAGCCATGGCCACCTTCTTTGAAATAACTTTAATCGTCTTTGTCTTTGACCTTACATATTGGTTTTTACTTTTGTTGATTATATACTTATTATATAACTAGTGGTCTAAATATGAGAGCCAAGGAATGAAAAGTGCACACATTAGTGCATTGTAATATCTTCTGCACAAGTAGTAGGTCCGTTAAAATTAAATGGCGTGATCGAAGTTTTGTCTGGTGTACGTTCCATTAATTAATAAAGAAGAAGCCAGTGTATTGTGCCTTGTGGGACTCCATTTTTTAGTATCTGTCATCTTCGAATAGAAAAATGAATGTGCACTTAAACCGACGATTTAAAAATGTAAATGCAATAATATTATAATTGTTAAGTTCTAGACGTAAGTAAATATAATCTTAATTGAAATAAATGCTTATTATTATTATATCTTTTTAAAACTGCTCTTTAAATACGTCTGCATTTATTTTTATGTATTGTACCTCTCCATATAAATTTATGTCATATCTTAAGCACCACTGTGCGCTCAATAAACTTAAAAGGTTCACATATTAATTAAATATTCAGAACTTCAGTCTTAATATAACTTATGTATAACTGAGAAATCTCTAGAAATGGATGCCGATACTCATAACCCTTTTTCGTAATCAAACCAACGCTTTACGCTTTAAAAAACAATGTGCCCATTTTCAGGACACATTTTTTTCCCGCACCAAGTCTATTGACATGTAAATTTGTCCTTAGGGTCCATGCATACTTCCGCGGAACAGCTCGCTTAAATGAAATGTTTCAATTATGAAATGATACGTTACAGAAGCACGGAAGACATATCTATGGCAAATATGTAGGCCATACGTCATACGCAATAGAAGCAAAATATTCCTTATAAGTACATATTTAAATGTAAGGCCTGTGTTCTGGAATGGTTAGGCTAAATAAATAATTTAAAATGTGTAGTAGCAAAGTTAAATAATTTCTAAATTCTGTATAAGTTGTAATTTTCAAATAAATTATGCTATGAAATCCTTATAAAGTATTTTAATTTGAATGTATAACATTCGCGTAAACTTAAGATATTACTACGTAAAAAAAAACAAGTGGAGCAGTCTTTGGGGACTGCCGACAGAAGTAAAAACTAAGTAACTAGTGAATTGTATCGTGGAGCTATTAGATTATTATTTTAAAATTTTGAATGCGTTCGGTGGACTATGACACGAGTTCCATGATTTTTGTTCACCCAAAAAGTGCTCAGCGCACTTGAAGAAGATTTCACTTCAAAAATATTAAGAAAACTACTATATACGGATTTCATCGCGCTGTTTATATTACACTTTATTACATAATTTTGAAACTGTTACGCTATTATTAGATACTATTAAACTTTACTAATTTTTAAGCTAATTATATTATTATTAAAACTATTAAAACTATTTATATTTAAGTTTACACTTTCCCCTACGTTTCGGTTGCTTTTCAGCAGCCGTGGTCACGGGGAGACTAAGATGGTAGTTGTCTCAATGTTCCAGTGTCGTTATTCCAAAGTACCCGAACATAGTTTAATAATTTGTGTTTCTATTTACGCAGAATGAGCTCAGAGTATCATGAAGTCTAGCTGTGGTTTGCTTCTTCTTGGGTTTGACTATTTGGATTACTGGATCCCAAGCTGGTGGTACATCCAACCATCTTCTCTATTGAAATTAGGATGTTTTTTGATTTCAATAGCCTCGCGAAGCATCCTTGTGTTCGGTGTTCTTTAGCGAGAATCTGTGGTTTGTCAAATCTCAGGTAGTGGTTGGTATAGTAGTTTAATTTTAATGAAAAACATTCGCGTAAACAGAAGACAATATTATATAAAGAAAAGTCGAAAATTAAATGTGAGGAATCCCTTACGTTTGCGATAAGCTTTCGGTACTTCAAGAGGTATAAATTTATACGTACTTATTTTTTACGTTCAAAATAAGATAAGAGAATCGAATACTATTATACTGGTGAGCGGAGATGCGATGCCGTTGAATAGAGAGTATGTGTTTTAGCAACATTCATTAACTATCTACAAAATGTCTTTAATACAATTTTTAGGCAGAGAGAAACCCACCATGCACCTTCGGGTTGCCCACACCAAATATTGCAATAAAATAAAATTACATAACCGAATTCCTCTGGATAGGTGACCTTAACTAATTGTGTCTATAAAAGCTTTTTATAACGCGGGTAACATACGCAAGTAGCATTTGCATATATGCAATTGCGTCGTGTAAATTATTGACCGAGCTTTAGCCTGTATGATTAACTCCCGCATGTAAGTCAAACAAACTTGCGTAAGATGAGACGAAAGTAACAAATGCAGGCTATCTGCATTTAGTACTTGCATCTCATCGTGTAGATGAACTGTTACATTATAAGGCTATACAAACACGACATTGCGCTGTGTTGCGCAAATATCAAATACTAGATGTTCCCGCAGTTTCACCCGCGTTTATCGTTACTGCGCCGCCCCCGTAGGTTGCTGCGTGATGTTATATAGCCTATAGCCTTCCTCGATAAATAGGCTATCCAATACTAAAATATGTTTTCAAATCAAACCAGTAGTTCCTGAGATTAGCGCGTTCAAACAAAAAACAAACAAACTCTTCAGCTTTATAATATTTTATATCAAATATTAGATTTGACTACACGAATTAATTGCTTAGTGGGTTAAATAGTCGCCTAGCCATTGCCAACGTTTCTGAGTGTTGTAGGTTCGATCCACACACTTATTTAAGACGTAGCGTGGATCGTGTCGCATATTGGTGATGTCTACACAATAATTTGTCCTGTATTCTTACTAATATTAAAATGCAAAACGTGAGTTTGTTTGGTTGTTACGCTTCTACGCTTTAACTACTCGACCGATCATCATGAAATTTTGCATACACGTTTTCAGGGAAATAGCAAAGGACGTAATATATCTTTCATCCAGAAAAAAGAAGAATAGAAGATTTACATAACATACATTTAAGCGGGCAAAATATAGTTATTAATAAAATAGAGCTATTAGTTTAAAAGTGGTTATATAAAGATTTTCATGCATGGCGCAGTATATAAAGCGGTCACTGCCAGTGGTCTGGATTTCCATTCCTACGTGGCGTAAAAATGTGTGTAACGTCCTAATAAACTTTTTGTGTGTATCTGTTCTATCTAAGTGTCAAGATTAATCTTGTACGATGTATCGACCAAGCAACAGTTTTATTTTTAAGATAACGAAATATGTTGAATGATATATGATATACATTTACTATATTAGATACAAAAGAATAAAATAAAATATTAATAATAAAATTAAAATTTGTTAAATTAATGTTTCTTTAACTTTCTGTTTATTTATTTCAAAAGCAATCAGCTAATAGAACAGTAAATTGCTTTTATGAAGAAAAACATTAATGTAAATTTCTAGTATCTGGCATTTTTCCATAATGTTCTCGAAAGTGTTCAAAAGTCTGCCAACCCCTTAGGTCAAAACACTCAGTAGAAATATAGACATTTTGACGGCAATGCGAAATAAGAAAACATTTTTAACTCGTAGTTTTCCAATACGAGACTTAAGAATAACTCAACAAATGTAATTATATAATTACAGTATCGACAACTCACTTATCTTTCCAAAGCAATGATAGACGAGTGGGAATTCCTTTAGAATGCCACGTAGAGATCTTTAGTTCAATATCTCAGTTCACACCTCTGACTTGTGAGCACTAAATAGTTAGTTATCACCTTGTGGCGATTCCGCACAGGCGAAGAAGTGCCGCCTACATCTAACAGATGGCGCTAAATACGCTCAAAATGACGCCACAATCCTGCATCGCGCAAGCGGAGTTTACACAGCGACTAACTATATATACAAGCTCCTGACATCAACCGTCGGGCCGCGGCCCGCCAGGCTTGATCAACCAGCCTGGTCCGAGGATCCTCCCATTGTGTTGGACATCACACCCTGTTCCTCCACAACCTGCTTGAATTGTAATTTGAAACATCATGAGGAATAACGCAAGTTTGTTTGTTGCAATACAATGTTCACGACATATATGAAGACTGCTTGCCCGACCCGAGAATTGAATCCGAGACCTCACAATCGAAAACAAACATGTAAAGCTATGCCACGGGACCAAGGGAGTGGGCTCTTAAATAGATTTCACTCTTCCGTTAGATAGGAATATAGTAATGCTTCCTTCTGAGAGGAAGTCATTTCTATTAAGGAGGCGGCGGAGCGGGCGAGCAAATATTTGAACCCTCTCTCCAACGGCAGAACTGAGCGCCGGAAGGTGTGAGGCAATCTCCAGCCACCATAAAGTTGTAGTACCTGGGAATGATGTGCTTCGTGGGCATGCCCACCACCCGATCAGCTCCAGTTCCGATAGGCAGCGTGAGTGTTCCAACGCGCGCCTCTCAGTCGTTTGTTTTTGTACCCCCGCAAGGAGACAAGTAGTGCATAGTATGGGTTGTATTTTTGAGTAGATTACTTTCGGACCCGTCGTTTCACATAGCGGGCTGAAACCTTGGCGGGATCGCGATTCGCATGTAATGTCGAGGAACATCGTGGTAGATTTAGTCGGTAGGACCGGGTCGTGCCCAGTTGAGTCCGACATAACCTCTCCGCCGCCCCGCGAAGAAGTACGCGTCAATGCATTACAATACGCAAAAAATATATATTATGAATATAGCCTGTAATTTGTGGCATAGCTATTTCAAAAATACGGGTTACGTATATTTGCTAGAATTTATTACTTCTCCAAAAACACGTATTATATAATAGTAAATAAATATAATAATATTAGCCCTATATCAAAATGTCCCACGGTAGGGCACGGGCTTCTTCATAGTGTAAAAAGGATTAAGCCACAATCCACCACGCCTTTCTCAGTGCGGGTTGGCAGACTTCACATATCCTCGAGAACGTTATGAAGAACTCTCAGAATTTCTCATAATGTTTTCCTTCGCCGTTAAATCAAGCGCTAATTAAGTATTTATTACGCTCATAACTTATTTATTATCGTAAATGCAAATATACGTATATCGATATCTATTGGTCGCATTGCTTGACTGTCAAGCTGATGTATATTTGGCGACATTCAGCTTCCGTTCAATGCCAAATATATACCTTGTGCCTAATATGCGATCCATGGCGTTGTGCCAGCTGTCACGTAGAAAGCACTATTTATTTCTCTCTATGAATACCCATCTTATACGCCCACTGCGACAAAAATTTATATATACTAGAATATAAATCAATAAGTCTTTTAATTTGTCTTTGTTTTAAAGACAAATCCTGCGCTGCGAATAAATCATGTGGCACGAGGATTTTAACATTAAAACAACAGACACAGAGAGCACCCAGAATCAGATAACTAATTGGGATTATTAAAATTTTCATCCCGTGTGTGGTCGAAGCCACGACTTTTGGCGCAGTAGCAATAGTCAGGCAGCGACTTAAGCTACGGTTTCAACCACTTAAACCACTACGCCACCTGTGCAATGAAAGTTCATTAATTTAAGAATATCGAGTATTTTTAACTTATATCTTTTACTCTAGAAGGTAACCTTTAGGACGTTGCCCTTTGATATTATGTTGTATTACCGGCGATTATAACTAAGTAAGACGAGAACTGACTATGATGAATAATGACAAAATCAACACTGGATTTAATGTTCTTTTGAACTTAAAGGGCTTTGTTTGGAAACGTACACTCTTGCCAGTTATTTAGTGATTATATGTATAAGCTGGTACGCCCACAAAATTACCATCCTCATAGGTAGCCGGCGAAGGAGAAATAATACTATTATTCTGTCGATAAATAACAATTACGAAGCTTTCTATACTTCTCGAATTACTTTTTTTGCGATTTTTGACGCGGTTTTCTAAAGCTGGCTACGATTGTTGAGCCTGGCAGCGCAAGCAGTCAGGCTACGCTAGGCCCGCTTAAGTTTTATTATAAAACCTGACTGACTACCCTAATTATGATTCGCCAAATGTTTGGACCTTTGGACGCTTTTAACGTCTGGAGTATGAAAACAAAGAGAAAGTGTGCCTTGCAAGATGAAGTCGGCGTTAGCTCAAGAAACAAACAATACAGCTAGTTTTAAGGATCCCTGATAACTACAGTCGTTCTTGAAACATACATAGTTCGTAGACTGCGGCTTACTATAGTATGGAGCTACTTGTCCAATAGCTGTCACAAGTCTGTACCTTGTGTCTGTATGAACAAAAATATATCGTCCATCCAATATCGGTCATTAAATTACGAATTCGCCACATTTTATTCTAAACAAAACAGATATAAATATAATGAGCTACCATATTTTACAATAATTTTAGATTGTAAATGATCTACTGATTTTAAAGTTTTCAGAAAGCATTGGATGCATTTTAAATGACCAATGTCAATAAGATGTGATCACAAATATCATATTCCTGACTACAACACAATATCGGCCATTGGCTACGTTCCAGAGATAATGTTTCTGGACAATGCTCATACATAAATTACTGTTTCTGCAAATGCAACGGGAACTGTGCCATATCACACATAGCTTGGAAAGTAATAGCATTTTTCATAGATACTCCTTTTTGGGATAAAAGTTTCTGGTTGTGATTTATGTCAAGTAAAGTTGTACTAAAATAAAATGAATAGTTCCTGTATTTTATATAATTTATCGGGAATAAAACAGGAACGAAAACAATGCGCAATTTTAGACAAGTTCACCACGCAGGCCTTGTACGGTTTGGCAGATTTCACATATCTTTGAGAACATTCTGGAGAACTCTCATATGCAGGTTTCCTCGCGATGTTTTCTTTTAAAGTTCAAGCAAGTAATATTTAAAAAGTGCATAATTACGAAAAGTCAGATGTGCTTATCTTAGGATTGAACTTGAGACCTATGCGTGGCAGTCCATCGGTCTCCCTGTAGATTATCGCTGTTTTTTGAGATTATTAATAAATAGTATTTAGATAACATAATCAGTCCATAAGGCTATTATTTCATAATATTTACAAACAATAGGTACGGTAATGCCACTAGTCGCCATTTTCACTTCTTTTTATCAAAGAGAATATTAAAATTTATGTATTTTCCATTGACCTATTGTCATATTATTTTTTCCCTTTTATAATGGCAGTTCTTTGTGGAAAGGCTCTAGTTTCTCGGCGCAAGGGTGAAGTCGTTTGCTGAGTTTTATTATTTTTTATTTTGATCAGACAGTCGGTCGACCGCGGGGCCAATTTAATGGAACGGCAATTTATTCATTTATATTACAATCGTTTATATGGAAATATTATGCAATGAAATCTAGGTGCTTTGTGTAGAGTATATGCAATGTATTTTAAATTGCATTTTATTGTGTTAAGTATGGTAAGGTAAGGTGATGTAGATATATCGTGTAAAATATTCAAGAAACAAATAATATAGAATTACGTCACATTAGAACATTGTACGGTAAAATACTTTACAGTACGAGGGAGTTCAGTTAGATTAAGCTACCTATATTCGATCCCAAGGCGCGTATCTCTGAGTTTTCGTTATTATGTACGTTTTAAATAGTTAATTATCGCTTACTTTAACGGTGAAGGAAAAACATCGTGAGGAACCCAGCATGTTTAAGAGTTCTTCATAATTTTCTTTTAGAAATGTGAAGTCTTCCAACCCGCACCGGACCAACGCGGTGGTCTATGGCCTCACCCTTCTAATACTGAGAAGAAGCCCGTTCCAAGCAGTAGGACAGTTTAATACAGGGCTGACATAATTATATTTCTAGAGTAGATTAAAATTGTACCTATTAAACTAAAATGTTTGTTAACATACTAACACTGCCGTCTGGTTAAATATAAATTGCTAGTATGTAAGTACATGTTATTTAATAATTGTTCTACGTTATTTTAAATCTTAGGTAAATTATATAATGTTCTTTTTTGAGAAATTAATTCTTCAAACCGAAATGTGTGAAGGACGTTTATATTATATTCAAATTAATTCACACCTATATAATTATGTCCGAATGAGTAGGTAAAGGTGTATTTAGCTGTAGCGTGTCTGCGCTGTATGTTTGAAGTCTTACGTAATATTGTTTCACAATTTAGGTATGTTGAAATTAAAATATTTTATACGGATTTTGTCGCGTTGTTTATTTTATAGCACTTTTATTACATAATTTTGGACTTTATAACTACTATTATTAAACTTTATTACAATTTAAGCTATTTAAGTTAATTAAAACTATTTATATATAAGTTTTATTTTTATTGAGTAGTCGAGCCTCGCTGATTTCAGCATGAATGGGCCGGCTCGACCGGGGAAGGACTACTCTCTCACAGAATATCGACGCGAAATACCATTATTCCTACTGTTGTGTTTCGTTCTGTGTGTGAGAGTGCCGGAGGCGTAACACTCTTTCCTCCTTCCCGCTCCTTTTCCTTCCCACTTCCTTTTACTCTTCCTCCTTTCCTATAGGTTCGGCAACGCGCAAGTGATGCCTCTGGTGTTGCAGGCGTCCATAGGCTACGGTGACCACTTACCATCAGGTGGGCCGTAAGCTTGTTTGCCACATAAATGTATAAAAAAAAAAAAAACTCGCTTTACTCCGACGTTTTGGTTGCTTTACAGCAGCCATGGTCACGGGGAGACTAAGATGGTAGTCGTCTCAATGTTCTGAAGTGTAGTTATTTCAAAGTACCCGATCATAATTTAATCATTTGTGTTTCTATTTACGCAGCATTAGCTCAAAGTATCATGAGGTCTAGCTGTGTTTTGCTTCTTCTTGGGTTTTGAATTACAGGATCCCAAGTATCTTCTCTATTGAAATTAAGACATTTTTTAATTTCAATAGCCTCGCGATGCATCCTTGGTAGGAATCGATGTTCTTTTGCGAGTACCTGTAGTTTGTCAAATCGTAGGTAGTGGTTGGTCCTCTGTTGCACGTGTTCACACACAGCATACGAGGTATGTGTAACAAAAAGCCACTGGAGTATGATTCTACAGTGTGTATAATAAACCCTGTCCGATCCTTAATACAGTAGCTTATTATGAGTACGTAAGCGACATCCTTTTATAAAAATCGATAAAAAAAATGACCGCAATAAATTTAATTTATTTTAAAAAATATATTAATAGATTACCCATGGCAACACCGACAACTTATTAATCATAATATCTAAGTATCACTAAAGTACATAAAGGTTGTGACGCGGACCGCTCGTTGCTGAGCGGCCGTGCTCGCGGCGCCCCTCCATCGGCTTCTCCTCCCCAGCGGCGGCCCTATATATTGGCAACGCGTCCTGGTGCCGGCCTCGACGGGTTAGGAGTCCTCTGCGCTCACCCATAGTCCGTGTAAAGTTGTAAAAGCCATCTGAGGCTAACAAGTAACACACACAAAAAAAAAAGTTGTCGGGCTCCTTCCGCTGCGCTGCCTACCGAAGTTAAGTGGTCCATTCTACCCGGGACCACGTAACAAGCCTTTATCTTGAACCACGCCCTGAAATACTACTATATACCTAGTCGAATATAATTGTAGTTCTGTTTATTCTTATACACCTGTTGTAAGTGAAAATATATGCCTATTGATCGCGTTGTTCATCTTTAATTTCTATTAAAATCGTAAGTCAACCACGCCTCTAAAGCGGGTTGACTACCACAACGTTACAAGGTTCACCAATGCCGCGCCGCGAAACGCCGCTCCTACCTACCTACGCCTTAAAAAATTGCTGCCAAAAATATACCATGCTCCGCGTCCTTATCAAGTTTAGTGGAGTGTTAGACTGAGCGAAATTTCAGTAATTTAAGGCTAAAAATGCTGATCAATACTGTACTTAAAATATTATGGAGACGTTTTATGATGATATAGTTTTTTTTAATTTTTCTTAGCATGTTTGTTAAGAGAGAAAGATGTCCTTAATGGATCGGACAGGGTTTATTATACACACTGTATAACGTATGGACATTGCTTATTGATTAGTTTTGTGTAGTCAGGCGCAAATATACGATAGCGCTGCGGGACAGACGTTAACTAATACAACTATTCAGTTAGTTCGTAGTTAAATATGTACTTATTTTATTTATAACTAGTACCAGTAAATATATGAATGCACGGATGGCGTAGTGGTTTAAATGGTCGCCTCGCCATTGCCATTAGGCCGAGTGTTGTGGGTTCGAATCCCATACGAAACAAAAATATGTGTGATCCACAAATGGTTGTTCCGAGTCTGGGTGTTCTTTGTGTCTGTTATTTGAATGTTTGTAAAGTCCTCCGTGACTCAGAATTTATTCCTAGGGCGGGAGTAGACTTACAAAGAAAGATATAGCCGGTAAAAAGATAAGCATTTCATTTCGACGCTCATTACAAGAACACTTAACATTAACCCTACATATGTAAACTTACTAACCTATGCTTACATTAATTATGTAACTTACTAAGTACTGTACTTCAATAGGCTTATATTATATGACTTGCTTGCTTGCTTGTTTATATGTAATAACATAGTATCACACTCATATACCTTTTTTGCAAGCAATTTTGGCAAGCAAGCATACGCCCCACCTGTGGGAAGTGGTCACCGTAGCCAATGGACGCCTGCGACACCACCTGCTGTGCTTACGCATTGCCAATCCTTTGGAAAAGGAAGAAGAGAAAAAGGAAGTGGGAAGGAGAAGAAGCGGGAAGGTGGAAAAAGAGTGATTGGGCTGAGTAGGTAGGCATAAATATGCTTTGGTTATATATCTCGAAAGCTTTGGTTTGAAGTCCCACGTAAAAGAAGATGACCCTATTGTCGCCTACCAGGTACAGTTCAGACTCCAAACTACTACTAAGTAATTCTTAATAGTCAAACCTAATAACATTGCCTGTCCCTAGATTCGAACACAAGACCTCAAGCACAGCAGTCACATTCACTCCCGCTGCGCCATATATAATTCTGAGAACCTGCCACAAATTCATTTTATCATATTACACAGAAATAGATTTTCATTTCCGACAGAAAACTAAATCTTTAAAAGAGTCTTATTCATTCTGGTGCTTAGAATTAGTCCACACACTCGTACACTACATCAACCCAACACGTTACGTTGTAACGTACTAACTGATTCAATGCAGTGCACTTCAAAGGAGTTAGAAACGCAACCTGAGTCTTGGCATTTAAACTCAATGCTTTTGCCTCAAAGACAGCTAAGAGCTGACAGAAGTTGTATGGTATGTTAGTTGATTAAGTAATTATGTATGCTACATTGTACTATATATGTAATATATTTATGAATTATGTTGTGTGACATTGTTTTAGATTTGGGAATTAAATAAATCTTTCTTTTTTTTTTGTTTTCCCTGTGGTTAGTTGCCAACCTGCTGTCAAGAGTTGTTCAAGCCGTCTGTAGGCCTCTGACATGGCTTAACGACTGTTGTCAATTTGGCAAAAACCGGGACCAACTTTTTAAGTGCCCTCCGAAGCACGGAGACGCTCAGATGAAATACCACTAAGCGGTCAACCATAATTTTTTTTTTTATCGTCTGGGAATGCATGACGCATCCTCCTCCGCGAGGTCGGGCGGAGGGGCTATGTCGGACTCGCCGGGGTAAAAGAAAGATGGAATAAGAATAATGTACCTCCCGGAATACCAACTAAACCTACCACGGTGTTCCTCGACAAAACCACTATCGACGGGGCCGCGTGAATCACTTGCACATGCGGTCGCGACCCCGCCGAGGCTTCGGCCCGCCGTACGAAATGGCAGGCCCCTACACGAAGAAGCCTACATTTTAGGCAAAACCCTCCCAAACCCTACTGTCCCCCCCTAGAGGGGAGGCGGACTCGAAACAGAGGCGCCCGTGGGAACACGCACGCCGCCTCTCGGACCTGGTACTGAACGGATGGCTGGCAGGCCCACAAAGACCACCACCCCCAGGTCAATCCTGGTGGCTAGAGGTCATCTCGCGCCCTCCGGCGCCCGGTTCTGCGGTTGGGGAAAGGATTTAAATGCTCCCTCTCCCGCTCCGCCGCCTCTTTGATGGAAATTACTTCCTCACAAAAGGAGGCGACGGCGTTTCACGACCTCTCACTCCGGACCATAGACTGAACTACGGCCGGGAGCGAGAGGGCAACCAATCCGACTGCCGCGATCAACTCACGGCGCTGCGATGCCAAACAAAAATTGTTGATTTTATTCACTTAACTGTGACCGCCTGTTTTGGCACATTTTGCTCGGCGCAGTCTTAAAACTGAACTATGTAACAGGGTGAGTATTGATTGCGCAGCCAATGCTATTTTACAAGGTATCGCTACGCTAATAGCGTAAGACACAAATATCACCCTCGATCCCCTGAACACAGGATAATAACTACTCAAAGAATTTATCTGTTAGTTCAGGTCAAGTTAATTACATAAGATAAAAGATAGTATACTAAAACTAAATGCTTAGGTTCCAAATAACAACGAACACATTAATCCTTACTAATATTATACTACTACTACTACTACTACTGTCTGTACTTTTCACGCTCAATCTGCTAAACCGATTTAGATGAAATTTGGAATGGAGATAGCTTGGGACCCTGGAAAGGACGTAGGCTATATAACATCATGCTACGGCTCATCGGAGCGGCGCAGTAACCATAAATACCACTGACGCGGGTGAGACCGCGGGCACATCTAGTCCCTACTAATATTATAAATGCGAAAGTAACTCTGTCTGTCTGTCGGTCTGTCTGTCTGTCGGTCTGTCTGTCTGTCGGTCTGTCTGTCTGTCTGTTACCTTTTCACGGCTAAACCACTCAACCGATATGGATGAAATTTGGTACAGAGATACTTTCAAACCTAGGGAAGGACATAAGCTACTTTTTATTGATGTTGGTACCACGCGGGCGGAGCCGGGCTCAAAAGCTAGTTGCCTATAAAAGGTTCACTGCTTGTCATCCTAAATTCTAACTAATATTATAAATGCGAATGTGAGTTTTTTTGTTTGTTATGCTTTCACGTCTTATCCACTCGACCGATTTTGATGTAATTCGCATACACGTTACTACATAGGATATTTACCTTACTATACTGATAGGATAACCTGCAGGTTATCCTATATTGCAATCACGCATCACACATCCTGTGATTGCAATCACGCAAATGATGCCACGGGAAATTCGTGAAGCGGCAGTAGTGCAACGGATTAGGCAATTGACTTGCGAACGACTGTGGGCTAACACAAATATATTAAGTTAACTAGAAGTGTTTACAAGAATATAAAAAAACGTCTAGCCGACGATGGTGCCTGCGCTAACTGACTTCGGATTTGATAGGAATATTATTATTCGTTTTGTCTTTAGCTTAACCTATTGACTCGTAGCGGCACACCGGTGTCCAGACATAATCTAAAGATTTTCCATTATACCTGGCATTCCAACAATTGACATGTTAAGTGCGAGGCGTATTATAATATTCTGTGAAAATAACCAAAGTGACGAAGGACGACTATAATCTAAAGTTATAAAATATATCATCAATGTGATCACCGTGCACTCATAACTAACAATATTTTATTGTGTAGACAGACAAAAACATGTTTATGTATATTATCTTAAATTTATTTGGCAATAAACAAAATAATATTATCCAGCTATAAATCTCGACATCTCAACACAAGGACTAACTTTTAGAAGCAATATGGCGCATCTTTAAATGTACTGTCTCACGTTTACACGAATGTTAAACAGAAATCAAATTACTTTAAACAACATCGGCCTCGATGGCGTAGTGGTTAGTGTAAACGACTGCCACGCCAGAGGTCGCGGGTTCGATTCCCGCATAAGTCAAACATTTGTGTGCATGAACATGGCTGTTTGTCTTGGTCTGGGTGTTTCTATGTATAATATGTATGTAAGTATATATGTATGTTTATCCATTGCCTCCATAGTACAAGCTCTGCTTAGTTTGGGCTAGATGGTGTTGTGTGTATGTGGTAGAATATTATTATTATTATTAATTTTATTACGATTTTTCAAAAACAACTCCACTAGGTATAATTATTGTGTTATGTGGTACAAACAAACCAACAGACAAAACGACCCAATTTTAGAACAACTTCCCGCACAGATGGCGTAGTGGCCACCACGCCAATTCTGGGTTCGATCCTGGATTACAATTAGTGTCATCCACAAATAGTCGTTCTGAGCCTGAGTCTTCTTTGTATCTGTTGTTAAAATGTCTTTAAACCCTCTGCGATATAGGAAATATTTCGTGCGGGATTTGTTTAAAAAAACTTACGCTATTGTTTGCGTAGGGCCAGTGTCCTGGGTTGGACGTGATGTTATCGGGCTTTTTGTTTTACAATATAACTATGAGCAGCTAAGCTGAGTCTAGAAATGCCGGCACGGTAAACTCTAATAGGTCTCTTATAACTTGCTAAAAATATAGATGATTAAATGTAGATATAATACACGTCTGTCACCCCTTCAAAGAAGTAAAGGCAAGACATTATGAATGTAAAGTACTTTAATATAAAATATATTTATTAAAAAAAAATACCTTTATGATTTTGTACAAGCGTATTGTTGACTACACCTTGAAATACCTCATTGGCATTCCTGAACCCTCGATCCACCTCTTAATGCCATGTTATCTCGTTACTATTATATTTCCCGACATTACCCTCATTTCAAGGCAGCTGAAAAGGGGAAAAGTATCTGCTTTTGCTCGTTCTTTTAAACTTATGTATCTTTGATAAGGTTTTTAAATCGTTTAAAGGGTCGTACGGATAGCTGCTATTTTCTTCGCTGGATAAAAATATTATTATGTTTTTATCTTAGGTTAAAGGTTTTGATGAGAATAAACAGGAGTTTGCTACATTTTTGCATTGATTTTTTTTTGTATTTATACTAGCTTGGATTTTATCTGTGTCAATTCAAAATTGAGGAGCAGGATTTATTTTTAAAGAATCGTAACATTTTGGGTGACTACTTTATAGTATTCTTCTTAACCACAACAGCTAAATTAATAAATTTCTGAGTTAGATGTACTTTTCTATACGCAATAGAATTGGAAATGGGTTGGGATCGATACCGCGATAATTTGGCGATATAATTGTGACCTAAATTACAATATAATATTTATAACACTAATTTCCGTTTCCAATGGTTATCGGCTAATGAGATCATTTATGATTTTACCATTATACTTTATATATGAAATATACAGACAAAAACTTATGTTACATCAGATTTGGTCCATATATCAAAATATCTTTATAAGTAAACAAAACACATTTATATGACACTATTGCGACATACTATGCAGTAACTCCAGTCGATAAGCACTTATGATGAAAAATTTCAAACATGTTTACAAGTTGCCCGATTGCTTCGGGCTATAGGAAAAACGGGAAGAGGGAAAACATGGTCTGTTTATATTAACTGCATATTGAGCGACAAATCAAGTGGATAAGACATTTTATATGACAGATTTTATATTTCTACGAATACGTAGCGTTCCGTAGACACTCGTAGAGACTTCTTAGCTGATGGTAGCATTATTTGAGATATTTTCTCGAGGTAAATGGAGACAAAAAGTTGTAATACAGTGAAGGCAAAGTTGCTTATGGGTTTGTTTGAAATATGTGACATATTTAGATACTTTTGTAAAGTGCTACCTGTTGCTCTTATCGTTATCGTTATCTGACTAGGGCAAAGTTATATTGGAATTTAATTAAGCAATTCTTGCTATAGGGTTTCTGCCTAGCAAACGGTATGAAGCTCACCTTCTTGGCTTCCCAAATATTTATTTTATATGTACATATATATACCTAAATAATTGACGCGGGTCGCTAACTGACTGTGGAAACTGTTGGACTTCGTCAGTCGTAGGGTTTTCTATCGAATACTTTTTGGAGAGTGTGTGCAGAGAAACTGCATAATTTGATTCCTCCTTCCCCATTCTACCATCGGACGACCAGCCATCAGACCAGCATCACAGGTACATGGTAGATATTCCACATTTACGCACAAAGCACTTTGCTTCCACTTTTATAATGCGTACCGCAAAGGAGTGGAACTCGCTATAGTTTGACCAAAACCGCTGCACCGCGCCTTAGGTATGTGCGCGGCGAGACGGGGAGGGAACGCAGGCTAACAAACCGCTGTCATTCGTCAACGCTCACGGCAATCCCCACGTATCGCCGCGCACATACCTAAGGCGCGGTACAACGGCTTTGGTCAAACTATACCTAAGTCTATGTTTTCCGATGAGTACAATCTGGGTGTCTTCAAGTCGCGAGTGAATAGTATCTTCTAGGCAAGCGTGCTCCATCGTCGACTGCATCGTCACTTAACAACAGGTGAGATCGTGGTCAAACACAAGTCTATTAAAAACTAAAGAAACTCTGAGCCGATGGTCTTATTTTTAGTTTGATACTACAGCATACACCTCTATCTTCTTAAAGCTTTGTACGTATTAAATCATAATAAATTATATCTTGATTGAATAGTAAGGCAAACGTTGGGAGAAAACAACAAATCTGAAAAAAAATATCATGGTTCTGAATATGTGTAAGTCAGCTTTAAAACCGTTGGTCCTTTAGATTTTCATTGACTAATCTATTGACATAGATTTGACATCAGTATGACTGAAAAAAAAAAGCAAGGAAATCTTTGGACTGCCACGCAGACGTGTCGAGTTCGATCCCTAGGCACGCACCTCTGAATTTTCAAACTTATGTGCGTATTAAAATAGTTGATTATCGCTTGCTTTAAATGGTGAAGGAAAATACCGTTAGCAAAACCTTCATATCTGAGAGTTCTTCGTCATGTTCTCGAAGATACGTGAAGTCTGCCAACTTGCATTGGGCCAACGTGATGGAATATGGCCTATCCTTTCTCAGATTGAGAAGAGACCCATGCACAGCAGTGGTACAGTTTAAATACAGGGCTGATATTATTTTATTATATTAGTGAAAAAGACCTGTGCTGTGCACTTGAACTGTTTTTAAACAAACCTGGTATTATAGAAAGAAAGAAAGAAAGAAATATTTTATTTTAATGAATCATTGCAACACACAATTAAAACTATTATAATGCAAAATTTGTGTGTAACAGTAATAAATGTATTTATAAATTGATAATAATAAAAATAAAATTTATATACATTATTATATACCTATATGAATTACTACATTATAATACGTTAATTAATTACATATACTATTACTTAATATATTATTATATATAATATCGAATACACATTTATACATGGAACCCTTGCTGTTCAATGTGCGTCGCAGTGTTCATTAAAAAGAGATGTTGCTCAGCATAACGCTGTACCGCTTGCGATACAGCGCTGATTTTCAGCAACACCTCAATAGTGATTATGAGCGTCTAATACAGTCTAAATTAATACCATTAAACTACAAAAAAAGTACAGAATTTTTAATTATTACAGATAATAAGAAACACAGATTACAGATAAATTAAATAAATATACATGTCATTTTTTATAAATACAGATACGAATTATAAATTAAATATTTTTATTATTGTAGATAAAACTATAAGTAGATGAAACAAATATGAAACAAATATAAGTAAGATGTACATAGGAGATCTTTATGTACATAAACCATTGCGACATCAAATTCATAATGTAATAACATCCATTATTAATACTTAGTGTTCATTCCAGCCTGCCGCTCAGTGAAACAGCTTCTGATCCCCGTATAATCCGACATCGGACAGCGAGTTGACCGTTCAATGGACGTAATCTGACGTTAAATGGTAATACTCTACTGGTCTATCTTTGGTTAAAAGCCGCTTACCGTCAATGTGTAGTAATGCCCAGGCAATGTGTTTGGTGGACCGCAATTTTCATTCGAATACATAATTAGTTATTGACTGCACAACTGTAGTAGTAACTGAATCGGGTTAATTTTAAACTGACACTCACGCAATTTTCTGTTGTTCCTGTATCATGGGACACTTTACAAAAATCCAAACATGAGCACAAAGAATAACCAGACGCGAAACAATCATTTGTGGAAAACACAATTTTTTTCCGTCCTGTGTGGGCTTTGAACCTGACCTCTTAAACCGCCATCAATGCATTTCTGTTTCTACGTAGCTTCGTACTCACCAAAATGAAGTCAATTCAACCAATATGTTTGATAGCTACATCTTATTTTACGACAATAGCGTATCAAGTTGGTGCTACGAGTTTTTATGCGTGTTGCTTTAGCTGAGCCCGTTCGTTGAACCATATTTTTTTTCATCCTGTGTGGGCTTTGAACCTGACCTCTTAAACCGCCATCATTGCATTTCTGTTTCTACGTAGTTTCGTACTCACCAAAATGAAGTCAATTGAACCAATATGTTTGATAGCTACATCTTATTTTACGACAATAGCGTATCAAGTTGGTGCTACGAGTTTTTATGCGTGTTGCTTTAGCTCAGCGCGTTCGTTGAACCATATTTTTATTACTTGAAAAGTTTTAGGGTGAACAGTACAATTATAGTCCGAGTAAAATAAAATAATACATTTTTCTTTAGTATTACAAATGGCTATGACTATAATAAATAGATATTTACTCAAGCTTATATAAAGGGTAAGCAGAGGTGTACTATATCTATATTTCGCCAGTTATGGTTTTAGGTCCCATGTGATAAAGCGGCAAGCCTAATGCCATCTACCAGACACGGATCCATAATCCGTGCTATCAACAACTTCTTGACAAATAAACTTAATACTATTTTGCTCGACTTAAACCAGCTGCAGAATCAAAGCCAAGATCTTATACACAGCACTTAAAATCACTGCTAGTAGCAATATTTAATTTATAAAAGAAACATATATCACGTCTATTATGTATATCAATATACTATCATACCTTTTGCAGAACAAGAGGGCTATAAAGCGTCCTCCATTCTTGGACGAGTAAGGTTTTATACATATTACTATAATAAATCTCCTCCACGGGTCATGTCTATGCCTTGATTTATTTTTCTAAGATCATATTTGGATGGCAATAGCCAATAAAAGTGTTTGGTAAGCGTTTTGGCGATTTTATGATTTACAAACGATTTAAAACTGTATTTGAATCTCTTTTTATCAGAAAACGTGTGTTATTTAATATAACGTAATATAACGTTATTTTTTATCCGCTTGCTAACAATTTGGGTTACAAATGAGATCTACTAGTATTCTAGTTCACCCCCCCAACAAGTCCAATTTCTTATGTTAGAAGTAATCCTACGTGTCATTGATGTAGTTTTAGTTCCAGTGACCCATCCACCATACAAACACTGGTGGCACACTGTGGTGGCTTTATTCGGTAGGCCATAAGTCTCGGGAAAGCCTGACGTAACCCTCTCACATCCCTTAGTGATGAGGGGACATGCATAAGGAAAATTAAAAAAAACCAGTGGTATACGTCGATATTGTAATGGGTGAACCTCTCGAACATCTCGATCGCAAGTCACCACCAAAGAAAGTTATCTTCCTTTTAAGCTCCAAGGCAAGCAAGTTATCTTCGAGTTTAGTCAATAATAACACTTAATCTTTAGACCTTTTTGGTAATAATTATGAGATACAGTGTGATAGACTGATGCGTGTCTTTTGTATATAATGAGATAATATTACAGAGTTGAATAAAATAGAGACAGCTTTAGCATGACCGCTCACGACTTCTTGCGTTCGATTCAAAGATAGAAGTACTATTGGGAAAACCCAATTCAATTTTTCTAGCATAAATGCTAGGAAATAAGCTACAGCACGTAATCCAGAAATTTGCCTGATAAATGGCAATAAGCTTACCTCTCATTACATGGGACTTATAACATCGCTGGTAAAATATGGATGTAATACTCTGCTTATGCCTCCGAGGCTGTAGTCGCGAGTATGCATTCATAAAACATCTAGAAGTCAGGTTGTACGTAAAACATCAATTTACGTCATAGCCATATAACTTCACGGCTTCATTTCCCTAAAGAATTGAGCAGAGATACAATCTTATACAATTCTTTTTTGTTTCATAAATTACACGCATAATTTAACTTTAATATTTAGACTTATGAGATTAAGGGGGAGTTTATTTTTGTACTGCCTGTACATATAACAAAATTGTAAATAATACCAAAAGATAGACTGACTCCAACGTTGATACGCTAGAAAAACTGATGCACTGGTGGCAGAATGGTTTAAATTTTCGCCTAGCTATTGCCACTGCGCTAGTGAGAGAGTGGTGTAATCGGCAATAAAATGTAACTTGGTTATAATTTAGGATAGAATCGACTCGAAATTATCGCTAGTTGAGCCGCTCGCTCGTCTGCCTCTAGAGGCAATATAAAAGGAAATTTCTCTTCGAAATACCCACATCAACTATTGCAACAGTAACAGGTTGATAAGACGAACTCCTCTGGTAATAGATAACCACGTCGTGGGCTGCGGGCGTACTCTAACTTGCAGTATTTTCAACACAAATATACTTCGACACATGTTTCACCTATCCGCGAGGTATTCTCAGTCCCGTTTGGCAACAATTGGCTCTCTCGTTGCCAAACTGTCCTAAATGTGCCGCGGTCTCTTTAGAATTATTTTAGTTATAAATGTGTATGGTCAGTTATTAGTACTTTCACCCTACCGTATTATTTGTTCGTCGGGCAACATGAAAGAAGTAATCGCTCACCATCGATCGCTAGAGTAAGCATCCAGAATACGAATGCCTTGCTAACATAATATATTACTCTATAAAACTGCTTTACTAAGCTCTATGTTATATCTTAGTCTTTTATAAGATTGAATTAAGGAATTGGTAGATACAGAAGACGGCTGGATTTTTTATGGGATGTAATTGAAATATGCCGAGTTTATGGGCAATTTGTCTTCGTACTTATTTTGCAAGGAATAAAGCTTTTTTGTGAGCGAAAATAAGTACTTGATGAAATTAATTTAGAATGGTGATTGATATTCACAATTTGATAGAATTATATGCTATTTGTCTTGTCGATCTCGAGGCATAAGTTTGCGCTTTTTGTTGTAATCGATAGGTTTCGAGTTCCATTCCCAGTGTTGAGGAAAATCCTATTTAGTATATTTGCATTAGCTTTTTTTTAAAAAGGAGAAGATGTTTGGGCTTATTTTTACATACATTCAAACAACGGACACAAAGAACAGCCAAACTTTGAACAATCATTAGTAGATCACAATTTTTTTCCCCCATCTGGGAATCGAACCCACAACGGCCGGCGTAGTAGCAGAGGCGAGGCAACCACTTACACACACACGACACTACCATCCGTGCAGTCACTTACTCACTTTTGACCTGCTACATTATTATAAGTGCCACGTAATAGGCGATACGCATAATGGTATATTCAGGACATATTCCTAAAGATCGTGATGCTTCTGAAAATTTTCTAACAGAAAAATCAATAACATGCCTGATAGGCATCAAAGGCGTGCCCGATTTTACGTTTATTTATTTTATATGTCGGCCTCGATGGCGTAGTGGTTAGTGTAACCGACTGCCACGCCTGAGGTCGCGGGTTGGATTCCCGCAGAAGTCAAACATTTGTGTGCATGAACATGGCTGTTTGTCTTGGTCTGGGTGTTTCTATGTATAATATGTATGTACTTACAGAAAAAAAGTATATATGTATGTTTATCCATTGTCTAGTACCCATAGTACAAGCTCTGCTTAGTTTGGGCTAGATGGTGTTATGTGTATGTGGTAGAACATTATTATTATTATTTAACCTAAAAACGTAACTGTCAAATGTGAGTATAATACACCTCTAACTAACATTTTGGGAATGTACAGAAGTGATTCTAAATTATAAATAAGATATTAAATATAAAATTTCTTGTACTACCTTCCCGTTATTTTAGTAATATTATTTTCGGATCGCCTTCACAGAATCGCTATCGCCTTCGGCTATGTTCAAAATGTACGTAATTATAAAGCAAAATAACTACGATTAAAAGGTATCATATCAATCAAAAAGGGTCGATGTAAAAACAACACGAAAAGTTCTATGACGACGTATATCGTATACAGGTAAAACTTTTCACATTTCCCGGCAACCAATTTTCAACTCATCGTCAAAATTTAAATTAATTTACTATGTACGTACATGGTGGTAATAAATAATATAAAGCTGGCTGTATTAAAGTTCTATAACTCTAAATAAGGCCTTTCAAAATAATAACAGGTGATACTTACAGAATGAATACGAGTATTTCTATAAAAAGTATTGATTAGATATTTTAGATGACATACTTATAATATATTTTAAGGGTAAAGGACAACATCGTAAGGAAAACTAGATATTGAAGAGTTTTCCATAATGTTCTCGAAGATATGTGAAGTCTACCAACCAGCACTGAGTCAGCGTGGTGGTCTATGTCCTAACCGTCCTCACACTGAGAAGAGGCCTGTGACCACTGGGACAGTTTAATAAAGGACTGATATTATATTTTTATTACACTTATTATCCTAATATTTTTGTTGCATACACTATACAAACAAACCGCAGTAGAAAACTATTAAAATATAGAGTGAAATAAACCAACGACATTTCTTCAACCACCGAGACCTGATAAAGAGAAATTAAGAAATCTTCTACATTTCCAATTCCTAGTTCCAAATGCAAATCCACAAGTTCTAACCGTATGTATATTCAAAATCGTTTAAGACCTAAGACCGTTGTCCGATAAATCGACGCTGCTCGTACATTTTCAAGAAAATCTTTAAAAAATGTTCCTCTTGGTTTTACGGGCGTTGAATACGTATTTTTGATAAATTGGCTATGAATTTGGAGCCTTTCAACTAGTGTTGCGCATAATTTCATTCGAATGATATTCGAATATATATGGGCAACGCAATACCTACTTTGTATGGTCATAGACTCAACAGAATCTGTAGTAGTAAGTAGCAGATTCTTTTTTTTTTAGAAATACTTCTCTCGCACTGTGATTAATTCCTGTGTCGCGGGGGACTTTACAAGTATTCAAACAACAGACACAAAGAACACCCAGACTCAGAACAACCATTTGTGGATTACATCTTTGCCCCGTATGGGGATCGAACCCACAATACTCAGCGCAGTGGCAGTGGCGAGGCGATCACTTAAACCACTAAGCTATCTGTGCAATCGAGAAGATTTAATAGCAGAACATAATATATCGGCAATATATATAGGCGGGCCCACTTGTTTGCCTCTCATGACACCTAAATGATAACTGGCAAAATGAGTGTGAGTTTGTCTACAGCTTCTGGAATTCTATGTTCCGTAGGGAATACGTATCTATACTCATCACAAAATGTGAGTCTTTTGGAGCCACCCACACTCCCACCTCTGTAACACCTGCGTTCAGGTTCGGCAGTGGAGATTATGGGAAACGCCGAGTTTTCGGGTAAAGCTAAACTGTCTTGAAACTCGCAATTAATTTATTCACAATTTTTTCGGAGATGATGGTGAAATTTATTATCAGTCAGTGTATTGCGTATCGTCAATTATTCGATTTATCAATAACTACCACTTTGTTCGACCCATTAATCGAACCTAGCATCACACAATCGACCGCGAACTTAAGCTACAAGACCAACGAGGTTATCTTGCAATCTTTAATCGTTTTTAAGAGTTTCTACAATAAAGTTTTACAATACCGATTTGAACAAAACTTACAAATAATGTACGGAGACTTATAGCTTAGTTCTGACTTTCTGACACCTACACAATTTGGATTGAGTTGTCATTACTTTTCAGACTATTCTCGTCGTCTTAAAGAATGGCTTTATTCTTGAGATACATTTTATGTAATGCACGAATCGATCTATGACGTAACGAACATTTACCATAGTGACCTCATACAAATGCAAAACGTAGATTAGACTTTATTGAATCAAAGATTATAAATAAAAAATATTTATCTTAGTTTTTTTTTCTAAAGTCTAAAGATTGTATACAAATACAAATACAAATACAAATTACTTTATTTGCATAAAACAGGTTTACATAGTTGGTACATAAATTAAAGTATAAGTGCGCTGATTTATAACCCAGAATAGGTGTGCAAATTTTGAGGTAGACTGAAATTCTATAAAAGCATGCCTTGTAACAAATTATAAGTTCAAGCAATACACCAGTAATAATTGTACTATTAATAAATTAATGTCACTGGTTTTATAATAATTTAAAATGAAAGAATGTCAAAGAAATAAAAATTAGGTCATGCTAAAAGTCAAAAAGAAAATAAAAATGTCAATAGTTATTACAATACTAAATTAAATTATACATTGCAAATACATGTGCTACATTTTGTCTGATAAATAGTCATAAACATTATAGTGACATTTTTCAATAAGAAGCTTTTTTAATTGCTTCTTGAATAAATTTAAATTTAGTTCCTTAATGTTATTTGGTAATTTATTAAATATTTTTGGAGCCATGGCAAAAACACTTTTGTGCATCAGAGTGGTGTTTGTCTTGCATAAACATAGACGGCTTTTGTCTCTTTGTGCTCGACTTGACCCATCGACTGCGAGTATAAATAAGTGCGGATTGAGTTTAACAAAAACAGCTACTTCATATATGAAGATAGATGGCAATGTCAATATATTATATTTTCTAAAATAGGGCTGACAGCTATCAGTCACTTGCAAGGAGAACATAGCCCTTAGGCAGCGTTTCTGACTTTTAAAAATAATTTCTTTATCAACAGAGTTCCCCCAGAAAATGACTCCATATCTGAGTACCGACTCTACTAGACCGTGATATTTATTCTCATTAATACAAAAATCTACTTGATACTCGATGCAAAAATACAACTTATATTCAGGTCAAATGTGGTCAACTGTATCTTGTTACAAATACAAAGACCCTGCAGTACTACAGTAAAATATAATTACAAAAATTACGTGCTTACGATATCGCATAATATTGTCGCTTCAATATACAATAAAAGCGCCATTTTTAAAAGCTCTACCTATTGATATAGTATCGTTATAATTAAAAGTGTTCAAAGGAAACTACAAAGAGAAACTAATTTACAGGGAAAGCAATACTAGTTAGTACCCAGAACTGGAATTCGAAGCCATCCAAAGAACCTTTGATTAGACTTCGCAAAGGACGTAGCAGGTTTGATTACATTTCCTATTTTCTGAGCGAACGAGCTGACTATTCTGGATATTAAAATACACAAGTACCAAAACATGGTTCAAATAATATGCAAAGGTCACGTGATACCACGTGACCTTGAGGTCAGAGGACAAAGGTCATAGTCATTTCGGGGGTATATCGACTATGCTGAGTCGAATGGCGTTAACCGCGAGTCTTTAGCTCTTACGGTTCTTGAGTTGAAAGTTGTATAACAGACAGACGGACAAAGCTGTTGTATAAGAGTTTTTCGAACTCTAAAAGTAGAACATTGAGGACTTGCCTTGTTGGTGCAGAGGTAGTGAATGCGACTGCTGTATATGTTCGATCCTCCGGAGCGTACAGAGCTGTTATTGGATTTTTCTGGTTATAAATTCTCAGTGACAAAACGGAATCTGGTACTGTGATCGGTAGACGGCTAAAAGCTCGTCCTCTGTTACTTAGAATTGAAAACCATTACAAATGTGAAACATTAACCTGTCCTTTCTCATAATTTTTTTATTGCATTTTTCTGTTAAGGTATTCTCAGTGGCAGTACGGAATCTGGAATTGGATCTCGAAACATCAAGAGTCTCAACCTCTATTACGTGCGCAAAGTCTGGAATTGGATCTCGAGACATGAAGAGTCTCAACCTATATTACGTGCGCGCAGTCTGTAATTGGATCTCGAGACATCAAGAGTCTCAACCTATATTACGTGCGCGCAGTCTGGAATTGGATCTCGAGACATCAAGAGTCTCAACCTCTATTACGTGCGCGCAGTCTGGAATTGGATCTCGAGACATCAAGAGTCTCAACTTCTATTACGTGCGCGCAGTCTGGAATTGGATCTCGAGACATCAAGAGTCTCAACCTCTATTACGTGCGCGGAGTCTGGAATTGGATTTCGAGACATCAAGAGTCTCCACATCTATTACGTGCGAATTAAGTACGGCGGCAATACAGACGAGAGACTAAGTTAATATAACATTAAGTAGAATTTGGTAAAAAGAGAAAGTTGTGGTCATATTTAAGGGACACATAATATAGTCCTTGTACAAAAACGACAGACAAATCCGTGTACATTATTATTAGTATTTTCGTTTTATTGACTATCAATATCATATATTCTGGTTGATACTTAAAAAGCATAAACAGCTGACACAGGTGATCTTTGTAAGCCCAAAAATGACTAGGCGCAATTTTAATATTGATGTAATGCGTGTGTTTCGATGGTTAAATAATAAGTCAATCAAATATTTGAAATTGTAATATAATTAAAAATCGATTTTTTATCCGGGGTAAGGTACACAGCATTTGTATCAGACATAGCGATCCTTAAGCTCATAGGTTGTTCAATTGCTAATGTTACTTATCAGCTTAAAGAATTATATAGCTTGTTGATAATAACCATCGCATCACAAGTTGTATGTACATATGGACAAATACTATTATACATAACTAGCTGCATTTAGGTCACGGAGCACGACCTACGCTAGAAGCCTACCTAGAGCCGCCCACGTAAATATACCACGAAATAGAGAGATCTACTCGTAGACATTCAATAAAAATATTTCTGAATTAACAAGATAATTTCCGGACGTATTTTTTTTTATTAAACAACTGAGAAACGGCATAGGATTGTCGTAAATCTTAGAGTTCGAAAAACAATATATGCAAAGGTCACGTGATACCACGTGACCTTGAGATCAGAGGTCAAAGGTCATGCAAGCTGTTGTATAAGAGTTTTTCCGAACTCTAAAAAGACAACTCTCGTATTAGAAATATGTCCTGTATCGCAGAGGACTTTACAAATATTTAAACAACGGACACAAAGAGGACCCAGACTCAGAACAACTATTTGTGAACCATAAAAATGTTTGTTCCACGTAAGGATGGAACCCACAACTCTTGCAATGCACAGCGCAGTGGCATTGACAAGGCAACTATTTGAACCACTACGCTATCCGTGCCTTCAATTTAACTTATTCATAGAAAAGTAAACATCATAAAGTAGCGAAAAGAGTTTTATATATGTATACAAATATATATAATAATAATAATGTCCTCCAGACCGAATTTCGGTCACATCGGCCAATCTTAACGGAGACTGACCATCAGCCCAGGAGATATTATAGTGCACAAGTATGTGTGAAAACACAAGTGCACTCTCTGTTCCCTAACCCTCATGATCCGATAGGAAGGATAATACGACACGACCGGAGAGAAATCAGGCGCAGAACCAACGGCTTTACGTGCTTTCCGAGGCATGGGGTGTCTAACACCGCCAACGTCCAAACTCCGGGCTTGTAATGAGATTTCTTTACAGAAAACCCAATATTTTTTTGTTGGCCCACCGGGGGTTTGAACCCGCGACCTCATGCACAGCAGTCACATTCACTACCGCTGCGTTGTAATATATTTCTTTAACGATATTATATATATAAGATATACAAACAGTCTTGCCGTATCTATAATAAATAAACGCACGTCAAAAATCACATGTAAAACATGACGCTTTAGGTAAAGTAAAGTAAATAAGCACAAAATGTATTCAACCACTCCATTCCAGTGTCTATTTCCGTGTGTACATTCCAATAACTATAACTATGTAAATTATCACGAGCTTACTATTGACAAAATCATACATATTTATTACTGTACGCCGTTGTTGATTTAAGTTCCAAATATCAACTTCCGAGTGTTTGTATGTTTTAGTGTGAATTAAGTTGATGGCAGGTGCCACGTAAGTTCGGGCTGGTGTTGTTGTTACGAGGGCTTACTGTTTGATAAACATTAATATGTAACGTAATTTGACGTTGTTATGTCTTAGTGAAGTTATTTGATAAAGGTATCCATTAGTTCGGTCGATAATAATTGTGCCTACCTTCGATTGCTTTGCTTAATTTTCTAGTAAACAGTAAGCTTCAGATATTGCCTACCATCAGATAACAAGCAGCATGGCTATGTTTCTTTGTAATCGCTACTGTTATATCAAGAAAGCACAGCCGTGTACCGTATCAGCGGTTATCATTTACCAATATACGGCTGTGGTGTCTGCCACTGGCAATATTAATAAAAAAACATACGGGACAGTCTTTGGGGACTGCCGATAGAAATG
Source organism: Catocala fraxini (assembly GCA_930367265.1). Lineage (NCBI taxonomy): Eukaryota > Metazoa > Arthropoda > Insecta > Lepidoptera > Erebidae > Catocala > Catocala fraxini. Next base: position 22,638,706 of record OV884038.1, read on the forward strand.
AAAATTATGTAACTTGTGAACAGTATCGTCGAGCTATTAGATTATTATTTTGGTGACAATGACGCGAGTTTCATGCTTTTTGTTCACCCAAAAAGTACGAAAGCGTTCGGTGACGATGACGCGAGTTCCATGATTTTTGTTCATCCAAAAAGTGCTCAATGCGCCTAAAGAAGTTTTCACTTCACAAACATGCGGGGCAGTCTTTGGGGACTGCCGATAGAAGTGAAAAAGCGTTCGGTGACGATGACGCAAGTTTCACGCTTTTTGTTCACCCAAAAAGAACACATATATATACAGTATACATATAGCTCGTGGAAAGCGTTTGGTGACGATGACGCGAGTTCCATGATTTTTGTTCACCCAAAAAGTGCTTAACGCGCCTAAAGAAGTTTTCACTTCAAAAAGCACCCTTCAGTCCGAACAACGTGCTGCTTGTCCAACAATGGAGGAAAAGCATAAACAGGATTGATTATAATATATTGAGCAGTGCTTTATAAAAAGGTGAATAGATTGGACAATCACGAACGCTTAAGAGCACATAATTTAGGATCATCAATCATTCTAGTCATAGTCACAAAAAAGTGACATACAAAACTGGAGCAACGGAGTTCGAAATAAAAATGGCGACTGGAACGGGACGATAAATCACTTGATATTCATGAAGAGAGATTAAATTCCAGATAATATCATAGATGATAAACTAGGGTCGAATCAGTTGAAAGGAATTTTATATATGCAAATAAATTTTCGGTTCGGTTAGTAGAATATCTGGAACAGCCACTAGTGTTTTACATCAGAACTTATGTAAAGTTTAACAAAAATGGTTTGGTTTTTATTTGTCTTTAGGGTTTATTTTATCTCTTTGACATAAAATATAACAAAGCTTTAAAGAATCTCTGAATATAAAACTGATTAAAAAATTACTAACTCAAGTCAACCAGTATTTTCTTCATATTTGTTTATTTGTTCATATTTAAAGCGAGAATTACAAAATTTGGTTTACAACTCAAGCTAAAGTCTAACCAGATTTTTGTCTAATACCGTTAAATATGACCAGAGTTAAATAGTACCTATGTTCAGCTTATCTATACTAATATTATAAAGCTGAAGAGTTAGTTTGTTTGTTTGTTTGCTTGAACGCGCTAATCTCAGAAATCCGTCCGAAGAAAAGTCAGAAAAGGTCCGAATTGTAAAATCTTTTTATCGAGGAAGGCTATAGGTTATATAATATCACGCTACGATCAATAGGAGCGGAGCAGCAATGAAAAATGTTGCAAAAACGGGGAAAATTCTCTTATGTGAAGCAGACAAAGTTGCGCGGGTCAGCTAGTATAATAATATAATAATAATATTCTATCACATACACACAACACTATCTAGCCCAAACTAAGCAGAGCTTGTACTATGGGTACTAGACAATGGATAAACATACATATATACTTCTTCTTTTGTAAATACGTACATATTATACATAGAAACACCCAGACCAAGACAAACATCCATGTTCATGCACACAAATGTTTGACTTGTGCGGGAATCGAACCCGCGACCTCAGGCGTGGCAGTCGGTTACACTGACCGGCCATCGAGGCCGACATGAAGTTGAGAATAAAGTTGATATGAAGTTGAGAACAAACTGTAGTACATGCTGACAAAGTCTTAAAAATAAGATATATACTTTTCAAATGTCTTCTAGACACATAGTATATACATAGACACTTGCTGGTAAATAGCTAAATTTAAAGGTGTCACAGTCACATTTTACCTACTGCGTTTTTGTTCTTATGTCATTGAAAACCAAACTTTTACACTCAGCGCACCTTTACGTACGTCAAGGTGCAATACATTAACATTTTTCGCGGACCTGAAATCAAACTGGGTGCCTGATGCTCAGTAGTCGCATTCACTACCGCTGCCGCACTGAGATAGCCCAGAATAAGTTTGAAAATCTCCTAGTAAGTTATAGCCAGCAGACAAAGTTAAAGATTTAATATATCCATTTAGGCCACAAAGTGTCACAAGACCAACAACGTTGCTAAACTTTGACGTTGACTTTTGTAAACTCACTAACCTAGAACTACTAACCTAAACTAACCTGATTAGTGAGTTAACTGAAATCAAAGTCAAATCAGTATTCAATCAATCAGCCTGCAGTCAACTGCTGGGCATGAGCCTCGCCCAACTAACGCCACAACATCCAATTTTCCGCCTCCCGTATCCAGTTCAAACCTTTTCTTTTTACAGGGTACCATCCTACCTCACATTTGACAATTTGTGGTCACCACTCCAAGACTCATTTGCTCCCATGGGTCAATATTGTTGTAATCTAAATAGAAACATGGCAACAAAAGCAATACCGAATCTATAATATAATTATTGTTTTGTTATCGACCAATATATTACTAGTGTTTACATACAATCACTGCATGAATAGAGGTGACAACAAGGTTTGAAATTAATTAGAGTAGTCATGATACCACTAAGATTAGCTGTTAATGGTGTAATGACATGCTGAAAGTCGTACGAAAAGAAATCTATGATTACAGTTCAATTAATATTTGTATAACAAATGGTTTGTATAGATATTTTTATATTACCAAGATGGCAAACAAATATACGTCCGCCAGATGGTAAGCATTTATTGTAATCTTGTAACTTGCTATACTAGAGGTGTCATTTAGGCAAGGAATTAAAGATGGGCAAAAGAAAAAATAAATGATAAAGGTGAAGTAAGCCTCCGAAACACATTACGGCGAAACACATTAATAGTGTTCCTATTTTTATGCCGGTTTTCTGTAAGAGAACGTTTTTTCTTCGGGAGAGCTATAGCTATTAGTACTTTCAACAAATTATTATTAGCAATTATGGACTCTATTATTCCTGCTTACCAGGTATTTACGGGCCATATTATGAATAATTTTGGAAATCACTCCACCGGTAGAGGCAATAGATAATGTTGGACTTGCGGTTAAAACATCATAGTTTCGAATCCCACGCCTTGCATTACCGACGCGGACTTACTTCCAGTACAAGAATTCTAGCTAAGCTGTAAGAATAAAAAATAATGCTAGCAAGGTCAGACTTACATTGCTTTAATTTTAATAAGTGAAACTTCTCTTAAATTGAGCCGAGATCCTACCTACAACGTTTATATTGCCGATTTATATAGTCCGATAGGCACGACCTTAGGTTACCGTCGTTACAAATATACATTACGGGTGGATGCTCTATAAAAGAACATAACGAAGCTCTAAACAATACAAGCATATTGCATCACTGATTAAAATTTGATAAATATACGACCCAAAACAAAGTCAAAATGGCTCTCATTCAAGAAATAACGTTGCTGCAAATTTTACCCTAACCAACCCTTGCATTCGCTCATTTCACAAAAATTCTTCTCTGTATTTTTGTTTTCGTCCCATCATTAGGCATCATTGTTTTAAATTTTTGCCCAGCACTTGTGCGAGGGTCTGTACCGCCCAAAGCTACGAGCGTGTGTGAAAAAATTTCAAGAATGTATCCGTAATTTGTCAAGCCCCTATCTTGTAGGATGAACGTTACAATTTGGGAATTCTCCGCGTTAAAAATGTCTTTTACAGTTTCAGTTTATTTCTTTATAAGGAAGTAAATTCGCTCGCTTTTTCAGAAGTATTTTGGGTTAATTACAAATTCATGCTATGCATGTATGCGGGCATTTTGATAGTTCAAAGGTAAAACTGGTGTTGTTGTCTCACACAAGTATATTTTGCTATAGCTATTTCAATGGAAAATAGCTAGAAAAATAATGTTACTAAGGTCTAACTATATATTTTGTTCTATTACTAAATTATTTTCTTATCAATACTAAAGAGAAAAATAAGTAAATGATTTAGCTGGTGGTATGCCGGTTTGGTATTACCAGATTTTTTATAAGCATTAAATCCTGCATCAGCCTATTTTGCTTTACACCTGTCATAATTATGATTTACTAGCTTATGCTCACGGCTTCGTTCGCTCGGAAACATTTTCTATCGTTGAGAAGTACTCCATTTTGTTTTTTGTATGCGAAATTACGGGGTATCATATTGGTCGAATAGTTAAAGCGTAAAAGCGCAACAAACAATCAAAATCAAATATAAATATGGAAGCAATATTATTTTTCTCATTATCATATAGAAATTCACGTCTGTATGTCTCAAAGTCAGGTGTATAACAGTCATATTTCGACAACTATATTTTATGTCTGCATGTTATACTAGGTAAGTCAATTATAGACGCCTAGCCGAGATATTTGTCGACGCTAAATTTTCTCTTACAAAATACCATAAAAACATTGCCCGACATGGATCAAACCCAGGATCTCAATACTAGCTATTATGCCACGAAACAAAGAAGGCAACCTTATAATAATAATAATAATTTTATTTGCATAAATGTGGTATATACAGGTGGTAACATATTAAGAAAAAAGTTTCACACATTTGCCATCTCAAGTTCATGGCATACAAATATTTTAACAAACACAAATTCATAATTTTACTATTAGTACATGGCACAAAAAAAAAAAAACACACTTATTTATAATTTAAATAGTCTTTTGTAGAATAGAAACACTTTTCACTTAGCCATTTATACAGTTCAACTTTGAACTTATTGATATGCAGATCTCTTATAGATTTAGGCAGATGGTTGAAAATGCGTACTGACATAGCGTAACTATTTCTACTACACATTTCAGTTCTTATTGAAGGGAGTTCAAGACGATCTGGATATCTTGTGTTAAAATTGCACACATCTTTCTTAAAGACAAAAAGGTCAATATTATGCTTAACAAAGGTACAAATTTCATATAAATAAAGGCAAGGCAGTGTTAATAGAGAAAGACTTTGAAAGAGAGGTTTACAGCTCACCCATGGGGCAACATTACAAATAGCTCTAACACACTGTTTTTGAGTTATTTTAACTTACAAAGTTAAAATATCAAAAAGATAATTGGTTCTATTCACATTTAATTTATCACTAGCAAGGCACACGCTGGAGTTTAAACAAAAATAAATTTTGCTATCCCCTACCGATCTAAATACTTTGACATTTCTAAGAAACAAATTATCATTTGTGTATATATATCATTGCTCCACACATTAAACTCTTTTTAAACTTACTATAATATTTAAACATTACAAATAAATGATGAAGAAAATTCGGCCGTCAAATGAAATTTAACTAATTTTAGCTATCCAATAATGGATTAAAGTTTCCGTGTACACAATTAGGGAATACCCTTTTGAATAAACCATCAATACTATACAGGGGATTAACTCTCCTTTTAGGGTATTCACTCACTGGACCCTTGTTGGACCACTAATAATCTGCACTTCCTACTTTCTCTTCAAGTTTGAATGGTTATTTTCGGATAAATAGAATTTGGGGTGCGTTGTGACTTACTTGGAGGGATTAGGGAGTTACACTTATTATATGTGAATGGATGATTACAAGGAACTAGATCTATACACACTATTTTATCTCACTGCCAAATTCATACAAAGATTCGTCAGAAAATGAGAAAGTTCGCTAAAGATTGTAGCGCAAGAACTATAATATATCATAATATATTATAGTTTTTCTTGAGCTACAATCTAAAATGGTCTATGAAAATAATAATAATGTTTTATAAATAAAAACTACCAATGCCAATACAAGACAAAGGCATACTTTTTGTTGGTATTTACGCAAGCGTTCATTTGGCAATTGCGTCTATGCTAGACTATTTCTGTAGGTGTTTCAGTCCTAGATTCGTTGTCCATATCTATATTATATATATTATATTATTATTTATATATGCCTTTCACAATGGAAACGATCGCACTAGTGTGATAATTTGGTCACTGTTATGACCGAAAAATATATTAATTTCGTTCCAATAGGAACTACAACTTAAACGGACTGCAGTTTTAACTTAACATCTTTGCACTGTTTTATACGTGTAAATAGCGGTAGTGCGGTATTTTTAGCTAAGTATGTTACTTATTTTTGATATGTATCTATATTATTTTGTGTTTTTGCCGTAACTCAAATTCTCCAAAGGTCCGAAGTTCAAAAAAATAAGTGGTGCGGTTATTACTACCTACCAATTACATTTCTGAGCCCAGGCTTCTAAGAATAACCTAATAGAAATTTTCAAGAGTCCCCCTTCTTCCTCTTGGGAAATCCGGGAACTAAATGAAAGGAAATCTTTTTTAAATAGAGGTTTCGAGTAATTTGGCTTATAAATTACAAGTTTACTTATTAAGTTCTCCCTCCAGCTTAGCTAATATACTTGTATTGGGATCAAAATCCCTTGACTGTTTATAACAGGGCAGGCTAATGGGACAGACTCGACACTTTCTTTAAAATTACACTATAGTGGAATTGGAGCCTAAACTTCAATTGATTTATTACAGGCCATGTCCACAGAACGGTCAAGAAATTATATCTAAATAATTTCTGCTGTCACCAGTCAGGCCTCAGACCCTACTCAGAGTATGATTAATAATGTCAACGTTCATTTACCTAAATTTAACAGAATGTTGACTTATCCGGGTACTATTCCAGTTTAACTGAGCTAAAGGGTTTCCTTGACGCCTTATATGGGGTCCATAATTGACCATAAATTGTAACAGTCCCGCACACCCAGTACTTTGTACGTATATAGCCTCATGACTCTTTTTACTTGGAGATGTAGGCAGAGGTTTATCATGCTCACATTTCATCGAGCCTCGCGTTCATAGTTTTATTAGATTTTCTGCCAAGATATTTTCAAAAATCCCTCCTAAAACACTCGACAAGTTGACCACTTAATCCATTGTTCTATCTCTGCGGACAAAAATATCTTCCAAGCCAGTATGTTTTATTTTTACAACTGATACTCTCAGAATTTATGAGCCAAGTCAATATATCATGAAATCTTAGTATAAAAGTCTGCAGATGAAAGCTCATAAAGTACTGCGTCAGCAAAACATTGGCTTGCAATATCAAGCACATTGGAGCTATCAAGTAAAAATCTATCTCGGAACAATGACTATTTTACCAAAGAATGTCACATCCTTAGGTCATCTATTCTTATGAAAGATATGAGTATAAAACCCGTATCGAAGCCAAAATACGATCACAAATATACCTCTAACAAAAACCCTTTTTTAACCCTCCACCGACATTGAATTTCAGTGGGAACGTAGGATATTGTGTGGGTATAATAGACCCAATCTGTTGCCACGCCCGGTGGTCGGTGGGCACGTGATGAATACAAATTTGAGGTAGCAGACGCATGGTTAGAGGACATATTTTAATAGAACATATACCTGTTTGAGACTATTGTTCGGAACAATAAATAGAGAAGATCAATGCGTCTGAGTTTTTTCGTATATAAGGCTATTTATTATACTCAGTCATGCAGGTTGTTTGTTTTCTGGCAGCTCATACAATGTTGTAGGTATAACATTGTACTAGCGTGTAGCAATTTATATTTCATACAAAATTATAATAATATAATATTCTATTACATACACACAACACCATCTAGCCCAAACTAAGCAGAGCTTGTACTATGGGTACTAGACAATGGATAAACATACATATAAACTTTTTTTTTGTAAATACATACATATTATACATAGAAACACCCAGACCAAGACTAACATCCATGTTCATGCACACAAATGTTTGACTTCTGCGGGAATCGAACCCGCGACCTCAGGACCGACAAAACCGACAAAAATAGCACATTATAAACAAAAATATGGCTTACATATAATTATGTACTATTATTAAAAACGCTGTAAACTAGGTATTTACCTGTATCTTAGAAAACAGTGCTTCCAGTGGGTCTTGTTACAATAACAAGCCATATGCGGAGCGAAGAAATGGAGAAATATTAACCAATAGGATTGCATACTGGAGCGGAGTGGAGATTTTATGTAATTCTATTGGTTAATAATTCTCCGTTTCTTCGCTCCGCAGCCTTACTCCACTTTAATGGACAAGCAGCGTTATTTCATATGGAATATGTAGGTTTTTTATTGCATTCTAATTTATTAATTTAATTATTATAGCTTTTTATTTAATAATGATAACTTATGCACAAAAATATCCTTTTTTAACTGATATAAAAGAAATATCCTGACTACGTACCGATTAAAATGTCAACACTCAAATTGATAATTAAATATTATTGGCGTTGCAGTCATCATCATTTTAGTTAAACAGCGAATAACGTGCTTGTCGGAGTTATAAGCAAAGATGTACTTATATTGCACGAAAAAGTGTCCTCACTAAGAAGAGTGAGCGCACATATCGCATTTACTATGAGATGTAATAGTGTACGATTTTCAATATCAGATAGCTTGATAATACTAGATGATGGATACAATTCAGATGATATTTTGGCATTGTGAGTTGGATGGCAACTTACGTTCAGAAAGGTAACCTTTTTTAAACATAGTAAGCACATCTATAATTATTTTTTTGTTATACGTGTTGATAAATGTTATTTTATGTATAAAATTTGTATTGTAATCTATTAAACAGTTATGCTCAAATGTAACGGATCTAACTCCATCGCGCAACCTAACTGGGGTTCTTAGACATCAGCACGACCATCATGTCTAAAAACTCCAGTCAGGTTCAAAATTGGATTTCGAAACCCGCATTATATATTTAAGTCTAATAATTGGATAACCATATTATGGTCATAAGTAAGAAAAAATCCTTGAATGTTTCAAAACTTTATAATATTATATTCTAGCGTAATGTCCATTTCGAAGGTTGTCTGGCAAAGATCGCCTTTCCTTTTTTAAACTTCATCTTCCACACAAGGAATAATTCCTGTGACACAGGGGGTTTACAAAAATTCAAATAATAAGACTAGAAGAAGACAAATATATCGACGTGAAATAGCAGTATTCCTACTGTTGTGTTTCGTTCGGTGAGTGAGAGTGCCGGAGGCCCAATCACCGTGGTTCCCCCTTCCCGCTCCTTCTCCTTCCCACTTCCATTTCTAAAGGGTCGGCAACGTGCAAGTAATGCCTCTGGTGTTGCAGGCGTCTATAGGCTACGGTGACCACTTACCATCCATACACAAAAGATCTCACTGGGTCGAAGTGTCGCCGGTCTGCACTGACTGGCTCCCACATAAGATAAGATAAGATCATACGGCCCACCTGATGGTATCTTATCTTATTTCGGGGGCCAATCAGTGCAGATCGGCGACACTTCGACCCAGTGGGATCTTTTGTGTCGACACTCTTCCAATAACGGCTGCCATAGATGCTCATGGCAGCCGGGACCGACGGCTTAACGTGCTCTCCGAGGCACGGAGCAGGCGATAATTGTCAATCAATACGCACATAATTTCGAAAAGTCATATAATTTTCGAAAGTTCGAGGTGCGCGACATCTGCGTTGCAGTCTGTTGGTCTCCCAACTGAGCTATCGCTGCTCTCCAATATTTATATATATTTAACTTATCGGCCGTATGATAGTTTGCCAACTTAGTTGTACAAAAAAAAAATAAGAACATCTAGTCGCGGCACAATTATTTGTGGATGACACAAATTTTATTCCCGTGTGGGGATCGAGCCCACAACAGTCGGTGCGGTGGCAGTTGGAAGGCAACCATATAAACTATTCGTAAATTTATAACTATAATTCGTTGTAACCTTGTTGTAAATGTAAGGTATAAGTTTAAAATACCTTTTTGGAAGTAGCAGCAGGCACAAGCAGTACCTAATAGCCTAAATAGAGGTCGTTGGACTGCCTTGCAGAGGTATAAAGTTCGGCACATAACTCTGATTTGCCGAAGTTATGAAGTTATGTGTGTATTCGACGTTATATGCGTATGAATAGTTAATTATCCCTCGCTTTGACGGTGAAGTAAAACGTTGTAAGTAAACCTGCATGTCTGAGAGTTCGCCGTTGAATCCTCGAATGTTTAAAAGATGTGACGTTTTCAACACATACTGAGCCAGCGGGATTAACTATGGCTTTTTACTTTCTCATTCTGAGAAACGGCTGTGGTTTGCGTTTACAGACAATTGTGAGGCCTTAGATCGATTCTTAGGTCAGGCAATGTGTTTCTGTTTGTAAATTTTCAGGAGCAACAAAAAATTTAATAATTTCTTTCAGTTTAAGAAAACATAGCTGATGAAACACGTACATAGGTTCACGTCAATATCCCTGATGGGGTAGGCAGAATTACACCCCGCGGGACGACCTCCAGCCACCCTGAGGTTTGACCTGGGGGTGGTGGGCTTTGTGGGCCTGCCCGCCATCCGTTCAGCACCAGGTCCGAGAGGCGGCGTGCGTGTTCCCACGCGCGCCTCTGTGTTGAGTCCGTCTCCCCTCTAGGGGGGACAGTAGGGAGTGGTAGAAGTGCCTTTAGGGTAGGTCTTTCGTGTAGTGGCCTGCCGTTTCATACGGCGGGCCGAAACCTCGGCGGGGTCGCGACCGCATGCGAAAGTGATTCGCGCGGCCCCGTCGATAGTGGTTTTGTCGAGGAACACCGTGGTAGGTTTAGTCGGTATTCCGGGAGGTACTTTATGATCTTAACATCTTATTTTACCCCGGCGAGTCCGACATAACCCCTCCGCCCGCCCCCGCGGAGGGGTAAACGTCATGCATTCCACGTAAAAAAAAAAAAAAAAAGGCAGAATTACACCAACATTTTGCCAGCAATAGATTTACATCGCGCAATAGGAGACGAGACCATTGCCTTGTATGTTTCACATGTGACCTTTTTTTTTTTCATCAGCTTTTTGTAATGTCTCTCTGCTGGGCAAAAGTCTCTTCCTTGGACTTCCAAATAACTCTGTTGGTGGATATTCTCTGACCTTATGACCTTGTGACCCCTATATCTCGGAGGTCTTTTGACCCACAAGGCCCATATTCAAACTCAACCGAGGTATGACTCCAAGGTGTCTGCACACCAAGTTACAAGTAAATATTTTCTATTTAAAATATGTGACCCCTATATCTCGGGGGTCTTTTGACCCCCAGGACTCTTATTCAAACTCGACCGAGGGATGACCCCAAGGTGTCTGCACACTAAGTAACAAGTTAATCAGTCCAGTTGTTCCAGAGCTATGCCTGTCACTAACATCAATCTGTCACTAACACACAGAGCGTTACAAAGTGTTTTCATTAACCTCTTCGAAGAAGATTCGGAGGTTAATAACACTTTGCCTGACCCGGGTATCCAAACCTAGACCTCAAACACAGTAGTCACATTCACTAACACTTCGCAACCAAGGCGGTTAGCAAACATGAATCACAGCATACCTCTTGGCACATATACAAGGTATGATTAGAAATTCCGATCTCTACGCTTTAAGTTGACCCAGTTTAGTAAGTTCGAAATTTGAACGAGTTATATATGTAAGGCTTTCCTTGCACATTCTATTTGCCGGCAGCTGCTCTACGAAAGAGGGGGTTGTAAAGTGATATGACTGGTGTGACGTCACAACCATAAAGTACATTGTACCTCTTTGAATGCAACATTGCTGTGGCATTTGATGACACAAACGGCTTTATGGTAAACGTGACTGTAGCTTGTTGTCATTTTATATATGTATGTCTAACTCTTTAGGGATACAAAGGATTAATATAAATTTGTCAGACAAGCAACATATTATAGGATGAGTTGTTAAGAATTCAATTCAGTTGCAGTACGGAGTCTAAAACTTCTCTGGTAGACCTCGGCTCTTAGCTCGCTATCTCTTCTTCTCTCTTAGCCTTTATTATTCCCAAGTCACTTGGGGTCGGCTTTTCTGGTCTAACCGGATTTGACTGGATATAAGTTTTTACACGGAGTGGCTGCCACCAGACCGCCGCAACCCGAAGGCTAACGATACCCTAAGGCTAGACCAGTGTCAGGATATTAGAGGGTACTGACTTTCCCAATAACGACTGCCATAGATGTTCATGGCAGCCGGGACCGACGGCTTAACGTGCTCTCCGAGGCACGGAGCAGGCGATAATTGTCAATCGATACGCACATAATTGCATAGAATTAAAGAAACGTTGGTGTAATAAAGCGTACTTCTTTGAAATTAAACTACGTTACGGATTATGTCGCGTTGTTAATTTTAAAACACTTTTATTACATAATGTTGAGTCTCCCACTACTATTATTGAACTTGACTACAATTTAAACTATTTCAATTAATTGAAACTATTTGTACAGGTATGAAACATGACATATTATTCATATTATACTAAAAATTCCTTACATGAAATCGAGATCTCTTACATAGAAGTAAGAGCAGCGATAGCTCAGTGGGGAGACCAACAGACTGCAATGCTGAGGGTCTCGGGTTCGAACCCACGTCACGCACCTCTGACTTTCGGAAGTTACATGACTTTTCGAAATCATGTGTGTATTGGTTGACGATTATCTCCTGATCTGTGCCTCGGAGAGCACGTTAAGCCGTCGGTCCCGGCTGCCATGAACATCTATGGCAGTCGTTATTGGGAGAGTGTCGACACAAAAGATCCCACTGGGTCGAAGTGTCGCCGGTCTGCACTGACTGGCCCCCACATAAGATACATACATACATAGAAGTAGCATCCCGTACCATTGTGCTGCTAAGACAGTAAAGCAATTGCACAAATACAAGAAAATATTTACCACTGGATTTTAATTGGAATACATACCGAGATAAAAAATTGCCTAAATATTAATCTAGGTCATGTTTTCACTGTTTGTGATCCAAATCTATTCAACAATTTACACCTGATGGAGTAGCTAACAACCAATCATATTCACAAACTTTCACATTTATAATATCAGACAATGTTTATAAATAATAAATAATCAACCTTTCGGATATCCGATACATTGGACAGACACATGAACATAAACTGTATGTTACAATAAACATTGTTTAACATCTGTCCGCTGTAAAGGGCATCAGGTATCGATTACATTGCGTATGTTGGCACACCTGAGTGCTTGCGTCGGTATTAGGATTAGTCCTACCGCTAAGAGATAGCGGGCAACTTGGAAAAGTCCAGCGATTAGTAAGATTTTAGTTCTTTTAAAAAGAAATACATTTTTGATACACATTTAAAATTAAGTTATAATTAAATATAAGTCTATAAAATACACATATTATAAAAATCTACAGAAGATAAAGAGAAATAATATATTGCGGCAAGGCGAGACAGAAAAGGGGCGTGTTAAAGATGTGAGTGTATAGGTTAATTTAAAGGTGTATAATGAATATTTAGTATTAACGCTAGATATCTACATTTAAGTATCTCTATTTTTAAATGACGTCAACCGCACTAGAAGTAAGTTGTGGGGATCTTTACAAACATTCAAACTACGGAAATGAGTAATGAGTAGTAAAGCCTCGCTGATTTCCACATAAATGTGCCGGCTCAACCGGGGAAGGACTACCCTCTCACAGAATATCGACGTTAAATAGTAGTATTCCTATTGTTGTTTCGTTCAGTGAGTAAGAGTGCCGGAGGCCCAATCACCCTCTTTCCCCCTTCCCGCTCCTTATCCTTCCCACTTCCTTTCCTAAAGGGTCGGCAACATGCAAGTGATGCCTCTAGTGTTGCAGGCGTTCATAGGCTATGATAACCACTTACCATCAGGTGGGCCGTATACTTGTTTGCCACATCGGTCGTATAAAAAAAAACAAGCGACAACCAAAATTAATCAAAAGATATTGGGTTTTTCTGTTTAGAAATCTCAATGCGAGCCCGGAGTTAGGAAGTTGGTGGTGTTAGGCACCCCCGTGCTTCGAAAAGCACGTAAAACCATTGGTCCGCGCCTGATCTCTCTCCGGTCGTGTCGGATCACCGTCCCATTGGATCATGAGGGTTAGGAAACAGAGAGTGCACTTATTTGCGCACATACTTGTGCACTATAATATCTCCTGCGCAGATGGCCAGTCTCTGTTAAGCTTGGCTGTCGTGGCCGAAATTCGGTCTGGAAAAGATTACATTTTTTTTTTTATTATATTATTATCTTTTTTGGTATCTATTATAAAAAAAAATTGTTTCCTTTAGTCCTCCGCTAACGGTAGAACCTGTCTCTTACTTGGGTAATACGAAATATTGGTAATAAAAATGGACGGCAATCCTCCTGAGAAAATCTTTGAAACCCAAAAATCAGATGAAATTGTAGTTACATTCATGTTTCATTAGCAACTTGAAACATGATATGTAAATATTATGACTTTGTTGGTCTGGTATGATGACAATGCAATGCAATACCTATACGAGCATGGCAAGTTATAGCTAGCGACAAAAAATACCAATTTTTGAACAACACAGGAATATATACATATATAAATAAGCGTAAGCATGATAATAAATTTCTTATTTCTTTTTATAGTATAAGGATAAAAAAAAGTCCATATATAGATAATGGTGCCTATTATACCAGTACCTCTTTCTCCCTGTCATAAAAGAGAGCCTATCCTTTCCCTTTATGTTAGGCACTAGTTTAGTGAGGATGTGCATTTGCAGCGCTAAGAAACTTTGCCCTATCTATAAGCGGTAATGGAGCACATGGTGGTACGAGCAGTGGCGACTTCATAGATGTTCTACTCCACCATTCAAGTTTCCATATTCTCGACTGCTATAATCTTAAATATATAAAGGTTAGGGCATCACTTCTACTAAACGAAAACGAAGAACCTCGTTATACAAGGTACAGTCCTAATAACTTAATTGATCATTATCAAACACGCCAAATTGGTGCTTTTACACAATGAAGCAATATGCACGCGTTTATCGTACAGACTTACACGGGTAGCTCGCGTTGATCATTTACACAATGCATAAAGCCTGCATTAATTGCTCAACTCGTACGTGTCTACCGCTTTCTGTACAAGAACCAGCCAAATATAGTTAAAAATCGATACAGGGCATGTTGTTAAATACATATTCAATACAGAAGCACGTAATGTTCTGCGAAAAATAAACAGAAACTTCACAGTTTGGTCAGTTGGAAATCGTATCGAAATGTCTCCCATTTCAATCTCGGTTGTGCCGAAATTCTGGCCAAGTTCCAGCTCATCCGAAACTAGGAACTTAAAACAAGTTGGTTAGTTGCAAATAGTTTTCAGTTACAAGACCCGCTTGTACCATTTAAAATAAATGTTTGTTAATATTAATTATTTTGTCCTAACGCCGGTGAAGTTTATTTCAGTGGTGAATGGGGAAGATTTCTGTTGTATTTTGAAGTAGTTTAGAGAAAGTTTCTGAAATATAACATTGCGTTTGAGGAAACGCGGTATGTAATATATTCAGTTATACTGTGGTACGATTACATTGTCAGTGCTCACACAAATGTTGTTTTATTTATTTTGGAGTAATAAACAAAACTAGGTATTCTGGTAGAAATGGAAGATTGCAAAATGTTTTAGTGACTTCGCTGAATATCTTTGGTATTGCTTTTGTTACTGGACTGTTTTAAGGGCGCAAGGGCAGGGCGGTTGAATGAGACTGCTATGCATGTGGTCCTTAGTTCTTTCTTTCAAGTAATTCTTAATAAAAGCATACGTTCTTAATGCAGAAATGTGGATATAATATATGTATATATTATTCGGAGATATAGGTAGGCAGACTATATGCTTATATAATGCTAGAGGTGCTTGTAGACAATACGACGCAAGGAACGGGCGAAGGCTACATAAGCAAGTTAAAGCACTAAGCCTCATGGATAAGGCATCTCATACTACGCTGATGGCGCAGTGGTTTAAATGGTTGCCTCGCCACTGCGCCGAGTGTTATGGGTTCGAATCCCGCACGGGACAAATCTTTGTGTGACCCACAAATGTTTGTTCTGAGCCTGGGTGTTCTTGTCTCCACTATTTGAATGTTTGTAAAGACCCTGTGACACAGAATTTATAACTAGTCTTCTTCTCTCTTAGTCTTTATTATTCCCAAGTCACTTGGGGTCGGCTTTTCGTGACTAACCGGACTGACTAACTTGACTGGATATCAGTTTTTGCACGGAGCGGCTGCCACCTGACCTTCGCAACCCGAAGGCTAACGATACCCTACGGCTAGACCAGTGTCAGGATATTATAGGGTACTGATTTTCTTAATAACGACTACCATAGATGTTCATGGCAGCCGGGACCAACGGCTTAACGTGCTCTCCGAGGCACGGAGCAGACGATAATTGTCAATCAATACGCAAATAATTTCGAAAAGTCATATAACTTCTGAAAGTCAGAGGTGCGCGACGTGAGTTCGAACCCGAGACCCTCTGCATTGCAGTCTGTTGGTCTGTCTGCTATTTATAACTAGTGCAGGAGAACATTTAAAAAAAACCTACACCCGGGCTTCACTCACGAGTTACCAGTTAATTGCGCAGGTACCTCGCGTTGATGCATACGTTCAGCTTGTGTATGTTATCCGACTCGTGTATACGATTCATAACGAAACAAAGCCATGCATATGAGCGGCGATTACTGCTTACCATTATATGGGCGATAACTCGTCTACCACCACTTGCAATAAATTAAATATCCTCACTAACAGCGACGTTATTTATAATTTTTTCCAAGCTACGTTTCACAGCTATCAAGCTATCTTCATACCAAATTTCATCAAGCTTCCAAAACTTATGTCACCAGATTAACAAAGACAAAAATACCAGGCAATATAAAAATGTTATTACAGTGTATGGCATTCTTGTTTCAAGGCAGCCATAGCCTTGTGGGAAATTATTTGGCTGCCACACATAGATCTCATTGTCGATCCCGAGGCCACAACTAACTTTTCAAGGTGCATATTAATTAGTTAATTATCGCTCGCTTTAATGTTGAAGGGAAACGCTATAAGGAAACCGGCATGTCTAAGAGTTCTATATATTGTAGCGAGACGGTTGTGTAGTGTTTTAAGTGGTCACCTCGTCACTGCCAATGCGCCAAGAGTCTTGAGTTCGAACCCTACATGGAATAAAAAAATGTGACCCACATATGGAGGAGCGGATTTTTCTACTACAAGCATAATTTGCTTAAAAGAACATTCCGAAAACAACTTTTTGTAACAAATTATTTGACACAATAAATAATAATTAAAAAAAATATATATAATTAATAATTTTTAATTTAAAAAAAATAAAGTTGTCTGAGTGAGTGAGTCTGGGTGTTCTTTGTGTCCGTTGTTTAAATGTTTGTAAAGTCAACCGTTACATAGTAATCATTCCTAGTACGCGATGAGATGGCTTTTTAACAAATAAGAAAATTAATGTTTTCGAAAATGTCTGCAGTTTGGCAATCCGTACAAAGCCAGAAGAGCGGGTAGTTGAAACCACCTTGCTCTAAAATGAAGTCCGTGCCTAGAAGAAGGACAGTTTTTAAACAACCCCGTTATTATATTATTAGTTGTGTTGCCGCAAGTACGAACAAATTAAAATATAATTACCTTCTAAGGAATGCAACTTTACAGTAAGTTATCCCTCAGCATAAAGAATGTAAGCTTATTCAACGTGTACAAGCCTCAATTATCACAGTACGTATAAGAACACTAACAGTTGTACTAAAAAGTAACTGTATACGTTGAAGCATTTAATTACATAAGTACATGGCGACTTTTGAATCAATATTTTCCTACTTAATTTATGTTTTATTATAGTTCTCATGAGAGTGACTGTCTTTTTTGGGAATAAATTCAATAAACATATTAGAACAATATTGAATCGAATTGGCCGTTACTTGGTAGAAATCCATTGTAATAAAATTATTGGGCAGATAGAAATCTACCACGCACCCTCAGATTGCCCACCCCAACTACTTAAACAGAAAAAGGTTGGCAATACCGAACTCCTCTGGATAGGGCCAGCCATGTTGTGGGATCCGGGTGTACTCTAACTTGCAGTATTTCGCTTAAAACACTAATAATTATGCGTCAACACGTATTTTGTGTCAACACGAGGCATCTTCAAGACCGAGTACCATACAATAGATAATACAATCACCCTCTTTCCCCCTTCCCGCTCCTTCTCCTTCCCACTTTCTTTTTCTCTTCTTCCTTTCCTAAAGGATCGGCAACGCGCAAGTGATGCCTCTGGTGTTGCAGGCGTCCATAGGCTACGGTGACCACCTACCATCAGATGGGTCGTATGCTTGTTTGCTAGTTTAGTTGTATAAAAAAAACCGTTTTCAAACGATCAAATTTTATATTATTA
Organism: Catocala fraxini; assembly: GCA_930367265.1. Taxonomy (NCBI): domain Eukaryota; kingdom Metazoa; phylum Arthropoda; class Insecta; order Lepidoptera; family Erebidae; genus Catocala; species Catocala fraxini. The sequence continues at coordinate 22,656,876 of OV884038.1, forward strand.
CAAGTTAATATGTATATATTCCAGTTAACTCAACTCCTGTCACGAAAACTCCCAACCAGCTAGTTATCAACTAAAACTGCTGACAAATTTCATTGGCCCATCCGCCATTAGGACAGTTCTAATTGGTTTATCGTAAACTGTAACTGATTCTGCGGGCCTAGTAGTACAGTTCCGTGAATTCAGTTCAGTTGTTTGGTAGACTAACTACTATTTGAGTTAGTTTAATAGCCAGGCTATAAAATATAAATTATTTTCGTTTGTCTTTCAATTACAGTGGACAGGGATATGATCCTATTAATGTTATACGTGTGAGTTCGTGACTATTTTTGGAGGGTTCAATGTATGTTTTTGAATTACGCGTAAACCGTCATATAAATTTGGGAGAATCTTGGCACATGGATACACTATGATGTTCTAAATCTGTATCCATAATGAAAAAGTCCTGTTTATTAACAAAAGCACACAGGCGAAGCTGCAAAGAAAAACTACTAGTATAAAGTGCCTTATTTGCACTCATATCATAAATGTGTGCTTATGCTTGCAGCTATCGTATGCTATCAAATTCGATTCTCGAGTCAGCGAAAGTGTTAGTAAGATTTCTGTTTAGAAATTCTTAGTAATAGCATAGAGTTTGGAAACGTGCCTGATAAACGGTCATAAACTTGCTACTTGTTACCTAAGACTTCACCACATACATATCTGATCTAATGTAGGTATTATACTATATATACTTCTGCTGACAAAGGTATACAAACATGATTCTGTAGAAATTCTCGGTAAGCTATTATCTTATCTTATGTGGGAGCCAATCAGTGCAGACCGGCGACACTTTGACCCAGTGGGATCTTTTGTGTCGACATTCTCGAAATAACGAATACCATAGATGTTCATGGCAGCCGGGACCGACGGCTTAACGTGCTCTCCGAGGCACGGAGCAGGCGATAATTGCCAATCAATACGCACATAATTTCGAAAAGTTATATAACTTCAGAAAGTCAGAGGTGCGCGACGTGGGTTCGAACCTGAGACCCTCTGCATTGCAGTCTGTTGGTCTCCCCACTGAGCTATCGCTGCTCTTATTACCTCGGTAAGCTATTAAAGCACAGTCAGTTTATAAATAAAAATATAACGCTATCTGAACAATCGGATGTCTCTTAAAAATAAATAAATATGTCATTCCGTTTATTTGCAAAGCTTTATCAACCTGAAATTGTTTCGTTTAAAAAACAATCAAGTTAGTGAACCTCTAAAACGTTTCTCTCGGACATTATCATTATTAGCCTGACGACATTCTTAGCTTACGTCACTTTATTTATTGCAGAAAATTACGCCATTAGTATTGCCAAAGGCTCATCAAGCGGATCTTCGTTGCCTTTGTTTTACCAGAAACAGACGTAAGTTATTATTGGGTGTGACATAATTATAGTAACATGCATATGTTGCTTATGCATGTTTCTAGCAGAGTAAATGGACTTTCTTCATGCTAGATATTTAGCTCTGTATTTAATAATAATATTCTATCACATACACACAACACCATCTAACCCAAACTAAACAGAGCTTGTACTATGTGTACCAGACAATGGATAAACATACAATAATTTTTTTCTGCAAGTACGTAGGTACTTGCAGAAAAAAATAATATGTAGATATTATACAGTACAAACACAGTGTGAGCAGCGATAGCTCAGTGGGGATACCAACAGACTGCAATGCAGAGGGTCTCGGGTTCGAACCCACATCGCACACCTGTGACTTTCGGAAGTTATATGACTTTTCGAAATTATGTGCGTATCGATTAACAATTATCGCCTGCTCCGTGCCTCGGAGAGCACGTTAAGCCGTCGGTCCAGGCTGCCATGAACATCTATGGCAGTCGTTATTGGGAAGTCAGTACCCTCTAATATCCTGACACTGGTCTAGCCTTAGGGTATCGTTAGCCTTCGGGTTGCGGAGGTCAGGTGGCAGCCGCTCCGTGCAAAAACTGATATCCAGTCAAATCCGGTTAGACCAGAAAAGCCGATCCCAAGTGACATGGGAATAATAAAGGTTAGGGAGAAGACATACATATTATACATAGAAACACCTAGACAAACATCCATGTTTGACTTGTGCGGGACTCGAACCCGCGACCTCAGGCGTGGCAGTCGGTTACACTAACCACTACGCCATCAAAGCCAACAGCGTTTATGACCTATCATCCTTTTTTCAATCTAGAACCAAGTGTTTGTCTTACTTTCCTTCGTTTGACGACCAAACTCACGTTATTCACGTTTTAATATGGCGATAAGTTAGCATGAGGTTATAAAGAAAAAATTGATGATGAAAGTAAAGGGATAAGCAGTTTAATAGAAAACAGCTAAAAACAGCAGGCATGTTGCTACTAAATACTGAAAACCATACAAGATCTTCCCTAGTTAATTAATGGAATGTGTGTTATCACTACGCACTTAGCCCCACAATTGGGCCACAGTGTGTAAACGACCGACGTAAAAAGTTGTTCGGTTACTCATACCACCTCATCTCTGACAAGAAAAATAATAGAGGTACCTGTATGTATCCTAAACCTTTTTTGGGATCTTCCCTAAACCAAATATTGAACTCCAGATTTCATGATTTACAGTACACAAATGGAGTTGGTACTAAATCAAAAGGTCACACTGATTATTTCGATTAACCTGTCAAGACTTAGACTACCAGATATAATTAAAAACCTGTTATGTCTGGCCGGCGGTGTGCCACTGCGATTCAATAGGTTAATATTAAAATGTTGAATAAATAATACAATAAAATAAATAGACTGCACCTGAATTAATTTTGTTTTAGTTGGACTTCCACTGTATTATAAATTACTACGTACAATAATTGTTTTAATGTTATAGTTCGTTTGTATGGTAAAAGTTTAGTTTACTTTATATTAAACATTCAGTTAAGTAATAATAACTAGTAGGTATGCATTATTAAAATAAATAAACAACTTCGATATAAATTTATTGAGTGAACTCGCGCTGTTCAGCATTGGTAGTGTGGGAAAGATGACGTCAATAGTGAGTGCATTTAGATGCCTAGAGGTGCCTATATATTAAACAAATAATTTGCCAGCTATATTTTTCGATCTACATAATGGCAGGCAAGCCTGTCACTGTCAAACAGACAAATTTGAATAAAAACATGCGGGGCAGTCTTTGGTTACTGCCGATAGTAGTGAAAACTAAGTAACTTGTGAATTGTATCGTCGAGCTATTAGATTATTATTTTTGAATTTTGAATGCGTTCTGTGAATTTTTGTTCATTCAAAAAGTGCTCAACGCCCCTAATGAAGCTTTCACTTCAAAAATCTAAGTAAAATCTAACAACAATTTGCTCAACCGAGAAAGGTTTCTCGGGTCGAGAAAATTGTTATTAGGTTTTAGTGAAAATTATATGTTTTATGGCAGATATAAAACTTAGTGGCAACTCAGCAAGTGCAAAGACCTGACACTTTATAAGCGGCAGTAGCCCGCTAAAGACACGCTACTTACGGTCGAGTAACGATAAGTCACTGTTATACAAACATAAACTAACTGAAATAATTAAAAATAACACTAATAAATGGACAAGCAAAATAAATCTGGAAAAAGTATACATCATGTGTCAGAGCAATCAAAGCCTTGCTTTTTCATGCGTGTTATTTATATGTAACTCTATCGCCATATAAAAACGTGAATAACGTGAGTTGGGTAGTCAAACGATGAAACCTTAGACAAACGCTCGGTTGCATGTTATGACGTAAGCTAAAGATGTCTTTCCTCGAAGGTAGACATTCTACATTCTTTTATTTCGTTCGTAAACTTGTTAAACATTTCAATTTCAAATTCGTAGCGTTCAAGATGCCTGCTAGAAAGTCTAATACGAAATTTGGATGTGATCCAGACCTCGGCGACGTAAAACTTTGGGACCTGGCTATGCTCACAGTTTCTATACAAACTATTTTGAAAGATTGGTGCTGTTTCAAAGTAATTTTGCATTTTGTAAGTTTAAAAACTTCATCTGATCTCCTAATTCTATTTTGGTCAGTATAGATTTTTTGTTAACCAGTGATAGCCTAAGCGGTGACCATTGTACTATCACGCAGATGTCTCGAGTTCGATCTCAAGATGACCTCTGATATTTTGAAGACATGTCCCGTATTTAATAGCTAGCTTTTATCGCGAGGCAAACATTTTAAGAAAATATACATATCTGTGAGTTCTTTATAACTTTTCGAAGACATGCGAAGCCTGCAAACCCGCACTGGACCAGCTTGGTGGTCAAGTGTGCGGTTCTCCTAAGGAAAGACACTCGTCTTCAGAACAGTATATAAATATTAACAATGTTACTTCGTTTTATCTGTTGACTGTTTGTTTTTTTAGAAAGACAACTCCCCACTAGAAGTATATTTTGTGTCGTGGGCGACGTTACGAACATTCAAACAACGGACACAAAGAACACTCAGACTAGGAACAACCAGTTGGGAACACACAAATTTTTGTCCCGTATGGGAATCGAATCCACAACACTCGACACGGCAGCAGTGGCGAGGCGGCCACTTATACCACTACGCCATCCGAGCAGTTAAAAAGAATACGTTTTAATTTGAGTTAAAATTAAATTTTAATTAAACTATATACGGATTTCAACGTTTACTACAACCTAGAGGGTAGATTGTCTAACTAGCACACAGAGGTCTCGAGTTCGATCACACAGTATGCACATTTAACATTAAGTAATGACTTAAAGTAGGTAATTATTACTCTAAACGGTAAAGCAAAACATCGTAAGGAAACCTGCATGTCTAAAAGTTCTTCGTAATTCGAGTGTTGTACTCAGCGCGGCAGCAGTGGCGAGGTAACCACTTAAACCATTACACCATTCATACATACATACATACATACATATGTAGATTCACGCCTGTTTCCCAGAGGGGTAGGCAGAGACTACGGATTTCCATTTGCTACGATCCTGACACACTTCTCTGGCTTCATTCACTTTCATCACATTCCTCATACACGCCCGTCGGTTCAAGGTGCTCTTAACCTGGCCTTTGTCCAGAACGCCTCCGATCTGATCAAGAAACGTTCGTTTAGCCTACACCATTCATGCAGTCGAATAAGTTATTAGTTCCATATACCATCTTTACTTTATTTTCTTAGGTAGGCGATCCATGAATATTACCCATGGTATTACTAACCCATTGGCCAAGATAACGCTTACCATAAGACAAGCCGAGTACCGTATGCTTCATGACGTCACTAATCTAAAAAATGTATGTTTCATGACAACTCACTATTATAAAAAAACCCAACAGAGTTTCCTAATGAAACTCTCTAAGGATCTTAAAGTTACACAGAAAATATTAGGAGAATATCGTTGTAAGATACTTTTTAATATTAATTAAGTTGTGAAGCTAAAAGCTGCAAATTAGAAACATTAGTAGAAAGTGCTGAACCATGTTCAGGAGGAAACGCTGAAGAGAATTTATCTTAACTAGTTCTCAAAATATTTTTCCCTGATAGCTGTTTAAAAATCTTTTAGATGATGAAGTGAACTTTAAATACTTATACTTTTTACTGTACCCGTTTTAAGTTGATAGTTATCATGTTCCCGAAATCGTAGTACATAACGGCAAAATGTTCTACCAACCATTGCCTGTTAGTGGCTCAACATGAACAAAAATTTACATATATCTCAGTGTTATAACAACTGAAGACATAGATATATTACAGAGGGAGACAGATAAAACTTTGAACTCCTGCTTGTCCCCAAAGTATAACAGCGTAAGGATTGAAATGTAAGTATTTAAAATTTTGTTGGTAACTGATTTTATTGAGCATATATTCCATTTTTGTAAAGTGCCATAGCCTTAGAATGTTGACAAAATTAGTAGGTAGTAATAGTATTATAATACACAAAATGTTAATAATAATACCTTGTTTAAACTTTAAATGCGTGAAGTGCTTTCTACTTACAGTTTTATAGTGCCAAGATATAAATAAGAAAATGTAAAGTTCTGTAATCATGGAATAACTAAGGTATTTTTCAGTTTAAACATAATAAGTAGTTTATATGTGTATATGATGAATGATGATGTATGGTACGGCAGGCCACTATACAACCAGACTACCCTCTTACTACATTTAAGCCCTACTGTACTGGGGTCCCGTAGAGGACCATGGACCGCACGACCCCCTCGTAGAGCCTCTGGCAGGCCCCGAAGAATGAGGACCAAACGACTAAAATGAGCTCTAAAGTCCCATCGGCTGTTGAGCAAGAAACCTAGATACTTTAGGGTTGACTCGACGCCGATGCCGATGCCTACCATAATATGGGCCACTGTAGGTGGCCGTTTCCGAGGGCCGTGGAAACAAACGGCCTCGGACTTATACAGGGCCACCTCGAGGCCCAACCGCTGGATACGACTTGTGCGACCCCAGCGGTCGCCAGAATGGCCTGGTGCGACTTACCCCTCGCCGTGACTAGAGTACGTCGTATGTCGTAGTGACGCCACGGAGGAGCGCACCTCGCAGCACCCAGTTGTAACCGATGTTTCACAGATATGTGTATAACTTGCTGCATGCGTTGGTTGGTTGTTAACACTGTAAACTGGTTAACACTACAATAAGCAGTTGATCATAAATAAGTAAGAAAATTAATTTAAAATTGTTTCGCGCGTGATTTCGGACTTATTACATATGTACTATTCTTTATTTTCTAGTAAAATCGCGACATATCGAATTCATAAATGCTGCAATTTTATAGCATAATCATCAAATAGTACTTCCTACACCAGCAATGGTAGTATGTGTGAATCAATGTTGAATATATATGATCCTAATGTACCATATACTTAAAAATAAATGCTTTACTACACTATTCTAAAAAAACATTAATTAAAGTTTGTCACTATTAAAACAATATTATTAAGAGGGTTATTAATCAAGTCACTAAAGTGATTCCATACTGAGGCAGTCGATTCCAACTGTAAACCAGCTTAATGTTAGTTAGCTAAACAAACTTTCGAAATAATAGCTTGTGGTTTGTTTCACAGGTATAGAATTGATTTGTTACAACAGTTTTCTGAATTTTGGTCAAAAGTTTCCCATTTTTATTCAAACAATAGTTTCGCTGTGACGTTTAGTAGTTTTTGTTTCCGGCTGTGGTGTTTAGTATAAGTTTAAAACGCTCGATTTTTTATATTTGGGACGAAAAATATTTATAAGGAAAAAAAACAATAGGTTTTACGAAAAAAATAAGTAGTATGGTTCTAAGGCGATCCGCAGGAAAACTAAAGTTGCCGACATAGCTCTTCGGATAGCCAAGCTGAAGTGGCAGTGAGCGGGACACATAGCGCGCAGAACCAATGGCTGTTGGGGCAGAAAGGTTCTGGAGTAGCAGCCACGCATCGGGAGTAGGCTCCCCCACAATGTGTACCGACGACCTGATAACGGTCGCGGGAAGTGGTTGGATGCTGGTGGCCCAAGACCGCTCTGTGTGGAAATCCCTGAGGGAGAACTATGTCCAGCAGTAGACGTCTTTCAGCTGAGATGATGAAGTAAAAATTTCGTAGACATATTCTCCTAAAAAAATTACATATTTATATACTATTTCCGCACTAACATTTTGTTCCGTGTCGCGGAAGACTTAATATTGAGATATACTTAAAATTAAATACCTTGACACCACCATTGAGTACTTTAAAATAAATATTGAATAGTTGGTTCTGAGAGTTTTATCCTGTACCTACAGCTTAAGTATCGATAAATAATGATAAAAGCATTGTGTCTAGACGCCGGCGTTCAAACAACTGTTAATAAGACAATGAGTATATACAGCAATTTCATCGCAGGCAATGCGGTCGTAAGCCATACAATAGAATACAAGTGAGAAACGGCCATGAATTGCCGTAAATCTTAGAGTTCGAAAAAATGGTATCACGTGATCTTGAGGTCAGAGGTCAAAGGTCATAGTCATTTCGGGGGTATATTAACTATTTTGAGTCAAATGGCGTTGACCGCGAGTCTCTCTCTTACGGTTCTTGAGTTGGAAGTTGTATTTAACAGACAGACGGACGGACAAAGCTGTTGTATAAGAGTTTATTCGAACTCTAAAAAATTCCAAAACCATTTTATGTTATCTTAACCCATTGAACATCCATCTTTTTATCCAGAAATATTGAGTCCTAAATTTTGCCCGCGGCTTCGCTCGCTTAAATGTAGGTTAAGTTAGCTTAGATTACTAACAGTATTTTTTTCTGGATGAAAGGTACCCTATATCCTTTTCTGGTCCCCTGACAACGTCTATGCAAAATTTCATGATGATCGAACGAGTAGTTAGCGCGTGAAAGCGTAACAAACAAACAAACTCCCATTCGCTTTTATAATATTAGTTAGGATTTACTCGACAGTCAAAAGGTTAATGACATTAAGTGGTTAAAACTGTTTTATAACGGTTAACTAAAAACCGAAGACGATACAATAGCCTCATTTTCTTTCCAAACTCTTTAACCGTCCGTTACTGCTGTTCTACATTCATAGCTCAATCAGCTACGAAACTTTGAGCTTCAATGCGGTCGATGTTCCACAACTTTCAAAGTGGACTGCAGCCCCTCTAACTTCGTTATTAATTGCAGTTCAACTAAGTTAACCACCAGGTAAAAATGCGTGGACTTTTTATTACAAGTAGTTTTATTTCTAGGTTAGTTGTACTGTGGATTAAGCATCTAATTTTTTTTAATGTTTACTGTTATATAATTAATGGTGATGATAAATAATGAAATTGCTTTCCTAACACGCTGTAGTTTAGAAGTAATATTCATATTAGAAAGTTCTATTACATAGAAGACGTCACAGCACATTATTGCCAAAATTTAAAGAAAAAAACAAGTGGCGAAAATGTTAAAAATAATAAACCTCTTTGTTAGCGGTCCATATATGTGCAGTCACACTTCTACTAGGTTAAGTCTGGTGGGTATGACTTCTGGAGGCTCGCATTGTATACCTAGCTTTCCCAATCCATTCATTCTACCTCATCCTTAATGCCTGTTCTCTAGGCTCAGCAAGAATGATACCCCTGGAAACGCAAGCGATTAAAGGCAATAGTAATCGTATACCATCCGCCGGACCGTGTACTTGGTTATCAACTATGTTGTATATAAATCCATCATAAAGGACAAATAAAATACGCCTAGTAAGTAAACGCCCTAAAAACTTCACCACTCGACGTTCCACTCAACTATAAATGGACTATAATATTTTTGCATTAAGTGTCAAGTTATAAAGTATGCAAATGCGTGTGTATATTTTTAATAAAAATGTTACTCTAAATCCTAATGGATTTTAAGTGGTGTAAAAATGTGTGCATTATGCCCTCACACCCTAGTGTGTAAGTTCCTAGTACTAAAGCAGAGAGTGATTCCCATGAGGGATAAAAGCACTTTGCGCTCCATCAAAAATAAGTGCTAATGCACTAACTCCTTCATAACACTTGCATTTCGTGCCTTGACTTTATTAAAGAGAAGAAGGTAACAGCCTGCATAAATAGTCTAAGATTTATTAGTCATCTAACAACTGCTTTTAATATTAGTTGCTTCAATAATTGCACTCTTTCTTGGCGTGATAATTTCAAGGGATTACCGGAATCATGAAGAACTAGATTTTGCCCGTGGCTTTTCACGCGTTAATAGATTTACGATATTTTTTTTTAGTAGTTTATATGTTATTCTGATGTATAAACAAAAGAAATGTTTAAGAGCTATCGGTAAAATTAAACCAACACATAGTTGTCGACCCTTTTTCATTATGCTAAACATTTTTACTCTACCATGTGTATATATTTTGGAAACTGTATTGTTTGTAAAAAATAATTTATATATGTTAGATAAATTAAAAAGTAGGCCACATAATTTAAAAATAAGTGTTCCGCCTAACACAACTCCGTATTTCAATAAAAGTATATTTTGTATGGCGCCCAGAATCTAAATTGCCTAAGTCACTTCTTGAAGAATAAAATGTAAAAATTGAGAAGAAAAACTTAAAGCAAATCTTGCTGCAAAAATGCTATTACACTGTTGACGATTTTTTACTAGATAAAATGTTATACATATAACAAATCACATTAGTTTTATAATAATGATCGCATGCCGCTAAACTGAGTACAGTGTTACCTAATTGTATACATACTAACATAACACCCCATATTATCTGTATTTGCAATTAATGTAATAAATAAATAATATTGTAAAGTTTCATCAAAATCCGTTAAGTAGTTTTTACGTGAAACTGTAGCAAACATCCAGGCATTGCCGATTGCAAATAAAAAGGATCACAGATGGAATGAAGGGAAAAACCCTAGAAGTACTCGAGTGAAATGCAGTAAAACTTACTGTTTCTACTATTACGCCGGTCGCCTATAAAACACACGAAAAAGTAAACGTAAAAGAGAGAACGGGCCGATCTTTCTATTCCGTGAGTGACCGGCTCATTCTTACCATCTTTAAGTAATTGACTACGGCGTGTTAGAAAAAAGTCAAGAATTAGATTTAGGAGGCACTACATGGCAAGCATGAAAGTTGGAGGAGGTACTTGGATGAGGGAAACTAGAGACAGAAAAGAATGGAAGTAGCTGGAAGAGGCCTATTTGTCACAGGACACGCTGATCACTAAACCAGTTAACCAGACGTGTTAGTTTATAAGCAACCCTTTTTATATTATTGTTTATATTGTTTAGTTCCCGGCAATAAAGGCTTTATAATAATAATAATAACACTACACTATAAAGGATTATTAACACCACAATGACTAAACATAGGAAACATCACCCCAGAGCTTGTATTCAAAGATTTACTTTGCCTAAAAGCGAGGATGGTTGAGGTCTCATCGACATCACAAACCTTCACAACAAATAGATCGCACTACTCAGGGCATTCTTCCACAACCGTTCATCCCATTCACAACTACACAACGCTGTATGTCAGGCAGATACATTCACACCACTCTCTCTCACTGATCACACTAAACGAATGAATACAATAACTTAAGAACAAAAAATAGATATGTGGACACAAAAATCTCTCCATGGCCGACATCGTCTCGACTTAAATAGTCCTAATGTTGACAAGATAGCGCCAAACGCATGATTAAAACGAGGCGAGCTGTTTCCTGAAACAGAAGGCTTTATGCTAGCGATCCAAGACCAGGTTATAGATACAAAAAATTATAGGAAATACATCATCCTAGATAGCAGTTTAAGTAGCGATCATTGTCGGCATTGTCATAAACAACCTGAAACAATTTAAAACATCACAGACGCATGCTCATCAATCACACAAGCAGACTATAAGCGCAGCCATGATCAGGTAGCAGCTATTATACACCAAATACTTGCCTACGAACACAAACTACTATCCGAAAAAACACCATATTACAAATACACACCTCAAATTATATTAGACTCACTAGGCTTCAAAATGTACTGGGACAGAACTATACTTACAGACAAAATAATACATCATAATATACCAGACATCACACTACACAACAAGCAAAATAAAGTCGTATATCTCATATACGTAGCCATACCTAACACACACAACTTAAGTTCCACTCATACTAGCAAACTTTCCAAGTACGCAGATTTGACTATTGAACTCAAAACCCAGTGGCGAGTTCACACTGTTAAGACCATTCCCATAATCATATCCAGCACAGGTGTCATACCTAAAACACTCCATTCAAGCCTAAAAACATTAAACATTCATCCTCTCACATACACACTACTACAGAAAGCAGTTATCTTAAGTACATGCAGGATTTTCAGGAAGTTTTTATCTATTGATTAATCATCTCACCATCAGAGTTATTTTGGCCAAAAGCCCGCAATTCTGGCGAATGTCCCCAGAAATGGGCAAGGATAAAACCAAATAAATATAGATAATAATAATAATACATGGCAAGCAGTCAGTACCATTTACTATTAACATTTAAAAGCATTTGGAATTTCAAATATCCTTAACACAAACCTATGGTCAAGGCTGCTAAGTGGAGTCAAATTTTAAATTCCTGGGATATTTATAACCCAGAGTTACTCGCACGAAGAAAATCCCACAATTGCTCGCATGGGGTCTCCACTGACCCCAACTTTATATGATAATTTCTAATGAAATTATTAGGGAATGAACTAATTAAAATAATTAGCAGACCATGGTCATGCTATTTTGTAATCCAAACATAGAGCTAAAAGACCTCCGACAAGGTATTGTTCATCTGACACCCCCCAGCCATCGTAAAATATTTTCCTCTCTTCTATCCATGACGAAAATCTAAAATAATAAAAAAACATGTATTCAAGGGCTTCAATATTTTTTTCACGTTAAAATATGCAAATATTATTATAATGATACATTACACTAGATACTACACTATTGATTGACAATTATCGCCTGCTCCATGCCTCGGAGAGCAGGGTAAGCCGTCGGTCCCGGCTGCCATGAACATCTATGGTAGTCGTTATTGGGAAGTCAGTGCCCTATAATATCCTGACATTGGTCTAACCTACGGGTATCGTTAGCCTTCGGGTTGCGGAGGTCAGGTGGCAGCCGCGCCGTGTAAAAACTGATATCGAGTCAAATCCGGTTAGACCAGAAAAGCCGATCCCAAATGACTTGGGAATAATAAAGGCTAGGGAGAAGACATTACACTAGACATACAAAAATCTAAACGAAATCTCGATAAATATCAAAAATACATAAATAACAAAAAAGTAACGTAATTACTCGCACGGGTTCACGCACTAAAACTGCAGCGACTAGTGCCTGCTCTCTGTCATCCTGTTCGACCCTGCAATGACAACTTTAGCGGGAATAAGGAAGCTACTGTTGGTGGGAGTGCGTTGCAGTCGACCGAAGATAGAAATTTCGGTGCGCAAAAGTACGTTGACTCCATGTGAGCAATTAAGGGATAAAAATCTATCACGTATCCACGAGCTAGTTACGTCGTAACCAAGCCTGTATAATAAGTAAGTATCCGGGATAAAGAATAAATCGGATAAAAATTGTTAGCAAATTAAACCGCCACATAAATAAAAGTAATTTTAATATATTATCCTTACAAAAAATGACCATCCCATTTTTTTAAATATAATATGAAATCTGTGTTTGTTTTACATAATAAACAATTATTATTAGCCATGCCTGATTAAACTCGAAACGGTACACAGAGGTATTAAACTCATATTAACCAGTTACGATTTAGGTCATAGGCATTTGTACTACAAACTTATAATCGTCAATCGAGAACCTTGCCTAACTACGTGCTGCTCCAAAAAATAATTTACGAAAAAACCACTAATGCTATCCAACTCAAGAATTTAATCTGGGATTTCACCTGTATCGGTTGTAATAATAAAAAGAACTTATTTTGACCATGGCCTTCGCAAAATATATTGTATCAGCTAGTTTGTTTTTTGGACACGGTTGTCGTTATTTATGGCCTATTTAATGAGAAAGGTTACAGGCTATACAATACATACCATAGGCGCGGCGCTGTAACCATATTTTAATACAATTTAACGCGTATAAACACAACACAGCGGCTACATGTCAAATAAAATCATTAGGAGTAGCAAAAGGTACAACTAGACCGCAATAGTAAAAAAAGATATTATACCATCACAAAACACCTAACTAATAATTTCGTCCTGTTATTTATGCTACTCAACGACTGTGCACTGACAAAAATCCATTTTTCTCTTCCGAATCACAGTACCGGACAAAAAAGCTGGATATACCCAGTCAAGTTTCCGGTGACCCAAATCTATTGTGCCACTAAAAGCATTAATTAGAGACAATGACAAAAGCGAAAAATGCGAGAACTGGAAATTTGGCAATGTTTAGTGTTTTAATACTAGGAACAGAGTTCTCAGTTCTGTAACTATACAGGGTCTCCGGTAATTAACGGATAACCTTGAAATGTCTTATAGTAGAACTGATGGACGTTCAAAAAATATATGAAAAAGCTATTGTGCATTAGCTAGTCATACTTTTGACTATCTATCTATTAGCATAATTAATGTTTAATAATTATACAACAAAAAACCGATGGAATTCATTCATTTATGGTCGTAGTGTTTATTCATGTTTTAAATATGGTAATAAAAAAAAAGAAACGAACGGCCATCAGTTTGACTATAAGACATTTCAAGGTTATCGATTAAGACTGCGCCGAGCGAAATGTGCCAAAACAGGCAGTCACAGTTAAGTGAATAAAATCGATTCTTTTTGTTTGATACAAATATAAAATATACCTTTACCATAACAATTAATGTGTTTACAATTACTCCGTGTAAAAAACTTAAAATAATTTATATTTTCGCCTACAAAATTACGTAAATTTGCACGAAAAATGCAAAAACGTAAGCTCGTTTTACGTGATATTTAGACTATAACAGTAAAAATCTATCCTATTTTTTTTTTAACGTGGGTAAATTGCAAATCACATTCCCCATCGCCGGTTTTGGGGCGGGCGATGGGGATATGTCGGGATCCAGCCCATAAGATGGAAATTTGGACTGAACCGACTAAAACCACCGCGGTGTTCCTCACACCTTTATGGCGGTGTCGCGCGGATCGCTCTCGCATTCAAATCGCGACCCCGTCAAAGGTTTGACCCGCCGATGGACGTGGCGGGTCCCTCTCAACCATCACACAAACTTTGTTTGTGAGTACAAATACAACAAAAAACACACACAATTGGGGCACCTGGTCCCCGACGACAAAGCGGGGACCTAGTCCCCCTTCCGACATCAAGAGGCGTGCGCGGAACACGAACACCGCCTACTCGGACCTGCGCTGATCGGGCGATGGACGGCCCCAATGGGTCCACCGCCTGCAGGCTTCTATTCAGGGTGGCTGAAGGTCGTCTCGCGCCCTCCTGCGCCCGGCTCTGCGGTTAGAGAGAGGGATTGAACGTTCCCTCTCCCTCTCCGCCGCCTCCTTCACTAACATCACCTCCTCACAGAAGGAGGTGACGGCATTCCAAGACCTCTCGCTCGAAACCATGGACAGAATCATAGCCTCGAGCGAGAAGACGACCCTACCGACTGCCGCGTGCATGACACGGCGTTGCGTGGCCCAAGCAGGGCAATCTACCAATGTATGCAACGCCGTGTCTTCCACAACGACGCGGCAGTCGCCGCAATAATGACAACCGGGCGTCTCCTGTTTGCCTATTCGACACAGGTACCGACCGAAACAACCGTGGTCGGTCAGCACCTGCGTCAGACGAAACGTGAGGGCGCCATGACGCCTCTCCAGCCACTCTCTAAGTATGGGTCTTACCGCCATGATTGTGACGTTCCCGATCCTATTTTATAGCTAAATGTAATATAACTATTTATGTTTCGTTTAGCTATAAAAATATGTGTATGTGGTAGAATATTATATTATATTATTATTATATTAATTTGTCCCTCCCAAATATTTAAGTTATTGGTTGACAAAAAGATACATATTTATCAAAAAAGCAATTTTAATATGGCGGCCGAGCTCTGTCATTATCCGTCTTACGCTGAGCGCAGTCTTAATTACCGGACATCCTGTATATAGTTCCGTAGTACTGATACATATTTTATGATACAGAATTAGCGATGCATTCAAATTGACTCATAGATGGCACAATAGTTTAAGTGATTGCCTCGCCACTAACACTGCGCTTAGTATTGTTGGTTCGATTCGATTCGGTTTCGATACGCGAGATTTGCTTTAATAAATGACATAAGAAACACTATTAAAAAAAACTATTGCCACGATATTTTTTACCTTAGCAACAGCCATACATGTTTAATGTATTCTTTCACGAATATTGCAAAACAGTATACGGTCTGCCTGATCAAAAGCAATTACCAGAGGCTTACGACTCTCATACTGTAAGCTGTGTCTGGTTTTATTAAAATTAATACCTACATAAATAATACATAATTTCCGCATTGCCAATCCTTCACAAAAGTTGTGAAACTGGTAACTATTACACTGCTCGCTGGCTGATAATAATGTTTCTTTTATCTGTCAAGTCTTACAATACCAGACATAATTAAAAATCTAATATGTCTGGCCACTGGTTACCGTTGCGACTCAATAGGTAAGGTAACTTATTGAGTCGCAGAGGCATACCGGTGGCCAGACTACACAGGTCACTTAGGTAAGTTACCTAGAAAATAATGGTCGGTGCGACTCAATAGGTAAGGTAACATATTTAGTCGTAGCGGCATACCGGTGGCCAGACTACACAGGTAACTTAGGTAAGTTATCTAGAAAATAATGGCCGGTGCGACTTAATAGGTAAGGTAACCTATTGAGTCGCAACAACATACCGGTGGTCAGACTACACTGGTAACTTACCTAGAAAATAATGGTCGCTGCGACTCAATAGATTATGTAACATATTCAATCGCAGCGGCATACCGGGGGCCAGACTACGCAAGTAACTTAGGCAACTTACCTAGAAAATAATGGTCGCTGCGACTCAATAGGTTATGTAACATATTCAGTCGCAGCGGCACACCTGTGTCAAGACCACAACTTGCCTAAGTTACCTAAAAAATAATTTACTTGTTCAAACTTGGAAGCAATGCCAATAATATTAAAGATCTCTTGTAACAAGGATGTATAGCATTAAAGGTCGCCTGTATCGCAAGGGCTGTATACCCGTATTAATGGACACGATATCATTCTTGGTGTACCGCCGACAACTATAACAGTTAGCTATGGATGAATGGAAACCACAACGCGTCGTGCAGAGGTAGTTTGCACGGCGATCACATTCTGAATGTTCTGTATACACTGCAGTAATACTAAAGATAAATCGTACACGGTATTTTCGAGGTCAGTGTACGGTATTTGTCATTATTATGTCTCAATATAGGTATAAAAATAATAATAATATGAGGCCCGCTATAAACTGCCCCACTGCTGGGTACGGGCCTCTTCCCACTAAGATAAGGATAAGGCCACGGTACACCACGCTGGCCCAGTGCGAGTTGGCATAATTCACATATCTTCGAGAACATCATGGATGACTCTCAGACATGCAGGTTTCCACACGATATTTTTTGTCACTGTTAAAGCGAACGGTAATTAAATATTTATTACGCACATTGAAAAGTCAAGAGATCTCTGCGAGGCTGTCCAACGGTTTCCCTCTAGGCTATCGCTGCTTTAGTTTTACTGATAGGTTAATAAAAAAGCTGATTCGGTTTTCAAATTTATAGTAACGCTTGCTTTATAACAAAATAAGAAAAAAAAAGTGTATTTCGTAAGCTTTACCAGCCAGTAATGATAGACTTACGTGTTTTACATGACACGGTGGCTAGTATCCTTTTTTTAATAATCACAGTCATAGACCATAACATGCTAAGTAGGTGACGATTCAATCCACATAATTCGCGCATTGATTCATTAAACTAAGTATAGTTTCTGCACTTAGTGATTCTAAATATATAATAACTCTTCAGCAGTAACTTTGCTTCGAAACTGAAATAACTGATCCGATAGTTTGACTGTGAAGAGCGAACAAAAGACAGATAAACTCCCCTCCACATTTATCATATTAGTGCGGATTGGATTTACGCCAAATTCTGGCGAAGTTTAATTATTTCTCAACATACGTAGGTATATGCTTGACGCCCCATTTAACTAACTCCTAGGTTCGGGATGACCTAGTTATGGTGAACAACTTTTTCTCGTGAAAAGAACTTGATGTAATTACATTATTATCATCGCCGTGGTTAGATTTAGATTCGTTACTTTTTTATAGAGTTTTTTCTGGCATTTAGTATACTAAGCAAAGGAAAATGGGCAGGATAGTTATGGTTAGTTATTATTGCCAAGAATATTGCTTATACGTATTTATATAATCAGATTAGCGATGTCGCATTTGTTTTCGATTTATATTCGAATGTTTTGGCAACACTAATCCTAACAGCGAATATTGCGTTCTTGAACGTGCAAAATAGCTGTTCTATTCAAATCCCAGATTATTTTAAGATACTAACTGTTATAGGCTTTAAGGTCTGCAAGGAATGACAGCTTTACGTGAACTTTAAGGATGGTTTTCTATAATCTATCTGTGATTTTTCTTCCTACGAATAGAAATTTGACAAAATCTCTAAGGATTACTATGGAGAGATACTTATCAAAGAATACGCCTTTTTGGACATGCAGAAGGCCTTCGACAGTGTCCCTGGCGTGGTGATCGGGTGGGCGTTGAGGTCCAAAGGAGTACTAGAAACCTATGTTGACATCATTCGAGACATGTACTTAAATTCTGATTTCGTTGTCAGGTCCGCTGTTGGCGATACATAACCCTTCCCCATTACCGTTGGAGTTCACCAGGGAGCCGTCCTTAGCATGTTTCTGTTTAGCATGATATTGGACGTCTTGTCAGACAGCATCAGAGACTCACATGAGCAACCTCCCTGGTTGCTCATGTATGCTGACGATATCGCGCTGGCGGATGCGGACAGGGCTCGATTGGTGCGACGGATAAACTTGTGGAAGGAGCCGCTTGAGAACGGCGGTCTGAATAAACTAAACGTGGTGAAGACCGAGAATCTCGCCTGCAACACCACAGACCCCACGTCCGTCTACATAGGTGGACACATGGTCGGGCACACAGACCAATTCAAATATTTGGGGTCTGTACTCCACGCGTCTGGTGACATCGACTGCGACGTCAAGGCACGTATTTCGGCAGCTTGGGCAAAATGGTGTGAGATGACGGACGTCATTTGTGACCCTAAAATGCCGATAAAGCTGAAAAGGGCAGGTCTAGAAGACCATCATTAGGCCTGTTCTTTTATATGGCAGTGAGACGTGGCCAGTGCATGAGCGGCACATGTAGGAACTGCGTGTCACGGAAATGAATATGTTGCACTGGATGTGTGGAGTAACATGGAAGGACCGTATAAGAGACGCCTACATCCATGGTATTCTTCATGTCCGTGACATAGCAGATAAGCTGCAAGAGAGTCGCTTACGCTGGTACGGCCACGTTTTACGAAAACCGCCATGTTACGTGGGAAACAATTGTATTGCCATGCCACCTCCACCTGGCTCGAGTAAACGGGGCAGACCCAAGAAATGCTGGCTTGACGTCGTAAGAGATGACATACGTGCCAACAACCTCACACCACTGACTTAGCGGGAAAGCGGACCCTGGGTTCCAACGCCAACGCCGCGGATGCAACCGGGGTAACCGCTAATATGAATAAGAAGACTACTAAATGAATTAGTAGCATCGTAAACTGTATTGTACTTGCCTGTACAGAACTCGAATATAAGGCTGCCTATCCGTTCAAGCAGCGTTATCTGAGCAAGAGAGGTAAGCAAAACTGATAACTGTGCTTGAATCTATCTAAATCATTGTGCTTTACACTACATCCTCACCTACTTCCTCGCTACGCTGCATACACTTCATGTCTAAAATCATATCGAATTTGACTTCATAATTAATTATCAGCAGCTAAGTAGAGCGAAGTTTAGATTGGTGGAGTATGATTGTCAGGTAAACATTCGAACTATACGACTGGTTTCAATAGATTGTATTGAAACCTATTATATATAATGTCATGTTCATATGTAATATTATTGATCGTTATTCGAATATACTAATTGATGCTTGACTTTGTATTATCATACATAGATTCACGCCTGTTTCCCAGAGGGGTAGGCAGAGACTACGGATTTCCATTTGCTACGATCCTGACACACTTCTCTGGCTTCATTCACTTTCATTCATGTATTATCAATACGGAAATAAACGTACAATCGAATATTGACTCTGGAAAACATGTTAAAAGCAAGAAATAGCTGAGGTCTAGATGCTACGTTTCCGAAGAATGCGATAGAAGATTAGATTAACAACCACTAACAAAAAGTATAAAAACAAAATACCGCTATCCTTCGACTGTTAAATTGTCATTCGATTTTGATGTCTTATTTATTTGAAATATTTGAAATATTTTGGTGATTACAATTGTGTAATTTTATTAGTCAAACATATCTCAGGTATACTTCAAACCACTACTCTCCACGCTTCAATGCATAGTTAACCTAATATCCTCAAAAATGTGTAATGAGATAAAAGAAGGCAATCCAAACTAAATTAAAATGTTTCTCAAATATATTTTCACCTTAATTTTCAGAGGAAAAATAAATTAAAACATCTCAGACACATTTAATTTGGGCCATACCAAGGCAGATTTAATTTCTTTACTACCAGGAAAGTTCTAAAAAAATATAATATACTGAAATGACCTTTACGAGTTACTTTTTGAATAATGTATCTGAAGTTTTCTAATTTCTTTCGTAAAATAGGAACAGTCTTAGTCCAAGTTTCTTAAGATTAAGTTATAAATTGTGCCTTTTGATAACTGGTAATAAGGCCCACGGTTTTATTGCAATTACTCTGAGGAACGAGTTATATTTAGGGTTGGAAAAGATAACGGGTACTGACAAAGTTTATAAAAGTGCTTTAAGAAAGATTTGAAATTCGAAACAATATATATAATATATATGTATACAGTTACTACTGTGTTATTTTTACTGCGGCTTTGTTCGTTTTCACATACATCTCTTGGGTTCAAATCTCGAATCGGACAAAGCCGTTGCTCGTGTTAAATAGATTTATCTGACAGAAAATTCTCAACTGCAGCACAATTTTTCTATTAATTAACTCTATCTAACCCTTCGGGATATACTGGCGTGAATCTTTGTATATATAGGCAAAAAACTCATGCTTATTTCCCGAAGAGCTAGTGAAGACTATAGATTTCTATTAGCTATGAGCCTGCTATCTTGCTTTATTATTTTCCATCACGTTATAGCAGTTTATTTACATATCAAACTATTCCAATCAGATATCAAAAAACTTATAGCAATAACGAATTTATTTTGAACTATCGTTTTAACTAGTTAGAATACTCCAATTGATATACAAACCAGAATATAACGACGAATATTTTTACCGAACTGGTATTGTTCATGATCAACAAATACCGAACAATTGAAACAGTTTGGAAGCTAAACTGAGTTGCGCAAGCAATGTGCGTGAAAAATTCATTTTCCGTTTCACTAAGTTTGGAAACCACTATAAGTAATTCTCACTACAGTGTCGCCCCAACGAGAAACGAGTGGTATAAATATTTACTGTTTTATTAAATAAGGTCCTCTAGACCGAATTTCTGGATGACTGACTATCTGCGCAGGAGGTATTATAATGCACACGTGTATGCGTAAACACAAATGCATTCTCTGTTCCCTAACTCCTATAATCCGATGGGATGGCAATCCAACATAATTGGAGTGAGATCAAGTGCAGAGCCATCAGCCTTACGTGCTGTCCGAGGAATGCTGGCATGTTACACTGCTAATAACCTTACTCCTAGCTGCTATTGATAATGTCTTGTCAGGAAAAGCCAATAAGTTCTTGTTGACCGGCATTCGAACGAGAGACCTCATGCACAGCAGTCGCATACACTGCGGTGTCACCGAGGCAGTGATTAAATTTACTGCAAAGTTAACGCAGTGATATTAGGTCATTCTTAGAAACGACCCACATGATTTAGGGAGGCCTTTGCCAATTTTTTGTGAAGCTACAAATTAATCACCTGGAGTAGTATCAATTAACAATAAAATGGCTTAAAAGGCGGAACACTGTTACTGTGTCCCGGAGATTGTAAGTGATCCAAAGACTCTCATATCTGCCCTTTCCTTTCATTTTATTCCAACTCTTGTTACTCGTGTGTAACGTTTTTTAGATTATCTTTAAGACACCATACGTTAGACAACGGTCAACTTGTACTCAAAAATTTGCTTCCAGTACTTAGAAAAGTTTCTTTGAATACAAGCAAAGCTCAGCGACTCAACATGGCTTATTTTTTTTCACCAGGCATCGAATGTAAATGGGTCGTTCACTTCGCATCAAATTATGCGGGTATTGAACGTGTGATGGCACGTTTACCCTGCTTTGTTATTCAGTTTAAAATGGATTTTGAGGGTATGTATTCACGCTCTTTTACAGTTAGTAATTATGTGAAACGCTTTGAACGGATGCTTAACCCGTTATTGGGTAAATTTAGGTGATGTCTTTTTGTCTTCTGTGGCAAGAAGAGACATAATAATTAGAACTAGCGGTCGCCAAGTGGTCGAAATTCAACCATAATTGATTTAAATTTTAAGTTTGATTGTTATTAAGGTTTTATTGTCTATAACTAGATCCTTATTTTCACATTTTACGGTACTTTAGATATGTTATCATAGTTACGAGGCATTCTACGACATCAGCCGAACAATGCCAAAATAATACAAACGCGATTTGACTGCATGTGTCAAATGCACGGTTGTGTGCGTATATTGTTTCTTCATTAATTTAATGTATTTCTAATGCATATTTTATAAAAATATTAGGATTCGCCACTCCTTCTCCATATAAACTTTAACTGTGCCAAATTTCATACTCCTCTGACCGCGCAATTTTCATAAAAAAGTGTACAAAGTTTTTGCTTCGCGTATTAATATATAAATTTTCAATTTACTCTTCTTTTTCCAATTGTTCCCGGTTCGTGAAACCACATAATATTTTCCGAAAATAGTAAAGGATACCTTTAATACAATAAGCTTACTTATCGAAATTCATTAATCTTCTTCTCCCTTAGCCTTTATTATTCCCAAGTCACTTGGGGTCGGCTTTTCTAGTCTAACCAGATTTGACTCGATATCAGTTTTTACACGGAGCGGCTGCCACCTGACCTCCGCAACCCGAAGGCTAACGATACCCTAAGGCTAGACCAGTGTCAGGATATTAGAGGGTACTGACTTCCCAATAACGACTGCCATATATGTTCATGGCAGCCAGGACCGATGACTTAACGTGCTCTCCGAGCCACGGAGCAGGCGATAATTGTCAATCAATACGCACATAATTTCGAAAAGTCATATAACTTCCGAAAATCAGAGGTGCGCGACGTGGGTTCGAACCCGAGACCCTCTGCATTGCAGTTTGTTGGTCTCCCCACTGAGCTATCGCTGCGAAATTCATTAATATTATTAAAAATAATCAAACTGATTTCAATTATTATAAAAGCAACAATTTCTTTTTGTTAGCTTTTACTGCATTCATAGTTGATTTTAACTAACTTAAAGTATGCGATTTCCATACATTAAGTTGTCATAGGCTGTTGTTTTAATTTTGTTTTTTTCTTTAATTTAATATTATTATCTATGTGCACTACACTTCAGTGTTAATTTTAAATACAAGTTCAATCAGCCAATTCTCATAAAAAGAACCCTTGACATTAAACTCTGTCCATAACTAATCGCTTTAAAAGAAATCCAACAAAGATACGTTTAAAATATAACATAACAGCAAATAATTATACCAATGTACAAAAGAAAATTCGGCGATTAGACCCATTTCCCTGCCTTCCAATGCCAAGCGATGCAAAAAATTACGTAGGCATACGTAAATTGAGCTCGAAAGCGTTCATGTCCTTAATGATCGGGCTATTAACTTGAATTGGCGGGCCTCAATGTACAAAGCAAATAAGATTTGACCTAAAGACCTTTATTGCATTGTTGTGTAGCCTGGATTTATAAAACGATACTGCCAATAACGTTTTTTTTTAATGTAGGCGTTCGATAAACTTTTACGCAGACGTTAAGACAACACAATGATTTTTCAAGGTTATGTGAATCCTAAATGGTGAAGGTAAACATCGTGAGCAACGCTGCACATCTTACAGTGCTACGTAATATTCTTGAAACTATGTGAAATCTGCCAAAGCACTGGGTCAGCGTAGTGGACTATGGCCTAACGCTTCTGATACTCAACATTAATATTAATAAAAAAGAATAATAAAGGATTGACTCACTAGTCAATTGACAAACAGACCTATTTTATTATTATTTGATATTCATATTACATGATCCTTGACTAAAAGCATAAATTTTTAGTCTACCTGGTCAGTTATTGTCTCCTAAGCTGCCATTGCAGATATGGTTCTACCTTCTCTCTTAGCCTTTATTATTCCCAAGTCACTTGGGGTCGGCTTTTCTGGTCTAACCGGATTTGACTGGATATCAGTCTTTACAAGGAGCGGCTGCCACCTGACCTCCGCAACCCGAAGGCTAACGATACCCTAAGGCTAGACCAGTGTCAGGATATTAGAGGGTACTGACTTTCCCAATAACGACTGCCATATATGTTCATGGCAGCCGGGACCGACGGCTTAACGTGCTCTCCGAGGCACGGAGCAGGCGATAATTGTCAATCAATACGCACATAATTTCGAAAAGTCATATAGGTAACTTCCGAAAGTCAGAGGTGCGCGACGTGGGTTCGAACCCGAGACCATCTGCATTGCAGTCTGTTGGTCTCCCCACTGAGCTATCGTGGTTCTACAATGTTGATAAAATGTCGCAAATAGTCATTTTCTTAAATTTAACAAAGAGCTATTGTGATTTAACGTTCTTTTTAATAAAAGCTCTTTTATTCCTTATTTGTTCGAACATCCGGACAACTACAACAACAAATAAAGTAACACTGCAGATCTAAAGCTTAAATGGAAGACACTGTATATTTCATTTAAGCGAATGTTACACATAGAACTTAAAATACTTTCTGTGGATTTGCTTGTAGCATTTTTAGAGTTCGAAATAACTCTTATACTGTAGTATAAGAGTTATTTCGAACTCCAAAAATGTGGTCTAAAAAAGTTGTATAACAGACAGACGGACGGACGGACAAAACTGTAGCTTTGTCCGTCCGTCCGTCTGTCTGTTATACAAATTTC
Organism: Catocala fraxini; assembly: GCA_930367265.1. NCBI lineage: Eukaryota > Metazoa > Arthropoda > Insecta > Lepidoptera > Erebidae > Catocala > Catocala fraxini. The sequence continues at coordinate 22,681,734 of OV884038.1, forward strand.
AACTCAAGGACCGTAAGAGCTAGAGACTCGTGGTCAACGGCATTTGACTCAGCATAGTCGATACACCCCCCAAATTACTATGACCTTTGACCTCTGACCTCAAGGTCACGGTATACCATCTTTCAACTCAAGAACCGTAAGAGCTAGAGACTCGCGGTCAACGCCATTCGACTCAGCATAGTCGATATACCCCCGAAATGGCTATGACCTTTGACCTCTGACCTTTGCATATTACTTGAACCATTTTTTTTAACTCTACGGCAATTTATTGCCGATTCTCACTTGTTTATAACTACAGTTTGCTCTATTTTCGGATTACCCTTATCACAATAATCTTCTCTTAATCGTGATTAACACGTGATTAACCTCGTAAGAAACAAGATGTCGATCGATGATCAACTAACTCAAATCTAGAATAAGACTTGCAAATGACTTCACTGCACGGATGGCGTAGCGGTTTAAGTGGTCGCCTAGCCATTGCTGCCTTTTCGAGTGTTGTGGGTTCGATCCCCACACGGGACAATAAAAATTTATGCGATCCACAAATTATTCCGAGAATGGGTGTTTTGTTGTATCCGTTGTCTGAATGTTTGTAAACTAATAATAATAATATTCTACCACATACACCCAACACCATCTAGCCCAAACTAAGCAGAGCTTGTACTATGGGTTCTAGACAATGGATAAACATACATATATACTTTTTTATTGTAAATACATACATATTATACATAGAAACGCCCAGACCAAGACAAACATCCATGTTCATGCACACAAATGTTTGACTTGTGTGGGAATGGAACTTGCGACCTTAGGCGTGGCAGTCGGTTACACTAACCACTAGCCATCGAGGACGACAAACATAACATAACAAAGTGAGAATCGACTAACAAAAAAACCTGATAACAATTTGCCCGAAAAAATAATCGAACCCGGGTCTTTACATTCTTACGATTACATATATGAGCCACTAGACCAACGAACAAGAAAAAACGATGAAATGCCAATATTCAAAAAACCATAATGAATTCCAAAATCCAAATTTTCTTCGGAATTTATTACGGTACTAGTAACTTTAAAAACTAATGGTATCCTTACCTACTATGATATGGACTAGTAAAGCTTTATCCTTACTAATATTATAATAATAATTAAACTGTCCCACTGCTGGGCACGGGCCTCTTCTAAGTGTGAGAAGGGTTAGGCCTCAGTCCACCACACTGGCCTGCGGGTTGGCAGACTTCACATATCTTCGAAAACATTATGTGGAGAACTCTCAGACATGCAGATTTCCTCACGATATTTTTCCATTACCGTTAAAGCAAGCGATAATTAACTATTTAATACGCACATAACTTTGAAAAGTTAGAGTTTCGTGCCTTGGGATCGAACTCGAGACCTCTGCGTGGCAGTCGAACGGTTTTCCACTAGGCTATCACTGCTAATATTATAAACGCGAAAGTATGTTTGTTGTTTTCCCTTTCTTTTACACTACGATAGTGCAACGGGTAGACATGATCATTTGAATAGAGATGTTTATACACTGGTGAATGACATAAGCTACTTTTTATGCCGAGCAAATTGATATTTCCTATGAGATAACAATCTTTCTTGCAAGTACGGAAGCTTGTGAAAGATAGTAATGTATAAAATGTGTCTACTTACGGTGCAATTTCATTGCTTACTTGCATTTATACAGCAATTTTATGACCGCTAAGAAGCCTGACAATGCATCAATCCAGTTCTAAATGTGCTATATAAAACACAAAGTTGCATTTAAACAGACAAGTTATACCTCGGTCTACTTTACTTAATTCTACTAGCATTTCTTTCGTTTTTCTTTCTTTATAATAAGACCACTCTAGTGTTTGTGACTCCACAAACATTCAAACATCGGACACAAGGAAAATCCAGACCCAGAACAACCATTTGTGGATCACTCAAAGTATTGTCCTGTGTGGTATTCGAACCTGCAACTCTCGGTGCAATAGTAGTATCGATGTGACCATTTAAGCCCCTACGCCATCCATGAACTAAGCCGCGGTTGTGAGCTAGTATAAAATAAAATAAAACAAGTGAGAAACGGCAATGAATTGCTGTAAATCTTAGAGTTCGAAAAACAATATATGCAAAGGTCACATGATAGCCAGGGTCAGAGGTCAAAGGTCATGGTAATTTTGGAGGTATATCGACTATGCTGAGTCGAATGGCGTTGACCGCGAGTCTCTAGCTCTTACGGTTCTCGAGATGAAAGTTGTATAACACAAAGGACTGGACGGACAAAGAGATAAGAGATAAGAGATTTTTCGAACTCTAAAACCACAGACCTTTTAATGTTATCTTAACCCATTGAACATCCATCTCTATATTGATTGCAAGATTTTACCCACAGCTTCGCTCACTTTATCTTAAATGGTTCACCCGTGATGTCATTTATGTGGATCACACAGACAGACAGACACACAATTATGAATAAAATGGCTTAGATTTTAGTTTTAACTCCAACCTAACGATCTCTGAAAACCGTATTCAAATCCGCTTAGTGTAATATATTATAACCTCTTAACGTTATGGTCTTAATCACATTAGTAAAAATTTTAAGGTGTAACATACATACTTAGTCTCATACCTAAAGCCTCAAACGGATAGGCAGGTATATATCACATACAAAATTCGCCATATGTAGTTTTAAGTCCCACGTAATAGGTGTGTATATTCTATACTGCTACTGAAAACGTCGTACCCAATCAATGATCTCAGCCGAAAGACGTCCACTGCTGGTCATAGGCTTCCCCCACGGTTTTCCACGCATACTGGTCTTGGGCCACCCACATCCGACTACTTCCATTTTCACCGTGGGAGAGCCACGCTTCAGCATGAATGGGCCTGCTCGACCAGAGTGATACCACGACCTCACAGAAAACCGGCGTGAAATAGCGCTTGCGTTGTATTTCGTCGAGTGAGTGAGGGTGCTGGAGACCCAAGGGAGAGGGGGGCAAATTTAAAAGGCCGGCAATGCATTTGTGACTCCTCTGGTGTTTCGGGTGTCCATGGGTGGCGGTTATCGCTTACCATCAGGCGATCCGTACGCTCAAAAGACGTCTACAAAAAAAAACGCTTCTATTACCATTTCGTCGTTACACCTTGTGGGGGGTCTACTCCTGTGGCTTCCGGTGCATATCCGCCACTCCAGAACCTTTCTGCCCAACGGCCGTCGATTCTGTGCGCTAACCGACGCGACTGTGTGTGCGTAAACGTCCTACTACAACTACATATATATTTTTTTTTGCAAATGTCTGCCCTTTAAGAATTTAACTGGTTTAGATATTGACAGACATCTGAACCCAAAAATAGGGTATTTATTTTAAATTTTGGAGTAGACAATTTTCATGGGCGGGTCTCAATAATAATATTCTTGGACTTATGTATGAAAAGTATAGCTATCCCTTGGAAAATATATTTTCCTGGTTGAAATCCTATGACCTCTTCTGTGCGCCCGAGAACATGTAGGCGTTATTTCATTATGTGCCGTCAAGTAGTTAAGGCGTGAAAACGTAACAAACAAACTCATGTTCGAAATTATAAAATTATGATTACATGTCTGAATCCGAAAATAATCTATTTCTTGTTAATTTGTAATATTATATTTTTATAGACCTATCTCCACAAGATATTGGATTTATGTAAAGCAGTTGAACTACAATTTAACCTAAAGTCAATGACCAATTCTGAAGTAGGTTACGTTACGTCATAACGTCAAATAAATCGACCTTTAATTTATCTCGAACTCCTCTAATATGTACTTGTCAGCCAGTTATTTCGACATGTGCCAAAATAATACGTAATATTTAGGGATGGAAGTTCTATCTTCAGTTATGTATAGAACCTTCATCGATATAACCTTCCGCTGTCTCGAGATCATAGGCACTGCGGTAATGTTGGGCCATGAATACAACGATGATAAAAAAAACTGTGTAAATATATTCTCATCCAGATCAAATTTCTGTCGCGGTGATCAATCATACCGTGGACTATATTAGACTTGTACCCGATAATATCAGATATGCAGTGTGTGTGAGCAAACACAAGTGCTGTCTCTTTTCTCCTCTTTCTTAATTTATTGAGGCGGCTACACGAAAAAGTGAAACAACATCAACTTCGTAAGTCCGGGCTGCTATTGAGAATTTCTTAATAAATCCCCAATATATTTTTGTTGGCTCTGATATCGCCCTATTTATGCGTTACTGAGGCAGAATATATTCAAGTATATAATAATAATATCAGTGTATATAAGCAGTCCCACTGCTGGGCACGGACCTCTTCACCACGCTAGCCCGGTGCGGGTTGGCAGACTTCACATATTTTTGAGAACATTATAGAGAACAGAGATGCAGGTTTCCTCACAATGTTTTTCTTCACATTAAATTGAGCGACATAACTGTTTAATACGCACATAACCCCAAAACTGCCTGTCTGCCTCGAGATTGAACTCGAGAACTCAGCGTGCCAAACAATCTCCCACTAGGCTTTTATGTTATACACTCTCCAAATTTTTCCACCGCCATCCGCCGTTCTTCCAGCCCCACCACGCACGTCCAAGCCATAACTCATTATAGTACGATAGGTGCTTGTCTTTACAACTTCGTGTCGGTCACTGATTTAGTACAGCCACACAGTCGAGCTGTAGCCAACGTGGTCACTGGCTCACTTAGTCTTTTATAGAATTATGATATATATTTATGTGCCTCTTTGCTGGTAGTTCTCTAATGGATCTCTGGCTATTTGGAAGACGTAAATTGTAGGTTAACACGCAAAAGCTTAGAACCAAATAATTTTAGAGATAGAACAGCTTGGTAGCTCGCTAGCTAAGAAAAAAGATAGTAGATATCCTATCTTTTTTCTTGTTAGTTATAACAGGATAGGTAACCTAGAAAATAACACATATCTAATGGAAGATATCCGAATATTTGGAAGGAGTTAATCGTAATATAGTGTTGAGATGGAATAGCCCACTCTATTGATAAGAAAAATAACACATAGCACACGTCATGTTGAAAAGGAAAGAAAAAGGTCTGCAAGGTAGAGTTGTCACAGCTTAATTTGGTCAGTGTTTAGGTCTGTAGTTATAGTGGTCATCCTTTAATACGCGTGTCTAATGTCATCTTTTGAATAAGTTGTCAGGATGTGAGCTGTATTATTTCTCTATAAAAAATGCAATAACTCTTCTTTGCGATGCAATGCTCGCTCTGGGGTAATATTTGCATTAGAGGGACTTCAGCAACATTAAAACAACGGATGCAATGAATATCTACACTCGGAACACATTAATGGATTGCAATATTTTTTTGCCCTACCCATAACGTACGCAATAGCAGCGTTTCTTAAACCACTGCGGAATTCGTGCAGTAAAAATTTCTCAAACGCAATCGAATCTATAAAAAATCCTATTCATATACTCTTTACCAAAATGCCTAACTATCAATCTTGTTTCAAAATCAATATATTATAATGTCACAATTTCATGCAAAACCTGAATAGATCAACTGTATATTTATCTTCAGCAAAACTTCCTATATCCATCAGTCTAGCTCATCACTAAATAGGCAAAATAACTTGATATATTATTTTCAATACTGAGCTTAGACATATCGGCAGTTGATTCGATGTTTCAAACCAATGTTACGGAACACCAACATACATATACTTCGTTCTAACGATATTGAACTCTATGCTATAAGTAATAGAGGTGACGTCGAATGCACGGTATTTGACGCGAAAATATACTAGTAAATGTGTAACCTTTATGGGTAAGTGCGTGGAAAATCGCCGTCTTAGCTCCTTTATGCTTTTGGCATACTTTTGTGGGTGAACTTGCAAAAAGCTGTCTTCGGAACTTAATGTGTATGTGTATGTATTGTATGGGTTTACGATTGGACGCTGACTGCAGGCTTATGTTGATGGGCTGCTGGGATAACCTACTTTTATATATGTTCGCTATGTGATTTTTGTTTAAATGGTCCAGAAATCTATCTGTAGAATATGTATATAACTGTGCACTAAAATTTATTGAAAACTAGTTTTGCTCTTCTATTGAGTATGTCAAAGTCAAAGTCAAAAATCATTTATTCATTTAGGTCACAAATTAACACTTATGAATGTCAAAATATACAGGTTAGTGAGTTTACTAAGTTACTGAAGCTACATTTAGGTTAGTCGCTAGGTTCAGGCAAAGTGTTGAGCCTATGAGAAGAAACCTGCAAGAAACTCACGGCCACTCTTTTAAATCGCCAATTAAATATAATTTCAGTATTTTACAACTCAGATTAACAAGGTGTTGCAGCCATTACGCCATAACACTAACTATAAAAAAATAATATTAAGAAGATAATAACAATAATAACTTAATATATTATAGAGATGAAATAATTTGGGCTAAGGTAGGTATATGTTTTAATATGAATCTAAAATAGACAGTAGGATGGCATGATGGCGCATACACCTACACTTTGTGACTTTGTGACTACTAAATTACATTGTGTGTGCTATGTACTCTAGAGTTCTTAAACAGGACTTTAGTTTGAATTCTTGTATATTTATTTAACTGCTTACATGTGTTTGTGCCGTAAAATAAATTTTGATGTGATTTTCACATTAATTAGGCCGGGATTCAACTTAAAATCTATTCCACGTTTTATCTAATTCTATCCTGTTGAATGTATTTATGGCGCATATTATGATCGACGTGAATAACATTGTTAGACTTTCGTGATTTGTACATATACCAAATAAAAAAGTATTTTTAAATTTTTTTATTTTATTTATTTGTATTAACATACAATTACCTTTACAGGTATCTACCCAATACGACAATGTAGCTACATAAGTGACAAATACATTAGAGTTACTCTTATGAATTCCGCCAATGTACAATTAAATATATCGATACACTGAGAGACGTTATTTAAAACATTAAGTGCGCGCCCGACTGGTGAGTATTTTAACAAGTTAGTTCGAGCCACTGGAACATCGAACAATTTTCCTCGCGGCGCCTGCCGCAGCCTCGTTTTAGGAACCACTAATTTAATTGATTCTAATATTTGTAGTTAGAAAACAGATCTCAATTAAATCAAACAGGAGCCATAACTAAATATTTGGCTATGACAAAAGCGTATAACATACAAGCTCTGCTTTGTTTGGGCTAGATGGTGTTGTGTGTATGTGATGGAATATTATTATACTCTTTATTTCTATCTTTGCAATACATTTTCATTTTTAAATATACATATATAAAATATACATTTAAAAATATAAAATGTATGGTACCCCACCGGCATCGGGAACAAGGCCCAAGCTGCCCGTGGTTAGGATTCCAGAGACAGGAACCTCCTCACAATGCGTGCTGTATCTAATAGCACTGCCTTCTGCATCAAATCCCTGATCCAAGCACCTAACGCGAGCCTCTTTAGATGGTGATCGAGGCTCTTGGCAATTAGACCATTGACAGATATGACAATCGGCACAATGATTGCCGAATTCACATCCCACATGTCGCATGTATGTCATGTTATTATTATTATTATTTATATAAGATGATTTAATTTAATTTAATATATAAAGGTAGCCCCGACTTTTGAACCTATGATACCTACCGACTATCTAGAGAAGGGTCTCAATTAGAAACTAGCGAGTAGGCCTACGTTGCTCATTCCAATGTTACACATTTACTCTATAAATCTTAGCTATGCTAAAATAACAACCCTGGGCCCCGGAATATCAGTATATTAGGACATAATAACTTTTAAACTTTCGCATTGCTTGATATATATGTAATATGTAACGGGTATTAACGCGATCATGCATAATGTTTACCTTTTTTTTGCTTGACATTTCGACCAGGTTACACCGGCCGTGGTCACAAGCTGGCTGGTGCTGCGATGTCAGGTCTCCGTTTGTGAGGCAGAAGAATCTTAATTCACCCTCATTTTTGGCATATTTTTGTTTGTCCATGTACTGTCACAAACTACTCTCACGGTATCCCTATTACGTATGCTAGCCGTCGTGTCCGTATTCTTTAAATTACCTGACTGTGCAAAACAGCAAAGTCACGTATTATTAATCACGGGATTTCACGTCGCGGATAATTTGAAACCATCTTCTCTATTGAAATTTCTATGTTTTTTTATTTAATAGCTTCTCGCATTGAAACGTTGGACGACTCGATGGCGTAGTGGTTAGTGTAACTGACTGCCACGCTTGAGGTCGCGGGTTCGATTCCCACACAAGTCAAACATTTGTGTGCATGAACATGGGTGTTTGTCTTGGTCTGGGTGTTTCTATGTATAATATGTATGTACTTACAAAAAAAAAAAGTATATAATATGTATGTTTATCCATTGTCTAGTACCCATAGTACAAGCTCTGCTTAGTTTGGGCTAGATGGTGTTGTGTGTATGTGGTAGAATATTATTATTATTATTATTACTCTTGGATAAAAGTGGCGATCGGTGGAGAGGACTTCCGGACGATGAAAGTCAATCCAATGATTAGTACCCGATTCCAGTATATGTTCTGCAATTGCTGATTTGCTAGTCTGCCGGTTCTTTAAAGTTCTTCTGCCTCACAAACGGAGACATGACATCGCAGCACCAGTCAGCTTGTGACCACGGCCGGTGTAACCTGGTCGCAACATCAAGCATAAAAAAGGTAAATATTATGCATGATCGCGTTAATACCCGTTACATATTATATATATATTTGGACATATAATTAAGCAGAATATAAACATTGTCTATCAGTCTACAGTTAACGACTGAAAGAATACTGTGTTGCTTATATAATATGGAATGATATCAGCGATAGCCTTGTGCGAGACCGTTGGACTGCAGGCACGCACTTCTGCCGTTTCGAAGTTATGTGCGCATTAAATACTTTAACGGTGAAAGAAAACAAAGCAAGGAAACTTGCATATCTAAGAGTTCCACATAGTGTTCTCGAAGATATGTGAAGTCTGCCAACCCGCATTGAGCCAGCGCGCAGCGTGGTGGACTATGGTATAACCCTTCTCACACTGAGACTCTTCTCAGCATTTACCCGTGCCGGCAGTTGGATATTTAATACAAAGTTGATATTATTCTATAATATAAGGCATTTATCTCGATATTACAGACAGATACTTCGATTTATTTTATGTATTCATAAGTACAAAATTGATGTCATTTGTTCTTTCTGAACAGAAAAGCAACAGCAATTCATAGTTTATATTTTAGGTGTATATGAAAAGCCATGAATTTTTATGTGACTTTCGCTGTTATCTTATTCATACGGTCTCTTCAATATAGAATCATCATATACAAACTCACATCTCCTATATGTCGCTAAAGAATAGTCAGGGTGAATGTATTGCGCTCACATATTGTCAATTTAAGTCTCACAAATAACAAATAAGGGACGAGCCTATTTTCCAGGCATTTCCAATCTAGAATGCCTACTTAAAGCCATCAACTGATATATAGTCAATAACCGCATAATCTATTTTATTCCATCGACATTAATATACAATATTAGTATGCGTAACAATAACATAAACATTAGAAGCACACACTCACACACACACACACTCACACACACACACATTGAAATTCGAGTTAATATTGATATAGTGGCTTTAACTTGAATACGTGAACTCGAGAAGAAACATACATTTGAATGCTAAACGGTTTAATCGTATTAATTTCGGTTACCCTTTAATCTATTGGTATACAATGTGTTAGCGTTAATATTAGATTTTCGTTTGTTTGATTCTTACGTAACTACTACGTAACGAACGTAATGATTGCATGCGTAACTTACGCGTATTTATTAGTGTAGAAACTCAATTGTCGCACTAAGAATAATTGCTAGACCCTCTATTAAATATTCCTGGTGCGGCAATTAAAACAAAACTGCGGGTAGTTGTGAAAGGTCTTTACAATCATAGAAACGATGAATACAACCAATCCCCATGGACCTGGAACGACTATTTGTAAATCTCTCATTTTTATCTCGTTTGAAGATTGATTCGTTATGGAACCTTTAAATACTGCGTGCACTAGCAGTGGCGAGGTGATAATCTAACCTTCGCACCATCAGTGCAGTAATATATAAAATAGTAGAAACTCGCTGATTTCAGCATGAATGGGCCGGCTCGACTGGGAAAGGACTACTCCTCAGGGGAAATTCTCACAGAATAACCACGTGACATAGCAGTATTTCTATTGTTGTGTTTCGCTTGGTGAGTGAGAGTACCGGAGGCCCAATCACCCTCTTTCCCCCTTCCCGCTCCTTCTCCTTCCCACTTCCTTTCCTAAAGGGTCGGCAACGCGCAAGTGATGCCTCTGGTGTTGCAGGCGTCCATAGGCTTCGTCCGTATGCTTGTTTGCAACATAAAATGTTTAAAAAAATAGGTTTGTCACTTTAGCTCGGCTTCTGGTAGGATTCAATAGCCATACCTTAGTTTTAGATTCAAGCCCTGTAGATAGACGATCACTATTATTTGTAAGGCAATATAAAGAGAGTGGTCGTAAGATTCTCGCAAGTATCTTCCTATAAGCTCAACCCTTTGCCTGGAATAGGTTCAGGCAAAGGTTTGCGCCTGAGTTTGCTGAATTTACATTTAAATCAGTTGCTAGTGCAGCTCACATAAATGTAAATTCAGTAACTGCAGTAAATTGTTAAACTTAGACGTTCATAAGTGTTACTTTGTGATCTAAATATATAAATCATTTTTGACTTTGAGTCTTATACAAATATCTTAGGGGAAACACAGCTTCACTGAAGTTAATTACATACATACATAGATTCACGCCTGTTTCCCAGAAGGGTAGGCAGGGACTACGGATTTCCATTTACTACGATCCTGACACACTTCTCTGGCTTCCTACTCTTTCATCACATTCCTCATACACGCCTGTCGGTTCAAGGTGCTCTTAACCTGGCCTTTGTCCAGAACGCCTCCGATATGATCGAGAAACGTTCGCCTAGGTTTTCCTCTTGCGAGTGTTCCATTCACACTAGCCATATATAATAAGAATTTTGAGCAGCGATAGCTCAGTGGGGAGATCAACAGACTGCAATGCAGAGGGTCTCGGGTTCGAACCCACGTCGCGCACCTCTGACTTTCGGAAGTTATATGACTTTTCGAAATTATGTGCGTATTGATTGAAAATTATCGCCTGCTCCGTGCCTCGGAGAGCACGTTAAGCCTTTGGTCCCGGCTGTGATGAACATCTATGTATGTAATGGCAGTTGTTATTGTGAGAATGTCGACACAAAAGATCCCAGTGGGTCGAAGTGTCGCCGATTTAAGAGAAGATAAGCCTTATAAACTTTCTTAGTCAGTCTTTCCTCGTCCATTATTTCTGCATGCCCAAACCAGCAGAACATACCCTTTTCTATTCTTGTCACTATATCCACTTACATGCCGCATCTTTCTCTAATCACACTATTCCTTATTCTATCTTTAAGAGTCACACCACATATGCTTCTCAGCGCTCTTATTTCGCATCTACAGCATTTATTCTGCTCTCATGTTTCTTTTGCCATACCCAACTTTCACTTCCATACATAAGTGTGGGCACTAATAGTCCTCTATGACCAGCCAAACGTGCCTTTTCGGATACATTTCGACTGTTCATAAAAGCGCGATATGTTATTCCTCTGAATACAGATTAAGGTATAATGTCGCCAACTCACACTGTCTTTTTTTTTCGTTCCTGAAACACACGACGAAAACGAGACTTCCTAAGCTAAGCTAAGCTATTAAAGTCCAAAATAATTATATATACAATAACCATTCTACAAGCCTCATAAAACTGAAGGGTGCGTAAAAGGTTTACTATCTAACATAAACGTCTCACTAACTTGTGTTACATATAAAACATCTTAGGCATAAGAGCACTCCTTTGTCATGTCGTTCAAAAATAAAGTATAAATATCCAGTACGACTAATGAATTATTAATGCAGAAAATCGCGAAATTTTTGTCTTTATAGAAAACGGTAAATGTTTAAAAAGCACTGATTTGAAGTCTGTTTGTGTATTTATTTCCTTTTTTTTTAGATTTTACTTTGTATGCAGGCGTATTCAATTTTGGGTTAAACTAATGAGTCAAAAAGGTACAATACATGTAGGTAACAGGTCATTTGAAATCATATGTAGCTCTCATAACAAAACTATACATTTGATACGCTTTGGCAGTAATCTTATCAATGTGTAAATTAAGGTGTAATTGACTGTCCAGAAGAAGACCGAGATCCGTAATGGTTGTCTCTCCGACAAGGGTTTCGTTACGCAAAAGATAATTAAACTTGATTATTGATTTATTTTTGGTGAAATTTATGTACTTACATTTAGACACGCTTAGTTGCAGTTTATTTTTCGTACAGTAGTCAGACAATCTATTCAGATCATCTTGCAGATGCTGACAACTGTCTTTACTGTGTTGAAAATTTTCAAATCATCCGCGTATAAAAAATACTTACTTTTTATCAAAAAGCAATTGCCTATAATGTCCTCCAGACCGAATTTCGGCCACGGCGGCCAGTCTTAACAGAGACTGGCCATCTGCGCAGGAGATATTATAGTGCACAAGTGTGTGCGCAAACACAAGTGCACTCTCTGTTCCCTAACTCTCATGATCCGATGGGACGGCAATCTGACACGACCGGAGAGAGATCAGGCGCAGGACCAACGGCTTTACGTGCTTTCCGAGGCACGGGGGTGTCTAACACCGCCAACTTCCTAACTCCGGGCTGCTATTGAGATTTCTTTACAGAAAAACCCAATAGCTTTTTGTTGGCCCGACCCGGGATTCGAACCCGAGACCTCATGCACAGCAGTCGCATTCACTACCGCTGCACCACGGAGGCAGCCTATATCATTAATATAAAGAATAAACAGCAGAGGGCCAAGAAGTGACCCTTGAGGGACTCCAGATGTAGCAAGAAACCTGTCAGAGTGATAATTATTACTCACAACCACTTGATTTCTATTGGTGATATATGAATGGAACCAACGAAATAAATTTACTTCAATGCCATTAAAAGCTTTTCATTCAGTAGTACCTCGTAATCGACTCATCAAACGCTTTTTTAAAATCTGTATAGATGGTATCAGATTCAGCTCTTACGTCCATGTTTTTAAATAGACAGTTGGTAAAGATCATTAGGTTGGTGACAGTGGACTTTTATTTAACAAAACCATGTTGTTCTGGTAGTATATTTTGTTGGATGATTGGGTACACGGCTTTATGGATGAGTCTTTCGAAGAGTTTGGAGAGGGTATTCAATATAGAAATAGGTCGTTCGGAGTTCGGTAGAGACTTCACATATCTTCGGAAACATCACGAAGTACTTTGAGGCATGCAGGTTTCCTCACGATGTTTTGCTTCACCGTTAAAGTGAGCGATAACTAACAATTCAATACGCACATAACTTATAAAACTCAGACGTACTTGCCTTGGTATCAAAAACGAGACTTCTGCGTGGTCCACTAGGCTATCGCTACTCTATACAGCACATACTGGGATAAAATGTTTCCGTTATTTGTTTATAAAGACAACTCCCGTACTAAGAATAAATCCTCTGTGCGGGGGGAGTTTACAATCATTCAAACAACGGACACGAATCACACCCAGACTCAAAACAACTTTTGTGAATCACACAGATGTTTGTTCTTGGGGATCGAACTCACACGGTGCAGTGGCACTGGCAAGGCACCCATTTAAATCACTACGCTATCTGTGCAGTCCGTACTAATCCAGAACATCCATCTGTATGCCAAGTTTTAATCTACATCCGATTAACGATATACGCGTGATTGAATATCGATGTTTGTTTGATGTTCAATCACGTGGAAACCGTTTGTAAGTATCAAACGTCTTCATAAACTTTCACATCTACATCTTTCAAATCAAATCAAATCCATTTATTGTGGACATAGGTCAAAAAAGGTGTACATATAAAACATAGGTTACCAGTATATCCTGCGGTTGAGCATACTACATCTACAAATGTAAACAAAGAAATTAGAAAAACATTTTCATTTTATATAGCTAACAAAATTCAATATCTAATTAATGTTGTCATTAATATACTTAATACATTTATTTTTATTTTTATAATATCATTAATATACTTTCTCAATCAACTAGCTACGTAAATGATTTAACATATTTTTTATTCTGGAATGTTTATGATCTGACACTACTAAGATTATGAAGAGGAAAGATTTGTACGCTTGTATATTTGTTTGTAATTACACGATTTATTCAATTCAGGAACTACTGTGCCGATTTTGTATATTCTATCACCATAAGAAAGGTACTTTATCCAAAAGCAACATAGGCTATATAACATCACGCTACAACGGGGATCTGATCTGTTCATCATCATCATCATCAATCTATTTTTGTGTAAATATAAGACAAACTTTAGTGATCTAAATATTAGCGCTAGCTGATCCATGCAACTTCATATGCGTCACATAATAAATATTTCCCCGTTTTTGCAACATTTTTAATTGATGCTTCTCTCCGATTGGTCGTAGCGTGATGTTATATGGCTTATAGCCTGTCTCGATAAATGGGCTATCCAACACTAAAATACTTTTTCAATGCGGACCATTAGTTCCTGTGATTAGCGCGTTCAACCAACCAAACAAACAAAATCTTCAGATTTATAATATTAGTTAAGACGAAGGAAAAAGCTTTGAATTCGAATTGGCAATTCAAAGAATTTTTATTAGCTAGTATAAAAACCACGACGGTTACAGATATTCTTCATACAAAGCGGCAACTTCATAAGGCCCTATTATGCGTAGTACAGAATTTGCCTCACTGTGTAAGATGATATTGCACTCAAAGTAATTAATTAAATTATTACTAAAATACCATCTTCACACTAGTATTACGAACAATCATTTTAATTGTGGCAATTCCAATTAATGCTTTCGTAAAAGTAATTGGTATCTTTTTACTTTAACTCTATTATTTCAGAATTATTTTGTACATCTTCAATCAATTACTAACAGACACATTAATTTGAGCTTACATTAATTGAGAATTGTATTGTCTTTATATAGTATTATATTGAACCTATTGACTGCATTGCACCAATGAAAAGTGCTCCAAAATTGTATTAATCAATAACTTTATATTACAATAAAGCATTTATGCACGAACAGCGTACAGATTTAATTGGCCAATGCTACTACGCCGAGTGTTGTGGGTGTGAATTTTACAAAGGACAAAAATCTGTCACAAATATTTGTCTCGATTCTTGATAATATTTATGCCAGTTGTTGGAATGTTTTTAAAATTCTACGCGGTACACAAATTGCTATCACTGAGGCTTTGAAAAATAAATTATATTGTTATCTAGTCCATATATCACACATGATCTACACAGAATTCATGCTACAGAACTTCTAAAGGTACTCCTTTAGAAGAGATGTATTACACACATACTTAGCTAGCAATGTAATTTAGATTACGCATGGAAGGTTGGTCTATTGATCGGCTATATTTATGTAAGGTTCAAATTATATATTGCTTCTAAGAATTTATTCCCTACAAGATTATTCTATTTGATTGCTTGGGTGACACAGCGGTAGTGAAAGCTACAGTTGTGCATGAGATTTCGGGTTTGAATTTCGGATCGGGCCTACAAAAATGAATGGGGTTTTAATTTTTTTTATACCACTTAATTGGCAAAGACTCTTACGGCCCACCTGATGGTAAGTGGTCCCCGTAGTCTATGGATGTTTGCAATACCAGAGGCATCACTTGCGCGTTGCCGTCCCTTTAGAAAAAGAAGTGGGAAGGAGAAAAAGCGGGAAGGGGGAAAGAGGGTGATTGGGCCTCCGGCACTCTCACTCACCGAATGAAACATAACAACAGGAATTTCACGACGATATTCCGTGAGAGGGTAGTCCTTCCCCGGTCGAGCCGGCCCATTCGTGCTGAAATCAGCGAAGCTCTACTACTCAAAAAGATATTCAAAATAGCCGTCTGGAGTTAGAATGTTGGCGGATGATGCACTCCTCCGTGCATGCAGAAAGCTTGTCATGTTAGTTTAGTTAGTTAGTCCTGCGTCTGATCTCTCCCTGAATGTGTCGGATTACCGTCTCATCGGATTATGAGAGTTAGGGAACAGAGAGTCTACTTATGTTTGCGCACACACGTGTGCACTATAACATCTTTCGCGCAGGCTAGTCGCCTTTAAGATTGGCCGCCATGACCGAAATTTGGTTTACAGGGCCTTACTTACTTATATATACATATGTGAATGAAGTCAGAGAAGTATGTCAGGATCGTAGCAAATGGAAATCCTTAGTCTCTGCCTACCCCTCTGGGAAACAGGCGTGAATCTATTTATGTATGTACTTACTTATTAAAACGGCTTATTAACCAAGACACTATATTAGTCTACTGATTACAAGCTGAGGTGATCAATTCCAACTGTACCACCTTAATGTAAGTTAACTGAACAAACTTTCTAAATAATGGATTGTGGCTAGATTCCCACGTATATATATATGTATATTTTATTTCTATTAAAAAGACAACTTCCGTCAGGAATAATTCTTGTGTCGCGGGGAAATACATAAACATTCAAGCAACGGACACTAATAACACCTAGACTCGGAACAACCATTTTTCAATCACACATTTTTTTCTCCCACGTGAGATCTCACATTGAATCCACAACACTCGGTGCGGCGCGAGGCGACCACTAAGCTATCTATGCCGTCTAAAACTTGTTAAGCGCCAGCCGCCGCGCCGCCGCCAGCATATCGGCGGGCAACACGCGCGGGCGCATGTTGCCGACATGATTCTTTTCATATAGGCCGCCGGGTTATGTCGGCGGGCTGTGTCGGCGGGTCGGCGACTGTGGTGTGTACTGCGCTTTACAACAGATTTTTTAAGATCTCATCGAGTATTCAAATATCTTTTGCACAGATGGCAAGTCTCCGTTAGAATTGGACGCTGTGACCTTAATTCGGCCTGAAGGACATTAAATTTAATGATCACCATCAGAGAAGTTCAATATTTTTAACTTACCCTTTCACCAGTTATCCATAAAACCAATATTATCTCTATCATAATATTACTGCCCACACTTCACTTTAACATGATGTTTACGTTACCGACATCGATTGTCCATGCGTATCAAATTTCATGTGCCTTGTTACTTAAACGTAAACAGTTCAGTAAGTTGACAAGCCACGCCATCCAATTATTTCTAAGCACTTCATATATGAACAGTAATTGGGGGTGGCCTTAATAATATTCTACTAACATGGTTACCGTAATCAGTACGGTGGTTTGAGAGGCTGTCTTGACTAAACCGAGTGTTGTGGGTTGGATAGATATCCAACCCACAACACCCCAGGTGAGATGAAAATGTGTGTGATTGATAAACTATTGTACCGAGACTGGTTGTTCTTTGTATCCTGTGTATGTGTACTGTTATATATATATCGAACGCATATAAAACTACAGCGCAACCCTAACCAACCACTTAACCACCGCAAAATTTATAGGCTATTTTCCATTGACCTAGAACTATGAAATTTGGCAATTAGTACCGCCTTATACTACAAGTATAGGAACAAATCTGAAAACTATATATTTGTAATAAAATCATAAAAAAAACAGAGTCTTTATGCAAGGACAAACATTTTTTATAATATGTACCTACAAATTTGTACGGGACCCTCGGTGGGCGAGTCCGACTCGCACTTGTCCGGTTTTTTCTATATGACCCTATGTCCTTTTCTGTACCTCTGACAACGTGTACCTATGCGAAATTTCATGATGATTCGTCGAGTAGTTAAGGCGTGAAAGCGTAACAATTAAACACACATTCGCATGTATATATTAGGATTACAACTAAAACACCACCTATTAAATAAAACTTCAACACAAAGTTTCATATATACGCTTTTTAATACTAAACCTCATTTGCACTAATAATAAGCATTGAAGTTTTGCTATAGAATTGCAGCCGTTCGACCGTATTCTCTAATTGTATGGAGCCTAGCACCGCTTAATGGCAGATAGGATAAGATGGGAAGCGCGATGTGGAATACTAATGTACTATATAGGCATTTCTGATTAGATCTCATGCGAGTTTACCCTGTGAAAGTCTAAAATTCTTGTTGGTTGAAGAAAAGACCAGAGGCCTATTTAATAAACGTGACAATCCGACAATTTTGTCAGTTTTCGACATATAAGTCGAATGGTTGCGACAAGTGCCGTAAATGTGACAATTAAGTCTAAATGCGACAGGTACAAACTGACAAAGTTGTCAGACTAAAAACTTCAGTATAAAGGCGACAATGGTCAGGTTTTATTTGTCCAGTTTCTAAGAAAATATCTCTGACTTATTTGTCATGGTTCTTTCTTCTTTCTTCTTTTCGTGTGGTTAGTGGCCCACCTGTTGTCAAGAGTTGTTAAAGCCGCCCGTAGGCCTCTGACATGGCTTAACGACTGCTGTCAATTTGACAACAACCGGGACTAACTTTTTACGTGCCCTCCGAAGCACGGAGACGCTCAGATGAAATACCACTAAGCAGTCACCCATCTATTGACTGACAGCACCCAACAATGCCTAACCTCGCTAATCGTTTACCGATCAGTGAGTGCAACTGGCTATGAGCCTCTTGGTAATTGACATATTTGTCACACAGTCAAAACACAATATTGAGATATGCATATGAGAGATCTCCTTCTTGTGTGTTAAACTTAATGTCCAATTATATTTATTAAGAATTCAACGGTAGTTTTACTTACTCGAAACCGTTCTATGAATATTCTAAGAATATTGAGAGAAAAGTTAATTCTTGGTTTAAATATGGGACGTCGTGTAAATACTAATGTAACTACGGTATAGCTTTAACTTAAGTGAGATTACCTGTCAAAAATCTTTGACAAATCGACAAATATCTCCACTTGTCATGACAATTTAGTGTTTAATAAAACAAATTTTCGGACATGTTGTCATCTGTCGCCTGTCAAGAGAAATTGTTTATTAAACAGAAATACGTCAAATTGTCACGACAAGTCGATATAATAATAATAATATTCTACCACATACACACAACACCATCTAGCCCAAACTAAGCAGAGCTTATACTATGGGTACTAGACAATGGATAAACATACATATATACTATTTTATTTTATAAATACATCCATACTATACACAGAAATGCGGTTTCATTGTAGATTACTACAACATTTAATATGCAGCGCTCCAGCGCAGTATAATAATAATAATAATAATAATAATCTTTATTTGCTAGAATATGGTTCAGGTATACAGGTGGTCATTTTTGGATTTGTTCTACATATTCTGCCACATGTGGCGTGCAAAATTTAATTAATTACATACATTAATACAATGTTAAATAAACACATGCAAATTTTTGAAATTACATAGGTATTGATATTAATAAGTAGCATATAATCCACGAAAAAAAAAAAAAAAAACAAACGTAATAAAATAAAATATTATGCCGCACATTAAAACATTCATTTAAAATATTAATAAAAAAATTCTAACAAACACATGGGTATCTTAATCTAGAATTGTCTATATTTTAATAGTAATAATAATTATATTAATAATCTATCATTAAAAAATTCAGTTACCGAATAATATCTTTTATCAAGTAATAAATTAAATAATTTGCGATTAAACAATGCCATTGGTAACCTAGTGAGATCATTAGGTAAATGGTTATATACCCTTATGGCCATACAGTAAGCATTTTTCCTAAAGACTTCGACTCTAATTTGGGGCAGTTTTAGTCTATATTTATGTCGCGTACGGCTACCTTCAGCGTCACCAAGTTTACTAAAAAGTTCGGGGTGTGTTTTTACAAATTTGCAAATTTCAAATATGTAGAGGCATGGCAACGGTAATATTTTATGATTACGGAACAATGGTTTACAGCTGTCGAGATAATTTACGCCACTCATTACTCTCATGCACTTTTTTTGTGCACGAAACAGTATATTTACATCTACAGAGTTTCCCCATAAAATAATCCCATACCTCAGCGCGGAAGATACATATGCGTGATACACGATTATAGCGGTTTGAAAGTTTACGATCTCTCTGATCCGTCTTAGTACGTAGACGTAACGATCTATCTTGTTGGTGGTCTTCTCTATATGTGACTTCCAGTTACATTGTTTATCGATACTAATACCTAGGAATACACAATCGTTAATTATCTGTATAGGTTCGTTATTATAGATTATACTATGGCTCGTTATATTTGTGTTGTATGTTTGAAATTTAATTATATTCGTTTTGGTCATATTTAATTTTAAGTTATTATAATCAAGCCATGTAATAGTTTTTTTCAATGTCTCTAATATTTCATTCTGTAGAGTTAACTCATTTTTGCTTTTAATTATTAAAGTTGTGTCATCGGCGAATAGTACAGAATCATGGTTAATAGCGTAGCGTAGCGTATAGTTAAAATCGTTGCAATTCACAGGCGTGCCTCCAATTTTAAATTTGTAAAATGTGCAGTAAAGATGGCTCATAAACCCGCGCTACTCTATATAAAATTGTTCAACATTTGTGCTAAATACAGTTCATGCTACTATTTTGAAGCACGATTCGTAAAATGAAAATAATAAAAATGTATTTTCAAATACCGAATACAAATATTTAATTGTCGAACAGGCTGGCAACTGGACCTTTTTGAATGTTCCATTATTTTGAAAAAGTGTACTAAAAATAAACAAGTGAGAATCGGCAATGAATTGTCGTAAATCTTGAGTTCGAAAAAATAGTTCAATTAATATGCAAAGGTCAAGTAATATCATGCGACCGAGGACAGAGGTCAAATGTCATAGTCATTTCGGGGTATATCGACTATGCTGAGTCGAATGGCGTTAATCGTGAGTCTCTAGCTCTTACAATTCTTGAATCGAAAGATGGTATCACGTGACCTTGAGCTCAGAGGTCAAAGGTCATAGTCATTTCGGGGTATATCGACTATGCTGAGTCGAATGGCGTTGACAACGAGTCTAGCTCTTACGATTCTTGAGTTGAGAGTTGTATAACAGACGGACGGACAGAGGGACGGAGGCGACGGTCGGACAAAGCTGTTGTATAAGATTTTTTCGAACTCTAAAAACTTTTTACTAATATGGTTATAAAATATAATAAAATAGAGTATAACTTTTTGAATTTCAAAATAACAATGTTTTATAGATAAATTTATTACACGCCTCCGTGGTGCAGCGGTAATGAATGCGACTGCTGTGCATGAGGTTTCGGGTTCGAATCCCGGGTCGGGCCAACAAAAAGTTATTGGGTTTTTCTGTTAAGAAAGCTCAATAGCAGTCCGGAGTTATGAAGTTGGCGGTGCTAGACACCCCTGTGCCTCGGGAAGCACGTAAAGCCGTTGGTCCTGCGCCTGATCTCTCTCCAGTCGTGTCGGATTACCGTCGTATTGGATCATGAGAGTTAGAGAGCAAAAAGTGCACTTGTGTTTACGCACACACTTGTGCACTATAATATCTCCTGCGTCAATGGCCAGCTTCCGTTAAGACCGGCCTCCGTGGGCTGCGTACCCGTTGGACCTTCAAGATTAGACCCTGTTACTTATGTAGAGGTCCAAAGGATCATATTAGTTGATGAGGTCCAAACTTTAAGGTCCAACGGTTACGTAGCCCCTCCGTGACCGAAATTCGATCTGGAAGATATTATTACACGTTACGGAATTTTATTTAAATATATATCAAATTAAATACTTCTATCATCTTTTGAACTACCAAAGTTGCAATCAGGTAGCGATCCGCGTAATAGTAAACAGTAGTATACAAGCATTTACAATAAGTAATTTAGTAGATTTATCCTGCGGCTTCGCTCGCGTAAATGTCGATTAGGTTATGTTAGGTTATCTTATCTCATCTTATGTGGGTGGCCAGTCAGTGCAGACCGGCGAACGACACTTCGAACCAGTGGGATCTTTTGTGTGTTGACACAAAAGATCCCACTGGGTCGAACTCTTCCAATAACGACTGTCATAGACGTTCATGGTAGCCAGGACCGACGGCTTAACGTGCTCTCCGAGGCACGGAGCAGGCGATAATTGTCAATCAATACGCACATAATTTCGAAAAGTCATAGGTATAACTTCCCAAAGTCAGAGGTGCGCGACGTGTGTTCGAACCCGAGACCCTCTGCATTGCAGTCTGTTGGTCTCCCAATGAACTATCGCTGCTCTTTATGTTAGGTTAGTAAAAATACTTTTTCTGGATGAAAAGTGCCCTATGCCCTTTTCTAATTATTTCGACGACCTCGATGGCGTAGTGGTTAGTGTAACCGACTGCCACGCCTGAGGTCGCGGGTTCGATTCCCGCACAAGTCAAACATTTGTGTGCATGAACATGTATGTTTGTCTTGGTCTGGGTGTTTCTATGTATAATATGTATGTATTTACAAAAAAAAAAAGTATATAAGTATGTTTATCCATTGTCTAGTACCCATAGTACAAGCTCTGCTTAGTTTGGGCTAGATGGTGTTGTATGTATGTGATAGAATACTATATTATATTATATTATTATTATTACCCTGACAAAGTGTATGTAGCATTTCATGATGATCCGTCGAGTAGTTAAGGCGTGAAAGAACAATCAAACAAACAAACTCACATTCGCATTTATAATATTAGTTAGTATTCCCTAATGGATAACTTTGGACGGATCGCTTTGGACTAGTAAACGAGAGGTTGTAGGTTTAAATCAAATCCGGTTTTCATAATGATTTAAATTTACACCAAAGACTGAAGAAGTTCTAGTTTAGCTTAAGTGTAATAATAGTAGTCATTTGTGAACCAAATTGCTAGAAATATTTTACAAAAAGAAGATTTTTTCTATCTCGTTGACACCAGACCAATTGTGTGATCGTGGATCACACAAGACATTGTATGATCATTATTCAAACTATTAATGGTTTTTCAGTCCATAGTTTTAATGTTTGTAATGTTTTTGTGTCACTTGATACATTTATTAGGTCATAACCTTACCTGTATACGATTCATAGGATGGTCGACAACAATACAATACACCCTCCTCCTCCCTACATCATTATATACTCCTTAAAGTTAGCAAAAAGTGGGTATAATACACCCCTGTTTTACTTTTCGGAGATAGAAGTGTGAGACTAATAAGTATTAACAGATATAAGGATGCCATTTTGTTACTAAACCATAATATTCTCTTACGTTTACGCGAACGTTGTACATTGAAATTAAACCACTTTATGCGTGTGGAAACCGTTGGACTGCCACGCAGAGGTATCGATTGCGATCCGTAGGCGCGCATCACTGACTTTTCAAAGTTATGTGCGTATTAAATAGCAGTTAATTATCGTTTTAACAGTGAATAAAAACATCGTGAGGAAGCCTGCATGTCTAAGAGTTCTCCATAATGTTCTTGAAGATGTGTAAAGTTTGCACCTGCACTGGGCCAGCGTGCGTAAGCCTTCTCACACTGAGAAGAATCGCGTTGCTTATTTTAAACACTTTTATTAAATAACTAGTAGTTTTCCCGCGGTTTCACCCGCGTAAGTCCCGTTCCCGTGTGAATATCGGGTTTCACCCCTTTCACCCCCTTCATGGTGGAATTTCCAAAAATCCTATCTTTGTGCTCCCCTACAATCTCCGTGGAACATACGTGCCAAATTTCAGCTTCTTGCGTTCAGTAGTTTCGATTGTGCGTTGTCTGTCAGACACTCAGTAACGGAAGAGTTTTATATATAAAGATTTTGGAATTATTAACTACAGCTGGTAAACTTTGTTACTATTTAAGCTATTTAAATTATTAATTTTTTTTGTGGCTTTGTGTATTTTTAGGCTTCTATAAGTACTTAACACTAAGCCAAAGTGTATAAGAAAAGAATCAGATAGCTGTTGTATCTTACGAGATACAACCGCTATCTGATTGTACCGTGCGGTATATGTATGATATATTGTCAAGTAATTTCCATAATAAACACAAAATTAATATATTCACATACATCAGCAAGTCCTGCGAGCAACTGATAACAAGTTGCCAATACTCAGCTTCTATATAGTTTTCAATTAATTACTGGAAGTGATATCATATAGGCACACGTATTACAGGTAATTGTTGTTTTCTGAAAAAGTTTTCAGGCTCCTTGGTAAGAACTCAATAATACCTGTTTTTCCATCAGTATTCGAAGAGGTGCCTTCTTTTCGCAAAATGTTTTTTATACTTTGGCAAAACTTTTTTTTTTGGTCTACTTTGCTATAATTGTTTATGGCATACAACACATCTGGTAAGTTCCCCTTGCTTACGAATAGAGTAATTACTGACAACCCGACAAATAGGTTCGTTAGGCTGCCGCGGGTGGCCCTTCGGCCATTCCAGGTGACTAGTTGTGATAATATACAGTAAAAAAAATTAAGTGTAAGCTGTTATGCGTAAATAAAGTTATATGTAAAGTTATATTATTCTCATCTCCCTAGCCTTTATTATTCCCAAGTCACTTTCGCCTTTTCTAGTCTAACCGGATTTGACTGGATATTAGTTTTTACACGAAGCGGCTGCCACCTGACCTCCGCAACCCGAAGGCTAACGATACCCTAAGGCTAGACCAGTGTTAGGATATTATAGGGCACTGACTTCCCAATAACGACTGCCATAGATGTTCATGGCAGCCGGGACTGACGGCTTAACGTGCTCTCTGAGGCACGGAGTAGGCGATAATTGTCAATCAATACGCACATAATTTCGAAAAGTCATATAACTTCCGAAAGTCAGAGGTGCGTGACGTGGGTTCGAACCCGACACCCTCTGCATTGCAGTCTGTTGGTCTCCCTACTGAGTTATGGCTGTTCAATGTAATATATACTCCTATCTTAATATTCCTGGAGAGGTAGACTAAGAAGGTACTTATGGCAATACGCCTTATTGCCATAAGTATAATAAATTACTATTATACTCGTTTATATCACTTCATATTAGTTAGTTCTCACGTAATTAAGAACGAGCATATAGCTGACTACCAGGTGCATTCACATACTCCGTGCTGCCTGCTGAAGCTACTGATAATATTGTAACACAAACCCAATAAAACTCCAACTCTTAATCTTTTGCAAGGGCGCAAACTTTCACAATTACCAATGGATACAGGAGCAAATAAGTAACCAATACTCATCGATTAACAATATTATCTTAAATATTTTTAGCATCTCTTGTACTAAGCATAGTTGCTCTGTGTCACACTCACTCTATGACACAAGGCTGTTGGCAGCAGAGTGACTTACAAACCAACAAGTATCCAATACAAAATACACCCAGACTAAGAATAACCAGTTGTGGAACATACAAATATAATTGCTCGTGCGAAATTTGAACCAACACGTGTGCTACATAAAATCTTTATTATTTGTAAAGTTCACTGCGATTAAAAATGTATTACTAGTGCGTCGTGCGTCGTTTAAAATAAATAAATAAAATAAAAGAGAAATAACACTTATTGTACAATAACAACTTGCGAACTACGACTATTAAAATTCATCGCTACCATTTATTTAGTGAGAGATGTATCACCCTCTTACAGCCACCGTAAGAAGTAGCGAGAGTTCTAGAGCTGGCATACCTACCTCTCCAAATCATTTCCTCTAGTCTCTAATTTCACCTTTTATTCCTTTTCCTAGGATCAGCAACACGAATTGATATCCCAAGAGATCATAGGCTAAGGCAATCGCTTACCATCAGGTTAGCTAAATGCGTGGTTGCCGCCTTGGTTGTGCAGCGGCAATGCTTGCGTATTAGTTTCATCATTCAGGCACATGCGATTGCGTAGCGTAGTAGTTGTCTCACTACAGCCAGTCAGCTTGGTCGTACTTTTGATATATACTACATATAACTAGTACCAGTCAATATACAGGGTCAATTGAACAATACTAATAACCTTGTACCCGTGACTTACTTAACAACTTTTATTGTATCGCTTTTCTTAATTGATTATTTGATTTTTTCGTACATAAGTACAATATTTAAGTCAGTTGCTCTAATCAGACGGCTAAGACATAAGAATACATGCTGTCACACAAGAAAACAGGGGCTTAACCACACAATGTTGTGCGGGATGCCTGCAATTTCAAAATTGTTAATACTAGCGGTCGTCAAGTAATAATAATAATAATATTCTACCACATACACACAACACCATCTAGCCCAAACTAAGCAGAGCTTGTACTATGGGTACTAGACAATGGATAAACATACATATATACTTTTTTATTGTAAATACATACATATTATACATAGAAACACCCAGACCAAGACAAACATCCATGTTCATGCACACAAATGTTTGACTTGTGCGGGAATCGAACCCGCGACCTCAGGCGTGGTAGTCGGCTACACTAACCACTACGCCATCGAGGTCATCAATGTGTCATGTCATCAAAGTGGTCGAAATTCAATCATAATTAATTTAAATTTTAAGTTTGATCGTTATTATATATATACCGCGAAATTGCAATAGGTACTTAAGGTATGTAACCATAGTTACGGAGAATTATACGATAATAGCCGAACCATGCCGAAATACTACGAACGCGATTCGACTGCGTGTGTCAAATGCATAGTAGTGTACGTGCGGTGTATTATCATTAATTTAATGTATTTCTAATGCATATTTTATAAAAATATTAGGTTTAGCCAATCCTCCTTCATAAAAAAAAAATGTCATACTCCACCATTCGCACAAATTTTGTAAAAAGAGGTACAAAGTTTTTGCTTCACGTATTAATATATAGATATGTTTTTGGCAAAAGTATTATGTTTCCAAGAAGTGTAGAACAAAAGTTTACAAGTATAAATATAAAGAAAACACGGGTCAAATGTTATATTATACTTTTTTTTCATTTAATCCTGTATATGTAAAAACTAAATATTATCAACACTTTTATTCATTTTGCTATCCACAAGAATACTCAATAGTACCCGCTACAGTTGTAAAAACAAATGAGTATGTATTTTACCCTTAGAATAACGAATAATCGAAAAATATTCCTACACATATATAAATAACTTCTCTAATATGAGTTCTCCACGAAAGTTGACAAATAAACCCCTTTACACTCGTAATATAAAAAGGATTACCACTGCACAGCACTATAAGAATTCTTATTAAAGTTTCACGCAAGTTTACCGCGATTCGACTGCTCTGTTTGTGTACTCTCTAATAGTGGCACGAACGCCTTGCTTACTTTGAAGGTTGATATCTGCAAAACTCTGCAATTTTGAAAGACTTATCATCAGATGCCGAAAAGCTTTTTTCTTTATCAAAATATCTTTGGATCGGTGACGTTGCGAAACTGACAAGGCTCTCAATTTAATGTTGATATTTTTATACTAGTAAACAAGTATACTATAGATTGTAAGCATACCAAGGATATGACTAGAGCAAGCGATAAAGAAAGTGTGTGTAATTATGTATCACACGCATCTTGAGTCTAGTGATCATTTAACATTAACATTTATTTAAAACGTTGTATAAAAAACAACATTCTAAAACGAACAGTTTATTTAATTAAAACTCTGTCTGGATTCAACAAAAAAATATGAATTGCGTAAACTGTTTTACAATTCCCAATATTTTTATTTATTTTGTATCTCCATTTATTGATAAATGCATAACGCAAAGTCAGTGGTAACGATAAAATTGCTGAATTGAAAACAATATTTATACTTGTTTATATATTTACATTATTTTATTAATATTTTGTTGGTAGATCAGTATGTTTTTTTTGTGTCTTAGACGGCAAACGAGCAGAGACCATCGCCTGATGGTAAGCGATTACCGCCGCCCATGGACACCAAAGGAGTTATAAGTGCGTTGCCAGCCTTTTAAATTCTCCCCCACCCACAGAAGGGGGTAGGGTTGGGCCTCCGGTACCCTCACTCACGCGACGAAACACAACGCAATTGCTATTTGACGCCGGTTTTCTGTGAGGTCGTGGTATCACTCCGGTCGAGCCGGCCCATTCTTGCCGAAGCGTGGCTCTCCCACGGTCAACCGTTGCCGTCACAATATGACAGCCATTACAATAGCGGTAATGAGTCTTAAACTATTATAGCGATAATCTTTCTAATTTTAATTTTTCTCTAAAATACTGTATACAATATTACCTATATCCTAACTAATATTATGAATGCGAACGTGATTTTGATTTTTACGCTTTCACGCCTTAACTTCTCGACCGATCATCATGAAATTTCGCATGCGCGTTTTCAGGGGTACAGAAAAGGACATGGGTACCTTTCATCCAGAAAAATGTACTAACCCGACCAACGTTTATGCAAGCGAAGCCGCGGGGAAAATCTAGTTTATTAATCTTTACTTTATTTATGTGTGATTAGGTAGGTCTGTGTGAAGGATTGACGTCACAACATGGCGTCCATTCCAATGGCGGTTATAATTTATCCTTCCAATTTCAAAATACTTCTGCTATAAATATATTTTCTATATTTTACTCTCTAAGTATTTTATTCGTTCTAGCTTTCTTACCTCTTAGAAGTTATTTTCTGCAGAACACTATTCTATGCCAATGTTTTTAATCCACGACGAAACGAGATAGCGGTAATCCTAGGAGAACTGATCGTAAAACGCAATGAGCTTTGACACCTTCGTAATAACGCGCTGTTTTAGTACGTGTATTATTTTCTATATTACTAGTAATATCCACACTAGTGTTACTAGTAATAGTGTTTTGCACTTGAGAATAGAGGTAAGTTACAAATAGTCTACTTTAAAAATGTCTGCATCAGTTAGTTGTAGACTTTTCTGTCCTTTGTGAGATAAGCTTAAAAATGTGAACTGAAATAATTTATTACTTTTGTTACTCATGCCCACAACTTGTCCGCCATGAAAAAGTAGATTTAAAACAGAGATAGGCTACAACGAATTTATTTTTAAGACTAGAGTAACCCGGCTGAAGAAATACTTCCATGAGGTAGTCAAAAACAGATTTATTTTAACCTATATCTTGAACATTAAAGACCTACTTCTCAAGGGAACTGAATATACCAATCGGCACAGAGAACATTTCTACCTCATCTCAACAATATTTTACCCCGGATACTTTTCATACCATTGTTATCAAGCCTTTGAATGGTCCAACATAGCCTTAGATTAACTTCGACTTGGAGCACAATAGAATTCTTACCGGGAAATTCTTATTGAAGAATTTTAACATCAAAAAGATTATTAGGAACTTTACCCGATGTTGTTCAGTGATGTTTGTTTCAGGGCAGGGAATGTTTATCAATCTGTTTAGGTTATGCCTATGCATAAATTTAATTTAATTTTGGCGTGGCTTCAAAATATTGCTTAATAATTTTCAACTTAGGAAAACTAGCGTTGCTTACAAAAAAAAGTATTCATATATGATAAATGTTACCGAAGATTCAATCGATCAAACCAATCCACCAAAAAAATTGTCGGTTCGTCTGATGGCAATATTTATTTTTTGTCAATGTTATTCATTTGTTAAGATAGAAGTTTATGTGAATTTTAGATCATTTTTACTTTGTAACTCTCTGTTCGGCCTACCTATTTTCGCCATACTTTAGTTTCATGATTTGATCAGCTAATGAAGTCTGCTGTGTGTGAATATGTGCAACATGTTGAATTTGACAAAACACAGATTCTCGCTAATGAACACCGATTCCTACCAAGGATGCTTCGCGAGGCTATTGAAATCAAAAACCATCATAATTTCAATAGAAAAGATGGTTGGAATGTACCACCAGCTTAGGATCCAGTAATTCAAATAGTCAAACCCAAGAAGAAGCAAACCACAGCTAGATTTCTTGATACTTTGAGCTCATTCTGCGTAAATAGAAACACCAATGATTACATTTAATTATGTTCGAGACTTTGAAATAACTACACTGGAACATTGAGACAACTACCATCTTAGTCTCCCCGTGACCATGGCTGCTGAAAAGCAACCGAAACGTCGAGGAAAGTGTAAACTTAAATATAAATTGATTTAATCGTTTTAATAATTTAATTAGCTTAAAAATTAGTAAAGTTCAATAGTAATAGTAGTGTAACAGTTTCTAAATAATTATGCAATACAGTGTTAAATAAACAACGCGATAAAATCCGTATAAAGGAGTTTAATTTCAATTGATCTGCTTTTTAAATATATCCAAAATATCCATAAATGAGTGTGTTATAAAGAAACACTCACAATAACCTTTGTTTAACGTTTTTGCTTAAATTAAACTCATCGTTACTTTCTTTTTATACTCCCGAGGTGGCAAACGAGCATACAGCCCACCTGATGGTAGGTGGTCACCGTAGCCTATTGACGCCTGCAACACCAGAGGCATCACTTGCGCGTTGCCGATCCTTTAGGAAAGGAAGTGGGAACGAGAAGGAACGGGAAGGTGTCAAGAGGGTGATTAGGCCTCCGGTACTCTCACTCACCGAACGAAAAACAACAGTAGGTATACTGCTATTTCAAGTAGATATTATGTGAGACGGTAGTCCTTCCCGGTCGAGCCGGCCCATTCATGCTGAAATCAGCGAGGCTCTATACTCTGAAACTCGACGCATGCTACTTGTGTCTAGAGTGCTCTTTACCGGACTTTGCCAGAAACTCTAAAATTCCTAGCCTTGATCTCACATTTCTGAATTGCCAATCTTGTATATAATATCAGAGTAGACATACTATTAAATAATGCTTAGCTAATTAAACTCACAAGATAACGAGCATTAAAATATAGTATAATATCATTATGCACCATTCATAAATAAAAGCTTAGGAGACATGACTCTGTATTTTTTTCAGACAGTGTGCAGACACGCTAAGCCAAAACTTATTAAAATATGAAACATATCAGAATAATCCAGCTATTATTCTCAAACAATTCAATTCCACCAAATGCCTTGATTTCATAAGAACAAAAATCTTACATACAACCAGTGGATTTAATCAAAAATGCTTTACACATCGCAAGTCGAGGCATGTCTGGCACAGAAACTCTTTATTTATTCGCAGCGATATAGTGAATAGAAAATGTAATGATATTGTCTCTACTTTTATTGTTATCGCTCGTGGAGTGCTACACTCTTTAAGTTTCGCTATTGTCATGGAGTGAGAATCATCCAAACATATTAATCGAATTTAAGATTTTGCGAGCACTTAAGTATACTGAGAATATAAATTATACATCGGCAAAAGCCAACTGAGAAGCATGATTGCCTATCTTATAGACAACATTGTTTTCGGCTTAACCTTACTAGTATTACAAATACTAATGTGAGTTTGTTTGTTTGTTACACTCTTACGCCTCAACTATTTGACTGATCATTATGAAATTTCACATAAACGTTGTTAGGGGAACAGAAAAAGTCATAGGGTACCTTTCATCCAGAAGAAAATACAGTTCCTAAGGGATAGTAAATTGACATAACCCACAATTATGCGAGCGAAGCAGCAGTTGCGGGCAAAATGACGTAATTAATATTACTTATTTCTGAAATTCAGACACAAACTATTGCTGCAATTTCAGTTCATTAGGTGGGAAATTATTTGTAGCCCAGATTAGTTTTCCTACTAGACTAGACTAAAAATCATTTCTACACTAAATTGTGGATATTTAGTTTTACTCCGAGTGAAGTTTCTTTTGAAGCTATATTTAAAAAATCTAAAGTGCTTACTTAAAGAAAAGTTTATACAAGTATAATCTTATGAAGAACTTTCTAATCCTACCTATTTTGTAAATAGGAAAGTTTGTAAAGATTGAAATTAAACTGCTATATACGGATTTTATCGCGTTGTTTATTTGACACTTTATTACAAAATTTTGAAAATTGTTACACTTCTACTACTATTAAACTTTACTAATTTTTAAGCTAATTAAATTATTATTAAACTATTTAGATTTAATTTATTTTTACACTTTCCCCGACGTTTCGGTTGCTTTTCAGCAGCCATGGTCACGGGGAGACTAAGATGGCAGTTGTCTCAATGTTCCAGTGTAGTTATTTCAAAGTACCCGAACATAATTTAATCATTGGTGTTTCTATTTACGCAGAATGAGCTCAAAGTATCATGAAGTCTAGCTGTGGTTTGCTTCTTCTTGGGTTTGACTATTTTTATTACTGGATCCCAAGCTGGTGGTACATTCCAACCATCTTCTCTATTAAAATTAGGATGTTTTTTGATTTCAATAGCCTCGCGAAGCATCCTTGGTAGGAATCGGTGTCTAAAAAAGAAACTAACAGATCTTCTAGTCCAAAAGTGCTACTACTCGATCAATGACTTTCTTAATGATAGCTTACTATGATAATTTTATGTTATTAATAATTAATCCTCATTGTAAATAAAATGATTCTGTTTTATAATATATTGACTGAATATAAATATTGACTGACATTTCTAATATATTACCAATTTGATATAATTCTATTGACATTTCTGTTCTATCAATCACCAATTTGACATAATTTTATATGATCTTTGTATGACATGTTTGCGACGATCAATGTTTCTAATGTTTTTTTTTATTTTATTTTGTTTACAATTTTTGTTTTATTATTATCACAATAATTATTTTAATATAATGTAATTTTGCATGCCTCATTGGTAGAATGTATTGGCCACCAAATATTAAAAATAAGACCATCCTATTATGTTACCTACATTCCTAGCAAATAAATGATTTATGATTATGATTTATGATTTATAAAATAGATTGTGACTGCGGACTCTCATACATTGGTCAAACCAAGAGAAACATAGGCACCCGCATAAAAGAACACATAGCTGATGTAAAACACCAACGCTCGTTGAAGTCTGCTGTGTGTGAACATGTGCAACAGGGGACCAACCACTACCTGAGATTTGACAAACCACAGATTCTCGCTAAAGAACACCGATTCCTACCAAGGATGCTTCGCGAGGCTATTGAAATCAAAAAACATCCTAATTTTAATAGAGAAGATGGTTGGAATGTACCACCAGCTTGGGATCCAGTAATAAAAATAGTCAAACCCAAGAAGAAGCAAACCACAGCTAGACTTCATGATACTTTGAGCTCATTCTGCGTAAATAGAAACACCAATGATTAAATTATGTTCGGGTACTTTGAAATAACTACACTGGAACATTGAGACAACTGCCATCTTAGTCTCCCCGTGACCATGGCTGCTGAAAAGCAACCGAAACGTCGGGGAAAGTGTAAAAATAAATTAAATCTAAATAGTTTAATAATAATTTAATTAGCTTAAAAATTAGTAAAGTTTAATAGTAGTAGAAGTGTAACAATTTTCAAAATTTTGTAATAAAGTGTCAAATAAACAACGCGATAAAATCCGTATATAGCAGTTAAATTTCAATGAATAATATTCGCGTAAATAGAAGACAATATTAAGTTTGTAAAGATGTTTGTTACTGTATCATGCGTAAACTGTTGAACGGATTTTGATAAAACTTGAAACAAAGAGATCTTATCCCGGATGAACCGTCGACATAAATAGAATATTTAATAAGTTACTTTTTATACCAGTATGCGTCTCGTGTAATTTATGCGGCTGAAATCCGAGTCAAACTACGACTTCAAAAATACATGATCTTATTTATGTAAAGAACTTAAAGAAACAATACTGGCCACCCACTTTAAAATATTTTACGAAATCCTATCTAAAAACAGTCAGCTATAGCTGAGTAAAGTAGCGAGGATCGAACACACAAGTTTAATCCACGGCATGTACGTCTGATTTTAATAAAGAATGTGCATATTATATAGTTAAAACAAATTAATTATTCAGTAATTGTTATTTCATACTGAGAAGAGCCTCATGCCTGGCATTTCAATACTTTATAATAATTAAATCTATTGTCTTATGTGTATTTGATATAACAAAATACATAATTATCAATCTAAAAATATCAATTACGGCATTCAGCCAACTTGCATAAAGCGGATCAAATGGCCTATATTCAGCCGATTTGATCTCTAATCGCTCCATGTACACGTGTGTGAGTGCGTTTATATTTGCGCTTTGTGCCGTCATTCTATCGTTGACGTATGTATTTAGTGCTACTAGTAAGCACTTTGCAAATCATGGACGGCGCCAAAGTAATCTTTACTAGTCATGCTAGCAGCACATAATTTTTTCTAATGCGCGACTAATTATTGATGTTGCCACCGCTCTTGTTGCTTGCCAGCTATATCCGTATAAGGCTAGACAGAGGTGTAACATTCACAAATTGCCAGCTGTAGTTTAAGTGTCACGTAAAGCCACATCTGGAAATTTGCTTGACAATAACTTTCAATAACACTTCATCTGCCTAGAAATCGACGCTGGGACCTCATATATAGCAGTTGCATTCACCATAGCTACGCCATTAAGACCGATAATGATATCTTCAACATAACCGAAATTAACTTCAAATTGAAACTTTACTCAGCAACGTTTCTAATTTCGTTTAACCTCAACACGTCCTAAGTAGAGCTGCAGTCCACAGTACAATATACCAATTATAAACCATTACTATCGATCAATCAATACTGACAAAAGGTTAGGCAGAGGCGTATCAGATTCACATTTGGCTAGCTATGGTCAGAAGTTTCAAGCCTATCATCGTCAACTGCTGAGCCTACCAGACTCCATGCTGCCAATAAAACAATCTTAACAGATAACCTCAATATCATTTTCCAACCGGGCATCCAACCCAATACCTCGTGTGCACAGCAATAAGATTTACCACAGCTACGTTATCAATATCGTTAATTTTTTAAAACCGTTTAATTTCGGTAGTATTGAAGACAACATAACCGAAATAAAACTCAAATTGAAACTTTACTCAGCAACCTTTCAAATTGCGTTTAACATCAATCACGTCCTAAGTAGCGCTGCAGTCCACAGTACAATATACCCATTATAAACCATTACCGTGGTTCAATCAGTACAAATCAACAAATCGCTTCAGCAAACAGTCTGTTCGTTGTGCACGTCATTTGCAAACCGTCGGGTGGGTTAATGTAATGTGAGTAATTCGCATTGATTAAGTATTGATCCTGTTTATTCGAGGATTGTATGAATTTGTGGTTAAATTTGCTCGGGGAAGGCACATCCGATGAGAGTGGATGTTTCTGTTTTGTGTAGCTTATTAGACATGATAACGACTGGGTATGAAGTGTGAATAAGTCAAGCGTGAAAATATTTGAAGTGGTAAGCAGATCTTTGCTATAATAATATCAGCCCGTATGTAAACGGTTACAATGCTGGGTATAGGCCTCTTCTCAGACTGAGATGGTTAAGGCCATAGTCTGACGAATGGTAGCGGGCAGAATTCACATATCTTCGGGAACTTTATGGAGAACTCACAGACAAATCTGGCCCGAAAAGAAATTGGCAGGTACCTATATATTTAAAAATATATACCTACCTGCCAATTTCTTTTCGGGCCAAAGACCGGTATAAACATGATTCTTTAAAATATAATACGTATAAAAACAGAGAGTTCATTATCTTTGAGTATATAAATACAAACCTATAATTATAATAACCTATAAGTCATAAAACGAATTCTTGAAAAGTTGAACAGCGGAACTAGCAGTGGGTCTCTGGATGGTTGTGGCTTTTTATCTTGTCCAGAGAGTTCTAGGAGAGTTTCTAAATTTGCTGCAGAAATATAACACAAAGTTATTTGATAGCAATTTTATGAAGATCGGAGATATTGCTGCAGCGACATCGCTTGAGGTTTAAACATCTAAATAAAATAAAATAAATAGTTTATTCTTTCTCGTACATTGATTTTGTTTGCAATAATTGAGGTTGCTATTAAAAAGATAATAATAATAAGAATAAAGATTATACTTTTGTTGGGGCTACCTCGCAGCTTACCTTAGTTTTTACAATGTTGAAACTGAGAATATTAACAAACTGTATTTTTATGCCCAATATATTTTTCTATACTTACACATTACATGCATGAAGGTACCTACAAGGTCTCCTCAACACTAAACCGTTGACCGTACAGTCATCCAAACATAAGTGAACAATAAAATTGGTGGATTTGAATAAACTTTTTACAGTGCAGCTGGCGGTTTATGTCAATCGTAAAAATGGTGGATGGACGAACCAAATACGTTTAGCCAAGTTACGAGTGTCGATTTTTAACGTACCTGCTGTATACTAAATTGAAAGTAAAAAAAATACGTCTGGCTTTTTTGTGAGCTCTCTTTTTGTCGCCAGCTTACCAATAAGAGACATGGTAGGCCTCGATAAGGTCTACAATGTATACGTTAAAAAAATTACATAAGTCATTGAAAACTTCTATATTACATATACCTAACAGTAAATAAGGATTGCCAATATTTAGTTTTAGTAGTGATAATATTATTCAAACATGCGTGATGTCACCGTCCATGTAGCCAATATATGATAAATATAATAAGATTAGAGGAATCAAACTGTTGGCTTTTATAGATACCGCACCTAGACTTATTACTAAAATAATTAAAGAAGTCAATTTCATTCTTCTGCAATCGCAATTACTTTTCCATAGTAACGTTTTAAATTTGCATGTTACACATTCATAGCTAAACCACTGAAAAGATTTTATTAAATTTGATAAGGAGATAATTTGTATCCTGGAAAAAAGACATAGATTATCTTTTATCTCATGTGATTTCCGCGGATGAAGCTGCGTGCAGAGATGAGTATGTAATAAAATTGTGGTTTATAAACCAATAAAGAACTTGCCACTGATGTCAAATCTTGAAAGTCGTCATGAAAATTCAATCGAAACACAACATTGTTTCGTTGTGGGATTCAAGACAGTAAATTTTAATCAATACTTTATGCAATATTACTCTTATGCAGATCTCAAGAATAAATTAGCACCTTGGAGATGAGTATTATGAAGTATGGTTAATGAGCGGCACCAGTGACATGTATGACATAAAGGTCTAAATTACCATACTTGCCATTGTATTTTTCATATTTATCGCCGAAGGCTTCATGTTCTCTCTGAATATAACGTAGCTTACTATGAAATCTAGATGAATATATGTATTCTTACCAAACATTAGTAAAACTAAAGTCCTCATGACATATAAATATCCGCATAAAATAATATACCCCATTAAAATTTACCATAACCCATTAGAACAAGTAGAACACTTTAAATGTCTAGGTAGTGTAATAACAGTAAATATAAGTCCATAAGCCGATATAAAAATAAGAATAGCGATTGCAAAACGGACCTTCCACAAAAAGAAACATGTATTCATTTCAAAAATTTGTAGATATATCCGGAAAAAAAAAACAAGTCCTATATCTGGAGCATTGCTCGCGAAACGTGGAGGTTAAGACAGAGGGACCGGAAAAGGTTGGAGCTTTGAGATGTGGTGCTGGCATCGAATGGAAAAAGTGCCCTGGACAGAAAAAGTTACTAATACAGAAATATTGACAAGAGTAAATGAAAAACGTGAAAATGATAGAACACCTATTTCGACATGATAATTTTATTATAAACATAATGGAAGGGAAGATAGAAGGAAGAGGGGAAGACCAAGAAGAAGATACACCGATCAACTGAAAGAAGTTGTGAAAGTTGAAACTTATAAGGAACCGAAAGAGACAGCATTGGAAAGAGAAAGATGGAGATTGCTACACCGACAAGTGTCAAACTATTAAGTTTTGGATGGATGGAATATCTTGCTATCTTCATACTCTTTAATATTAAAGTTAGGGGACAAGAAAACATTTTATATTATCTTTTAATCCGCTCACTTTTAAAAAAGGGTTGTTGACCTATATATATATTAATTGTTTTATAAAAATAATACGTGAGATCAAAGAAAACACACATTACACATAAGTTAGATTTCAAATTTGTTAGATGGGGTATATTCCAAATGACAGAAAAAAGATGCCCGATACACATTATCACGTACAGTCCACATTTTTCTCATACCCGAATTTAAACCAAGAGAACAATTTATAATCTCTTGTTTTGCAACCAATTTTTAATGAGAAATCTCTAGAAATCTATTTGCTATAACATTTAAAATAAGTGTAAGTAAGGTACCTAATGAAAAAGGCATTGTACTTGCGAGCAAAATGTTGTGGGTTTGAATCCTACCTATGGATATGCACCCACTTTTAACAGAATTATTCTAGCTTAGCTGGAGGGGTAGAATACTAGTTAATTGAAATATATTTAATTATCTTTCTATATCGTCAAGCATCAATCCACCCAAGAGACTCCGCTAAAGATTACTTAATATTACAACAAAAATAAATTATATGCATATTTCAAACAAAGTACACAGTACAAACTACACACTCTCCCAATAAATACACTATCGGACCCAAAAGTTTAGGGTCATAAAAAATCCATTTGAACTTACATATTTTGTTTTGCGAGGGACTCGTTATCATAAAGCGAGTGTGGAAACTATTAACTGCCGTAGTTTGATAACCCTGAAGATTTATATATAAAATGGTTTTGTACTGCCAAATGGGATTTTAGAGTGTTCCAGTGATATATAGAGGGTTGAGGGAGCGTGATCAGATGCTGTTACGGTAGGAGTCCTTTGGGAACGTCGACCTTGAGTTGATCTTGAACGCTACCGTTTGTTTATGTGAAAGAATACAAAATGTTGCAAGTGGTGGATGCGGTGCTCGCATTAATAAAGACCCCATAGATATATGCATAGATGTACGCTGGCTTACGAAGCAGCTGTATTATAGACATATTTCGCTGTCTATGGTTTTAGGTCTCATGTAAAAGGCCAGCTATTTGCCATATAGCGAGCATGGCTGCAGACTCCATGCTTCTACTAATAATATTTTGACAGAAAAACCCATTAACATTTAGCCCGATCCAAGACTTGATGTAGAGACCTTCATGTAAAGTTGCCGCATTCACTACAGTTGTACAACTGTTAGCAGGCAACATGAAATTATTGTTATAACTTTTTTTACTTGTGGGTGTGTTCAGTGACAGGAAAATGACATAACGGTCACAGTTCACTACAAAAATAATTAGGAAGGCAAGCATTATTTTAGAAGCGACTTATTATAGTTTATATTGGTTGAGGTTCTATTTCATATTTTAAAAAACAAATACATTTTGGTAGAGTAGGAAGTCTTTTCAGAGCCTAACCGAATACAAAATTAAGATTGCTTTCGTACTAGTTGTAATGCCTGTACAACTCTCTACAGTAATCTGTTTTACGGCAATAATTTTATTTAAAATGCTCTATCAATAAAAGCAACAGGTAACTGGTTAGAAATACCTACGTATACAGGTTGTCAGGTAATTAATGGATAACCTTGAAATTTCTTATAGTAAAATTAATGGCTGTTCAGAATAAATAGTTATAAAAGTGCAATAGCTAGTCATACTTTTGAATGTCTATTTATTAGCATAATTAGTGTTTAATAATAAAACAACAAAAAGCCTATGGAATTCATTTTTTTATGGTAGTAGTGTACAAGAAAGTTAAATATATTATGGTAATTAAAAAAATCATGTCTCAGGTTCAATCATGAATCATGGAATCATGAATCAGGTCAGTAGTTAGGACAGATTTTTTTTCATATTCTTCTGATCGGCCATCCGTTCTACTACTACCTAACATTTTAAGGTTATCCATTAATTATCGGACACCCTGTGTATAAGACTACCTAATCAATACCCAAAATCACGCCAAAATCACCTCTAAATATCACCAATCTCGAAAAGCCACTAAGCATGCATAATCTTAATACCTCTCTCATACAAATGACCCTGGAGTGGCGCGCTTACATCAAGATGTTACTTAGGAGAATTCACAGCGATCATCGCTGAAGGCTTTTAAGTAAATTATCCGGAGCATCAACATCCAACAGGCAGCGTTTTAGTTCAGTGGTGTGGAAAATATCGCTACATACGACATGCTCACTCATGTAAATTGATAAGTTCTTATTTGGAGTGCTTCTCTGGATATTTTGTAAAGAAACTGTAGAACTAAATGTATGTATATTAAACTGTCCTACTAATCCTAACTTCCTTACTAATATTATAAATGTGAATGTGAGTTTGTTTGTTTGTTATGTTTTCACGCCTTAACTACTCGACCGATTATAATTATATTTCTCATACACGTTGTCAGTGGTAAAACACATATGATCATTTCATCCCGAAAAAAGTACTAATTCCAAGGAATAGCTAGTTCTATATATATTCTTGTTTTACGTACGTACTATGCATCTTTTTATTGATTTCGTTCGAGCAAATTGTAATCGTATCATGGCACCCACAAGACAGGCTTACTTAGTGTTGATCCACTGGTAACTATATGTAATACTTATGGCAATACATACACTATCCTGTAAATCTATATATATAAAACTCTTCCGTTACTGAGTGACTGACAGACAACGCACAGCCGAAACTACTGAACGCAAGAAGCTGAAATGTGGCATGTATGTTCCTTAGAGAGTGTAGTAGCACTAAGACAGGATTTTTTATATATAGATTTTTTAGAAATTCCACCCCGAAGGGGGTAAAAGGGGTGAAACTCGATATTCACACGGGAACGGGACTTACGCGGGTGAAACCGCGGGAAATCTACTAGTGTATTATAATTTTATCGCGGTGTATAATATAAGAATACATTGCAATAACTACATATTAAGACAATGACCTTCATCTTAGTCTCTCCGTGACCATGGCTGCTGGAAAGCAACCGAAACGTCGGCAAAAATGTAAAACTAAATATTTTAATAATTTTAATAGTTTCGAAATTATCTAAAAAGTAGTATTTTCAAATAAACCGCGATACAATCCGTATATGATCCGTAATGGTTTTTTTTTCCAATTAATTAATATAACAGCGTATACCAATATTGGTAAGCAGAAGTACCTGTATATAATCGAATTAGACAAATGCTGATACGTCAGTTTATTTAATTCATTTGCCTATCCACAAAATAATTTAGTTTGTAATTCGAACAATAGTGGGCGATACAAGCACGAATGGTAACTCGTTGCTTATTCGTTGTTTAACTATCCTCAGGGTGCTTCGAGTAGAGTCAAAACACGTGTCCATGCATATTTTGAGTTTGAAGCGGAATACTGCAAGCTGTAAGCTCGGATTCCAAGACGCGATTATCCATCACCAGAGATTCGATATTATCAACCTCTTTCTATTGCAATAGTTTTGGTGGGTAATCCGAGGGTAAGTAGTGGTTTCCTCTCTTCACTCCTCATCTACTTGCATATAACACCCTCATTTCGCAATCTTTGCTTGAGGGTTGAGAACCTTCTGCACTCACCCATAATCCGCGTAAAGTGGTCAAGGCCATGACCAGTTAGCCAAACAAACAAAAAATTATCTATGTTTAAGATAAAACCATAAACATCCCAACAGGAACATCTGTCAACATTTTCCCCGACCGAGAATAGAATCCCTCTCTGCACTATCGGATGTAAACCTATGCACAGGGACCACACA
Source organism: Catocala fraxini (assembly GCA_930367265.1). Classification (NCBI taxonomy): domain Eukaryota; kingdom Metazoa; phylum Arthropoda; class Insecta; order Lepidoptera; family Erebidae; genus Catocala; species Catocala fraxini. Next base: position 22,723,314 of record OV884038.1, read on the forward strand.
GTAGTAAGCAGTTTAATTTCACCTCCAATAAATTAATATTACGATTTCAATATGCGGCAAGCATTGACCTTTCAGCCGAAATTTCTTCATTACTTCAGCTCTTCTCGTTCGGTGAAGACACGTTTAATTTCCACAATTTACATACCACAGTGGGTAGGTGTGCTCGTAAAGCCGATTGTAACGTGACCGTCGAGCGGTCGCATTTACTGTTATAGCCTGAGTTCCCGTTGTAAAACTGAAGCACCAAGCCAGGCTTCATATTGTAAGGCCACACATTGTCAATCGGATTTTGTGATTGTTGCTTGTTACTGATATAAAGCCGATTTTTGTAATCAATATTATAGTATTTTAAACAGCTTATGTGCTTTGTCAGTCAATCTCTAGATTAGGCTTAGATCGATTGCCGAGCAAAAACTTATCAGTATGTTCTGTTAGATAATTTTTAGTTTAATTCTACCAACACAGAGCCTAGAACTGTGTCTATTACATGTCATTTTGAGCTGGTGAAATGTGTATGTTATTTAGCTCTATTGCTTGAAGAATATGAAAGCATTATATATACTTAAATTATATTCTAAGATTTAGGCTGTAGTCTCATTGTCTTTGACGTAGGACCTAAACATAGCTGGCAATATGTAGCTGTAATAAGTGTCTATCCGAGCTTCATGCTATATTATGTACATTTCAAGCTTTTCCTTTATGTGAATTAGGATGGATTAGGATATTAATTATCAATGACGTATAAATATTGTATTCTGATAGATTTTTCGTAGAAAATCAATCAAAATTATTCATCAGGTAAATATCTAACGATTGCAAAAACGAGCCAACTACCATTCTAATACAAATACAATTTTTATGATATCAGTAACATAGGAGTAACACGGCGCTCACTGCGACTGTTCAATTACATTCGATTTTCAAACTCAATGTAAAGAACCGAATACGATCATTGCCTGATATTCTCGACGACTATTCATCACATCACGATATCGTGTTCCATTTTCAAATTCTTGTCTACAAGAAAACAGATGACAGGCGTATTGTTCCCGCGCGTTTTCAATTGTTCAGTCTCTTTCGATTTTAAAATTCTCGGCTTCATGGAGCTATATTTTACTTACAGCCATTTTGTTTTTAGTCCAATGTTATGAGTGCAGTAACAAAACAAACTAGTTTATGTCGCTGGTTACTCCGGCATAAATCCTACGAGATCGCATTACCGAGATAAAAGTATCCTATGCTATCCAGTCAGTGTACAAAGATTCACCCAAATCCAGTAAACAGTTTATGCGTGATTGAGTAAACAACATCTTCAAAAACTTTAAGTAAAATACTTTTGACCATTGCCTCTAAAAGAACATTTTATTAAAACAATCAGGCAAAGTATTCCTACAGAGTTTCTGTAAGTTTATTCTTAGGAGCAACACTTCTGACAACCCTACTTGCATATGCAGGTTTACATATATAAGTGTGGTATGCATATTAAATGAAATCATATCATTACGTTCTTACGCCCCAACTAAAAAATATTAAAAATGCAACGTATCTTTTTAAAACAAAAATCCCACTATCCAAAGTGTAAATGAGACTTTATTCTTTATCCTTCTACATTCGCTCCGGGCACGGTCTGAACATTCAGTGGCTAAGACTAATATTAATTAAGATAATTTAAGCCGCGGTTCACAAATGCTTTGATTAAATTCCACTGAAAGCTTAAATAAAAAGACATCCCTATGTACTACAGAAATTCAATAGAGATATGATATTTTTTGCATGAGCACGTCTGCGAATGAATTTAGTTTTAGAGATCGGAATAACTCTTATACAACAGCTTCCGTCTCGTCCGTCCGTCCGCTCGTCCGTCCGTCTGTCTGTTATACAACTTTCAAATCAAGAACCGTAAGAGCTAGAGACTCGCGGTCAACGCCATTCGACTCAGCATAGTCGATATACCCCCAAAATGACTATAACCTTTGACCTGTGACCTGTGGTCACGTAATACCATTTTTTCGAACTCTAAGAGTTACGGCCGTTTCTCACTTGTTTTATGTTGTATTTATTTCTTACAAACTAATAAGTATTAAAAAAACGTTCGTTGTCAGTTTATTGGAAAAATAGGTATTTTTATTTAATACGAATGTGTTTTTAAGTTTTAATGTATCTGTCACTCAGTGTTATTTATATTTTATTTTTCAGTTCTGGCAATTCGTGAACGCGTGTGAGCAGTCAAACGTGTAAGTACCAAGAATTTATAATGTTGTTTTATTGGGGATTGTTTATTTTTGAACGGGTCGGTTCGGATAACAGCTGTCATTAGGTGTTTCTGTCAAAATATTTTCAATAACAGCATGGAGTATAAAATTGTGTCCGATAGGCGCCAATAGGCTCGCGTTGTGATAACTATATAAATAAAAACTAGTGTCACGACGTTTGTGGTCGTACTCTCCGTCCTATATTTGGTAGGTATGAGAATAGGTCGTAAAGTATATTTCATACCGCTAGGTCAGTGGTCAGCAACCTTGTCGTCCAAAACAGCCAAATATAGACAATCCACAAGTGAAATCTATTCAAAGAGCCTTTTTCTTTTAACTGAAGCTTTGCTTAAGCTTTACATTATTATGGGAAAATTGGATTAAAAGTATAATCTCGAGCTTATCTTTGTCAAATAAGTCTTAGTTAAACTAACGGTAGATTACTACAAAAATTTCGTGTCATACTTATAAGGCAAGCAGCGATAGCTCAGTGGGGAGACCAACAGACTGCAATGCAGAGGGTCTCGGGTTCTAATCCACGTCACGCACCTCTGACTTTCGGAAGTTATATGACTTCGAAATTAATAATAATAATAATAATATTCTACCACATACACACAACACCATCTATCCCAAACTAAGCAGAGCTTGTACTATGGGTACTAGACAATAGATAAACATACATTTATATACTTTTTTTTTGTAAATAAAAAATAGAAACACCCAGACCAAGACAAACATCCATGTTCATGCACACAAATGTTTGACTTGTGCGGGAATCGAACCCGCGACCTCAGGCGTGGCAGTCGGTTACACTAACCACTACGCCAGCGAGGCCGACAAATTTTGTGCGTATTGATTGACAATTATCGCCTGCTCCGTGCCTCGGAGAGCACGTTAAGCCCGTCGGTCCCGGCTGCCATAAACATCTATGGCAGTCGTTATTGGGAAAGTCAGTACCCTCTAATATCCTGACACTGGTCTAGCCTTAGGGTATCGTTAGCCTTCGGGTTGCGGACGTCAGGTGACAGCCGCTCCGTGTAAAAACTGATATCCAGTCAAATCCGGTTAGACTAGAAAAGCCGATCCCAAGTGACTTAGGAATAATAAAGGCTAAGAGAGAAGAAGACTTATAAGGCAAGATAATAAGTGATATTTGGTGCCTGCACTAAACATTTCGTGGAAGAGGCGCAGCCAAGGAGTCAAAGAGCCACATGCGGCTCGCGAGCCGCGGGTTGCCGACCACTGGGCTAGGTGATTAGGGTATCCCTATCGAATGAATTTATATGGCAGAACAACGATTACCGGGTCAGCTAATATAGGAATAAAAAGCATAACTGAAGAAATGTCAATGTAACACTGCCTATTACTTCAGGCATACCTATAGGCATAAGACTAAGTAAGTATGTTACGAGTTCATCTTTAGGTAATCATATAGTATGGGCTTTGCCCAGCAGTGGGACAGTCCAACTGTTGGCCACGGGCCTCTTTTCAATGTAAATGGGGTTAGGCCATAGTCCACCAAGCTGGCCCTGTGCGGTTTAACAGACTTCACATATCTTCGCGAATGTTATGGAGAACTCTCAGACATGCAGATTACCTCACGATGTTTCCTTCACCGTTAAAGCGAGCTATAATTAACTTACGCACATTACTTCGGAAAGCCAGAGATGCGTGACCTTGGGATCAAACTCGAGACCTCTGCATGGAAATCCAACGGTCTCTCTATCGCAGAGTTATTTTAAAAGTCGTGTTATTATTATACTTTTAATTTTACTGCATTCATAACTCGCATAATTAGCTCCTGCGTTCAAAACCCGAGTCAGGGTATGTAATTGACTTTTCTGTTAGAAAATATCAGGCACCTAATACATGCTAGAGTAATATGCCTGGCACATCATAGAATTGTTCCTGTTAAATTATTTGTGTTTATACTATTATACTGAAGCCTGTTCCTAGGTAATCGAAATGTAGGTATCAATATGTTTAGTTATTAGCTTTAGACGATCATCATTGAGGTACTATCTAATTGAATAAATTAGAATTGAAATCTGGTTTAATAATAACGTAGCAAATTAATTTCCTATGAGTATAACTTAGAGGCTGATTTTCGCCTGATCTAGAATATGGCGTATAAGCTTAATATCAGTAATTTAGCCATCGTAGCACTCAGGGAAACGTTTCCAGGTATCGACCTGGAAACATTTCCGTCTAGTACGGTGCGTTATAAGCGATCATTTATTCTTTGTACGTGCAGGTTCTAGAATAAACTACTTACCGCTATTCTTTGAATGCTGATACCAAGAAAATAACGACAGGTAGTATACATTTCTCCTTCTTTCAACAGGGTTTATACAGAGTACTATTTTATAATATTGTCTTCTATTTACGCGAATATTATTCATTGAAATTAAACTGCTATATACGGATTTTATCGCGTTGTTTATTTGACACTTTATTACAAAATTTTGAAAATTGTTATACTGCTACTACTATTAAACTTTACTAATTTTTAAGCTAATTAAATTTATAATTAAACTATTTAGATTTAATTTATTTTTACACTTTCCCCGACGTTTCGGTTGCTTTTCAGCAGCCATGGTCACGGGGAGACCAGACGTCGGGGAAAGTGTAAAAATAAATTAAATCTAAATAGTTTAATAATAATTTAATTAGCTTAAAAATTAGTAAAGTTTAATAGTAGTAGTAGTGTAACAATTTTCAAAATTTTGTAATAAAGTGTCAAATAAACAACGCGATAAAATCCGTATATAGCAGTTTAATTTCAATGAGTACTATTATATTTAGTGTTTACTTAGATAATAAGAGACTTCTGACATTGTTAAAGTCCATTAGCGGCGATTTCCACTTGTCATCAGGTGGGCTGCTTGCTCGTCTGCCACTGGAGGTAATAAAATATAAGATTTGTAGCTGTAGGTACAAAATCGTAATCCGGTATACACTGTTGAAGAACAGAGTATATCGGATCACGATATGAAGATATCGTAAGATTATAGATATAAATATACTAAAAGCGGCCTCAGAGTTGCGTATATAGGTTAAAAACATGTCTGGACAACATGGAGTTTGGTGATGTACCCGTTAGGTGACAATAAGGTATCTCTTTAATTCATCGCACCATAAAAAATAGATGGCAAAATGTGGATGTATTCTTCTTCTGTTTACTCCTTCAGTAAAATTGATAACTTGACTGGGTTACTATATAATCGATAACCATACGGTACGACTGTCAGGTCAGGTCAAGATACAGAGAAAATCCTTAAATTCTTTTTAAATATCCTGCCGTTTAGTTGTAGATTACTAACATAATTTATAATATTATTTTAATAGAGAAGATGGTTGGAATGTACCACCATCTTGGGATCCAGTAATATAAATAGTCAAACCCAAGAAGAAGCAAACCACAGCTAGACTTCATGATACTTTGAGCTCATTCTGCGTAAATAGAAACACCAATGATTAAATTATGTTCGGGTACTTTGAAATAACTACACTGGAACATTGAGACAACTACCATCTTAGTCTCCCCGTGACCATGGCTGCTGAAAAGCAACCGAAACGTCGGGGAAAGTGTAAAATTAAATTAAATTTAATAGTTTTAATAATAATTCAATTAGCTTAAAAATTAGTAAAGTTTAATGGTAGTAGTAGTGTAACAGTTTTCAAAATTATGTAATAAAGTGTCAAATAAATAACGCGATTAAATCCGTATATAGTAGTTTAATTTCAATAACATTATTTTTCCTAAATGCTTATAAATTGGTTCACGTTGCTAGTGCAATGTATAGGATTAGCACTTACGACCACTCGATGGCAATTCCAGTGCATTGGAATTGCCATAAAAAGCACCGGCGTTTCGTAAGGCGCTTTTTATTATTACATCTCCTTCATTTTACAAGGATGGCGTATATGTCTATTGACCAAAAAGACAATCAAAGGTGAGACGTAATTACACGTCATATTAATTCATATACAAAGCCTTTATTCCAAATGAACACGACAAGAAAAGTCAATGAACACTTCATTCAATTTTCGCTCCAAAGGCCTTAAGAGGCCTGTAAACACAAAAGCACATTTAAATTAAATCACTTCAACAACTCTGGGCATAAGATTGAGGGGACAACAAAGAATAGGATTATTCACTGTTCACCAAAACATAAAATTACAAACATTATTCATTCAAACTTCATAATGAAGTAGGGTGGGTATCCTTCGCAAGTTTTCATTACGGAAACGACTCGGCCAATAAGGAAAGAACTGGGTGACAACTTATTATTAATGCAACGGACTGAGGCACAGTGGAGTGGTATTTAGTGAAGTAATCGTTATATTATTGCTGAATAAAGTTCTGTCTCTGATAATTCAAAATCAAGGACACCATCGTCTAAGGGTGTGTGTTTGTGTAAAAGTAATATTTTTCGTTATTTTATAGGCAACTTTTCAACACCGACAGTCTCGTGTTTGTGAAGTAAGTTTATGTGTATGTACGCTTGTGAGGTCTACTACTCGACTCCTAGATTAGGTGGTGTGTTATTGAGGTCTCCTACAAAAGTTTTTTTTATTTGCGGACCAGAATTTAGCTGATGCCCTCTCGCCCCGTATTACGTGGAATGACGAAATAGGATGGGATGTAATACATCTTTGGCTACGTATTCGTTAATATACAGGCGTAAGTCTATCTATGTGTTTTTAGATAACACAACAATAAAGTCATCGCAAGGTCGCCTCAGTGATTCAGTTCGTCACTGTTGTGTATTTTAATTAGTGTATGCGTGTTCTAAAATAACCTTAGGAGGGTGTTTGTTGCAACTTGCATTTTACAGTCAACCCGAGACCACAAACGTCGCAAATCGACCAAAAGCTAACAAATAAATAGGCAATTTATTTCCTTTAAATATAATCGTTGTAATATTATTATCGAGTTAGGATTATGTTGCCCTCCTCTGTGGCCAAAATCAGTAGATTTAATTAGTGCCACTTGAGACCTACTTATTATAATAAATTTTTTGAAACACCTTGTCTTCTTAAATTACAAGCGCTTACTTGAAAAGTAATAAAAAATAATTAGATAAGTATAAGAATCTCATTATTTCTAATATCTTGAGACCCTTCTAATTATTTTGGAGAAGACAATAATGTGTCAATGCTAATTTTAATGATAAAGGATTTATTTAATTGGTTTATGATGGATATTAGAGTTGGCGTTACAATTATATCAGCGGTTGGTAAATGTCATTCTACATTGTTTGCTTTACCTATTTATTTAAATAGATATTACATTTATATTAGTCTCACCCCAATATCCCTCAAGGAGTAGGCACATTTAAATTTCACCACCCACTTTAAAATGTACGACGTTTTAGGACACAATTCCAAATTTTGATATTCTAGTAAGAATTTCTTGCCAGATAAAAACAGTGACACTTTTCCGTACTTGGAAAAAGAACTCCAGATGTTAGCGTATTTGCTGTCACTAAACCTGCTGCAACAAAAAAGCAGTTATGTATATAATAATAATAATAATAATAATATTCTATCATATACACGCAACACCATCTAGCCCAAACTAAGCAGAGCTTGTACTATGGATACTAGACAATGGATAAACATACATACATATTATACATAGAAACACCCAGACCAAGACAAACATCGATGTTCGTGCACATAAATGTTTGACTTGTGCGGGAATCGAACCCGCGACCTCAGTATATGTAAATAACTATTTAGTTATGTATCCAGTCATATAATTTTATAATTTTACGACTCGTTAAACGGCATACTTATAAAGGATGAATGTTTAGACTTATATCTTTATTTTAATTATCATATATTTTTCGCAAAACGCCTGATCGACGTTTCGCGTGACCAGAAAGCTGGTCTTTTCTTCGCCGAAAGAATCAGCATTGCCATTCAACGTGACAAGGTCACGCCTTAATGATATGTAAATATTACCTTTTCATAATTATTATTCTATTTTCATGCATGAGCAAATATTTTAGCTCTTAAATAAATAAAAAGAATGCCATGGCAATATAATAAAAGTAGATGTTGCATATGTAAAAAAGTATGTTCCATTTTCTAAACTTAAGGAGGTAGCATTCTGGCATTTAGGATTAAATTTCTTGGAAGGATGTATCTTTTAATGATCATGCGTCTTACTCGTGAACTGGTGCTACATGTGGTGACTGGTCGACCTTGGTATGGTGGAATTCGATGATTTACTTACTACATTTTTATTTAAACAGTTAGATTAAACTACGGACTATAATCATGCCGTGTCTTGATTATTAATGTACATGTAAGTGGATGCTCCTATTTACCATACTGCTGCTTTAGAGGCTACCATCAAATTTTATTAAATGCTTGAGTATGTTCAGTAATAGTTCATGGAGAAATGGTTACAGCACCTTACAGCTCTTATGATTTGTAAACAATAACTTGACGATTAAAAAGAGTGACCATGAGTTTCTTGCCCGTTCTTCTCATGAGCCCTACACCCTTGCTTTGCTGAACGTGGCAGTAAATGTAAATTCGCAGAAAAAATTAGTGTAAATTTGACATTCATAAATGTTACCTTGTAACCTACTCTGAATAAATTTATTTTGATTTTGATTTTGATTTTGATTTTTAAACCTGTAAATTACTGTGGCCCAATAAAAAAAATTACAGGTTTCTATCTCCAGCTTAAATCTGCCAATCTCTTAGACTGGAATTCACATTACCGCGTCAGCACATTTTGATCTGCCCCGACATTGACAGCGCTCATTCGTCGATCACTTTGACTTTGCGGTGCATATCGACTTTTGGGATTGCATACTGCAAATATGCCTCAGTCGAGCCAATTTCAACCTTCAAAGTCAACTTTGCCAATGAGTGTTTGAGTGCAGTCGTCTTTACTTAAATACGTACTGTTTTTTATCATTTGTAAATTGATCAATTTATTATCATCGATACGTTTACATTCTATTTAGTAATTGAAGAGTATAATTAAATACATCAATAAATTAAAGACACAAGATACAGACTGTCACAGTAGCTTAAGCCGTCGTCTATCCATTACTAATTAACGAGTACTAATGCACCAAGTCGCTACTGTTCCATTATCTCAGTATTCATTGCTTTTGTTTTTTTAGTTTTTACCATGTTTTCTAGATCAAAAGTGCACTAGCACGGCGCTGATTACAAAAATGGCATCTATTTTCAAGGTCAACTTAGCAGACATCAGCTAAGAATGAATTAAAGCAAGTCTAAAAGCATAAAAGGTTATCGGTAGTTTACATGAAATTCCTGTTTTGGTTTCTGAAAGATGAATATGAGTTATTCTGGTTTAAAATGTGAAATAAAAAATATGCTAATACGATTTTGCACAGGGGCGGATTAAGATAGTAAATATTTATAAATAATCTTAAGTTTGATTGATTAGAAAAAATTAAAGTAGAGTTCACATGATTGGGATTCAGGCGAGCGAAGCTGGCCGAAGCCAGTCAAATATTAGCTTTTAAAATTAAAAACAATCGACGTCCGAATGATGATGATGGTGCAATTTCTAAACATATCGTATGTTCAAATTATGTTTGATATCAATCGCGGTTCAAAATTATTTACTTCCACTTTTTACTCGAGAAAATATTTGTATTCAGTACAATATAGTCCAACAAACTGTCAACGGAACTAAGAAAGAAAGGCTCTTTATTGGTAACCACTGCCAGGCAAACGCAGGACCTATATAAATAAAAGTAAAATATCTTAGAAATGCCTAAGATGTGTTAAAGTTTCCTTCAATCCTATTCTCTGGATTATCAATCTTAAGCCTTAGTTTAAAGGTTCAAAATTCTTTGCACATATGCACATGACAGGGCAAATTGAAAATGTAGAGTATGTAGGTACTCCATTCAATAGAGTTACTATGTCACTATGAGGCTTGTTAAAACTTACGCTTTGTTTTCCAAGAACTATAAAGAACTCCCAACTTATTAATTATTATAAACATTCAAATTGAAACTTTGTGGACTTGATATAAGGATGATTTTTACTTTTGAGTAGATTTATGTGCTACATACATATTATTATATAAATTTTACCTGTTTTCTACTGAGCATAGCAGGCTATGAATTGGCACATGCCATGATTCTGGCTAGCTTTATTCACTTTAATTACACTTATATTATGCATCAATTTAAGTACATAATCACGGAATACACACCTCCTACTACGTAGTTTAGGTTACTCAAAGTCTGGTCTTTCTCCAGAATGTCACCTAGGTTTGCCCTGCAACTGTTCCATTCACATTATCCTTATAAACTTTCTTGGCCGGTCTTTTTGTTGTATATTCTTTCTAAATATTCATTGTGTATGTCATAAAATAACTTAAGCCAAACCTTAGCCACGGTGCCCTTTCGATTGCTTTCTCCGACGTTTCAATTGCTTTTCAGCATCCATGTTCACGAGGAGTTCGATTGCTTTTCAGCAGCCATGTTCACGAGGAGTTCGATTGTTTTTCAGCAGCCATGTTCACGAGGAAACTCGTGGACATTCCTGCTGAAAAGCAATCGAAATGTCGGAAAATGTGTAAACTTCAATATAAATAGCTTTAATAATTTAAATACCTTAAATAGTTGGTAGAAAAGTTAACAGTGGTAGTGTAATAGTTTCAAAATTATGTAATAAAATAAACAACGCGAAAAATTCGTATAAAATAGTTTATTTTTTATTGTCCCATCCATATTATTTTATAATAAATAGCTTCTACCTACATTCATAGTCAAGACGGTTGTACGCTGGTATATACAAAAGCGAATTAAGTAGTTATGCAGATCTGCTTTTACGTTCCAATTAAACCAGTAATTGTACCTTCTAACGGGGACGAGTCTATTGTCGTTTACCAGGTACGTATTCAAAAGCGCTGAAACCTACTGAGAATTCGTAACAGATACCTCAATAACACTATATAATAACACACTAATATAACTGTAAACTCTAGAACAAACTTACGCAATCGGACTATGAGACGTCCTCATCTTAACTATTATTATAAATGTGAATGTGAGTTTGTTTGTTTCTTTGTTACGTTTTCAAGCCTTAACTACTCAACCGAACATCATGGAATTTTGCATACATGTTGTCAGCGGTCCAAAAAACGATATACCTTTCATCCAGAAAAAAATACTGTTTCCGAGGGTGAGAAATTTATTAACAAGATCTACATTAACACGAGCGAAGCCGCGGACAAAATCTAGTCCTGAACAAAGTTTTCTAGTCTACATTCAAACCTTATACATAAAGTAAATTTTCAACACAATTCTTCTTCCGCCTTGAAAGGGAATTAAAGAAAATCCTTCAATTCGAGAAAATGGCGGTCTCTAAAGAAAATACCTCTTAGAGCTGTGAAGCGTGATATATTCACGTGGACTGGGTTCCGTGGGACACAAAACAATTTTATACTTTAAATTATGTTTGCAACTTTATATTGTGGTAAACTGAGCAAACCCAGCTTGGTTTGCTCAGTTTACCACAATATATTAGTTTAATGACGTCACTTGTGCTTAGTCTTACTAATTAATTACATTGCGTGATCAATACCGAGTAGATTGTTATACTTAGGTGGTAAACAAGCTACGGTTCGCTTGATGGTAAGCGGTTACTGTAGCATATGTTAATTTGCAGCAATAGTTGTCATCATCGTTCATTCGTACATTGCTAACTTTTCAAAAAGGGATTGCTGGGCTGTTAGTTCACGATCCAAAGTCTTGAGACTAGACTCTCGGTTGACAGCTCACCGACTCCTCGAAGAAATTGAACACTACTCATCACATGAACACAACACAATGTTGTTTAGCTCCGGTCATCTGTAGGAAGGAGTTATTTCTCTAGTTGTTTTGCGCCAGTTTCAGTCAAATTCCAGGTTTTCGTGGCGTTCACTGATTTGTAGCTGTGAAATTGACGGCAAAAATTACGCATAATCACACAATATTTTCTAGCACCAGCAGGAATACCACATGGTAAAATATGACTATGTACCCCAAAAATTGTATACGATCAGAACAATTTACTCGTCATATGTAAATACGGGCGAATGTTTCGAAACAATGTCGATTTAAGAGTACTTGAACTGAGCCGGTTATCCGCCAACTGGCACCCTTGAATTATTCAATAGATGTATTACACAATATGGTGATGTACTGTCAAAAGGAGAGAGAGCGATAGCGATTATATCGGTAAAATGTGAATTTAACGGAGATATAAAATTGATATCAAACCCTTACGCCGGCCTTGTGTGAACACTGGGCCGGCTTTAGAGCCTAGATTCTGTGGCCTAGATCCTTTTAAATTACCATAGAAGATTTTACACAGGAACTAACAGAGCTGTGACTAAATATAACAGCTAATCATTAACTGATACTTTATTCTTTCGTAATGTCCTATAATTGTTCTGACGGCTCACATAATATGTTTTAGTACAACCATAAGCAGACCTCACTAATTAGCTAGACTTCATTTTGCAAGCATCCGTATTCTACTGTGTAACCTAAAGTGGTTTACTACTTTGGATCCATGCGGTCTCAAAGATTTTTCTTAACTTTGCCACGTGAAGAATATTTAATTAATTTTAATAATAAATTATTAGAAAGCTGTATTTATTTATAAAAGACTATTTTTAAATAACTATTCTACTAATTACAGCATTCTGAATGAAATAGTATAGTTTTCCAAGACTTTTTGTCTATTCGAGCTTTAATTAAAAAATACTAATCGGATTTTGATGGAGCTGGGTGCCCAGCATTGGTGAGCACGGACTTCTTCTGAATATGAAAAGGATTGATCCGTAGTTTAACACGCTGCCCAGTAAATGCTGGCAGACATAATACATATTTGAAAAAATTATGGGGAATTCTCAGACATGCAGGTTTCCTCATGATGTTTTGCTTCACAGTTATACAACAATATTTCTTATTACAATATTTCTTAGCCCGCTATTCACCACTCACTGCAAATCGCTACCACTCGTGAATAATTTCATCCGACAATTCAATGTCAAAACGTCGACTCGAGAATCCTTTTTTATATGCTTACGAGCCTTCATCGGGCGCCCAAACTCGGCCTTTTACCAGTATTATTTATCCATTTCTTCCTAACATCCCATAGTAAAGTCTATAGGATACTATGGGCGTGTCTTAAGGGGTATTTTCCCATAACTACGTTCAATTTTATGGTCCATGTGTGTGAAAGAGTTATGAATATGGTTCGCGGTCGTTCTAAAGGGTTTCCTGATGACTTTTCCTGTGAGTCGCGTAAGCAACTTTTGATATGGTAAATGGGGTAACGATTGCTTTGGTGTGTTGAATGGGATGATGAAACAGTATATCCTAAAAACGAGTTGTTTATTTTTATAGCCGTTTTACTTCAGAAATGGTTCAGTGATTTTGTTGTTATTTCAATTCCAATTTTGTTCGATTTTGTTACCCGCTTGTTTATCCCGTGGCTTTAGTTGGTGCTCTTGTTTGCAGATGAAGTTTTAGGTTTGATTTTCCACTCGCGTAAAAGTTGTTGAGTTTTTTAGTAACAAAATTTGCTGTAGTAGTACCCAGTATAGCAATAAGCTCGGCCATATATTACGTGGAATGAAACTAAAACATAGCTGACGATGGGTGAGAGCTTTACACCACTTCTCTGACATTACACAAGCATGATCGCATCGGACTAGTACGTAATAAAATAATGAAATAATCAATAACAAATTTTTAATTTCGATATTTTGTGATATTGTCTTATGTTTACGCGAATGTTATACATTGAAATTAAACACTTTATACGGATTTTGTCGCGTTGTTTATTTTACTTTAAACACTTTTATTGCATAATTTTGAAACTTTAATACTACTATTATTGAAATATGCTAGTACTTAAGCTATTTAATTTAATTAAAACTATTTATATTTAAGTTTACACATTGCCCTGACGCGGTTTCGGTTGCTTTACAGCAGCCATGTTCACGGGGAGACTAAGGTAGTTGTCTCAATGTTCTGAAGTGTACCTAGTTAGGTTTAAAGATCTTTATTATCACCAAAACAACTCGTCACTTATGTGATAACATAACTAATAAAGAAACAAGTAATTATCTGTCGTCGCATTCACTGTATAAATAACTTAAACAAATTCACAAGCGATTTCGAAGGCAGACCAAGCCACACTGCGCAAAACTATAGACATAATGTTAGATTTGATTTGACCCATTTCATATATACATAATTATATCCCATACATCATTATTTCAAACACATTCTTTTTTGGTTCTTTGGAAATTTTAGTAGTGACATTTTGTTTTTACTATAGAATATATATTATTATAATTAAGTAACCGCAAGAGACTCGCAGAGGCTCCCGGATTCGAACCCACGTACCACACACATGCGCACCTATGACTTTCGTAAGTTATATGACTTTTCGAAATTATGTGCGTATTGATTGACAATTATCGCCTGCTCCGTGCTTTGGAGAGCACGCTAAGCCGTCGGTCCCGGCTGCCATGAACATCTATGGCAGTCGTTATTGGGAGAGTATCGACACAAAAGATCCCACTGGGTCGAAGTGTCGCCAGTCTGCACTGACTGGCCTCACATAAGATACAAGATACAAGTAACCACAACATATTATTATTCTGTGTAGTGAGGTGCCGGATTAATCGATTTTTAAAGGTATAAAAGGATTCCGCAGTTTCAATTACTTATTTCAAAGTACCCGAACATAATTTAATATTTGGTGTCTCTATTTACGCAGAATGAGCTCAAAGTATAATGAAGTCTAGCTGTGTTTTGCTTCTTCTTGGGTTTGACTATTTGAATTACTAGATCCCAAGCTGGTTGTATGTAATAAAAGTGTATAAAATAAATAAACAACTTGACAAAATCCGTAAAAAGATGCGAATAATCCGATTTGTAATCGATTATCGTTCATCCGTAACTTAAAATCATCATCGGTAACGAAACTAAAGTCAAGTAGTCACCAAGATTAGCAACCGTGCTGCAGTAAGACGCACAGACATAAAAAAGGATACTCGGTCCATTGACCTTATAAAATCATATAAGTAGTTCCAAAAGCTACCATATGTTCTTAACAACACTAAGCATATGATATTCCAGCTAAAATTTATCCTATTACACACTACTATTTTTACTATCCGGTCGTTGTACCAAAGCATACCCATTAGATGTTATTTTTATACAACGAAAATAACAGAAAAAGCTTACCGAAACTAAAATACAATAACGTAATCCTAGTGAACATTTGCGTTTTTGCGTTTTTGCGCATAGACAGCATGGCGACTGCATTAATAAAAATGATATATTACACTTTTAGCGTTAATGGAAGCAAAAAGTAGCCTATTCTAATAGTGGACGTAAGCCGACCAAGTGTAAGCTGGGAAAAGGTATTTTTGAATGCATAAGGGTTGATGACGGTCTCTCGAATTTGAGTGAGCCTGAGAGCGTTGTATTATGTTCTTGTTTATGCATCAATGGCTTTGTAGAGTTGCCTGGTCAGCGTCAAAATTAAATTTCTGCTTATTTTTTAGTGTTCGGCGTTTCGTTGATCCTCTGGCCAAGTGAGGGCTTATGTGTGCAGCCGATCGCTTAGTCTTGAGTTCGTTTCCAGGAAAGCAAATTTTTTTGAAATAATTTTTTGTGTAGTTCAACTGCAGTATTTGGTTTAAAATGTACCCAGTGGGCTATAAATAGAGACTTAAACACGTAACTAGGGCAAAGTGGCAGTCACTACCTACCTATTCTATAATCTACGAATACAGGCGTAAATCTATGAAAATAAGTGTCATTAAATAATAAAACGTACATTTATGCGTGACTGTATCTAATCAAGAATAGTTTTAAAATTGCCCCATGTACTAGCATGGAGCTCTGTGTCGCAGGGTCTATACAAATATCCAGAAGACAGACATCCCATACACGTAGAATATGTCTATCACACCCACAGTTTACCTGATATTTTTTATTTTGACACGTCGTGCTATAGACAGCCATAGATTCGTTCGCTAGTCTTAGCTATTTATAGAACACATTATGAGAGGGTCTCATAATGTGTTGCAACTCAGAAATCCCTAACCGAAAAACTCGTCAATACTTAGCTCGATTGTCGAATTTACCAAGTATTCTCACGATTGCCAACAGTTCAATAAGGCAATGATCATGACTACCAATATATCCTCTCTAAAGCCACTCTGTTACACACATAAACCGCTGATACATAACCAAGAACGTATTCTACCAAGAATCTGATAACGATCGTGGAAGACGCCATTGTTAGCTAATCTATTGATATCTTCTATCAAAGATTTAGATCCTGTCAGCATTGTACGTTTGACCCTGAATATATATCACTTAAGTATAATGAATAACCGTATATGTATTGACTAAGAAAAATGGATGCTACTTGGATAGTTAAAAGATGGAATGGAATGTGTTGATATTCATATTTAACTTTTTTATTTACAAAAGCAATGTACATAGTACTAAACGTACCTGGTGTATGTAAAGTACATGGAGTACAAAGAACACCTTAAGCCTTAGTCAAATTCAAAATCTTTATTAACGTAAAATTTACAAACAATTCTTGGATACGTCAATTAACTATTACTAATTCTTCTCTCTTAGCCTTTATTATTCCCAAGTCACTTGGGGTCGGCTTTTCTGGTCTAACCGGATTTGACTGGATATCTGTTTTTACACGGAGCGGCTGCCACCTGACCTCCGCAACCCGAAGGCGAACGATACCCTAAGGCTAGACCAGTGTCAGGATATTAGAGGGTACTGACTTTCCCAATAACGAATGCCATAGATGTTCGTGGCAGCCGGGACCAATGGCTTAACGTGCTCTCCGAGGCACGGAGCAGGCGATAATTGTCAATCAATACGCACATAATTTCGAAAAGTCATATAACTTCCAAAAGTCAGAGGTGCGCGACGTGGTTTCGAACCCAAGACCCTCTGCATTGCAGTCTGTTGGTCTCCCCACTGAGCTATCGCTGCTCAATTAACTATTACTAATAAAAATAAAGAACGAAATAAAAATTTTGTATTAAAATCCTGTTTGATGAGAGCTTTCATGAGAAGAAGCAGGCAAGAAACACATTGCCACTCTTTTTAATCACCAAATGTTTATATTAAGGTTTAGCGAGAAACAATTTGTGACTTTCAATTTCTATGTCATGTGTTTTTTAAATTACAAGGCGTGACGCACTGGCAGTAACGAGGCGACCATTGAAACGATCGCATTATTAATAATATTAATAATAAACTTTTATTTCAGACTATTGTCCATAAATGTTAGTCATACAAATTCCTTAGAACTATGTTAGTAACAAATATAAATCTAGTTTGAAAATCTGCGCCCTCCTCCTGGTGCACTCGATCCATACATGTGCAAACGGGTCCAGTGCCACAGGAACAGGTTGTCCAGTCTGTTTACAATAATGATAAAGATGCTGTTAGCGCTTCCCCGCAACCGACACATCAGGGATGCAGTTCTCTTTCTTAAAATAGTTTAAAAGCTATCTATGTGCGCTTCAGAAACAAATATCCCTGATGCTCTACAGAATCGTGGGAACCCCATGAGCACTCTAAAATCATTATTATACTGGATTCGGAGAACGTTGTAGGCACTCTGCGTATATCTGATCCACAGGCTGCAAGTATAAAGATATTGACAAAATGCACATTATTGGTGCAGTCAAAAACTTTAGAATCGCCCAGGCTACAGCATAATTTTGTTTATCCACCATAAAGTTCAAAGCGGTCATACCCTAATGGATAAAACATCGACATTGCGATTGAGTGTGTATTTGAATCATTATACTAAAGACTTGAATAACTCTATCACAAGCATGTTAGCTTATCTTAAGTAATGTAGGTATGTATCTTATGTGGGGGCCAGTCAGTGCAGACCGGCGACACTTCGACCCAGTGGGATCTTTTGTGTCGACACTCTCCCATAACGACTGCCATAGATGTTCATGGCAGCCGGGACCGACGGCTTAACGTGCTCTCCGAGGCACGGAGCAGGCGATAATTGTCAATCAATACGCACATAATTACGAAAAGTCATATAACTTCCGAAAGTCAGATGTGCGCGACGTGGGTTCGAACCCGAGACCCTCTGCATTGCAGTCTCCCCACATCTTAAGTAATACTAGTTATTTGTATTTCAACTTGCTAGTAAACAAGACTGTAATAACATCCACGTAGTAGGACACGCTAATCTGAAGGACCTTTATATTAAAAATATATATGATAGTATACTATATCCTGTCTCTCGAAATCCGTAGTCTCATAGCAATTTTTCTGCCAAAAAAGCATTGGATACATGACAAGGTCCGATATACAAACAATTACATTAAGTGTCTGGCTGTGTGCCAATGCTAAACATTAACGTTCTGATTTATATAACGATAATCTTACTATTTAATTACTTCAGCTATTGTTTCATTTCATTTAGTAATGAAGCAAACATTTGTAGGATGAACAGTTTTTGTGTGTAGTCGCAGCTATTCTTCTGTTCAGGGTTATAATTAATCTAATTATGTTTTGCTGTAGATAAAAGAAATTGCTATCTTGTGTATTTGATCGGCAAAAGGGAACATTTTCATCTCTCACGTCTATATCTCCATAAAGTAGGCAGACGTAACAAGAGTCTGATTTTTGGTCGTGCTTCAAAAAAATATTTTTTGAAAATGCATTCTTCAAAATCTTCAAAGGCTTCTATTCACAGATTTAGAAATCTAAAAAGCTTCTAAAAGCATTTCTATATGTATATGAAAGTATGTATATGAAAAAGATTTCCTTACACGTTCATATTTCCGCGAATGCTCAAATCCTACCTATCATTCAAAACAAAATGGGCCATGACATATATTATACAAACCAAATGGCAAATAACTTAATAAATTAAAATCTACTTCACATCTTAAAAAGTAACTCTTAAAAGACTCAACAGCCAGCATAGCGTCGTCGGAATAAATTCTTCTTTAAGAGCAATACACTTAGCGAAATGAGAGGAGGCTACGTTTGCGTGAATTGGGACGCCAAAGCGGGCTTAATAAGAAGCGTTGTAAGACGTCTTTTGGTGAATTCCTGGAGAATAAATGTTTGATGTTTTATCTTAGGATTCAGAAAAGGAATCTTGGTATTGTGAGCGCTCCTTTGTTTTGGAATCAGGTGTTGATATGGGTAAGTATGATTACACATATTTTGCGTAATGGATTATCCTTGAATTGTATGTTGGAATATTCTTTTTTTTTTGTCTTTTATTACCAGAAACGGTGTAAGTATTGTTTTATGTTTTAACCAGCTGTAACCAGAGATTATATTATCTCGTTTATAAAAGTGACACAATGTGTGTTTCTGTAAAGATGAACCTACTTTAAATTTTACCAACATACATTCAGTTACTTAAATTTGATTACAAGAATGCCTTGGTGATTTAACCAGTCGATTGTTTGTATACCAGACATGATAAAATTGAAAACCTATTGAGTCTGTCCGCCGGTGTGCCACTACCACTCAATAGGTTAAATGTTTGCCTCGTCATTGTTACCTCGCTATGTGTGTACTGCATTAACAATAAATCCCAACGGAACAAAAAATTGTGAGATACACAAATGGTTGTTCCGATTCCGGAAGTACTTTGTGTTCGTTTTTTTATATTTGTAAAATCCACCGTGATACAAGACTTATTCCAAGTCCAGAAGTTGTATTTTTATAGAAGAAAATTTAGTCATAGATATTTATATTAATGTAAACGTATAAATATTTATATAAACGTGACAAAATGACTGGTTTCCACGATTTTTTTTCTACTTTTGCATTTTTACATACGTAGGTATTTATTTCAATAGATAACAAGAAAACAAATACAATTTCTTCTTTCCAAAAGCATAAAAAATACATGTGATAATCATATAAAACTATTCGTATATTATATCTGCCATTTCTCAGATTTCTTAAAACATTGTCAATTTTAATTTTGCAAGCATGGAGATCTACCATACATGTTGAACCATATTTTATGCAACACCACTATAAAATATATAATTTTTATTATTAATATTCCAAATGACAGAAAAATTCATGTCTGACAGTTTTAGTCCGCGGCTGTCTGCGGGTATCGGTCGCGATTTATTCTGACGGCCAAATTCCGCCAGCCTCAGCCGAGCACCAACGAATATAATTCCGCGTCCTTGATATGCGTTGTTGCATAGGATTCCATAGATTCTATAATTGTCTAGTCTACCACCGTCCACACAACGCCTTACATTGTGCATTATGGATAATACGTATTAGCCCTATCGTATTATTATAGTTCAGTGCGATATTATTTTAGGTGCTACAAATAATAAATTAGTGTAATTAATTTCCATTTAGCTTAAGCTTTAGTGGCCTATTCACAAAAGCTAAAAGAAATACAGTTATTGCTAAAGTCACCTTAATTTAAAGTTACACTACAGAAAAATAATCCAAAGCATTAAAAATAAACGAATGTTGTGCATTCAACTTTTATATTTTGCATCTCTAAACATTATTTTTACTAACAATAACAGATATATTTTCGGCGATTATCGCTTTATATAACACTTTAGTGAGAAGCCAATTAGAATATAATGCAGTCATCTGGGCCCCACATGAGACTAAATATAGTCTCATGTTGGAGCAAATACAAAATAAATTTGTTAGATTTTATATTTCAGGCTCTATGGAGTATATCCTTTTTACCCGCTTATGTATCCAACCTTGTTTATATTAGGCATGGTTGGATACAACGAGCTGAGAGTTAGGCGTGAGTTCGCACTTATCTCATATTTATTTAAATTAATTAGAGGCAAGATACATAACGCCAACATATTAGAGTTAGTGTATTTGAGTGTGCCGGACAGATATGTGTGGCGGCGACGTCGGCCTCAGCTGCTGGCTGTACCTCGTGGCCGCACTAATCTGTTGAATAAGGCACCCCTGACGCGAACGCTTCGCACTCTTAACCTTGTAGCAGAGGAGATGGACATTTTTGCTTGAACACTGAGTGAATTCACAAGGATAACATTATATACAATAAGCTTTAGAAAATAAGTTGTTCTTACATATTAGGTTTGCTTCACTATTGCATTGGGTTTGCCTGTAATAATAGTTGTAAGTGATGATTATATAAATAAATAAATATTTATTTGCCTCATGCCTCGATGGCGCAATGTTGATAAATGCGACTGCAGTACATGTGGTCTCGTGTCCAATTCTCGGGTCAAGCAAATTGTTTTTGCATTTTCTGTTAAGAAATTCTCAGCTGCAGCACAGTCACTAAAACCCGACAAAAGGCAATCACAACAAGTTAGGCTAAGATATAGCAATAAGGTAGACTTATTACTTAACTGTCTTTTGTTAGCTATGGTTTACCGTAGCTGATGATAACCTCACACCTATATCAATGAAGAAGTAAGCAGAAAATATATACATACAGGTTAAAATATTTTTCCCAGCTCAACCATATCGAAACATAATGATAAAATCATTGTGCCTGGACGCCGGCGTCCATACACTTATTGATGAATGAATTACTTAGATAAGGTTAGCGTAAAAATCTCTAATAAGCGCAGCATACACTGTGAACATAATAAATAATATGCTGCTTTATTATACATTGTTTAACCTAAAGGTGAGATAACATTTTAGCTCCGTAATGTGCACAGAATAAATTGAGCTAGATTTTTAGTCAGCATGTATAAACTTAATAAGATCAAAAATGTTATACATTCTTATCTATTTAAAAATTGGCCTTGGCCTAATGTAGGAAAGATATTCTAATAAAGAGTGCCGGCATTTATCATATAATAACGATAATAGTGTTAGAACCGTTTGTTAACTGCTCCACTGCTGTGCACGTGCCTCATCTAAGACTGAGAAGGGTTAGGCCATAGTCCACCACGTAGAGCCAATGCGCATTGACAGACTTCACAAATCTACGAAGACCAATATGTAGAACTCTCAGACACGTAGGTTTCCTGCCGGTATTTTCCTCCACTGTTAAAGCGAGCAATTATTTACTATGCACATATTTTCGGCAAGTCAGAGGTGCTTTGGGTCTAAACTGGAGATCACTGCGTAGTGGCCTCAAGGTCTCCGAATAGTCAACCAAAATGTAATATATTCGTTTTTAAAATTGTCATGAAGATAAACAAATCCTAATATAGTGCCGTAATTTGTCATGCTCATTTAATTAAACTAGCGGTCACCTAGTGGTCAAAATTCGACCAACATTTCTAAGCTTGCTACTTTGTTTTCTAATATTGTTTGCAAAGATGGAAAAAACTATTAACGCATCATTTAAGAAATATAAAATTAACACACACACATCCACACACACGCACGCACGCACGCATGCACGCACGCACGCACGCACGCACGCACACAAGCACGCACGCACGCACGCACGCACGCACACAATACAATTATTTCTTTGAAGACCATAGAAATAGTTGTGTTGTATTTAAGCACACAACACTCGGCGCAATGACAGCAACGAGGTAATCATTGCCTGCTACGCCACTGTGTCAATAACTAAACATTAACAACGCCACAATATTAGGGCTGAAAAACTAAAAGATCCCCTACCACACTATAAAGACACTTTAAACATACTAATTATATACAACAAGTGAAAAACGCTTAATGAATTGCCGTAAATCTCAGAGTTCGAAACAATGGTATCACATGACAATGGTCAGAGGTCAAAGGTCATAGTAATTTTGGGGTATATCAACTATGTTAAGTCGAATGGCGTTGACCGCGAGTCTCTAGCTCTTAGGGTTCTTGAGTTGAAAGTTGTATAACAGACGGACGGACAATGCTGTTGTGTAAGAGTTTTTCGAAACTAGTAAAGAAATTTTAAAAAAAGATCCCCTGATTCAAAATCCAACACTTTATGAAAACTAAAATAAAATATTCCCAGCCCTTTCCGTATATAAATAGGTATATAGTAACACGTAGTTGAGTGATGCCCGTACAGACATGACGACGGGAGTAACAAATGACCGCGTTACTGTAACAAATCGTAACAAGACTCGCTGGGTACTAGTAATAACGTTACGGGACAATTTCTCCAAAAAATCCTTGCCTATTCTTAGACGGCGTAGTGAAAGTGCGGTGAAAATATTGTACCTAGCTGGTATTTTGATGAATCTGTTCAGTAAAGTTTGTATCTTCTATTTGACTTGCATGCTATGTATGAGCTCAGCAAAGCCTACTGAAGGCTATAAAAGCATGCTAGATTTAATACAATAGATACAATTAGAGGGTACTGACTTTCCCAATAACGACTGTTATAAATGTTCATGGCAGCCGGGACCGACGGCTTAACGTGCTCTCCGAGGCACGGAGCACGCGATAATTGTCAATCAATACGCACATAATTTTGAAAAGTCATATAACTTCCGAAAGTCAGAGGTGCGCGACGTGGGTTCAAACCCGAGACCCTCTGCATTGCAGTCTGTTGGTCTTCCCACTGAGCTACCTTTCCTTTTTTTTAAACATAAGACTGTTATAATTGTATTAAATTTCGAATCCAGCGATTTCGACTAATATGATGATTTTATTATGCAATTAGCTGTTTTATACTACGGATACACAAAACTACGCTTGACGTACATTTTCAAAGAGGCTTCACCTCTGCTTACGTCTAATAATATTTCTGAATTTTGCTTACTATATTTTAAGCCTCACATAAAAGAGGGCAAACCATTGCTGTCTACCAGACACCTTTACAAACACTGTCCAATTATTGGCAGAGTCTTTAACAAAAAAAAACAATAACCTGAACTGGGTATTGAAGCTCACGGTCCTTGCGAGCAAATAATGCTTTTATCAATGTTTCCAAATAGAACTTCAAATAATAATAACTCCTCTGGGCAGTCGTTTTCTCCTCATGAGAGTAACGCAATATCAGAGGGCACAGTACACTAGCTTTAAAATTACACCTTCACCTTGTGATATAAACAAAATATGTATCACCAGGTTAAATAAAAGCGCACAAACCGCAGGGCAGCTTGTGGCGAGCTGAATATGAGTGACGACACTGCGGTCCTGAATGCCTCGGAGAGTCGGTTAGGGCCTCGTCCCCGGCTTGCCGTTGCTGGTTGGCTGGGGTGGAACTTCAAGAGTGCCCGTAGGACTCTCAACTCTGGCTTGCCTTGGTCGGCCGGTCAGAAAGGGGCCGCTAGAGCTATATGCTTAGGGGTGGAAGTGTCATTTTCAGGGGCATAACTACGGGGAAACCCGCTCCGGGTCTCCGTTGTCACGAGACCCGTGATGGTGAAACTGGCGCTGCACAGCTCGACACCCCTAGCCGCTTGCACGGGTGTTGCCCCCTGCTGCTGGCTTGTATGCCTATGGTGGCTATTTAGGGGGCCCATCTAGTGAGTTGGCGAGTCACTATCTCTATTTATCTCTAGTCTATTAGAGTATTCAGGGCAGACGCCGTTTTTTATCCATAGTTACCATTATACCGGTCCATCAAACTCCCATCCCCATAGCCCAGAAGTATTAGAGTATATATGTAACAATAGTCCTACGCCTGCTACGGTTAGTGCCGTTGTAGGTGTTCCATCCCACTTTAGATTAAAACTCTTGAAGGGCCTCTACACGTTGGACCCATGTCTCCGTGTAAGCCTCCCAAAGGTCCAGGTATTTTCCTAATATAATATGTTAGAAAATACCTGTGATAAGAGAAACATAATAATAATATAGTATTCTATCACATACATACAACATCATCTAGTCCAATCTAAGCAGAGCTTGTACTATGGGTACTAGACAATGGATAAACATACTAATATACTTTATTTTTTTGTAAATACATATCTACATATTATATATAGAAACACCCAAACCAAGACAAACATCCGTGTTCATGCACACAAATGTTTGACTTGTGTGGAAATTGAACCCGCAACCTCAGGCGTGGCAGTCTGTTATGCCAATCACTACGCCATCGAGACTGTTTTTCCTGTAATCACTAACCATAAAAAAATTATGTTCAATGTGAGTTCTATTTTCAAATCATTAAATTTTACAAGCAATATCGAATGCGTAATTCTTCAATTACAAATCATACGAATTATTTTCCGAATCAATCACGCATCGACTAAAAGTCAACAATATATTTTCAACAGAGAATCAACCATTTAGCCTCCACTCGACCGAACCACTAGCTAATATATCAGCCGTAGTGAACTAATGTAATATTCATACATTTCAACATTTCTACGGCTTATGTAATTACTAACGACTTATAATCAATCTCTGTCGAGCGCGATCTGCTGTTCATTACTCTTTAGTGCCGAATGTGGGCTTTATGAAGCTTTTAGTATTGAGAAAACAAAACTTCTACATTTTCACTTATGTCTACTATTAATCAAGAAATCAGTGGTGTTTGAATGTTTTCGGATTGTGCGTATATTCTTTTTAATAATGTATCAATATGACTTACTACGACTTTAGGATGGCCAACAATTACCGTGAAGACACTACCTAGATTGTGGTGCATTCGGTTAAATAGGTTAATTAGTGCACTGATCCCTAGCCGCACCAACCGGTGTTACGTTTTAGGCATTCCGATAGATGACACGACGTCGATTTTACCGAAAGACAAAAATCGGATCTATGGTTTGTCATCTGCGGTAACGTTCGCTTTTTTTTTATACATTTTTTATCTTTGTCCTTCGTTTGCGTTAGGATTTTTGCAAAGTGATTTAAGAACAATTTTAATATCTTAGCATTGATCATGTTATGTTCATCCAATCACAATGAAATTTTTACAAGACAGCAGAGATAGCAATATACAAAAAGATATTGCAGCGCCCACCGAGCATTACGAGCAAGGTCAATAAATAAATAAATTATACTCGTCTCTTATCATGTTCATATATTTTACTCTTACTATTACACTCACAATACACGTCTGTATTTGACCAACAAATTCACAGTAATTTTGTATTGTGCACACGTTATTTCATAAAAATACACAATGGTTAAGTAATGTACAAAGGCAGGATTAACCAATATCTGAGGTTACTACTAAGAGAAAATACAAAGCCAAAGTCACCGTAAGTCTCTTGTATAAAAGAAATGGGTATATTTATGACTATAATATCTTGCCCCTGTAAACATAAGCATTATAAATACAAGAACATTATTACATTTTTGAAAGCATTTAGTTTAGACGAAGTATCAGCAAAATAAAAATTAGATTAAGATTTAGACGTCGTCATTTTTTCCTTTAAAAATGTAACGTTCTGTATAACTTTGTGCAAACATTGATAAAATATATCTACCAATAAATAAACAATATCCATATAATATTTAATCACTGTACCAAGCGGGTAAGCATAAGGAGCATTTCCCCACGTTAAAAAGATGTGTGCAGACAGCAGTTATTAGCAAGGTGCACTTAGAGGGTGGACTATGGAAGGCCAAGTTACTTCGAAAGCCAATTATTAAAAAGTCGTAGTTATTACCATGTGATGACAAATGCCTTCTACTCACACTAACACCCATCTAACTAATGTGTAAACACCTTGGTATCTGTAAACATAAAAATAAAGATGTTTATATACATAAGAGGCAAGCTTTTTTTTTTCATGGGGGAATGCTTTGACGCATAACTCTCCGCGGCGTGACGGAGAGGTTATGTCAGGCTCGCCAGGGAAAAGATACCCCGGTAATACCGACTAAGCCTACCACGGTGTTCCTCGACATTACCATAGACGGCGAGGCCGCGCGAATCGCTTTCACATGCAATCGCGACCCCGCCGTGGTTTCGGCCCACCGTGTAAAAAGGCAGGCCACTACACAAAAATACTTCCTTCACCGTCCCCCTGGGAGGGACAAAGACACGATACAGAGGCGCACGTGGGAACACGCACGCCGCCTCTCGGACCTGGTGCTGATCGGGTGGCGAGCAGGCCCACGCAGCCCACCACCCCCAGGTCAAACCTCAGGGTGGCTGGAGATCATCTCGCGCACTCCGGCGCCCGGTTCTGCGGTTGGGAAGAGGGTTTAAGCGCTCCCTCTCCCACTCCGCCGCCTCCTTGATGGAAATTACATCCTCAGAAAAGGAGGCGACGGCGTTCCACGATCTCTCACTCCGTACCATATACTGAACCACGGCCGAGAGTGAGAGAGCAACCAGTTCGACTGCCACGACTGCCGCGATCAACACACGGCACTGCGATGCCCAGGCGGGACATTCCGCCAAAGTGTGCAGCACCGTGTCCACAACAACATCGCGGCAGTCGCCGCAGTGATGACATCTGGGCGTCTCCTGCCGGCCTATGCGACACAGGAATGGCCAAAACAACCGTGGCCAGTTATTACCTGTGTCAGCCGGAAGGTGAGAGCGCCATGCCACCTTTCCAGCCACTCCTCAAAAACGGGGCTTACTGCCACGATCGTGGCATACCCGACGTAAGACGCAAGCTACAGAATTCATACACAACCATTTTCTGCATGTTGGGACATGTATCTGTATAGCTCAGTCTTAGTCTGCAGCGATAGCTCAGTGGGGAGACCAATAGACTGCAATACAGAGGGTCTCGGGTTCGAACCCACGTCGCGCACCTCTGACTTTCGGAAGTTATATGACTTTTCGAAATTATGTGCGTATTGATTGACAATTATCGCCTGCTCCGTGCCTCGGAGAGCACGATAAGCTGTCGGTTCCGGCTGCCATGAACATCTATGGCTGTCATTATTGGAAGAGTGTCGACACAAAAGATTCCACTGGGTCGAAGTGTCGCCGGTCTGCACTGACTGGCCCCCACATAAGATACATACATACATACATGACTCAGTCTTCAGAATTATTTGGGCATTATTTAATCATTTTTTGGCGTAATGAAAATTCGCATCGCAGTAGACGAAGATGCGATAGTATAGACTCTGTTATTTTACAATTGCTAAAGGATGCCGCTGCGGACATAGCTAGAGACTAATAGATACTTAATAATAATATAATTAAAATAGACGAGATAAACAAACATCAATAAGACTTCTCTTCTTCGTCTAAAATTGTCAACCAAAGTTAACGAAAACAAATCTTAACTTGATATTAAATTAAATTCAAAATCTAAACAATAAATTTATGAGTTCAAAAATACGAAACGATAGCCAAGTTCCATTGGCACTGTCCCCGGAAACTTGGGGACTTGTAATCAGGTACTACAAAGATATGGCATTGTAAAACTTTGTGAGAGCTATAGAAATTGGACAGGTTCCATGAGAATAAAATTATTTTGAGTTATATAACTTTCTATGGCATCTATTATTGAACGTGTCACTAAAGCAATAAAGTGGAAGATGCCGTCGTTGACAATCATTTGCTGACGATAGACATGAGCCGACTCGCGGGATAGAACTGGAGCATACTCTTACAGGAAACCGGCGTTAGATTAGTACCACTGTTACTGCTTTTCCTTTGGTAAAAGTAAAAGTTTTAAAGGATTATATTCCTACGTGATTCACCCATTAACTTGCCATCATTTTGTCTTTAGGTTATTTTCCTTTGGGTCATTAATAGGTAAACTAGTGATATATCTGTATGTGCAAGTGATTATATGCTACAGTTATTGCCTAAAGTAATCAACCTTGAAGTCTCCTTCTTCTCCCTAGCCTTTATTATTCTCAAGTCACTTGGGGTCGGCTTTTTTAGTCTAACCGGATTGATTTGACTGGATATCAGTTTTTACACGGAGCGGCTGCCACCTGACCTCCGCAACCCGAAGGCTAACGATACCCTAAGACTAGACCAGTGTCAGGATATTATAGGTTACTGACTACACAATAACGACTGCCATAGATGTTCATGGCAGCCGGGACCGACGGCTTAACGTGCTCTCCGAGGCACGGAACAGGCGATAATTGTTAATCAATACGCACATAATTTCGAAAAGTCATATTACTTTCGAAAGTCACAGGTGCGCGACGTGGGTTCGAACCCGAGACCCTCTGCATTGCAGTCTGTTGGTCTCCCCACTGAGCGATCGCTGCTGTTATCAACCTTGAAGTATTAAAAAATATTCAGAATAATTTAAAACTGCAATAATGTTGGACTAACATTGTAGTTATAATAATTTTAAACTTCTAGTCAATGGCATTAGTAGTTGCTAAAATAACCAGTTGTGACTGAAAGACGGTCGGACAAATAATTATATCGCACAATAATATAATAATAATAATAATAATATTCTACCACGTACACACAACACCATCTAGCCCAAACTAAGCAGAGCTTGTACTATGGGTACTAGACAATGGATAAACATACATATATACTTTTTTATTGTAAATACATACATATTATACATAGAAACACCCAGACCAAGACAAACATCCATGTTCATGCACACAAATGTTTGACTTGTGCGGGAATCGAAGCCGCGACCTCAGGCGTGGCAGTCGGTTACACTAACCACTACGCTATCGAGTCGTCAAAATAGCAGTTTCGTTGCCAGCATTTTGGTACAAAACCCCAAAAAGAGCCACTTGTACAATATATTACAAAGTCAGTTTAGCTCTTAACACATAAAAAAAGTATATATGTATGTTTATCCATAGTCTAGAACCCATAGTACAAGCTCTGCTTAGTTTGGGCTAGACTGTGTTGTGTGTATGTGGTAGAATATTATTATTATTATTCTTTAAAATATTATTATGTACCAGTCATTCATATGCGGATGACAGAGACGACACGCTGTTTTACATCAGTTTGTAAAATACATAATATTTATTTTATGCGTCGTTGTGCAAATCAGCCGAAAATACGATTTTAATTAGTAAATAAACTTTCTTTTGAGGCATAGTTAAGCCAGGTTTTGTATAGCAAAATATGTCTATTGATTCCTCAAGAAAGTTATCTGGCGATAGAAAAATTGGCACTTATCTATTTATTGCTATTCCTTCTAAAAATACATAATACTGCTACAAAGAAAACCGATTCAACAATCAGGATGGGTGACGTCTTTAAAAAAATGCTGTTATGCAGTGGTAAATATATGCTTTATTTATTTCTTATTAACTATACATGCATATTGCCAAATAGTGCAACTGTGCCTTTGATAAAACATTATTAACACTAGGGTACACGCGCCTCTATTGTTCTCATGAATGCTCGCACGGGCTACACTTGTAGCGCCTTTAAATTCTTATTTTATAAAAATCTTAACAGTTTATTCTAATGAAACGCCTTTTTTTATTATAATGAAGTTTAATTAATCAACTTAAAAACAAAACTGCTATATACGGATTTTATCGCGTTGTTTATTTGACACTTTATTACAAAATTTTTAAAATTGTTACACTACTACTACTATTAAACTTTACTAATTTTTAAGCTAATTAAATTATTATTAAACTATTTAGATTTAATTGATTTTTACACTTTCCCCGACGTTTCGGTTGCTTTTCAGCAGCCATGGTCACGGGGAGACTAATTTCAATGAATACTATTCGCGTAAATAGAAGACAATATTATTAAAAACAAAATTTAACATTCTCTTAGACATAACAAAAAAAACAACAAAACTTCAGACTAAAAAATCACATTTTGAGATCAATCAACTTAGGGTTTCAATTTTACTTTATATTACAAACAAAGTTAGTTTATTTTCATCACACGAAGGACAAATAAGTACTTGATGATCAGTGCAAATACGTCTGTGACATTTAGAACAAGTTTTTCTTGTGCTGCGATCTCTTGTCCTACTACAAAATGCACAGCGTGCAACGCTGCCTCGTATTGGCATGTTTCCTTCTTGAGGAGCTTCTGGCAAGTTCAACAGTAGTTTAGCCGAATGCATCGAACAACAACCAATGAGAGCTTAGCTAGAGACTCAAGGTCAAATCCCAAGATTTCTGTAAGTTATGACAAGTAATAATACCCTGGGCTATATATGTAGCCCGCGCGTGTACTCTAGTGTTAAAATAGTAAATAAAAATGCTTCATTGTTTAATATTTTATAAAATGTAATGGAAATTTATTTAAAAAGTATCGTTCACTTCGAAAGATTCCAATGCGAACTCAATATTACAATAATTTAAGCCGCACCAACTGCACTGATGCAAAAAATGGCTGGATTTGTTACTACAGAAAATAAATTAAATTAAAAATAACTCCATGTATATAATGTTACAAATATTTCATCAGTTAATCAGTTTCTATAAAAATCTATTATCATTGGCGATTATCGATTATATTATGTACATTTAAACTATTCGAGTGTGCTACTAATTCGAATACATTCGAATTATAACTATTCAAATGAATTAATCGTTGTTCGCTTACGTTATAAGTATGTATTGAAAACGTAATGCTCATAAATGTAACTTAATTACTAATAGTAAATGTTAATTGAAATTGTATTGCAACATATATACGCATACTCCTGTTAGAGACCCAATAACATTTCAAATCCCATTACCAGCTCCGAACTAGACGGCTTTATCACTTGGGACCTAGCCAACATTACAAGCAAAATATATGTGGCACTTCTACCTAACAGTGCAAACTTACATACAAACGTTATGTTAACGTCCTGTCATATCAAAACACATTCAATTTCAATTCCCATCTCGTCATTCAATACTTGTAACACCATCAAATCGTTTCTCGTCGTAAAAATTGATGAACCTATACAAAGGTCATCGAACTGGCACGCCATCAAACCAATGTCTGCGCGAGATAAGTTAAATTCTCGAAAGCTAATATCCGCTCAGCAGTAACTTGTGTACAAAGGTGACACCTACATGATACTGGAAATAGTACTTTGTGCGGGGACGAACTTGAATCGTAGCTCGAATGTACTATATATACATATGTTGATATACTACTCGTGTTTGCACATACACGTATGCACTATTCGGAATTCTTTATTATCATTTAGATAAAAATTTACGCACTCATCTGTGTGAATGTGTTTGTGTGTGCACCTGTTTTATAGCAGTGTTCGATTTGCGTACGTAAATGGCATTTTGCTAATTGATATTTGGTGCCTCAGGTGTTTAATTTATGAGTACAACTAATCCAACTTCTCCACTTTTAAGCTCAATAAAACTATGCACGCTGTGTCCAGTAATCAATCTCAAGGATGTTAATGGAGCGTCCGATGATATCATGAAATGTACCTCTAAAATATATAAAGTCCACTAAGTAGCAAGAACAAAAAAAAATTAACACATATGTAACACTTAGTATGCAATAAATCTTTAAATCTACATAAGATGAAGTAGTCATTTTATCAGGCAAATATAAGTAACCATATTTTTCACGCAGCTTTGCTTGCGTTGTTGTAGATTTTGTCAATAAATTTTTATCCCTCTGGAACAGGACATATTTCCTGGATAAAAGATATACTGTACGCCTGACAACGTTTATACGAAACTTCATAATATACGGTAGTGTAGTTAAGCTACGAATGCGTAACAAACAAACAAACTCACAGTCAAATTTATAATATTAGTTAGGATTGACATTATTAATACACAACGGCAAAATACTATAAAATCTAAATACATCCCTGTCATACTTGTTTACAAGAAATATGAAGGACTACAGTTACTATGTACTTGACCTTCTCTTTAAGACTCGAACGAAATACTTAGACCAGAGACTTTCTTTATTATGTAAATTTAACATAACGTTTATTTATACAGTATTATAAAGTAAAGTGAAGTTCCATTTCTGAGAAAGAAGTATTATGCTTAGAACGCAATTGAAATATTGTTTTTAACCGAGTTTTGTTTGTAACAGTGAACAAAAGGTATTCTGCACAGCATTTAACGTATTGAAAGGTCAATATGCATGATGCGAGTAACGACATAGGCTACATGCGCAAGCTACTCGCGCGCGCTACATGCGCAAGGTACTCTTTCAGGCTACATGCGCAAATTAATCATACACGTTTTTTGCATGGGAGGCTAGCATCGGTAGTTTATAGTATTTATAAGACGTTTTACTTTCATAGATCAAAAATATAATAACTGTCCATTACAACTACAAGTAAGATTTTTACCAGCGAATAAATAACAAATTGTTTTTATTAAAAAAAAATATATATATATAAATGTACATATATATATAATAAGTCTCGTTTGCGTGGTGCTTTAATAAGGAGTACTTGTGTTTTAACCACTTCTTCTTCTTCTTTTCTTCTTCTTCTTCTTCTTTTCGTGTGGTTAGTGGCCAACCTGCTTTCAAGAGTTGTTCAAGCCGCCCGTAGGCCTCTGACATGGCTTAACGACTGCTATCAATTTGTCAACAACCGGGACCGACTTTTTACGTGCCCTCCGAAGCATGGAGACGCTCAGATGAAATACCACTAAGCGGTCACCCATCTATAGACTGACCGCACCCAACGTTACTTAACCTCGCTAATCGTTTACCGATCAGTGAGTGCAACTAGCTATGAGCAGCTACTAGAAGCCACCATTCTATAGCAAATGTTATTTTATACGATTTTTTGTTATTTATTTGTCGACCTCGATGGCGTAGTGGTTAGTGTAACCGAATGCCACGCTTGAGGTCGCGGGTTCGATTCCCGCACAAGTCAAATATTTGTGTGCATAAACATGGATGTTTGTCTTGGTCTGGGTGTTTCTATGTATAATATGTACGTATTTAAAAAAAAAAGTATATCTGTATGTTTATCCATTGTCTAGTACCCACAGTACAAGCTCTGCTTAGTTTGGAATAGATGGTGTTATGTGTATGTGGTAGAATATTATTATTATTATTCTAAGATAAAGTTGATATAGGTAAATATTGTCACTATGCCTATTAATATTGTAAATGTAATGTGCTGGCTGGTCTATCTTTTCCGCAGCTACAGACCACTACAGCGCAGGCGTAATTTCTTGCTCAGTGATAGCTAATGGGGATCGGGAAGACTGATTATTCTAAAACATATATCCTTGATAAACAGTCTCGTCCCTTGCCTTTAGTCCACGCTTCCTAAAGAATATTTGTACTGGGTATACTTGAGTACAGCGAACTAAGGGTACGAAGGGACTTTTTGCTGGCAATTTATGTGGTTAGACTACTGCGAGGTGTAGCGCATAGCCCCGGAGTACTGCGACACCTGAACCTCTGCGTGCCGGACCGGTAAGTGTGGAGGCAGAGGCGCCAGAAACTTCTAGTCGTGCCGATAGCCAGAACCAATCTACTGGCGAAAACACCCACAGCCGAACCATCCGCATAGTTAATGAGGTACATGAGAATATCGACATATTTTCGTGTAGTTTGAGTGAATTCGCAAAAACATTATTACATGTAATTAGCCATGTTAAATATTAAATAAATTGGGAATAGTAATTTTTTCTTATTCATCGGTTTAGTTGTAATTCTTAAATGTTAAGGTCTATAATAAGTTATATATGTATATATATTTAATAAAACTATATAATAATTAATAGTATTATTAAATATTTATAAGGTGGTCACTCCATTGTATTAGGTCTGAAACCTGTAAAGATTGAAAATAAAATTTATATTTGCTAAAAATCACGAGACGACTTACAAATATATAGCAGTTACAAATCAAAGTACCCGAAGATTTCGTAAGGTATGAGGAAGTATGCTACCAAGGCAATTGAGAACAATTGAGCTTAATCACGGACGACAATTTTTTTATATTACCTCGCTGATTAATAAGTACTTAAATCGTCTAAAGGTAAGAAGTAACCATAACTTATGGCTGTGTATTACAAAAAATATTATATCACACACGCATTACTAAACCTGTAGAAATCATTAAGAAACTTTTTGGAAATCCAATACTGAATGAAGTCTCTAGGGAAAACCTTTCGATTGCAGGAAATACCTATCGTTTTCTTTATCATGTTTAATCTGAATACTCCGTACTAACATCTTAAATTCGTACTTTTATCCAAACATGTCCACATATAACTTATTCACAATAACAGAAACCACTCACAAAACTTAATGTAGCCTGTAACACTTGTGTCTGCTGTAAAATTTTGACATCCAAACTTGGTTCCAATATTGACTCCAAAAGCCAAATTTTACAACAGTCCTTATCTCTTTACGGTGCAATTTAAATTATATCTTCTGAGGTATAATCACACAATTGACGCAATTTGTTGGGTTAAGAAGGCAACCTCCTTTCTTGGATTTGTAGAGACAGGGCGACAGATTAGTTGGCATTTGCATAAAGCTGACAAGTAATTGGGATTTTCGGTTCCAAAATTTGTTTGGCGGTGGCAATTAATAAATTAATTGAATACACACTTGATGCAATGATTTAAGACTGCGCCGAGCGTAAGACAGATAATGACAGAGCTCGTGCGGCAAAAATTCAAATCGGCGAGCGGCCGCCATAGTAAAATTGTATGGAGGATTTAAAGTGCTTTTTTGATAAATATGTATCTTTATTGTCAACCAATAACTTAAATATTTGGGACGGACAAATTGTAATATAACTATTTATATTTCGTTTAAATAGGATAGATTTCTACTGTTATTATCTAAAAATCACGTAACACGAGCTTACGTTTTTGCATTTATCGTGCAAAGTTACGTAATTTTGTAGGCGAAAATATTTTTTTTTTTTATATTTTTTACTCGGAGTAAACACATTCATTGTTATGATAAATGTATATTTTATATTTGTATTAAACAAAAAGTGTTGATTTTATTCACTTAACTGTGACCGCCTGTTTTAGCACATTTCGCTCGGCGCAGTCTTAAGTAGCTGTTTGGCAACAGTCAGTGCGCCGAATATGGTGAAAAAACAAAATGTTGGTCTACATATTGTTTTTCTAAGTCCGAGCGATCTTTGTTTTCATTCTCTCTTGCGATATGTGACTTAGTGTATAAGTAATCTTTTCAATGTTACAAATTCAAATGGCGTCTTACCAATATGTGCAATAGCACAAGAACAACTTTTGATCACAGGAACTCTTTATCTTGAATATATTATGGTCTGCTATGGTTAACTTTATAAAGATTCAGTGCCCCTGCTATTGCGCCCGATGAACAAACCAGCCTTTAGAACATTTTAACTTCAGGATTATATAAATATCCTTCTACATTAACAAACCTATGTTAGATTATTAGTACAATTGCAGAATCCCTTTTACGACTACAAAAAGGTCTTTGACCGTTTAATTTGTCCTGGCCATAAACCTATGCCAAGGGACAAAAACGAAGAACGCAGTTGTCCACTAGACATTATAAGTAAAAATAACATGGAAAAGACAAAGCTCTTGAATTTGAGTTTGATATCTATCTAAATATACCACAAATCAGTGCCTACAACAGGCAAAAATAGAGCGGACACTCAAAGTATTCCTTGTATTTTTTCTTGACAAATAAATTACACAGTTATATATTCAACAGGGATATCTCAAAGGGACGGCCCTTTAATCATCGCGAGTGTTACTTTTGATTTGCGTGTTCTAGTTAAAAGTACAGAAGTTGAACTTGAAACGAAATTATTAATGAGAAAATAATTTTAAAGTATATTTTGGTAGTACATTTTCTACTTTCTGCAATGAAATTTAAAAGTTAACCATTGCGATGACGAGACAATAGGTATTTTATGACCCATACGCCATTATAGATACTACACTATACATCTAAACTGAAGCTTGCATAGGATAAGCAAAAGTATATTATATAGATTCTCTATTCGTCAACTTGGTATCTATTTCCACGTAATAAAGACCAACCTGTCGTTATCTACCAAATATTTTTCCAGTCTGTTAATGAAAATTTCTTTATCAAAAGTCTCTACATCCGACTATGGAATATCGCCTACTGTCTAATCTTCTGCTATGTGACTGTTGAGCAGCTAACATACGTATAACGTATTGGTAAACAAATATGACTTTTTTGGTAGGCAGTTACCGTATAAGCAAGCAAGAGAATAGAACCACTTCCTCTACTGATACAATAGCTTAGATGTAAGTTGTTTTATGTTCTTATACAGAGTTTATAAGAACATATGTATGTATGTATCTTATGTGGGGGCCAGTCAGTGCAGACCGGTGACACTTCGACCCAGTGGGATTGTGTCGACACCCTCCCAATAACGACTGCCATAGATGTTCATGGCAGCCGGGACCGACGGCTTAACGTGCTCTCCGAGGCACGGAGCAGGTGATAATTGTCAAACAATACGCACATAATTTCGAAAAGTCATATAACTTCCGAAAGTCACAGGTGCGCGACGTGGGTTCGAATCCAAGACCATCTGCATTGCAGTCTGTTGGTCTCCCCACTGAGCTATCGCTGCTCTTGTATAAGAACATAAGAATAATAAAGTGTGGTCGTGCTTTAGAGTAATAATGTAAAACTGGCAAATAGCACCGTGAGCAAAAAAATACAACAGCCGCTTAGTGTCGTTTCAAAAAATGCTGTTTGATCTTTGTTTTACTTATGCAGACACAATTTTAACCGTATAATTTGTTTTTATGTTGATATTTGCTTATAATCTGCTTTAATACTCGTACCTACATACAAAGCTGGATATTTGAACAACAATCTAGAGGTTTATTACCTACAGTTAGATCAAAACAAAACTTCTACCTGATGAGTAAATTACCATATCGCTATTTTCAAGGCTTTACTCATTTTCGAAATACATATATTGTGTACCTTAAATATGGTCGCACCTTTATCTTACACCCTTAATTCTAAAAGTATTAACAAATTTCAGTATTTATCTAACTTCCGCTGAATTTCTTTGTCAAATTTCTATTGAATCGGTTCAGTAATTTAATCTTCCAAAGTTATTATCAAGCTCACTTTCAAAATTACAAAGTTACTAACAGCAAAGTTACTTTCGGATGTCACAACTGTTGCTTAGAACTTCTTTATACATTCAGTCTAGTTAAAAAGACCTTTTAGATTACTAACCTAAAAGGTCTTTTTAACTAGACTACTAACTACTAACTTTCCGAGTACTAACTCGGAGCTAAAAGATTTTATTACATGGCCATAGAGCTGGCGCATTACTGGCGGACTGTTGAGCTTGAGCAACTATTGCAGGTAATATGGAGCCCTTCGTCGTCCACAAGACACATTTACAGCCTGTTATTGAAAATTTCCTTACTGAAGTACTCTTTGGCCGACTAAGAAGTCAAAAGTCATTGGGCAAAATCTGACCCAGTTAACGAAAGTTTTCCTACAAAATTCAAATTAAGTGAAATTGTTAAGTATTAACCAACTATTAATATAATGCAGTTATTTCTTTTTTTATCCATGGTAATAAAAATTAAAACATGAATAATAAATCGGTATTAAGTGAGCATTTTTATATATAAAATGTTTAAATAAAACAATTTCAATAAAGCATTCTTTTAAATAAACAAGGATTTAAGGATCGCTAGATCATACGTTCACGAACACTTGCGGCCAAATGGTCTGTACATTGTTGAACTCTACCGGCACCATGAATTGGTTAACAACAAAATATTAATAAGAGGCAAAATGCAGTTCCGACATGTCAGGAGCAAAAATGGTGAATCCAACAAGACAGGGAAGAGAGAGTATCGAAGGTTACTACTGCTCTTGTATCCACGGCCGCCGCACTATTAGATGTTGCGCGCATATAGCCAGCATAGTATATTTTTTGTCTTGTGCCAGACATCAAGAGCAAATAGACGCGCCTGCGGGATTTTTAGACGATATAATTATTCCTGTAGACATTGATCATATCGAATAAAACATAAAAACTTTTCTATTGTTATTTTATTTTCTTTATTTTATTTTTAAATCCTTGGTACTAACAAGAAGCCAATAAAAATGTTCGAAACCTTATTATAATTAACCTTAATATATTATTTTTAATTTTTATATTTTGGCCTGAATCCCATTGTCTGCATTAATGCGACATATATATTCGTAAACAAGAAATGTTTATCTGAATTTCCTACCCTATTTTTTTCTGTAGGCCGTGTGTATAGATTTCATACTAAGGTGCCCAATAACCTTTAGAGTCTAATCTTCTGCCACAGGACTACCGAAGCTGCCAATATACGCATTACGTTTGAGGTTTCTTTACTATCGGTGTGGTAAACAAATATAATCTGAATGCTTGTAGCAAAAAATTAAATATTTTTGTTGATATTGGTTCTAAAATGTTTTCTTAATGATATTTGCGCCCTGGTCTCTAGAGACCAGGATGCAAATATCATTAATCCAATATCATCAGTTCAAAGATTTAAGCCCTAAGGCTTAAAGCTAAATACTATAGTTTATAGTTAGAGTATGCTATACATATATATGTATAAAGATCAGATAATTTAAAAAATACTGCATGGTTTTTAAATATAGTTTTAAGGTAAAATATACTTTTAGTTATCAGAGATATTCGTTCCTTCACCGATAATGACACAGAGTTTTACCTACTATTTTATGTACGCACTAGTTCTCGGTTTTAGGGTTAAATATTAGCAAGAAAATAACTGACTTCAGCAATATTGGTTCATATAATGCTATGTTTGTGTCTTTGAATGTCTCAAACATTATATCCTAAAACTGCATTATCAACAACTCCCACAATTAACATACTACGCTTTTCCTCGTGTCTACTCAACAGGAAAAAATAAGCCGCCATTTTGTAAATTGATTTACTGTCTTCCCCTCCAAATAGCAATCGAATTCGAACCTCGAAAAGGCGAAAATATTTACCTAATTTACTTCATAAATTATTTATCTATGTCATTTTCAGATACAGGGTTTTTCTTTGTTACAACTCAATTTATGAGAGTCAGAATTAAAGATTTCTTCGTATACTTGTTTTGCTTTGATACTGTAACAAGACTAATGAGCTCAGTGCTTCAGAAAGTATATCATGACCCGTTGATATTTAAGATTTATTTCAAGATTATTCATAAAGGTACAGATTTAAATGGAAGTAGGGTTTTTATATAACAAAAGAAATAATAAGCCTACGGCCAGCTTGTGGTGAGTGGTGACTGTACCTATCCTGTGATCGCTTGCAATCCTTGGAGTATCATTTGCGCTATCTGTATTGTTTTAATGTAGTGCCTCGCTGATTTCAGCATGAATGGGCCGGCTCGATCGGGGAAGGACTACCCTCTCACAGAATATCGACGTAAAATAGCAGTATTCCTACTGTTGTGTTTCGTTCGGTAAGTGAGAGTGCCGGAGGCCCAATCACACTCTTGCCCCCTTCCCGCTCGTTCTCCTTCCCACTTCCTTTTATTCCTAAAGGGTCGGCAACGCGCAAGTGATGCCTTTGGTGTTGCAGGCGTCTATAGGCTACGGTGACCACTGCCACGGTATGCATGTTTGCCACCTTAGTGGTATAAAAAAAAACCTATTTGAAATCTGTAACAAGGCTGTATCTGAACAAAACAAATATGATTCATATATGATAAACTATTCAAAAAGGTCTTAACTCAATTCATAGGTTCATGCCTTTTTTCTGAAGAAATAGCTCGTAGCTCGTAGCTTCAGATAACAATAAAGTCTAGCTTCATTCAATTCCTGGCAGTAGACCCAAAGACAGATAGTTATATGTACATAATGCGATTCGTGTAAATGACGTCACGGGTGAACTGTAGCTCACGCAGGCGAAGTCAAGGGCGAAACATAGTAAGAATAGAAATAATTCTGTCTAACTCATCAAGAATATACAAGTAAGCAATGATACTGATATTATAAACTCGCGACCCGGCTTCACAAGGATACACGAGTACAAAACGAGGTTTAAAAAAAAGGAAGTGAGTTCTTCTTTCACGGTAAGCAGCGGCATTGCTGTGTCCTGACATTGCGGAAGTCCATGAGCAGCGGTTACCACTTTCCACCCGTGGGCCACTTACTCGTCTGCCACCAATGGAAATAACAAAAAATCCTTAACAAATTATACACCTAAAACTTCCTCATGACTCACTCTGTCCATTAGTAAAAATCACATAAAAATCCGTTTAGTAGTTTTGACTTTATCGCGGACAGACAGACAGACGCTACCAGGGACATTGTTTTATAATATGGAGTGATATGCAGATGTTTGATTGTTTGCAAAGGTATTTGTTACCTAATTACGCGTAGACTGCTAAATGGATTTAGACGAAACTTGGCACTCAAATAGATCATGTCCTGGACTAACAGATAAGGTACTGTTGATTCTGATAATGTGTCTCCAAGGGTTTTTGGCGAGCAAAGCTGCAAGCAGACACTAGTCTTAAATAATATCTTTTGTAGTACTATATTTCTAGCAACCGAATACAATATTTCATTGTATTCTCCTGACAACGAATAAACCGATAGGTTGGCGGTCTACCACGAGAGCGTAAAATATTATACAATCGAGCATATATTTATTGGAACCTTGCCCAAACTACATGGCAAAACAAAAGCAAATCAATCTTGTTGATGTTAGTTTGATACAGAATGCAATAAATAGTAAATAACTATATTCGGCATAATAATGTAGCAGAAGATCTTGGATTACTCCTAAAGAATGTTTCTCGCCATATATTGGTTACGGAATAGTGAGCATTCAACAGAATGGATATGGTGTTACACAGCATAAGTGAGAATGCAGTGTCGCCAAAAATACCGCAATATAGGAAAATAAAAAGAAAAGTTTTCTTGCAAAAAATATACATTTCGGTTTGCAACATTTCGATATAAAAAGAACAGTGGAATATCCACTCAGCTCAATGCTGTAGCATTTTATATAGGTATAAAAGACACTCCAGGTATCTGAGGAAATCCTCGGAGGCTTCTTTTGAAAAACAGATATCACACTTAATCATGTTTTGTGTTCCGGCATTAAACAGTGCTACCAGCATTATTTTAAGGAGACGGTGTACTGACTTCAGTTTGACTGAATTCGTTGCGCTGAGAGAATAGGCATTCCTGTTCACACATTAGAGGCATGTAGTATATAAATATGTCTTCTAAAAACCAACTAACGATTTAAAGTATTTCATACATAGATTTCATGTCTCAAACCAAAAAAATATTAGTGCTGATTCTTTTATTTGTTGGTCGTCTGCCCAGAATCATGACACACTTATGGCAGCTTTACGCCACTTCTTTTACCTTCTCTAGTCCGTGATTTAGTGATGTTAGTATCAAAATTGTTAGCAGAAAGTTCGGATATGAGACCAATGGATATAAAAGCGTACAATGTTTTTAATATAATTTTTCTTTCATTCGGTGGCGACCTTGCATAATGCTATTACACAGTTCATCCTAGAGACTAAGTCCACTAGTATTTTGGTGATAATCCAACGGCAAGGATCTATGAGTATTTTGGCTACTGCCAGAATAACAACAGTACTATTTGGAGCTAATATTCTATAAGGTTGAAATAAGAATGCTGCTTAGCTGCTTCTCTGCTAATATTCTGCAGATACGACATATCTTGTGTATAACTCGTGTTCACCAACTGTTCACGAGAATTAGGTCTATATTGGGTTGTTCGGTGAAAGAAACACTTGATATACGTCTTTACTCTATTATATTTATTTTGTACTAACTGCTCAACACTACAAGTAGTTTAAATGCGTGGACTGTATGAATGTAATTTAGATGTGTGTAAGCTGTATGTCTGTGTGCGTGAAATGCTGCCAAGAATAAAACTGATGTATGAACTTAATCTATTTAAACATACCGCCCACCAAAGGACGTAGTACTTTAAACCATATAAACAGCTGTGTAAGTACTTATACAAAATGCAATGGTTTTTGAATCTACCTTTATTACAAACCTCTTGAAGTATACTATATATATGAATTTAAATGTGCATTGTGAGTATCCACTTATGACTAATACTAATTCTTAAATGCTATACTTATGTAAACATAATCATTCTTTACATTTTACAAGATAACACCGCCCACCGTGATACAAAATGACCACTTATAAAATGTAGATATAAATAAACAAAGCAATTTACTTATAAAAAGAAATGGTACTTCTAATGCATGAAGATAATAATTACTTAGGTAATTATTATTTTACAATGCAATTAAGCTGGCTGATAAATGGTAAGTAGTTAAGTATACTTTAGGTACATTTCAACGTTATAGATTAGCAAGTTAAAATTACAATGGTAAGTAAACAATTTTACTTAGGTAATAAACACAATTTACTAATGGGACGTTTAAATTCGCCATTTTTACATTTGACAGATACAACACGTGCAATATTGTCTGGTCCTAAGTATTTTTTAATTATTTTTCCTAGAATCCATTTAGCAGGTGGAATATTATCCTCTCTCAAAATCACTACGTCACCAACTTCAGGCTCAGATTTTTTAGTGTTCCATTTATATCGCTGATTTAGATTAACCAAATACTCTTTATACCAACGCTTCCAAAAGCAATTTACCATTTTTTGTGTTAATCTCCATCTATCCAGACCTATAACATTATGATTGGAATTATCTTCATCGGGAATACTTATCAATGGTTCACCTATAAGAAAATGACCTGGTGTTAAAGCTTGAGGTTCGTTAGGAGAATCACTCATTACTGTGATTGGTCGAGAATTAAGACAGGCTTCGACCTGTGCTAAAACAGTAGACAACTCCTCATAGGTGAGTGTGCTATCTCCGATTGCCTTGTATAAATGTGTTTTAACGCTGCGAACTCCGGCCTCCCACAGACCTCCAAAATTAGGAGCATGTGGAGGTATAAAATGCCATGTTGTGTGTTCTAAACTCAATAACTCCTCAATTTCACGTGGTATGGTTGACTTAGATCGATCGAACATCTCACGAAGCTGTCTATTGGCACCAACAAAATTAGTGCCATTGTCACTATACAAATCTTGACAATGACCTCTTCGTGCCGTGAAACGCTTAAATGCAGCAATGAACGCCTTTGATGACAGATCAGTTACCACCTCCAAATGAATGGCTCGAGTACTCATGCAAATAAATAAACAAATATATCCTTTGTAGGATTTCGCCCCTCTGCCGGGTGAGAATCTCAGACTAATAGGCCCCATGTAATCACAACCAGACGATTTAAAAGCTCTGGCTGGTTTCAATCTAACTTCAGGAATTTGACCCATGAGTTGGTTACTTTTAGACTTAGAAAATCTCAAACATTTTATACACGATCTGTAATGACTTTTAACACTATCTTTTGCTCGCAATATCCAATATTTAGATTTTAAATAGCACAACATAGCTTGTGGTCCACCATGAAAAGTTTTAAGATGAGCATCACTAATTATAAGCTTGGTAAGATGACTCTTAGCAGGCATAACGATGGGATGCTTTGTATCATAATTTACCTCTGACTCATCAATACGACCGCCAACTCTTAGTATCCCATTTCCATCAAAAATGGGACAAAGGGTGCGGAGGTTACTTTTCTTGGGGACAAATCTCTTCAACTTTAACTGTTTTATCTCTTCACCAAAATTATCTTCCTGAACTTGCTTGATACATACAATTAAACTCTTATCTAATTCTGCTGGTGTGATGACATTTGTATACACTTTTTGTTTTTCCTTTGGTAATCTTAAAT
The DNA here is from genome assembly GCA_930367265.1 of Catocala fraxini. Taxonomy (NCBI): domain Eukaryota; kingdom Metazoa; phylum Arthropoda; class Insecta; order Lepidoptera; family Erebidae; genus Catocala; species Catocala fraxini. Next base: position 22,768,165 of record OV884038.1, read on the forward strand.
TTTGTAAAACTCTTCTCCAATAAGATACAGCTTTTAAGGTTTTAGACAGTGATGAAAACATAGTCCAGATAAATTCATTTTTCTTCAATACAGGTAAAGCAGTTAAAGATGTGTGCCTTTCCTCCTCATGAGTGTCTTCAATAATATCAGTGTTATCAAAGTCTGTGGTTGATTGTGAAAGCCAAGAAGGTCCTGACCACCATAATGTATGTTCCGGTAAATCTTGTGTAGCTATTCCTCGGGAAACACAATCAGCTGGATTCAAATCAGTTGTGACATGCCTCCATTGCCTGCAGTCTAAAATATTAAGAATTTCCGACACACGATTACTCACAAAAGTAGTCCAGCGGCTAGACCCTCCTCTCAGCCAGGCTAGAACTATTGTTGAGTCGGACCACGCATATAAGTTCTCCTTCGGAATTTTCATGATTTGTGAAACCTCAAAAATTAATTTTGCTGCTAGAGCAGCACCACACAGTTCCAGTCTAGGAATTGATATCTCTTTCTCAATAGGGGCTACTTTGCTTTTTGCTGATACCAAACTCACACAGATTTCGTGGTTATTATTAATAACACGAATGTAAACAGCAGCTCCATACGCTACCATTGATGCATCTGCAAAGGCATGCAACTCAACCCTTGACTCTGGACTGGAACAATACCATCGTGGTATGTTTATTTTATGTAAATGTATTAAACTTGATCTAAACTGTAACCATTCACTCGCTAAATCTGTAGTCAGTATATCATCCCAATCAAGTTTCGACTTCCACAGTTTTTGGATAAATATTTTGGCGGTGATTATCACGGGAGCAATCCATCCTAACGGGTCGTATAATCGGGCCACATCCGACAATACTTGGCGCTTAGTAATCGATTGTTTAACATCTGGTAAGTCAAGTGAGTACTGAAAACAATCTATATTCTTATGCCATTTTAAGCCTAATACTTTCATGACAGTAGTTGACTTTAATCTCAACGAATCTACGCTACTGTGATTGTCCTCTCCTATATGTGTCAATAAGTCTTGATTATTACTACTAAACTTTTGCAGTTCGAAGCCACCACTGCTCATCAGTTTGTTCATTTCATTATAAATGTGTATAGCCTCTGGCAGCGTCTCACAGCCGGTTAGGAGATCGTCAATATAGTAGTCCTTCTTTGTAATGCTCGATGCTGTAGGAAATTTTGCATATTCTTCATCAGCTAGCCTTTGAAGGGTTTTTACTGCCAAATACGGAGCACAGGCCGTACCAAAGGTCACTCTCAATAATTTAAAATGTTGTAATGGTCCGTCTGCTTGTGGTCTCCACACAATTCTTTGGAAGTCTGTGTCCTCATGACTGACTTTCACCATTCTGAACATCTTGATAATATCTGCTACTATGCAGATCCTGTGGTTTCTCCAACGCATTAGGATGTGTCTTAAATCCTGTTGTAACTTGGGACCCACCATAAGATTGTCATTAAGTGAGACGTTGTTCAATCCCTTACATGACCCGTCGAAAACAACTCGCACTTTCGTGGTGTCCTTGTCCTCCCTAATCACTGCGTGGTGTGGGAGATAAACCGCTTTGGGATTGTCTACTTCTTCTTCTTTTATTGGTGTCATGTGATTCATGGTAAGGTATTCTTGTAGAACTGCGTTGTATGCTTCCTTTAAGGTAGGATCCTTCTGTAGTTTCTTCTCTAAAAACTCATATCTTCTTGTTGCTATTACTACTGACTTTCCGTATTGACACTCTGGATCTTTTTTATCAAAAGGTAGCTTAACTATAAATCTACCTTCTTTATCTCGTGTAGTCGTCCTGTCATAAAACTCTTCACATCGCCGTTCTATGTCTGTCATCTTCTTCTGTATCAAATCGGGCTCATTTTCAATTTCCCAAAATTTCTTAAGCAGCTCTTCTCCACTTAAGTGTAAATGCATGGTTAATATTCTATTGTCAGCAGAAGTTGAATTTATTGGCACCCTCCCTGATAATACCCAACCTAGGGTAGTGTTTTGTGCCAATATTTTATTGTGACGTACAATACCATCCAATAAAATCTCACTGTATACTTCTGCTCCAAGAAGAATGTCAATTTTGTTAGGTGTGGCATAATCTGGATCGGCCAGTGGTATTTTATCTAAATGTAGCCAATCAGGTGTATGTAACTCAGTTGAAGGAAGTAATGATGTAACAGATCGCAAAACATATGAATTTACGTGGATTGAAACCTCAGGGTCATGACGTGATACCACTCGAAGAGCAACCATATGCTTCACACTCGTATGACCACCCTCACCTATCCCGGAAACTGTACCGCTAACACGTTTACGAGAAAGTCCAAGTAATTGAACAGCTGACTCACTAATAAACGACGCTTGCGACCCTTGATCCAATAATCCTCTCAACTGTTGTTTGTACCCGTGCTCATTATATGCCCAAACAGAAACAGTAGCTAACAAAACTCGACTCGGTTCTAAACCTCTACTCGAAAAGTTAGTTGAAATATGTGTACTCACGGGTTGGTCTGACTCACTCTGCTCAGAAACGTCCACACTCTTTGGTACGCTGCTCACCTCTTTCTCAAAATGCAGCAATGAATGGTGCCTCCTGCCACATCGCTTACAACTCGCTGAATTGCGACACTTAACAACTAGATGAGATGGAGAGAAACAATTAAAACACAATTTATTATTTTTAACATAATCTAGCCTTTCATTTACACTAAGCTGACTAAATTCTTTGCAGTGATATAAATAGTGTTCACCTTTACACTTAGAACATTTATTAGTTACGGTAGAATTACTCTTATTACTTTCAATAGAACCATGAAAAGACTTAGACTTAGTGCTAGTATTAGTACGTACCTTATTAGAGTCTATCATCTCCAATGACCTAAACTTAGTTTCTAAAAACTCAGATAATTGTGTCCACGTTGGTAGATCGTCACTCAATATACCTAACTGATATTCCCACTGCTTGATGGATTCAGGATCTAATTTAGAAACCACTAAATAAATAACAAAAGCATCGTTAATTAACTCAGTACTGATACCCATACTATACAAAGATTGTAAACACGTTGTAGTTGTATCTAATAAATGTCGAATGGCACTAGAAGATTCGCTAGTAACAGGTTTTTGCATAAACAACATCTTTATAAGTGCATTACAATTAAAACGCTTATTATCGTAACGTTTAAGTAACATTCTCCACGCTTCCTCATAATTATTGTCGGTGATAGAAAAATTACGTACCAAACATTCCGCCTCACCTGACAAGTTACTTTTGAGATAATGTAATTTTTGCACGGGCGACAAATTCTTGTTGGTATGAATTATAGAATTGAACATATCATAAAACGATTGCCACTCAACGTACTTTCCACTAAAGGTAGGTAACTGAACGCGTGGTAACTTGACTTCACACTCACTGACTGTTTGTAAATTACTTAATGTCGGTGCTGCTGACGAGATTCCACATGATGACGACGCGATGAAGGTTTGCAGGGCTTCCTTCAATAAAGTTTTGTATGATACGTATGATTCCTCGAACTCCTCGTACATATCCTCAGTGAAATATGAATCCAGTTTTTCTTTCGAGGTCACCTTGCCTATAATCGCCTTGTGTCCATCTTTGAAATCTGTCCATAGCTGCTCCAAATTGTCCAATCTGGTTTCTATGTAGGGTTTTTTGATCCGATCTTTGGGTGTCTTTTTATAGTTTTTCTCCGCTTTCCTTAGATTCTCCAGTAGTACCTTTTGATATATCAGAAGGGTTTCCATGGTGTAGGTACAAATGTGTATTCGACGTTGAAACTCCAAAATCCAAACAACTTGATATAGATTTGTTCTAAAATTGATTATTTGCTAATGATATAACTAACTCGCACGATGTTAGCACGATAATCTGCTCAGGAATGCTATTGTTCTCGCGGTAACGACAGCGGCAGGCGCGTTGGCGCGGTTTCCCGATCCGGCTCGAAGGACCAAATGTTCACGAGAATTAGGTCTATATTGGGTTGTTCGGTGAAAGAAACACTTGATATACGTCTTTACTCTATTATATTTATTTTGTACTAACTGCTCAACACTACAAGTAGTTTAAATGCGTGGACTGTATGAATGTAATTTAGATGTGTGTAAGCTGTATGTCTGTGTGCGTGAAATGCTGCCAAGAATAAAACTGATGTATGAACTTAATCTATTTAAACACCAACTGTAAAAAGAATATTTAAAATACAATATATGTAGCATACAAACATACCTTATGGCCCACCTAATGGTGAACGATTTGCATATGAAGTGAAGTACCTAATTGGTTATCGCCAGGCGAGATAGCACATTTGCACTGTCACCAAATAATTAGCAAGGGTAGATATTCCCACTCAAAAAGATGTAAATTTATTGTTGCTAAAACTATTTGTTTACCCCAATGTATTTTCTACTTACATTGTAAATATTTCCACTAAATACATAGTCCAAAAACGCATCCATTACGCCATTCTGTATTACATTTTGCCAGAGCGTTTTCTCTACACATTAAAACAAACATCGGCTCCGCTGCCAGTTAGTTTCAAATTAGCCGCTACATTCACTAGCTCTGTGCCCAACAAAATGCCATTTTAAATCCACCAACGGTCTCTAGAAACACAGAAATATTTTCTTGGACCTGGGTAGGGTTTCTCTCAAAATAAAAAGTATGGATAAATAAATTGCATTCTTGACAGCATGGTTAAATGAAAAGGGTCGGGATTGTATAGGTATCACTGCTTAGCCTTGTGGTATATACGTAACATATCAAGAAATTATATATTATATATAGTTGTCTATCTCTATCGGTGGCGCAGCGGTAGGGTGTTTCCAGATCTGGCGAATGCGCCACGAATGCGCCACTAACGAGCCGCTCACGCGTTGCTTGCGTGCGTCACGCGTGCAGTTACTGCAATTCGTGGCGCATTCGCCAGATCTGGATAAACCCGTAGATTTGACTACTGTGCATGATGTGTCGGGCTAGATTCCCGGGTCAGGCATAGTGCTATTTTTATGTCGAGAAATTGCCAGCAACATCATGGAGCTTAGATCTGCGCCCAGTAAACAGCAATAGGTTCTGTCCGCCTGCTATTCCATGCGACCTAAAAGCAAAACTGGCAAAATATTAGTTCGATAGACGATGGAGTACCTTTTCAGGGATATAAATATGAGACTATTTATGGTTAGTTATAAAAAAACATTTTAAGAAAACGTTGAAGATTAGGTATCTATATATCAGCGCATAGCATAAACCACAGTGTCTGGAAAGTAGAAACTTAAGAAAGAAAGTAATTTAGTACACAGGTTCCTTGTATAACATAAGACATCCACATAAAAAGGGTTTCTCGAAAGTCATTCCTTTAAGGACCTTACCTTTTTTGGCATCTTAAGAAAAAAACAACTTAAGCGATCGTTACTGTAGCCGCACAGATATTTTATAGTATAGAAAATACATTGCGTCGCAAAAACGTAGCTTCAGTAAAATTTTAGCATTTTCACTAATAAATACTGCAGATGGTAATGTAATGTATTTTTTGCTGCTTCGGTTTGAATTTATAATCAACTGTCAAAGAAAATAAAGAAAACAATGTTTAACCAATTCACTGAACAACGTTTATTAGTAGAAGGCTTTCTTCTTTCATTTGTTTTTCAGTTGTCGCCGGACAGAGTCAGTTATTTTTTATTCGTAATTTTGTCTTCTGATTTTCTCGTTAGTCTCGAGGCTAGGTTTGTTTTTATGTTGAGTTTGACGCCCAGGTCGAGAATTTTATTGGGATATTTAGTCATTTTAAGTAGCAAGATTGATTCTGGATATGTATTAATTATGCGACAATAGACTGATAGAATAGACTAATATGTAAATCCTAAAACACAGCTGGGTAAATGGTGATTTTTGGTAATTTTGTCTCGGTATATCATCACGAGAAATCTAGTGCACAGATTAATGGCACTTGGTTTACTAAAAAGTCTGTTTGTCAAAATTATGTTATACGGTATGATCCATCAAAATCGGTTTAGTAATTAATTAGAGTTAGATGAATACAGTATGATCTCTATGTAGAAAGAGGTTCTGTATTAAGTGGGGTTCGTCATTACTGGTAGATTGTATTAACATACTGACATTAATGACATTTTGGCAAGTATTTTCTTTAAGAGATAGCCTTAAACATAATATGTTAAAGGCTATCTCATAATGTGTCAATATTGAAACATAATATTATTATGTTTCAATATTGACACATTATATGTACTTAATATAATATCTAACAATATCAATGTATGTACTATAATTTGAATATTAATATAATAAAAGTATACAATTGGAGATCTCCAATGTCGTACAGTAATATTGTTTGTTTTAGAAGGCGAACATAACGTGATAAATCTTTTTATCAATGTATGAACAGAAAATAAAGTAATATTGTTTGTTTTAGTAGGTGAGCATAACTTGATAGATCTTTATATCAATGTATGAACAGAAAATACAGTTAATTAGTAATTTAACATGTCTTCTTGTTAAGTAATGAACCTTCAAAACTAAGATATTCAACTATTACCGGGAGCAAAATATTAAAAAATTATGAACATTTCGGACTGTATATTTTTTACCTACTAAAACACAGGCATAGAAAGCGTATAAACGAATAAAAAAAAACATACATGTCAAGTTATCAACGTCTTCACGCCAGCCACGGATATAATGTCACTTACATTATTTTATTGTATTTAATTAATGTGAACGCAATCTTTTCGACTTAAACAGTGCTTGCGTGATCACTGTTATCACGTGACACTAAAAATTTAAAACCAATTTTATATTTTTTTTTACTTTAAGCTCTTTCTAGTAGAAGAAACGAAATAGTGAACAGAATTGAATAAATTTATTTGTTGTGGTCGTTTTTACGTACACAGAATTTATACACACATGTCTCCCATTTATCTAAATATCGGCGAGCTCTTTAGCCAAAATCTGTACCAAAAATCGTAAAGTTTGGTCACTGTAGTCCCTAGAGAGTAAAATAGAACGGTTTCGTGTAGAAACTAAAGAATATAAAGAAACATTTGCTACAAATTCTGTTTAAATACTTTGTAAGTAAAAGAAATATTATACAGTAAATTTCGCTTTTCAATGCCTTGGAATTTGTTCCGCTTGGCTGTGATCTTTTTAGTTTCGCGTAGGCCAGAGCCATTTGTTCTCATCAGAATCAGAATGCTTGTGCTTTTGCTAACACGATCGTTCGTATATCTTGCCTCTCCTTCTCGAGCTTGTTCCAATAAGTACGTATGTACGGAAAGATTAAGTTCTATAGGCAATAAAAATAAATATACATATATCAGCTGTTATGTTGCTTTATAAGTTGTTCCTCTTTTTTGTGTGACTTCTAAAAGACAGTTAATCGCTATCCGGTTCTTTAAGTAAGTGAAAACTCGCTGATTATCATGGTCGCAACAACTTTGTCATATATTAGTCCTATTAAAAGCCGTCCCATTACTGAATACGAACTTTTCCGGAATACAAAAACTTTTAAGTCAGTACAGGAGTGTTTGCGCTGACGAGTTAATGTAAAAATTTAATTGCTTGGTCAGGCTAAACGGTATCAACAATCTAATTTGTAAAACCAAAATAACCATGCAAGTTACTTGCACGGACTACGTACGCAAGGTACTCGAACAATATTCATGTGCGAGTTAACCGTATGGGTTACATGCGCAAGTATCTTTCATTTACGCCACGCATAGTGTAAACGATCAATACGAGCCATCATTATATGTATACAATCCGTGTCTCTACCTGCATATATTACTTGCATTATATGCAAGATATTTATATATATATGTATAGACCTCTTCATCGATTGCGGTAAGGGTGACCTCAGAAATTATGGATCTTTCATTTATGAGCCCTAATATGGCTTGCTAGATCAAACTTGGTTTAACATGTCCTGCTACACTTGTGTCAGTAGAGTTGGCCTGCGTTGTTGTATGTATACGTGTAGGAAAGTTTAGGTCTTTCTTTAAGTATTTGGTGTTTTATGTCAATCATTACAAGGGTTATAAAATAAGCACGCTAAACCGAAGATATGGATGTTAGTATAATAATCAATAAATATTAAAAAACAAATTCCCCCACAACATCTGTCTGTCTGTTTGCGAAAAACTCAATAACTACTGAACGGATTTTGATGCAGTTTTCACTAATAGACAGAGTGATGCATGAAAAAAGCTTAGGTGTATAATTTGTTAAGTTATTGTACTACCCGTGTGAAGCCGGGGCGGGTCGCCCGTAATATATAAATTTATCTATAATTTAATATTTTACATTAATTTAAGCGCGTTTTTAGGCTGAAGGCAGTTAACTAAATAAGCTCCCATATTTTAAAAAAAAAAGCTTAACAAATGAAAACAATTGTGGCTCTCATTATGATATGAGTATCGTTCAAACCTCCGTATTCATTCTGATACACAATTGCTGGGCCAGTTGCTAATTAGGATCATTTAAAAATGACGAACGAAAAATTGCTTTTAATTATTCTTTTTTGTTTACCGTACCGTAACAGAGGCATGCTTTATTTAAGTTATACTTTATACAATACGATATAATTGGAAGGTATTGTTTAATTTATCCGAATGGTAAGATTTCCATTGCCAATTAATTGGTGTTGATAATACGTATGATCTGGCACCAAGTGTTGACAATTCGTTCCCCACACCGCACGAGACGAACAAATTAAATTAATCCTGTACGGCAAAGGATCTTATAAACCATACAGGCAAAAACATGTCTCCGATCATCCATGTGTGGATGTTATACTAGTTATAGTATCAGCCTCTGTATTACTGTCCCACTGCTGGGAACGGGCTTCTTCCCATCCCAGTATGAAGAGTACCATACCATAGGTGGCCTACCATAGTCCACCACGCAGGCCCAGTGTGGATTGGCAGACTTCATATATGTTCGATAACATTATGAAGAACTCTCAGGAATGCATGTTTCCTCGCGATGTTTTCCTTTACGGTTACAGCGAGCGATAATTAACTATTTAATATGCACGTAACTTCGAAAAGTCAGAGATGCGCACCTTGGGATCGAACTCGAGATTTCTGCATGGCAGTCCAGCGGTTTTCCACTGAGTTATCGCTGCTATTTGTGGTTGTGTGATTCACAAATGGATGATCGATGCGAGTTGTCTTTTTTAAATAGATATAAATGCCATAGAACTGCTTACCGGCAGACCGTGAAATTATTTTTCATCCATATGGTTTATAGCAGCGATAGCTCAGTGGGGACACCAACAGACTGCAATGCAGAGGGTCTCAGGTTCGAACCCACGTCGCGCACCTCAGGCTTTCGGAAGTTATACGACTTTTCGAAATAAATTATGTGCGTATTGATTGACAATTATCGCCTGCTCCGTGCCTCGGAGAGCACGTTAAGCCGTCAGTCCCGGCTCCCATGAACATCTATGGCAGTCGTTATTGGGAAAGTCAGTACCCTCTAATATCCTGACACTGGTCTAGCCGTAGGGTATCGTTAGCCTTCGGGTTGCGGAGGTCAGGTGGCAGCCGCTCCGTGTAAAAACTGATAACCAGTCAAATCCGGTTAGACCAGAAAAGCCGACCCCAAGTGACTTGGGAATAATAAAGGCTAAGAGAGAAGAATGGTTTATACCAGATAGCGGCTTAGTTAGATCTGTCCAGAATAGCACCTGCAATGTAAAGAAAATAGCATGAACATCCGTGATGACGATAGCGTCTACCAGATAAGCAGTACCCGCAGCGGGTACTGCTTATCTGGTAGACGCTATCGTCAACAACCGAAATAAAAAAGGTAACTAACTTAATATGTCTGAGAAAATCACAAAGGCAGATGAATGATAGGCGGACAGACAACGCGATGTACATTCAACCTACAGATATTTAAGAAAAGAAAACAGCCAACAATGTTATTAATAAAAAATATGAACGGAATGCCACTTACTAAAGATTTGGTATATTCACAAACCTGAATTTGAAGCACGTCTTAGCTATTCCCACCGCTTAAGTACCAACTAAATCTTATTAAATACCTCTTCAATTTTATTAAATTATTAGTAAACGTATTTCCATTTAAAAGTGTAGTACCGATTTTTTGTACGTGATTTTGATTTAGGGATGTAAATTATACCTTTTAAATTTTTGATTCGTAAGTCGATAAATGTAAGATGAGGTTTTGAGATATATAATTATCCTAAATAAATATACTTCTTAATCTGTAAAGAATAATTCAATATAATAAAATAATATATAATTAAGTGCCTTTAAGTACATTTCGATTGGCAGAATGATAAGCGCAAAACTTATGCCACGGAACCAACAAGTCAATCATACATATGTAATCCACTTTTAAATCATTTTATACAAATTATGGATTGTAAAATAATTGAACGGAAACATAAGGCAACTCAAATTGTTTAAAATAAATCCATATTCTAATCTATGTATTTGTTTGTTCCTTGTTACTACCTCGTTGGTCTTGGAACATATGTATATTATTGCGCGCGGTCTTAGGTTCAAATCCTAGGTTAGGCAAAGTATTATAGAATTGTTGTCAAGAAATTTTCAGTAGCAGATGTCAATGCACTCTCCCCCCTATTACGTGACGGATACCCTTGATGATATAATCGTGCGACTAACTGAACATTAATTATATTTTTTATAGCATCATCATAAGCAAAGTTTTAAACTAAATCTCCACACACACTGCAATATATTAATGTTACTAAAGAATATCTGTCATTCTACTTAAAGTAGTAACAACAACTCATGCCTTCCATCTTTTTCTTACAAACCAAGTTTTACAAGAGCGAATGAGACATCCGAAAGACTATCTCAACACGGCTCCTTACCGGAATCTCCCAGTTCACCGGCACCATTAAGTTTACACAGTGGGTAATTACCGGGCAGAATTTGTAAGAGAGCCTCGTTCTTAGTTATCGGGATAACAGGATAGTCATGACGCACGTAAAATTTACGCTAAACCGCGATGTAAATCACTGCGGGCTGAATCAAGGGATGCGTAGTGATGTACTTAAGTTTATCGATACATTTAATTTAATTTATTGACTTGCTTGACTAAAAATAAACTGACTTATTACGTAATAGTGAGGTCTACTCTTTGGAAATGGTGTTGAATGTCTTACGTGTGGGAAATATTCTTATAAATCTTAATGGCAAGGGCCTTTTCTCAGTGTGAGAAGGGTTAGGTAAAACACCCATATTCGGGCAGCTATTGGGTGGTTTAGGGTGCCGATATTAAGAATATTTTCTTTGAAAAATCTTGCTCGATTGGACAGCATTCACAACTACAGCGTAAAGCAGCATACTGTCTCTTTCATATCAAGAACACTACGTTCTAAACCCATAAATCCAGTGCCAAAATAAATGATTAATAATAATAATAATAATAATATTCTACCACATACACACAACACCATCTAGCCCAAACTAAGCAGAGCTTGTACTATGGGTACTAGACAATGGATAAACATACATATATACTTTACCTTACCTTTTATAATAAATTTGACCAGTAGATACGCCGCTGATTATAATATTTGAACAAAGCACTGATCGAATTTTAGATTAATTACAAATGTAACGAACAAGCTTAGTACTATACCCGTGAATAAATACTTTTCCAGTACAGTAACCTTTATGCAATACCGCAAAATGATTAAAATAGTTAAAACTAAATTAGTAAATTCAACACGTAAAACCAAAAATGAAATAAATTTGTGTTTGTTTCAACAATTAAGTCAGGGTGTTTTAGTAATTAGTTAATAACTTAATGATCTACGTAAACATGTAAATACAGACAGTAATTACTCTAGTATAAAATATCTGTGAGCGTTTTTATCGCCATAGTGGCAAAGGAGCTAGCAGTCCACTGGAACTGTCAGTAGACTTCTGGTACTCAAGGTCATGGTATATAAGGTAGGTATCAAGAGAACTGCAGCCTTTCGTAATGATAATAGTTTCTTTAGACCTCGTAAAGGCTGTACTATGGCGCTCGAAAAATACCGAAGCAAGTACTAAATATTAGTCCAGAATTTGCATGTACATAGAAGAAATCATTTCCAGTCGAACTCATCAACTTTGAGGTTCATAAGTGTTACTTTGTGAGGTGATGAAAAATAATTTTGACTTTGACTTGGGCAATATGCAAGAAAAATAAAAATATTAACAGTACCGTGTCTGTATATGTATGAGCTGTTGTTATTTGTCAGATCTAATTTAACGATGTACGAAAATTATAATAGCAAACGCCACTATTTGAAAGTTCACTGTCCTCAACACAAAAGTGCATTGATGACAAATAGTGTATTCTGCATGGCGCCACGAGTTCATAATCGCCTACCAAAAATGTTATTAAAAAGTAGTAGCATCGATGTATTTAAACATAAAGTCAAACAATTACTCGTGGAAAAAGCCTTTTATAGTGTAAACGAATTTATAAATCACATGCAATGTAATAATATTGAGAAATAACACATGATATTATTTATTTATTAACTTGACATACCTATTTTAATTTCTAATTATTGTTTGACATATAATATATTCTTAATATTTGTACCAAAATAAAATTGCCTGACATTTATTATTTTAATAGAGTTATTACTGTATATAATTTATTAATTTTATGTAATAATAATAATATCAGCCCTGTATTAAACTGTCCCACTGCTGGGCACGGGCCTCTTCTCACTGTGAGAAGGGTTAGGCCATAGTCCACCACGCTGGCCTAGTGCGGGTTGGCAGACTTCACGTATCTTCGAGAACATTATGGAGAACTCTCAGACATGCAAGTTTCGTCACGATGTTTTCCTTCACCGCTAAAGCAAGCGATAATCAACTATTTAATACGCATATAAGTTCGAAAAGTCAGAGATGCGCGCCTTGGGTTCGAACTCGAGACCTCTGCGTGGCAGTCCGACGGTTTCCCACTAGGCTATCGCTGCTAATATTTATGTGATTATTAGTAATATACTATCATTAAAGACAAATTACCTAAAAAATTGCATGTCTTCAGGCGGATTATGGAGAGACCAATTCATTTGTATGTTATCTAAATTACACATTTTCGCAATAAATGAGTTTGAGTTTGAGTTTGAAACCCTATTACTATGTAGGTTGGTAGGGTGGCAGAAAGTAAATAATAATACCATTTGTAACAGTCCCTCAAAGCAGAATCTCTGTATAGGCGAATCCAAAACTCACTGTAATTGTTCAGGTATATTAAATTTTCCATGAGATTAGAAACATTGCGATTACTATATATTTTTATGGTTATATTGGTTAGTACGATGGTTGTGACCTATGAACACTCTTAACACAAAAAATATGCGTGACAGCGACTCTACTAAAAGAAGGCGAACCACTACCATACCCTAATTAATCACTACTCCACATACTAACAACAAAATTCTGTAACTTTCCATAGGAAGATAATATAACGTAAAGGAAATGTGATAACTTTTTTATACACGACAGGCTATCCCTACACCATTTTCTGTACCCCTGACTACGTGTATGCGAAAATTCATGATGATCGGCCGAGAAGTTAAGACACGAAAGGCACGCACATTTATAATATCAGTTAGGATATGAGTGGAACCATAAATAGCACATAGTATTAGTACAACCAATATAATAATGTTTTTGAAAAGGATAAACAACCACAGAAAAACCACGCTAGCCTTCAAAAACTTTATACACATTGAACACAGACAGACTTATTGCTATAATTAAAATAACGTAATATTTTAGGCAGCTTTTACAATATCGGCTGTTATCCCACTGAGACTCTCGATCACTCAACGCCCATCCCTAAACATGGCGTATAAAATTCACGAATAAAAAACGGAATTTGTGTCGCGACGGGCGGCGCCGTCAGATATTATCCTGTGTCTGATATAAACGGAACGCCAGAAGGAATGTTAAGAAATATTTTGCGTATACGAGGGCCTCTGTACGGTATGATTGCTTTAACATATTTTTATAGAGAATCTTTTCATGTTGATCTGGGTTTGCCCTTTATCGTCTTTTGGGAGTTTGTGGGTATTTTTGTTTGGTGCGTGGGTTAAGAATTTTCCCTTGCATACATTAATAGTGTATTTAGTCTTGTTCTTTTCATCTGTTGCTGATATAGGATAGGCCTGACCTTTAATTTTTGATATTTATGCTGTTTTGTATTAAACATTAACTGTCTCGTCATCCCGTAGCATATAAAGCTTGGACTTGTGTGCGATCGTGACGTCATGGATCGATCAAAGTATTATTACGAATTATATACATCCTGTGCACTCATTTACTGACATAAAAATAAACAATAATTTGTCCGACCCGACAACGTCACCCGGGATGATCGAACGTCTAACTTCTCAATTTATACATACATACATAGATTCACGCCTGTTTCCCAGAGGATCCCAGAGACTACGGATTTCCATTTGCTACGATCCTGACACACTTCTCTGGCTTCATTCACTTTCATCACATTCCTCATACACGCCCGTCGGTTCAAGGTGCTCTTAACCTGGCCTTTGTCCAGAACGCCTCCGAGCTGATCCAGAAACGTTCGTCTAGGTCTTTCTCTTGCGACTGTTCCATTCACACTAGCCTTATAAACTTTCTTAGTCAGTCTTTCCTCGTCTATTCTTTCTACATGCCCAAACCAACTTAACATAATGTACTAAGTACTATTATTTTGTAAGTTCCGCCGTTTAAGCCACTACAATATATTTTCCAAAGCTTAAATAAATCCTTCATAAATTAAAAAATTCAAACCCACAACACAAATCATAGCAATTAAAACTGTTTTAGCAGATATTATAAAGCATGTCCCGAAAACGTTTCGTTTCGAAAAACCCGCTGACCGAAAATATATGGGATGAATAATGTGACAAGGAGGCCTGGAGGACAGTCCCGAATTTCAAATGATTTGTCTGCTTGCTATCTTGAGGGAAAGATATTATATTAAACATTTTCGAGTAATTTGTCATGCTGGTACATATGATTATAAGGTTTTTATTATAAAGGTTGTCTATTTGTTGTGAACTTTATAAACAATGCATAAGTGGTTTGATTACTACCTTATGACCAATGCAAGAAGTGGTAAATAAAAATTGGTATTTATTTATTTAGGCATATTTATTGGGTAAACACAGATATTTACATATAATTGCTAATTGTCCGTATTATTATAAGCGATGTATGATCAAGAGAGAGAGAGAGCAAGTTATTTTCAATATATTTGCTAATTTACCTTATCGATTGCCTTACATTTTCTTGTATCTTTGAAGTACATATTGTTTCTGACACG
Source organism: Catocala fraxini (assembly GCA_930367265.1). Taxonomy (NCBI): domain Eukaryota; kingdom Metazoa; phylum Arthropoda; class Insecta; order Lepidoptera; family Erebidae; genus Catocala; species Catocala fraxini. The sequence continues at coordinate 22,783,551 of OV884038.1, forward strand.
TTTCTCTAGCTGCATATTTTTGTATTACTAAAGGCGAGAGCCTGGAGATTGGTCACACAGGTTTCGTACCTAGTACAAACTCCAGATCTCACTAAGGTTTTAGTTCATGCTGTATCTTATTGTAACATATCAATTTACTTACCTTTTTGAGAGAAATAAACAATACTATTATTATTATTATATGTGTATTTAGAGATAAGAAAATGATTAATTAACATATATGTCAATATAGCAGGAAATATTACATACATACATATGTACATAGATTCACGCCTGTTTCCCAGGGAGATAGGCAGAAACTACGGATAATAAAGAAAGAAATATTAGTGATATTAAATTTAGTGTACTGACGTTTAGAGCCATTCGATAAGCTTATCGAATGGCTTGTTGTTGCTGTCTTGAAATCACAACATACATGTCACGCATTGCACCTTGTCACTTATACGCCATTTTTCACATTCGCTAGCATCACACATGCGTGACATCAACATAATTCTTAAGCGGATAATCGAGTCAATGACGTCAGATATACAGCGAAATTGACGCTACACGTTGACAAAATGGAATATTTCCGCTTCCACTAGGTGCCGAAGACGCTCGAAGATCGTAGAGAACTAAGCAATTGCAGCTGACGATTTTTCGCAACGAGGTTAAATACCGAATACCGATCGCTTCAAATGTCCCACGATTGGTTATAGGGATAGTGAAACGAAATCGCGTCTATCGTGGATTAAGGATGACGCTGGCGATTTCCTTGCTGGCAAATAACTTTTATTACGCCAATCTTGGCTTTTAAGCTCAGCGATGTACTGAGTTCAGTATAGTATAGTATTTATTTTATTTCATTTACATCGAGTCTTCTTCTCTCTTAGCCTTTATTATTCCCAAGTCACTTGGGTCGGCTTTTCTGGTCTAACCAGATTTGACTGGATATCAGTTTTTACACGGAGCGGCTGCCACCTGACCTCCGCAACCCGAAGGCTATTAGAGGGTACTGACTTTCCCAATAACGACTGCCATAGATGTTCATGGCAGCCGGGACCGACGGCTTAACGTGCTCTCCGAGGCACGGAGCAGGCGATAATTGTCAATCAATACACACATAATTTCGAAAAGTCATATAACTTCCGAAAGTCAGAGGTGCGCGACGTGGGTTTGAACCCGAGACCCTCTGCATTGCAGTCCGTTGGTCTCCCCACTGAGCTATCGCTGCTACTACTATTACTGTTCATTTACATCGAGTATACATATTTTAACACGTAATTTAAACTTATCCTAGTATTATTTTATTTTTAAAGGCTGTAGGTAAAAGATATTTTACCTAAAACATGTTTGTGTTAATAGAAATCTACTGTCGTATTCATTTTAAAGTAATTTTATAAGATGCATACTCAGGTATATATCTCACGGATAGATTGGAGTCGTTGGAGCAACAGAGAGGCTTTGGGTCTCTCTGCGTGTTCTACTCCGACTCTTTCATGTCAGTGCTCTGCAGAACTGTTTGATTTGATACCAGCGGCCTCTTTCTATCACCTTACCACTCGACAACGAAGTAGGGTTCATCCATATCACCTGGAAGCGTTCAAATCAAGCGGTACGCTTTCAGCGATCATTTCACCTACGTACGTGCATGCTCTGGAATAAACTGCCTGCTTCGGTGTTCCCCGAGCGCTATGATATGTTATTCTTCAAACGAGGTTTAAAGAGAGTTCTTCTTTCACGGTAGGCAGTGGCTTTGCTGTGTCCTGACATTGCTGAAGTCCATGAGCAGCGGTTACCACTTTCCATCAGGTGGGCCACAAATGGCAAAATAAAATCTTTTAGACTCCACATAATAGTGATAAGCCCTTTGCTGTCTATCGAGCACAGTAACAGTATCGGTGCTGCTATTGTAAACATGTTAGCCAAAAAACTGTAAATCTCATGCAATCACATCAGTCCAATTAGATACCGCTGCACCACCGCGGAGTCAAATTTCTATACAACTCATATACATCTGATTAAGTTCGTTGCTGGTTCCAAGAGAGTTTTAGCTTTCCCTAGACATTACAAGTGTCCACGTTCTGTATTTCTATGGTCAACATGAGGTATATCTCATGAACCATAGAAATATGGACTACAGAACAAATAAGCTTAAAATATGTTTAGTAGATTTCTCAAACAAATATTAAATATTGAAATTAAACTGCTATATACGGATTTTATCGCGTTGTTTATTTGACACATTATTACAAAATTTTGAAAATTTTTACACTACTACTACTATTAAACTTTACTAATTTTTAAGCTAATTAAATTATTATTTAACTATTTAGATTTAATTTATTTTTACACTGTGTGTGAACATGTGCAACAGGGGACCAACTACTACCTGAGATTTGACAAACCACAGATTCTCGCTAAAGAACACCGATTCCTACCAAGGATGCTTCGCGAGTCTATTGAAATCAAAAAACATCCTAATTTTAATAGAGAAGATGGTTGGAATGTACCGCCAACTTGGGATCCAGTAATAAAAATAGTCAAACCCAAGAAGAAGCAAACCACAGCTAGACTTCATGATACTTTGAGCTCATTCTGCGTAAATAGAAACACCAATGATTAAATTATGTTCGGGTACTTTGAAATAACTACACTGGAACATTGAGACAACTGCCATCTTAGTCTCCCCGTGACCATGGCTGCTGAAAAGCAACCAAAACGTCGGGGAAAGTGTAAAAATAAATTAAATCTAAATAGTTTAATAATAATTTAATTAGCTTAAAAATTAGTAAAGTTTAATAGTAGTAGTAGTGTAAAAATTTTCAAAATTTTGTAATAAAGTGTCAAATAAACAACGCGATAAAATCCGTATATAGCAGTTTAATTTCAATGAATAATATTCGCGTAAATAGAAGACAATATTAAATATTAAATATAAACACATTTATACTATCCCTAACATGCAAACTAAATGTACTATTTAGATTCACAGCTGCATGAAAACCACCCTACTTTTTCTCTATACTTAACCAGAATTGGACGCTGTAACAAAATATCTCCAATTTCAGTGCACATTTCTTGTCCCACCACGAATAAAACCTAACATAGTTGTAGGGAACATTGTCGAGTGTTGAACAAACTCTGGTAATAATTTACTTCGTCTGTTTAGTTTTAAACAGCTTTTTTGTCCTAACTTTTAATGGAAAACGGTGGCTAATGGGATTTCTGTATGCCGTGTCGTTTTAGTACGAGGCAAAGTGGTAGAAATGGGTTTTGGTTGATGCATGATTCTGCATTCTATTCGCATGCTAGGCGTCTTTGTTATGCTTTTAGTAAAAGGGAGTATTTTCATCATACCAATAGACTACTTCGGTAGCGCAGTGGTGGTGAATGCGACAGCTGTGCGTCTTATGAACAGCAGTCACTTTAATCACCATTGCGCCACATAGTGCGATAGAATAGTCATCTTTTAAATCAATACCGTATGGATGGCGAAGTAATTTAAGTGATCGTCTCGCCATTGCCACCGCTCCGAGTGACGAGTGTTCAAATCTCACACATGACAAAAAATATAGTTGTACCGAGTATGGGTATTCTTTGTTAACAGTGTTTGAATGTTATTAATTTCCGCTGCGACACGTCAATTACCTTACTGGGCAGTAAAATAGTTGTCAATAAAATAAAACAAATTTATAAGCAATATTATAAAAAGTCCCACATGCATATGGAAATTAAAATAATTAAATTTAAAATATTCATTTTGAACATTAAATTCTCATTAGAATGAACTTCGATATGAAAATATTAAGTGTAATAGCACATATATGCAGCTGCGTGATTAAAATCGTACCCCTGTTTTATGTGTGTTCATTTGAGTCCACAATCATTGCATTCAGCAACATCTACACTTTTCAAACAATTGCAACAAAAACGAATAATTAAAAATAAAGCGATCGCTATAAAGACATTACTATCGCCACCCAATTAGTGAAACTCCAACAGGCAGACAAATGGCGTCCATTTTTCGTCACATATATCAAAACCACACATTTCGTTAATATACTTTTGGAAAACGCTGCAAAAAGTGAATAAAAGTCATTTCGGGAACATTTTATTCAAATTATTTTTATGGCACATCAACGGTCTATGAGTAGCCATTAAATTATGTTGAAATATTCTTGTGAACTTTTTATATAGGATAAAGTTACGTTGAGAGATACTTTTTAGCTTGAATAGTGTAAATGGCATTTCAAGTGAAAAGTAAAATTTATAAGAAGCAATGAGATAATGTAGGTATTAGTGTTTGTTCTTTTTTTTGCTCGTCAATATGACCACACTCCTCCTGATGGTAAGTGATCATGTGGTCATCCTCATAGCAGCTGAGACGATGTTAAGGTCCCGACCTTGACGGCCTAAGAAGATGCTTTTTCATGCCCTGCTTAAAGGACCCAGGATTGAAGGAAGAAGAAAACACGTGCCATGGCAGAGAATTCCATGCCTTGATCGTTCGGCAGAGGTATGAGGACCCAAACTTGTTGGTGCACGCTCTAATCGACTCTACCGTGTAAGGATGGCATCTGAGCCCAGCACATGTAGTTCTGGATAGGAAAAGGGAGGGTGGGATAAGCTGGCATAACTCTTCAGAGCACTCCCCGTGATATACTCTGTAGAAACATGTCAAAGTGGCGTTTCAGAGGTTCTAGTGATCTCGGAACCTCTGGATCCCCGATGATACGGAAAGCCCGCCGCTTTAACCTGTCGAGAGCGCCCAGCAAATTTTAAAACAATGGACTTGTTGGATCTTTTGATACCCAGGTCAATCGAAATTGATTTGAGGTTTTCTGCTAGAATATTTTTAGTAGTAGCACGGACTCTTGATATTGTCCTTAGATGCACTTCTGTTCCGTAGGAGAAAAAATACTCGGTTGTGTGTAGATGTAACCGATTGTTCTTCATCTAGAGCAATGAGTCATTATTGCAAATGCTTTTATAAATGCAAAAATAATACGGTCCACTTATTACAATCACACGGTAGAATTTTCTTGTAAATACATATCGTCTCATATAACTCTTTACCTGGACTAACCAACTTTTTTAATATAACCCTTCAATAAACTTTCTAACTACTTAACTTTAACGATCATGAGTGTTGCTTTGTGACCTAAATTAATAGAAGATTTTTGACTTTGTCTTGGCTAAAAAAACAGCACTTTTATGGAGATAGCTAAAAGCTGGATAATCTGATCTTGACAGACCACAAAACTTAGCAATGCACGTAAAAGTACTTTTAGCCCGTTTATTATTTGTACCTAAGTTATTGTGTTGTTTATTAATACAATCTTGAATGGATTATCCTTAGTGTACACGTTTCATTTTTATTGAAATATATGGTGAGACCGTTACATTTCTTTTAAAACTCATATTTTATCCACTACGCGAAGAGAGCGGCCGGTAGTTCTTCATAATTCTTCATTGTACACACATTACATCCTAGAGTGAAAACACACAATGGGAAAATAATGTACAAAAGCAAGCTTAATTCATAACTGAGTTTTCTACCAGCTTTAGTGATAAAATGGATAGAGGCAACAGGAAGAAAAATAAAATTGTAATTTCACGTGTACAACGAAAGTGGTGAGAACAGCGAGAAATGTATATATATACTTATGTAATCAAACATCTGTATATATATAAATCTTCTGTGCGTGTGATTAAACTCCTCCTAAACGGCTGGACCGATTTTGATAAAACTTTTTGTGTGTGTTCAAGTAGATTCGAGAATGGTTTAGAATTGTTTCTTTTTCCTGTGTACTGGACAACTTCCGTCGGGTCCGTTAGTACTCTACAAATAATAATAATAAATAAAAAAAATGTTTATTTCTTCACATAAACTTATCCTGCCTTATTGGTTTCGAGGCATAAGTTTGTGCTTACTTATTCTGTGTTCGCAGTGTTATTTGGAGATTTTGATTAAACATTGTTAGTTGTAGTATGTGACTGGCAATCTGCTAAAGAATCTATTATATGGTCCTATAAACATAACTAACGAACTGTAAGTATATGATCGTTCCACGCGCACCTTCTTCTGTTTTCCAAACAAAACCTTTCTAGCAGTAGATATGATTCTACTTATTTTATTTCTGCTGGAATTACTCCTGCGTCGCGGATGACTTTACAAAAATTTAAACAACGAACTAAAAGAATATCAAGACTCGAAACAACCATTTGTGAATCACACAATGTTTTGTCCCGTGTGGGATTCGAACCACAATACTCGGCGCAGTGGCAGTGGCGAGGCGACCACTTAAACCACTACGACATTCGTGCAGTCAAGTTTATTAATATTCTATCTATTACATTGGTTTCACCTGTATAGCTCTAATATCATAATTATTAATTTTAATTCTTCTCTCTTAGCCTTTATTATTCTCAAGTCACTTGGGATCGGCTTTTCTGGGCTAACCGGATTTGACTGGATATCAGTTTTTACACGGAACGGCTCCCACCTGACCTCCGCAACCCGAAGGCTAACGATACCCTAAGGCTAGAACAGTGTCAGGATATTAGAGGGTACTGACTTTCCCAATAACGACTGCCATAGATGTTCATGGCAGCCGGGACCGACGGCTTAACGTGCTCTCCGAGGCACGGAGCAGGCGATAATTGTCAATCAATACGCACATAATTTTGAAAAGTCATATAACTTCCGAAAGTTAGAGGTGTGCGACGTGGGTTCGAACCCGAGACCTTCTGCATTGCAGTCTATTGGTCTCCCCACTGAGCTATCGCTGCTACTTATTATAATTATTAATTTTAATCTAATGGTATTAAAGTAAAGCCAACGGCATAAATACGGCTTTAACAGAACAACAATTACGAAGCCCTGGCGCTATTAATTATACTAATTACACAATGAATCTTATTTACCAATTTGACGTGAATAGTGAATCTAAACAAATGATTTATAATTTAATGCTATATTATAATCTAAAAAGCTCGATAGCGTAGTGGTAAGTGTAATCGACTACCACGCCTGAGGTCGCGGGTTCGCACAAGTCAAACATTTGTGTGCATGAACATGGATGTTTGTTTTGGTCAAGGTGTTTGTATGTAAAATATGTTTGTCTATACAAAAAAAAAGGTATATGTATAATGTCTTATACATATGATATACCATTGTCTTATACACATAGTACAAGCTCTGCTTAGTTTGGGCAAGACGGTGTTGTGTGTATGTGGTAGAATATTATATTATATTAAAAGGTTAATACATAGGCCCCTAGTGTAAGAACATTATAAATGCATTGGTATGTGGTGGTTAAGTAATCCTATTGTACATATTTAGCTGTAGGTAGATCCTTAATTGTGGCACAAATTCCGGTACTTTTCCCAGCAGGTAAAAGGTATTTTTTTAACATAGGATTTCTATCAGTTATTCATCTCGCCTGATAGTTACAGGTTTTCAAGCATATAATCTATTGCAATAACTAGAATGGAGAGAGACTCTTATGCGTCGCTCACTTTTAGCAATAGAATTTAAAAGAAGAATGAAAGAAAAAGCATGGAAGAAGTATATAGATATATCTCTCTTCCATACCTTTTATTTTAAAAGCAAGAATTCTGGAGTCCTACAGAAGCCTCCAGAATTCTTGCTTGTACTCTTACATCGGTTCAAGAAGAGAATAGTAATTTGCAAGAAGAGCCGAAACATTCGTACCGACCCTAAATACTTTGGCCAACCAAACAGACAAAACAGCGGACAGTTCTATAAACATAGATATTACGAAGGAACAGTAAAATAAAATTTACCAATAAATCAAAGACAACCTAATAAATCTACCAGTTAACTCTCGGTAACTCGGTAAATTTCAGCAGATTCTATTTGTAAGTCGCACTTATTGTCTATAGGTTGATTGCATTTATTATAAGTTTAAAAAAATCTCATCCTTTTGTCAAACACTTTATTTACCTTTCTTGCATTCATGCAAACATTAAAACAAATGCAGAATTTCTAACTGTCCTACAACTAAAAACAGAACGATTCTCATAATTTTCACTCCTTTATTTAATTTTCCTCCTCGTCGCATTTAAGGCCCGCCACCAAGGAATATGATCTCACTATTTATATTTTCCAAAGGACTCTTGACAAATGGTATCAATTTCTCATCCGCTAGTTCCGGGTACCATCTCGTGAGTGGTATTAATGCGTCGCATTGTTCGTGTTGTTTTATTATTTCTTACTTGTAACAATTGTTAGTTTGTTTATAAAAGGCTTAGCTATTGTTGATAAAAGGAAGTCTGTGTTGTCTCTTTACTTGTTAGCCTTATTTATAAACTAGTTTCTCGCTATCGCGTAAATTCCACTGAATCATATACCAGGACAAAAATATTCTGTTTTTCCATGGTCTATCTATGGGCCAAATTTCATCCAATTCTATTTAGTCCGATACATCTTTGCCATCTTTCATAATATTAGTACCACTACTAACTACTCATACGTAATATTGCATACGAATATGAAGACAATGTTTTACTACGCAATGCGATATCACGTTGGGCACCGTTAGATTCTATTAACATTCCAATGGAATAGTGTGCATCGCTGAGCATATTTTCTCGGTGAAAGAGGCCAGGTCATTGGTATCCTACCAGGTACCCTACCGTTATGTTTTATCTTGATAATAATGTCAAAAACGTTTCGCTCTTTCTTTCATAAGAAGAAAGGACGAAAGAAATTTTGGTAATATTTTCTTCTAAAGAAATTTTAGTAATAAGTACCAAAATTTCAAAAGCACCCTTGATCCTATTCACCAATCTTATAAGTTGTTTGTTTATTCTAATCCTAAAACTTGAAATCTTACCATCAAAAAATCAAGCATACAGGTCATTCAGGTAACAATAACCCGACCACACCACTACTACGTCTTACAAGGGAACAAGGAAGAAACTCAGAACAATTGCCTACGTGAGATTCTAATCACGTAGCGAATGTCTATTAGGCGGGTTTGTGCAAGGACTCGACAGACGGCGTATATATCGTGTCGAGTACCTGTTTAAAAAGCCTACAGAGTAAACATGTTTTATTTTAGATGATCTAAAGCTGCAGTTAGTTTCTGTCATGTGAGAATGCCTTGGGAATTCTACAAAGACGTTTCTGACACTTATTAGGTAATATGTCTGTTCACTGTAGTATTTCAAATAAAATAAATTAAGACAAAGGGATACTTTAAATATGCACTAGATTATTACATTATTTCACTAATTATATGAATATTATTTTGTAAGATATACTACAGTGAAATTGGGATAGATTTTTACCCCACATTGTTAGTTACGTTACAAAAAGTCACTATGTTAGCTAAGGGTTAATTAACGAAACGACACCTATCCAGTGATTAATTAACTAAGTAATTGCCTCTCAATAAGTTTATTCTTAAACCGACTTATCCATAAGACATTTTACCAACTTCTGGAGCCTAGTATATAAATACGTACTTACTTCTAAAAACTGACAGTTGAATAACCTTTAAAAGCCTTATTCACCGTCCCTATTTACTGTCACCGTACAATCATTAATCTTTGAAAAATTGCTCAAAGGCAACTTCTACATAACACAAACCTGCCTAACGTAACTTTGCCCAGACGTCTTAATTTCCGCTCGAAGACGGTTTTCCAAGGAAATCCACCTCCTTCCCGAGCCAGTGACATTATACGTGCGTGCTCTTATGTCGCTGAAATATCCTTCACCAACTGAAGCTAAGAGATATAGTTTTAGTAACAGGTAAATGTGTGATATTAGTTTCTTCTCACGTCTTCGGCGAATTATATATTTCGTAAAATAATATATAGTTATTTGATATGCTTTTAATACAATGTTCATGAGTCTTCTCCCTTAGCCTTTATTATTCCCAAGTCACTTGGGGTCGGCTTTTCTAGTCTAACCGGATTTGACTGGATATCAGTTTTTACACGAAGCGGCTGCCACCTGACCTCCGCAACCCGAAGGCTAACGATACCCTAAGGCTCGACCAGTGTCAGGATATTAGAGGGTACTGACTTTTCTAATAACGACTGCCATAGATGTTCATGGCAGCCGGGACCGACGGCTTAACGTGCTCTCCGAGGCACGGAGCAGGCGATAATTGTCAATCAATACGCACATAATTTCGAAATGTCATATAACTTCCGAAAGTCTGAGGTGCGCGACGTGGGTTCGAACCCGAGACCCTCTGCATTGCAGTCTGTTGGTCTCCCCACTGAGCTATCGCTGCTATAGATAGATATGCTATAAAAAGAACAATGTTCATGAGTATAGAGGTGTATTAAACTTGCGTCTGATCGGTGATATTTGAAATTCCACTTTAACGTGGGACCTAAAACCTTAGCTGGTGGAATGTGGGTGTACTATTCCTCTCTACGCCTACCCCTTCAGGGATATAGTCGTAAGACTATGTATATTTATATTGCTAAATAATCATATACTGACCTTGTCTTGTTCTGAAAGCCTAGGTTACGGTAATGTTATCTATCAGTATTCTATCTTCATACAAACGGTCAGATCGCGAGGCTTACCTACGCGCCTCGAGTTCGGTATATACTCGGTACACAAACAATCGCGAATGCGCCGCACGCGCAGTGACAAACGGACGGTGTGATGGTTATAAAATAATCAGTAAGCGTGCGATTTGTGAATATTTGCCAAAAGTATTTTTTATTAAACTTTTTATCCGAATGCGGATTCTTTAGGACAGGGCCGAGTCACAATTCTGTTAGATAACATTACCGTGCCTAGGCCATTGACCTGGCTATATACTGTCCTACCGATGCGCACGGGCCTCTTTTCAGTATGCGAAAGATTCACACACACAGTCACAGACACAGTCCACCATACTGGCCGGGTTGGCACATTGCATAGATCATCGAGAACAGTATAGAGAACTACCAGCCATGCAGGTTTACTCACGATGTTTACTTCAACGCTAAATATTACTAACTATTTAATACTATACGAACAAAAGTCTTTAACAGAATTTTTTGTCTCAAACAGATTCAATTAGCGAGTCATTACTATCACAGCTACCCATGCTACAGAACCAACAGTGCAACCAGGTTGCGACCTAGTAATTACCTAAATAAACAAACTTCCAATTCTCTCCTTACGGGCCCTTCACACTAGCGTTTCTGTTTGTAGCCTAAACGTTTGATAAACGTTTGCGCGGCGTAAACGCAGCGTTAACGCAACGCACACGTAGCGTTGTCGCTTGTGAGCTGTGTAAAGCGTAAATTATACAGAATGAAGATAAGGCGAAGGCACAAGCACAGCAGAAGCAAGACTTTTCCATTCAAAATGAAAGAAAGTGACGCGTCGTGAATTTTTTGCGGGGTCCGAAGTGGCGTACTTGCGTCACCTCCTTAAAGCGTGAGTTAAACGCCAAATACTTTGCGGCACAACGAGAAGTGTGCGTGTGTATTAATTGTCGCGGCGTTTGTGCTGCGTTTACGTAGGTATATAAAACGCCCACGCTGGAAAACGCTACTGCAAAACGGCTCTTAGCTTCTTTTCTCTGCATAAACTAGTCTGTTATTGTTAGAAAGTAGAGTATTTGTCAAGTTACTACAATTCCATTTGTAGCCTGAAGGAAAACGCTAAGAAGACATTCTAAGTAGACGTGGAACAAGTTTATTGAGATTTTACTAACAAGAGATACAAATTAGAATTGCAATCGAATCTGAAGGGATAAAAGGACATTTTAATTAATATGTAAATACTATTGTCTTCTGTTTACGCGAATGTTATTCATTGAAATTATTTGAATGTATAATAGTCAAACCCAAGAAGAAGCAAACCACAGCTAGACGTCATGATACTCTGAGCTCATTCTGCGTAAATACAAACACCAATGGGTAAATTATGTTCGGGTACTTTGAAATAACTACACTGGAACATTGAGACAACTACCATCTTAGTCTCCCCGTGACCATGGCTGCTGAAAAGCAACCGAAACGTCGGGGAAAGTGTAAACTAAAAAATAAATAGTTTTAAAAGTTTTAATAAATTAATTAGCATAAAAATGAGTAAAGTTCAATAGTATCTAGTAGTAGTGTGACGGTTTCAAAATTTTGTAATAAAGTGTAAAATAAATAACGCGATAAAATCCGTATATAGTAGTTTAATTTCAATGTAAATACTAGTTTTATCCGCGTAAATCTTGAGGGATCGCATTACTGGGATAAAAGTATTATATGTGAAAATATAAGGCATGACGTATGTGTGTACAGTTTTATCTTAATCCGTTAAGCCTAACCGTTCAGGGTCTTTAAATAGTCTTGGAAAAGCGTGTGATATTCTCCCTTTTTACAACGATAATTTGGAATATCATGCACCCATATAGACCGCTTTTCACGTCTTTCCAGTTCTTCAGCTGCTTCGCATAATAAAGCTACCACTATTACTTTATCGCTTATTCCGTCCATCTTGTTCGTCAGGTAAACAACAAATGAAATGAAAATATTTTGCCGCTCACTGTAGCGCCGCTGCAGTACAGTGCGGCTAGGTAATGCCGCGGCGCTCCGATGCCGCGGCGCGCCTCCCCGCTGCAGTATCACTCTAGTGCGGATTCACCTTAATGCCTAGTAGCGTGATTGAGTAATTGTGAAGAAATTCGACACATTCAAACAACTTCTCAAGCAGACATGTATTTATTAAGGACATTTGGCCAGCTATGTTCCAGTGCCGTTCACCGCGCAAATAGCCAGAAATTTTGCTACATCTTTAAAAATTCTTACAGAAAACACGTTAATACTTTGACAAACCCGGGCATTACACCAAGGCAACGAAAACATAGTCGCAAATTAAAACATAGAAATATTTTTAGGGTGATTCGACTCACTCTAAGTACGACCACGCCTTTCTCTTACACCTTACTCTTACACACAACACACCGATTTATATGACATAATCCATTGCGTTCTTGTCTCCTGGCGTGCCTGTTTAAGTATGGCACTCAAATCTAATGGCTCGACAAGCGACGATGGTAGATAAGCGAGAGATCACGCAGAATGTCAAATTGCAGTTAAAAAGGGCGCCAATCTTTATGGTGATTATGTTGATGGAAGTTTTACACGTGAGGGATACGTACTACCGTTTAATGGTACAATGTTTACTTGAAATATAACTGATATTGTCTTTATTTTACACAAATGTTACTTAATGTTTTGGGACCCACGTAATGACGTGGGTCCCAAAACATTAAGTAACATTAAGTAACATTAAGTAACATTAAGTAAAATTTGGTTGCAGCCAATGGGCTGCAACCAAATTTCAATCTATACTAATATTATACAGAGGAAAGATTAAATTTTTGTTTTTTTGTACTTATTTAACTCAAAAACTACTAAACCGATTTTCCAAATCCTTTTTATCTGAAAGCTTTATTATCACCGTGTAACATAGGATGTAATTTATTTAAACAAAAGTACTGTTGCACCTAAACTAACCTACTTTTACGCAAGCGACGCCGCGGGAAAAAGCTAGTTACAAATAAACCAAAAACATTAGCTATATTTTGAATTTGATCACGGTTTATTTTATCAAATCTGTATTTTTAACCGACTTCTAAAAAAAGAGGTTCTTAATTAAACTGTAAGTATGTTTTTTATGTTTGTTACTTCAGAACTTTTTTTTACAATTCTACAACTATTGTTATTTTTGGAGCAGCGATAGCTCAGTGGGGAGACCAACAGACTGCAATGCAGAGGGTTTCGGGTTCGAACCCACGTTATGCACGTCTGACTTTCGGAAGTTATATGACTTTTCGAAATTATGTGTGTATTGATTGACTATTATCGCCTGCTCCGTGCCTCAGAGAGTACGTGAAGCAGTCGGTCCCGGCTGCTATGAACATCTATGGCAGTCGTTATTGGGATAGTCGGTACCCTCTAATATCCTGACACTGGTCTAGCCTTAGGGTACCGTTAGCCTTCGGGTTACGGAGGTCAGGTGGTAGCCGCTCCATGTAAAAACTGATATCCAGTCAAAGCTGGTAAGACTAGAAAAGCCGACCCCAAGTGACTTAGGAATAATAAAGGCTAGAGAGAAGAAGATTGTTATTTTTGAAGTCGGTGTCAGCCATCAGCGCCGCGTGCTGCGTCTATGTATGTACTTGTGCATGCCAATGTTATGTTATGATTATAATAAGACATCTCACGTTTAAGTGGTTACAAAACTATTTTGCCTGACACCGACTCCATAAATAACAATAATAATTGTACATTATATTATCCTTATAATTTCATTGTCTTTGAAGCAGCCTACACATAATACCGATATTTTAAAATTTTGCTTAGGTTATCATTAAATAAATATTTTAATAATTGTTTATTAGTCATAGGTATGTGTTGAGTTAGATGTGAAGTTTAAGTGGGTACCTACTTTCTTGCGTGGTAAACGCATATATTAAAGTACGGCAAATAAACGCATAAGTTGATAGTAAGTTGTAGACAGAAGAATACGTAATAATTTTTTAACTTTTTAGTGCATTTTTTGTTTTAGAATGTTCTTTATAGAAGTCGGTTTTCTTTTTGTAATTTTTCCCCCTTTTTGTGAGGTTTCGTTTGCTTTATAGCAACCATGGTCATAGGGAGACTTTTTAGTCTAAACCTAATAAGATGGTGGTCGTCTCGATGTCGTGATATATTTGTGCTGGGACACGTTTACAATTTACGGCCAATTTAAGTAAATTGCAAAGGGTAGAAAATTATTAGCAGCATGAGGCGTTTAGAACGGTAGGCAGTCTACGAAAGTAAGGTCGCCTGCTCGACTAAACACTAGTTCTGTAAATACAAGTGTAAAACTATGTTAAAGCAATTCTATTAGCATTTTAAACTAAAAATACAAATTCGTGTATAACAAAACAGTTTAAATACTTCCACATTAAGCCTTTAACAACTCAAACAGCCAAGCAATAACTAACTGAACAAAATTCAAAAGTAACACCATAAAATTTTCAACCGTTAAACTTTAATTGGCATGAAACATGTGACCTGTACAATTTTGCCTCTTAAATCTGCTACACACGAACCTGGTAACGCACAATAAAGCTCTCAAATTTAGGTCAAATCAGCAACAATGGTACGGAGAAGGCGTGCCGCCGATAATGGCGAAATTTTAGGCGCAATCTGTTAAGCTGGGTGCGCACTTTTGGCGTTCGGCGATAAACGTGAGTGGTGGCCAAATATCTGAAGTTTGGCAAACTTGCTTCAAGTTTTGGAAGGAAACTGAGATTGTGTCTTTTCAAATACTGTTGTTCTGTGAGTTTTTTGTGCGGTTGCAAAATGTTGTTTGAGAAAAGATAGTCGGTTTTAACAGTCAACTCAAACTCTTAATCACCATTTCTCAAAAAACCGTTCTGAGTAATGGTGATTAAGAGTTGCCGTTTAGAGTTGACTTGTAAACTGACTTAGTTATTGACACCTCTCTCTTATGCGTGCAGGTAGGTATGTATATCTCCGTATAGGTATATTTCCGGGTGCTGGTGGAGCTGCCTCGTTTCTGCAGCGCATCAGGGATGTTCGTAGACGCTCAAGTCAATTGTTTCTATACGATTATGCGAAAAAGGTGTGCGTCTCTGGTATGCAGGGTGCGGGGTAGCCCCAATAGCATTCTAACCATGATTGCTAGTCGGTTGGACTGTATATACGTGAGTCGCTGCGGCGCCATCTCTCACGGAATGGTACAGCGGTGAGTCGCGTGTATGCGGTCCAGCCGACTAGATAACTAACTACTAAATCATAATAATAGTTAGTTTATAGTTTGTTTATTATTGTCACACTAACATAGTTTGTAAGTTATACTAACAATTTAATGATTATTTTATTATGAGTCCTAGTTACTTGAATAAATGAAATTTATTATTATTACTATTATTATTATATAAACTGCCATGGACTAGGAGAGTCATTACATTACTATGCCTAAATATATCAGAGTGCTAATTTGCCTAGTAGAAACTACGCATATGAACGCTCTCGTAACTTATCAATCTGTCATCAGTTCATTTTTTTATTGCAGTTGATGGCTGTCTAGTCATTGACTCACCCGATGATAAGTGGTCACGTACGTATACATGAGTTACTTTACTTAGCATCGTCTATATAATAACTATGATAATAATTACATATGAATCGAATGGACAATCCATTACAACTATTATTTTTATAATCTTACTACTTAATAGACACAAACATAAAACAGCAATGACTTGAAAACAACTAAAGAAAGTACAAGCCGAGAACTAATTCAGACAAATTCATTCCCGCATAATTTAAATTGCATACACCACTCTAGCACGAAAACAAGTTCTCGCCCTGAATAGTCAGTGGCTGCCAGTATCTGTGGCCAGAATCTCGCGTTCCCCGGTCATGTGCACCCAGCACTAAGTAATAAGCTATACAGCGAGAAACTCCAGCATTTAATGGGAAAAGTTAAACAATTTAGCACCCGTGAAGTATATTAATGGTTTTGACGTTTTAATTTCCACTAACAGCAAAATATGCCGCGATTTGCGTTTATAAACTACGAATTTTTCTCTCTCTTTTTGCTTATGAGAGAATAGTATGCACAGGTGTGATGTATGATAATCGCACGTTTATATGCTTAAAGGGGCAGGCAGAAGCACTAAGAATATGACATTATTGTTTCCAAACCCACTTTATAACGGCTAAGCCTATTACTGTAACAGCAGACCCCGCGCTGTAATTAAGTAATATACTGACTATCTGGATAGATGGCTGATCTGGATCAGCCTATACAGATATCTTGTCCAATTGTTTTTTTTTTCATTATAGCAGCAAATTCCGCACTAAGAATAAGTCCTGTGGTGTGAAGTCACAATCTTGGATTAACTATTTGCAGATATTTTATCAAAATATTTTAGACCATGTGGTCGAACCCATAACACAACACACTCGAAGCATTGGCAGTGGCCAGGCGATGACTTAAACCACCGGTGCGAAAGGGGCGAATATATTTCAGTCCACCAGTGGTACCTTAATATATATGCCAAAGGACCTGGCTTAGGAAGACGACGTGATGAGTTGGGTATAATATTATATGATAGCTCAATTTATTAAAACTAGAACTAATTGCCTGTCTCAGAAGTCAAGTCTGGGCGATCGCACACAAACGACAAGCGCAAGCAGCCACGTTACCAAGGCAGGCTACTTACTAAACACAGATAATACTACCCAATTCACAACTAAATTGCTTCCGACTTTAGTCAACTTTATAGTCCTCATTAGCTATATAGCCGACTACCGCGAGTATAAAGCGATGTAATTATTTCGTAGAAATGCGATCGCGGTCTTATCGCGGTAATTGTGTTATTAAACTCGCTATCCTTACATAGAACTTACTAGAACGGAAGAAATATACAATACTGCTTGTAATTTCGCCAATTTTAATATAATTACTTTGGTGCGAGAATTGAAATAAATTGTGTGGTGCTGACATTATTTTTGGGTGTTTTTGTGGAGAATAGTAATTTAATAACGTTGTTGGTGCCGTGACATAAGTCTGCAATCATTTGCGAGGTTTTAGAGGATCCCTTCTTTTCGCATAATGTTTATTTTCCTAATATACTTTGGCATTATTATTTTGCCATATTTTTTTGGTATAATAATATTTTGCCATACTTAATTGTTTTTGGCATACAGTTTAAGTTGACATAATTATCTTTGTGTAATGTAGTGTATCAATAGGTAAAGGGGCGACTGTGCCCTAAGCCGCCAATATGTTTTACATAAATATAACACAACACAAGAAATATACAAAATTATGAGTAAGCTGTTATGCGTAAATATAATTATGACAAACAAAAGTAAGCCATGTTAATAGAACAGCGATAGCTCAGTGGGGGGATCAACAGACTGCAATGCAGAGGGTCTCGGGTTCGAACCCACGTCGCGCACCTCTTACTTTCGGAAGTTATATGACTTTTCGAAATTATGTGCGTATTGATTGACAATTATCGCCTGCTCCGTGCCTCAGAGAGCACGTTAAGCCGTCGGTCCCGGCTGCCATGAATATCTATGGTAGTCGTTATTGGGAGAGTGTCGACACAAAAGATCCCACTGGGTCAAAGTGTCGCCGGTCTGCATTGACTGGCCCCCGCATAAGATAAGATAAGCCAGGTTATACATTAATTATTATGTCTTAAAATTTTATGCACATGGATAGGGAACTGGTTTTGGGTACGATTTTAGGGTCAGCAAGTGTGATTAGGTTTTTTTGCTAGTAAATTTTCAGTAACGACATGGAATCTGGCAATGTGGTAGACAATAGGTACGTCCTCTATTGCGCGGATCCTTTGGTGGTCTAAATAGGTGTCTATTACACAGGTATATAGGCACTTATTATCACAAATATTTTTTTACAAAGATTCATACATTTAAGTTTAATTGTTTATGTTTTAGTGTTAAAATCCAAATTGGTAATTCACTAACCTAATTATATGAGACAAAGACTTTGCATATGTATATATTATGTACATTTTAAGCTAAATACTATGGTGTCTCTACTAAAAATGTACGTGGTATACTTTAG
This sequence comes from Catocala fraxini, assembly GCA_930367265.1. Lineage (NCBI taxonomy): Eukaryota > Metazoa > Arthropoda > Insecta > Lepidoptera > Erebidae > Catocala > Catocala fraxini. The sequence continues at coordinate 22,802,134 of OV884038.1, forward strand.
GCTATTTATTTCAGCAATATCATGCCATACCATCTGAACAAATTGAGAGTGTACCTCACGAGGTAACTGTTTATCAGTGCTAATAATAACATAAATTACAAATATTATAGCATAATATAATATCAGCCCTGTATATAAACTTTCCTCTTCTCAGTGTGAGAATGGCTAGGCCATAGTTCACCACATTGGCCCAGTGCGGGTTGGCAGACTTCACACACGCCGCTTCATCCACGAGAACATCATGGAGAACTCTCAGACGATGTATTTCTTCACCGTTAAAGCAAGCGATAGTTACCTAATTAATATGCACATAATTTCAAATTCGAATTTGCCTTGGGATCGTACCCGAGACCTCTGCGTAGCAGTCCAACGGTCTTCCACTAGGCTATTGATATACAAATATATGGAGATGGTAAATTAAATTAAGAGATACATATATGTAGGTAGATTATCATTGAACAGGCATGGCAAAGTTGGCTTGACTATACTAATTAATCATAACAGCAACGATCAAAGTTGCGACGTCATCAGACATAACTCTTTTTAGTTCCCCCTGAGATTGAAGGTTAGTCGTAAAGCCAGGACCAGGGCCATTCAATTTGTAAGAGGTCCCGCAGGTGGTTTGTTTTATACCTGGCACCGCTAGTATATATCGATAAGTTATTGCTTTGCCGAGGAAGCGTGACGGAAATGTATATTAATGGTGCGTTCTGGAATGCCTCACCAATTTTTTATGTCGCTGGGATTTGGGTAAGTGTCGCCTTGTCGGAGGTAGTTAGGTTTTGACTGCTTTTGGAACTTATTTATTTGATGTCTTTTTTGTTTTTGTGGTAATTCATTGTTGTTAAAGTCAAATAATTTCCATTAGCTATATGCAATGCAAATATCGGTTTGAAATTTAAATAATTCGAAAGTTTTAGAGATTTGAATGTTGATACGAATCAGCTCAAATGTAAGAAAATAAATAGATATTTTTTTATACTTTTAAATAATTACTCATTAAATGTTATAAAACAAACGCAGCATAAGTATTCGAGTAGTAGAGCTACTCCAATATGCGGTAGTGTATTTTAAAATTGTGGTGAACTACTTAACGGTTCACCTACGATTAGGTTTTTGTCATCTTAAAACTTGTATTTATTTGAATATTAGCTTCAATATGAATACTGCGTATGGTTTGAACGGTGAAATTCTACTCAAACACATGTACTATTCTTCATAGAGTACTCACGTAAACTAGCAGTTTGACCCTCCACAACGGTGAAGTGTGCAATCTCAGAGAATATTTTCTCCGAACCGATGTGGGCGTGCATCGCGATGTAGTCGCAGTGGAAACGGGCTGCACCCCGCTTGCTCTAGCTAAGGAGAACTGGCGTAAACCTGTTATACTTGGAACTGACGAGCGCAGGGATGTATGGAAAAGAAAAGAGCTGCATGGACGCTTTTTTCGGGCCCTGAATGGGCCTAAAATAGATTTTTAGTCATCGGTGTCCTGGCTACGTTTCGGCGATCTCTTCGCTGAGACCGAAGGTTTTGTATGTGCAATAATGGACGAAGTTGTTATGACGAACAACTACCGGAGATATATCCTGAAGGATGGGACGGTTGACATATGTCGGGCATGTCACCAGCCCGGAGAATCTCTCAGACATATTATCTCCGGTTGTTCTCGTCTTACCAATGGAGAGTATTTGCATAGACACAACCAAGTAGCCAGGATTGTCCATCAGCAACGTGCCTTAAAGTATGACCTTGTGGAATCTGAAGTGCCGTATTACAGGTATGTGCCCGATCCAGTTCTCTAAAATGGTCGTGCTACTTTGTACTGGGATCGGTCTATCATCACTGATAGGACAATTGTGGCGAACAAGCCAGATATTGTGCTGATAGACCGATTGGAGCGCCGAGCAATGATTATCGATGTCACCATTTCGCATGACGAGAATCTTGTGAAAGCTGAAAAAGAAAAAGAGTTGAAATACTTGGACCTAGCTCACGAGATTGTCGACATGTGGCGTGTGGACTTGGCGATCATTGTGCCGATAGTCATTACAGTCAATGGTTTAATACCTAAGAGCCTCGACCATCACCTGCAGAGGCTCGCGTTAGACGGCTGGATCAAGTCCTTGATGCAAAAGGCAGTACTACTCGACACGGCGCGTATTGTGAGGAGATTCCTCTCTCTGGGGCCCTAACCACCGGCAGCTTGGACCCTGTTCCCAATGTCGGTGGGTCATTTCAGTTTTTATATTTTTAAATATGTATGTTTTTATATCTATATTTAAAAATTAAATAATTGGAAAAAAATTGTAATAAAGAGAATAATAATAATAATAATTTTATTTATATATATATATATATATATATATATATATATATATAACGACAGCGAATTATATATAGGTACATTTGGAACAGTAATCTGTATACAATAATAAAAACTCTGCCTCTTAAACTAGGAATATCCTGTATCTTAAGAGACAGCGTTGGCCAATTAATTTAAAATGTTACACATGTGAACTTGGTTAACTGTCATTGTTTTGGTGTTTCTTTTTATTTAAAAGTAGCCTAAAAACAATTTAAAACAAATTTAAAAGGAATGGTTTTGTGTTGTATTAATGTAGAGTGTTGCTGGTAAGTATAGATAATCTTTACATAATGACATGTATATTCTGTAGCAAATGTGTGGTTGTGTGTGTATGTGTGTATACATTGTACACAGTCCATCAACTCCATTTACATCAATTCATTTTACCATACCCAAAGAATAATAAAGCCATATATAGTTACGCCAGAATAATTATACCATATCTCGTCGTCCTCTAAGTAAGCAACGCAAATTTTTTTGCAATACCGTACCCTGCCGTACCTATAAAGTAACCATAATAACAAAGAATTTATGTGCGGACATAATACGTTTATCGGCCATCCACTCGATAAAACTGATCGTAAAATATGAGATCCTCGTGGCGATATTGTCTAGACCGATTCATGACCTATACCGAACTATGGGGCTATTCATCTGTGATTATAGTGGTTATAATTGATGTATTTTTGCGATGTTCGTGAAATATATCTCTACTAGTTACACCCAGCCATGCTTTGCTGAGATTCAGTTTTCAGTTTAGTATATTTAAATGCCAGTTCCTGTAGGAATTTTGGAATAAAAGTTATATAAAAGCATTCTTATATAGAAGTGTAACGTTGTATAAAAAATTCAAGTCAATCCAGTGAGTACTTTTTGAGCTTTGCGGACACAAACATACGAAAGAAGAATTTTTATATACAGGCTGTCCAGATGTTGACGTCTAGCCGGAATCAGCTCTTTTCTAATTTCTGCTCACTGGCAACACCACACCCTCTGCTTAACTAAACGGAAACCGACTGCCTCCATTCAAAGTCAAGGCTAGTATTGTCAGTGAGCAGCGATACAAACAATAAATCTATGAAATTATTTATTTTAACTTAAGTTTAAAAAGTAATGTGAAAATGTGAGTTCCATCAGTGCCAAAATTTGGACATCGCTCAGCGTACGTTGCGATTGTTAAATCGCAACACTGGTATTCTGTGAAATCCAGTGGTAGTGTATGTGCTTTTTGTAGATAAGTTCTTGAGTTTGATCGCAGGTCAGGCGAAGTGGTATCGGTATTTTCTGTAATATATTTTAGTAGTAGCGCGGGGTATGGACCTATATACCTAAAACCATAGCTGGCAAAAATGTTGGTGTAATATTTTTCTACATATCCCTTCGGGGATAAAGACATGAGACTCTATTTCATATGATATTAACGCTTTGTGTGTGACAACGCAGTGTAATGCCACCATAACGTATAAAACTGAATCACGCTCGCGTGAAGCACGAAGTTCCATTCAGACTTCCCACTTACGCTTATTACTGCTTATGAAATCCTGGGTTCGTTATTAGGTTTCAAAATTTTAGCAGCCACCTAGAGTCTGGAAATCAATTCGGCAATTTGAAAATATCATGGCTAGACCTACATATCTGAGAGTTCTGTATAATGTTCGGGAAGATATGTGAAGTCTGCCAACACACACTGAGCCAGTGTAGTGGACTCTGACCGAAGCCTTCACACACTGAGAAGGGGCCTCTGCCCAGCAGTAGCGCAGTTTATATAATAAGATTCATATTATTAATACTAAAACGCATCGTACTTGAAAAATCAAAAACACGAACGTGATATAAGAAAGGTTTTAAACGTAACGAAATATAGCAGCGATATGTCTTCAGAGAATTGTTAAGGAACAAACGATATGACATTTGTATTACAGTTTGCAGACATTTTTCAATGTTCTACGAGTCCATTCGGAACTTGCAACGAGTTATTGCTGTACCTACCTACGTAGTTTAGGATTTAAAATGATATAATACGGTAAACTTTAGTTGGCAAATATTTTGTTCGTCTCAGTTAACCGATCACATTTCTTTGCCTGTTGTTTCTGGAAGCTATGTAGAACATTCTGCGCAGATGGCCAGTCTCCATAAATATTGGCTATCGTGACCGGTTGGAGTCTGCAGGACCTTTTGAGAGTATAGATAGATAGATTTATATGAATGATTTATTTGACAGAGGCTTTGTTGATAGTATAACTATGCGATTACTTATGCGGCCGATGCGAGAGTTTCTGTTGTAGATGAATATTAAACAGTTATTAAAATTTTTGGTAATAAAATCATAGTAGTAGAACTGTCTAGAAACGTACCCAGTAGACTGACGTCCTATTCATGATGGAACCTCTGCTTACGCCATTCCGGAATATGTATGTAGCTGGAGATATACACATATGTATATAGTCTCAAACCCGCCTTTTGCCAGCTATAATTTGAGGCGAACCAATTGCTGCTTACTGGTACGGAACTGAGTCGCTAGGCGGCAAGTAGACACTACCACAAAGAATTTCTGGAAATAAAAAAAGAAAACGTAATAACACTTTGTACGACCCGAAATTGAATCCAAGAGCATTAGCTGCATTTGCTACTAGTCCTAAGGTAGTAAGTATCAATATAAATATATATATATCTATATCTTGAGCAGCGATAGCTCAGTGGGGAGACCAACAGACTGCAATGCAGAGGGTCTCGGGTTCGAGCCAACGTCACGCACCAATGACTTTCGGAAGTTATATGACTTTTCAAAATTATGTGCGTATTGATTGACAGTTATCGCCTGCTCCGTGCCTCGGAGAGCACGTTAAGCCGTTGGTCCCGGCTGCCATGAACATCTATGGCAGTCGTTATTGGGCGAGTGTCGACACAAAAGATCCCACTAGGTCGAAGTGTCGCCGGTCTGCACTGACTGGCCCCGACATAAGATACAATAAAAAAAGAAGGTATCTATATAAACAAGATTACTTAAATTGATTCAAAAGTATTATATTTGCATATTTTTAGTGATCTGCGTAATTAATTTTAAATTATTATAAGCCTAAGGCAAAACATAGTTGATCATTACCATTATTGTAAACATCTTATATATACCTATGTTTCACAATAAGGATTATTTGATTTGATTTGATTTTGATTTGACATATTTATACTTCTTACTTAACAGCTTTTGTTCAACCACTTCTCATAATTAATTACTTGATCGTTTCATACAAAGATACAAATATTAAAATTGGTTGCACCTATTGTACAACTAAGACACGTGGTCACAAAAGAAAGCAGCGGCGGAATAGAGTGGCATAGAGCGCTTAGTATTTTTTTTTAATCTTTTTATAATATTATGTTATTGGAATAGTTCTGTAAAATTCGTAGAACAAAAGTTGTTAAGTATGATGTAAAGAAAACTCGGGTAAAAGGTTGGTAGTATTTTCATTTTACCCTGTATGTGTACTCGTATATTAAGTTTATAAATTGCAACATGTAAGAACTTTTAACTGTCTAGGGAGTGTAAGCAAACTTTGAATAAATCTTACAGGTAACTTATAACGTAATATTACTGAAAATTGTTGAAAGTTTATTATACTTTGGTGGTCTTAAAAGTGTTGAATGCTAAGTATCTAAACTAAATGTGGGTTAGCTAGGGTTTGGTGTAGTATCTGAGTAGAAGCCTGCGGGCGGTGGACCCATTGGGGCCGTCCACCGCCCAATCAGCGCAGGTCCGAGTAGGCGGCGTTCGTGTTCCACGCACGCCTCTTGATGTCGGAAAGGGGACTAGGTCCCCCCGCTTTGTTGTCGGGGACCAGGTCCCCCAATTATGGGTGTAAATTTTTATTGTGTTTGTGGGACCCGCCACGTCCATCAGCGGGTCAAACCTTTGACGGGGTCGCGATTTGAATGCGAGAGGGATCCGCGCGACCCCGCCATAAAGGTGTGAGGAACACCGCGATGGTTTAAGTCGGTTCAGCCCAAACATATGGGCTGGATCTCGACATATCCTTATCGCCCGCCCCAAAACCGGCGATGGGGAATGTGACTTGCACATTTCACCGCAATAATAAAAAAAAAGGGCTTGTTGTAGTATAGTATAGCAATAGGTAGTAAAAATATTAATAAATATAACTGTCGATAGTGAGGTGAGATACAGGGTTCGTAGCCTTGTGTTATTAGTATTGGTGCTCCTCGGGAATTTTCTGTAGCACCTCGGTGTTAGTTAGTTAATTAGTTGGACGTATGTTATCCGCACTTAGCCCCACAATTGGGCCATTGTGCGTAAGTAACCGACGCGAGAATTTGTTCGGCTACTTATACCACCTCAGCTGCGTCCAGAAAGATGATAGGAGACCGGTGTTGCGCAGTACCTCCTACATCGTTTCTGTACTGGTTAGAAGTTTCGCCCGTTGGTTGCTCTCGCTTTTACAATGTAGGAGCACGTGAGCTGGTGTCTCCTCGGTCTCCATGCAGCCTCTACATAAGGGACTGTCAGTGATGCCGATGTTGAATAGATGTTTGTTGAGTGAGCAGTGGCTTGTTATTATACCTACTAGGTGACGTAGGTTTTTCCTTGTGGAACGTAGCAGTTTGCATGACAGATGTTTGTCTAAGGAGGGAAGCAGCAACTCGGCGTTTGAAAATATGCACTGCAGACGGAGACGGATAGACAATACATAGATTCGCCCTTGAATTGTGGGTGTAGCGCACCTCTACCGGACCTTCTGTTTCTATAGACTACGTATGTAAATGTTTCTTTACGATCTTGTTCTTAATCGTTAAAGCAAGCGATTAATAACTATGTAATATGACCATAACTTTGAAAAGAGAGAGGTTGGGATAGAAGGAAACCTCTGCGTGGCAATCCAACAGCATCCCACTAGGCAATGGCTCCCAACGTATGTAGATGTTTAAAAAATATAATGATCATTCTATAATGATAATTATTATTGTTTTATTATTAATCTCCATATTACGAAGAGTATGTTATGGGCAGACAGCCATGTATAAGTGGACTCATTTTTAGTTTAACTAGATACTGTTTTAAGCAGCTTAATGAGGCACATTTTTAAATACCGTGTTGTTATTTTTATATTTAACAGGAAAACTAAAATACTGTGCGCGACTCGGGAATCGAAATTAGTCATTCCACATTCCCACGTAAACACATATACAAACTTTAACCACGGTACCAACGCTGCTGTCTCAAACAAAAAATAAGACGTCATTTTCAATGTAATCTGTTTGCAACATTATGCATGTCAATTATCTAAAACATCCCTCTATTTTGACCAGAGATTATGAGCCACAATTAGCAGAATGAGGGTGTCGTATATTGTATTCATGTTCGTGTAGCTAATTACATAAACGACTCCACTAATTGAGTTGTGGCGGTTAGTCGGCGGCCGCTGCAGTAAATACTGCAGCCACATCGCGCTAGGCTGGAAGTTAATTCAAACATTGGGCAAACCACCGTGTTAGGCTAACAACATAAATTGTAACTGATTCCCGGAACTGGCTTAGGGTTTATTACATATTTCTAAAGCTTAGTAGATTGCCTTCTTGGTGTTTGGTTTAAATCTGCGTTTATGTTTACGAGCGATGGTTAGATCTTAGATTGGATTATTTCGCCAGACATAAGGTTATGAACTTCTCAATAGCGGCATGAAATCTAAATGTGTTGCGCGATTGACTTTGATTCATAGCATCACGTTGCTATAAATAGCACGTGAAACCGTTGACCAGGTTTCTTAAGAAATACAGATTAGATACAATAAGGTAACAAATATACTCTGATTGCAAGTATAAATATTTAATTTCGCCGGTTATGGTTTTAACTACTCTCACTGACATAGACTTTAATTAAAATAACCATTTGATAAACATAGATAGAAGCTGCATAATACCGGTAGACGGCAGTAAATTTAAAATATCTCACTAATTTAACTACACCTCAACGCAGTAGGACTTGACAAGTTGGTTACCTGGAAACATGTTCGTTCAGCATGGCAATTAGTGATTATTTTTATATGGAACTAGCGACCTGCCCCGGTTTTGCACGGGTAGTACAAAACCTGAACCAAATATACACTTAAACTTTTCTCATGAATCACTCTATCTATTGGTGAAAACCGAATGAAAATCCGATCATTCGTTTTTGAGTTTATTGTGAACAGATAGACAGATGCGGTGGGAGATTTTGTTTTATAATATGTAGTTATTAATGCTGACTGGAATATTTCTTGAGCGCTTTTATGAACAATATTTTATTACTATCATGATAAATAGAGGATATCAGGGATATACACAGGTTGTAATGAACCAGACTCGTTGCAGACTCATATTGGTTTCAGTATGAAACATTAAGTAGATTTAGAATTAGTATAATTGAAAGTAAAAAGGTTTACTTAAGGAGCTATTCGTAAAAACTTTTAATACAAAATTATCTTTCCCTAGGGACTACAATAGGCATTTTTACGTCAACATTTTTAGTTAACAGATATTGACTTAAGTTTATTTCAATCTTTGTTACACGCACTTTCGACGCTAGAAGTTTATAAAAGAAAAATATAGGTCAAGCCAGTAGGTTTATTTCACTTCAGAAGTCTTATTTAGTTAGTATATATGTTTTTCTTAGAACTGGATAAATTTAGGAAAGTCCATTAGCTCCAGTAAATATCGTATATCTATTTTATACGAGCCCAAAGCAATATAATCTATTTTTGATCAAATCGAGGACTGAAAAACTGATTACTGATTAATAAAAATGAATTGAAGATAGATGCGTGGTGACTAGGACGTCATGATAATATTCATTATAATATTCAATTTTATAAGTAATAATAAACTCAGCTTAATGTGACACCAGAAACATAAACCAGGTGTTGCTTTAGGTTATTTTTCTTCGGGGGGGCCTGCTATGGATGAATCCTTCAAGAGCTCCCAACTGGCCCCCCCTATTGGATGAGAGAGGGAACACCCCAGGTTTTTTAGTGGGTAGACCAGCGCGTCTTGCTGGGAGTCCCACACTCCCCCGCCGGTGCCGTCCCCTAGCCGGCGGGCAGTGCATGAAGCATTTTTCCTGGGTAACAAAAAAAAAAAAAAAAGGTTATTTTTCTTCGGCGGAGCGGGTGAGGCAGCGTTTAAACCCTCTCCCCAACCGCAGAACCGGGCGCCGGAGGGCGCGAGATGACCTCCAGCCACCCTGAGGATTGACCTGAAGATGGCGGGCTTTGTGGGCCTGCCCGCCATCCGTTCAGCACCAGGTCCGAGAGGCGGCGTGCGTGTTCCCACGTGCGCTTCTGTATCGTGTCTTTGTCCCGCCCAGGGGGACAGTGGAAGAAGTATTTTTTGTGAAGTGGCCTGACGTTTCGCGCGGCCCCGCCGTCTATGGTTATGTCGAGGAACACCGTGGTAGGTTTAGTCGGTATTACCGGGGTATCTTTCCCCCGGTGAGCCCGACATAGCCTCTCCGTCGCCCCGCGGAGAGGTATGCATCAATGCATTCCCCCACGTAAAAAAAAAAGGTTATTTTTCTAATATATATATAAAATCTCTAAAATTGTATTTCATGACATACGTACAAGAAGTAGCTACAACATTTATTGATCGCTTCTCGAGACTTGTCTTATTACTTGTTATTTCTTTAGATAAAGGTAAAGATAGTTTTATTCGTTGAAACATGAGTATGCACAAATAGGTATACGATTAAAAAAATATAAAATATAGTAGCTCTGTCATGTTTTGCCGTTCGAACATACGAATATTGAATATAAATCATTCAAATTAAACTACATCTTTTCATTCAGGAATTCCTTTATTATCCAATTTCTAATTCTCGTTTGAAGATTGGTAGCAAAAATTTCTGTGAAAAGGTGTTATTGGTAAATTATTCATGACTTCGCCCATTGAAAATCACTTGAAGTCTAAAAATAATGAGGGTTCAATATGTGACCCTTGGGGTACTCTTGAAGGGTGCAAACGTGACAAGCAACTATTAGAAGTTAATCGTCTTTGTTATTGATATTTTTACACCTTATCTTTGCTCAGTGATACTGTATGACTTGATTAATAAAAATGACTATAATATTTATTGCACTGTATATAAAAATATAATTCCCAAATAAAAGTATAAAATGCTTGATTAGCAACGTATTATTTGATGCAAATTTTCTTTCTGTAGCTTTTATCCTATTTGTTTCAAATCTATATGTATAGTTTTTGTATTTTCACTGGTTTTTAATTTAATTAATTAGACCTTGTAGCGTATATATTTATTAGTTTCTTAGTAGAATAATGTTTTACATTTATGTGTGAGAAAACAGTAATGAGAATTAAAAACATATTTCTTACTGTTCAGGATGGGATTATTACCAGATCAGAGTAGTAGAAAGAAAATAATTTTGCTACTTTGTAAATAATCCTTAATAACATTTTATTTCTATAAATTTAATATTATTTAATTTTATCGTTCAAGTGTCATCATTTAGATTGTACAAGATAAGATTTCTACAGCCTTCCTTGTCAACTAAAAGATAAGCCGAAGTATTTATAATCAATAACTATTTATTTATATCAAAATTACAAAAGACTTAATTTTTTCTCATTGTTTAATTAACTTATATTTAGTCTTCAATCAACTTATTAGAATCTAATCTAAATCTAAAATATGCCACTAGAAAAATTTGCAAAATATGTTAAATAGGAACTAATCTTACAGGAAAATCAAATAAATTACGACTCAAAGTAGTTATACAAAATCAACATGTTTAAAAAAATTGTTACAAAGTATAGACAGGATTTTTAGATAAATATTACATCGTATTTGAGTTTGGTCGTCTTATGAATATAATGTTTACTAATTCGCTAGAAAGGCACATCAAACATTCGATTTTATGTACTGAATATGATTCGTAAACAAATTTCATGCATTTCACACGACATTTTGTGCACTTTCAGTCATCTTTTAACATGTTGGGGTAAAAACTCACCCCAGATAACAACCACACAAAAACTATCCTACGCTGCGAGCTGCGTGTCCGCCTTCTCCTAGTGCACGCGCTCGACTGAGAATACCTGGACGTACCGGTCGCGAATGCAAAAGGTTTAGGAAATACAAACAAAAATGCACGACTGGATAAGAAATTACCCCACTATGTTAGTTAAGGGTTAAAAGCAAAAATTACATTCAAATCTATATTCATCCTTAGGCATTATCTTATTATGCAATAGTGAGATTAAAATGTAATATCAGATTTTCTCCAAATCACATTTTCGAAAATATTTTGCACATAGTTTTCGCCATCGACATACACGAAGGGGTTAAACAGATGGTTATACACCCACATTTCTCGAACTATCATTTTAAAATACGAAACATAAACAAGTGAGAAACGGCAATGAATGTATCTTATGTGGGGGCTAGTCAGTGCAGACTGGCGACACTTCGACCCAGTGGGATCTTTTGTGTCGACACTCTCCCAATAACGACTGCCATAGATGTTCATGGCAGCCGGGACCGACGGCTTAACGTGCTCTCCCAGGCAGGCGATAATTGTCAATCAATACGCACATAATTTCGAAAAGTCATATAACTTCCGAAAGTCAGAGGTGCGCGACGTGGGTTCAAACCCGAGATTCTCTGCATTGCAGTCTGTTGGTCTCCCCACTGAGCTATCGCTGCTCAACGGCAAAGAATTGCCATATATCTTAGAGTTCAAACAAATGGTTCAAGTAATATGCAAAGGTCACGTGATACCACGTGACCTTGAGGTCAGAGGTCAAAGGTCATAGTCATTTTGGAGGTATATCGACTATGCTCAGTCGAATGGCGTTGACCGCGAGTCTCTAGCTCTTACAGTTCTTGTGTTGAAAGTTGTATAACAGACAGACGGACGGACGGACAAAGCTGTAGTATAAGAGCTTATTTGAACTCTAAAAAGGGCTGAGCTTATTGCTACCTACAAGGTACAGTGCAATTACTAAACATTTCTTGACATAATTCAATAACATTTTCTAGTCCCGAAATCGAACATAAGACCTGACGCCTCGTAGACCTTTCACAACCGCTGCGGAACCAAGATCACTAATGTAATAATAATATTCTAATATATTCTACACATACACACAACACCATCTAGCCCAAACTAAGCAGAGCTTGTACTACGGGTACTAGACAATGGATAAACATACATATATACTTTTTTTTTGTAAATACATACATATTATACATAGAAACACCCAGACCAAGACAAACATCCATGTTCATGAACACAAATGTTTGACTTGTGCGGGAATCGAACCCGCGACCTCAGGCGTGGCAGTCGGTTACACTAACCACTACGCCACCGAGGCCGACTGTAATAGACTAATAAATCTCTCCCATTATCTGATCATTATTAAATTATAAAACCTAGAATATTTGTGCAGCTTTATCTACTGTGCTGGACATCGCTCTGACAAATATTCTTTTATATTTTATAGTAATAAAATCGAGATAATGAAACAATTTTATTGCCTTATAAGAATTTAATAGCGATTGGCTATTACACAGCTGCAAATAAAATGGAAAATATTTCTATTGGATAATGTTGTTTTATTCGATCTTACTAATATTGTAAATATAAAAGTTTGTGAAGATATTTAAATGAATTCTACTAAATTACGCGATAATGTCAGCCCCGATAGCGTAGTGGTTAGTTAAACCGACTGCCACGCCTGAGATCGCGGGTTCCATTCCCGCACAAGTCAAATATTTGTGTGCATGAAAATGGACGTTTGACTGACAGACCATTTCCTCTTATCTTAATCAACATATTTTTATAATTTTGAAATACAGAAGCAATCTTAAATTGGCTATTGTGTTTCAATTAATATTACATATTAGTTTTTGCCCGTGGCTTCGCTCGCTTAAACGTAGGTTAGATTACGTTTGTAACAGTACTTTTTTCAGGATGAAAGGTACCTTACATCCTATTCTGTAACCCCGACAACGTGTATGCCAAATTTCATGTTGATCGGTCGAGTAGTAAAGGCGTCAAAGCGTAACAAACAAAGGAATTCTTATTCGCATTTATAATATTAAGTAAGTATGACCGTACCGATACGTGCGTACAGGCCGTTTTTTTGTGTAATAAAATAAAAATGGTTTATTTCTTCACATACAGGGATATATACATTTACATTAAATCGTCTTGGACCCCCTTTTAAGCAATAATTTGTTTGTATTATTCTTTGCCTCAGCCACTGCCCGTAATGTAATATTAAACATGCTTAAGTCAAAAGTTTTTTTTTATTAAAGGCAACTCCCGCTTTAGTAATAAGTCCTATGTCGCGGGAGACTTTACAAACGTTCAAACAACGGACACAAAGAACACCTAGACTCGGAACAACAATTTGTAGATCACACAAAATTTTGTTCCGTATGGGATTCGAACCCACGACACTCGGCGCAATGGCAGTGGTGAGGCGAGCATTTAAGCCACTATGCCATCCGTGCAGTCAAAATTTGAGTTTTTCTGACTAGAAATTAATAATAATAAGGATCTGATGAATCTGACATCAAACGTTTGAGAAACCAAACTCGCAAGCCCGAATCAAATACCTTACAACCAGGACGATCTTACTATATAGTTACCTTAAATAAGATGGATTAAATTCCCAAGTTACTTGGAGTCGGCTTTTCTAGTCTAACCGGGTTTGACTGGATATCAGTTTTTACACGGAGCGGCTGCCACCTGCCACCTGACCTCCGCAACCCGAAGTCTAACGATACCCTACGGCTAGACCAGTGTCAGGATATTAGAGGGTACTGACTTTCCCAATAACGACTGCCATAGATGTTCATGGCAGCCGGGACCGACGGCTTAACGTGCTCTCTGAGGCACGGAGCAGGCGATAATTGTCAATCAATACGCACATCATTTCGAAAAGTCATATAAGTTCCGAAAGTCAGTGGTGCGCGACGGGGTTCCGAACCCGAGACCCTCAGCATTGCAGTCTGTTGGTTTCCCCTCTGAGCTATCGCTGCTTAATAAGATGGAATAAATAAAGCTTTAAATTCTTAACTCTCCGGGTTCTCTTCAGCGTCTATTGTCATGGGAAAAATATTAACAAAGTAAACTCTAAAAGCCGGAAAAGCGGTGTAATTTATTATTTATTCACTTTAACCCGGCTCCTGTTCTAAGGTAATATAATTATCCCACATTTATATAGGGATAAAAAGGAGATTTTGTCACTCGTCAACCCATAAAGTATACAAAAATACTTCGATTTCAGTGGGTTAGTTGGTTGGCTTTTTGTTGCGTTAAAGAAAAACAAACCATATTATATGAGTGAATGATATTTATAAAAAAACACCTTTCTCACTGGCCCTAGTGTGATAAAACGGGTTTTCAAAAATTAAAACAACAGTTCAGATACACCTACTTATTTATATATTTATTAACATTCACCAACAGTTACTACAATATCACATACACATAAGACAAACATTTTGAGTCTAACCAATTGTAAGTATAACTAATTACAGGTGAATTCAGCATGCATTACATTTTAAATATTACATAAATAATATGTCATAAGAAACAAGATAAATATTAAAAGTGTAGAAAAATCAATATTAAAGATAAGTTTAAAAATTAAATTATATTTTAATCCAGTAAATTTCATTTGTTTTACAGTCACATAAATTTGTATGAATTACTTTAAATAATAAATTCTAATTACATTAACAATCAAATAGAAATATAAAATTAATAATGTAAATATATTGTAAATGTTATATTACTAATAAATCAAATAAAATTAGGTACAGCAATTAAAAAATAAAAAATAAAAATATAAAATCTATTACAATTAGAACTAATAATATAGTGAGTAATTGAAGTTTGTCAATATTCACACGGAAATGTTAACGTAGATTTTTCTTTTAAATTTCATTAATTCGTCATCAAATATATCTATGTCTACCGTGATTATTTGCAGTAACTAAGTCAGAAATTTAATAAATTCTTTGTGCGGTTTCTATCCACCTCATCCAGGGCACATTTACACTGGTGAATAGACAATCTCAACCACTAAACTACGTCACTCATGCAATCTTATCATTACTTTATCATCATCATCAATTACTGCTGGATAGGTCTCTCGCATTTAACGCCTCAACATTCAGTCTTATAATTACTTAAATATAGTATATTTAGCAAACCTCATACATATTATGCCTGTACATTCCCGGAAGGGTAGACATAGTACATCACCCACATTACGCCAGTTATGCTTTCAGTCCCACGAAATAGAGCATATTATCGTATTCTGTATATACCACTAAGAACTTACGGACTCGATAGCGTAGTGGTTAGTGTAACCGACAGCCACGCTAGAGGTCGCGGGTAAGATTACCGCACAAGTTAAACATGTGTGTACATGGACATGGGTATTTGTCTTGGTCTGGGTGTTTCTATGTATAATATGTATGCTTTTAAAAAAAAGTATATATGTATGTTTATGCATTGTCTAGTACCCATAGTACAAGCTCTGCTTAATTTGGGCTAGATGGTATTGTGTGTATGTGATAGAATATTATATTATATTATTATTATTATATATAATAACACTTTACACGAGAATCAAATCCAAGTATCCGCAGCCACAAAAGCAAACTCGGCAGTGAGTTTATTCACCGAGAGACATTTGCAGCAAAATAACAAGACTACTTACTTTCTATCCAAATATTAACCGTATACTAAAATCAATACTCTCAATTTTATCCCTTGCCTCAGACACGTAGGCACCATAAGTACTTAAGAATATTCCCATAGCATTTTGGCAGCTACCTTCAGACTCTAAGCTTGGAGAACTATTTCGTTAACAATATTGCTGAATAAAACCGTTCGGTTGCTTCCAAATCGTAGGAAAGACCGCTCAAAACAAACTTGGACACGTTTTATAGATTTTATAATCGGTCAACGCTGGAACCTCTCCAAGCGGGCCATGGTTGTGTCGCTCATGGTGGAAATTATGAGAGACAGCGTATTGTTTACATGTAACTAAGTACTATGATCTTCGCCACTTTTATTAGGACAATCCTAATTTCTTTATTTATAATATACATTCATAGTCTCACGCCGATATGCCCGAATAAGTTGACAGATTTGAATTAAACCTACATTTCGCCAGCTATGGTTTCTAGGTCCCGCGTAAAAGTGGTAGGGCCTATTACCATCTATCGGACATGGTTTCAAATTTCGTGCTGTTACGAAGTATATCTTTTTTTTATACTACTTAGGTGGCAAACAAGCATACGGCGTACCTGATGGTAAGTGGTCACTGTAGCCTATGGACGCCTGCAACACCAGAGGCATCACTTGCGCGTTGCCGACCCTTTAGGAAAGGAAGTGGGAAGGATAAGGAGCGGGAAGGGGGAAAGAGGGTGATTGGGCCTTTGGTACTCTCACTCACCGAACGAAACACAACAGTAGGAATACTGCTATTTTACGTTGATATTCTGTGAGAGGGTAGTTCTTCCCCGGTCGAGCCGGCCCATTCATGCTGAAATCAGCAAGGCTGCTAGTCTTGATAGGAACACTCAATACCACTCTAGCCGACTCCGTAATAGAACCAGAGGCCCCATGCATAATAGTCGTATACACTACCACGCCACCGAAACAATAGTTTTATTAAAGTAAGTCACAGTCCAAAATTATTAAATGTTTTTCCGTTTCTGGGCTTTCAGAGTAAATATTTATTTATATTAATCAATATTTATCTATATATTAATATGTGAAGCAGAAACTTTGTACCCCTTTTTACGAAAATTGCGCGGGCGGAGGAGTATGAAATTTGTCACAGTTAAAGTTTATATAGAGGAGGAGTGAAAGGAGTGGCGAATCCTAATATTTTTATAAAATATGCATTATAATACATTAAATTAATGAAAAAAATACGACACGCACACAACCATACATTTGACACACGCAGTCGAATCGCGTTCGTAGTATCTCGGCATTGTTCGTCTGACGTCGTACAATTCTTCGTAACTATGGTTACATATATACCTTCTTTATATGTAATAAAGAAAAAATAAAACAAAGTAGGAAGCTTAGGCATATCGTCAATGAAAGAGTATAGTTAAGTAAATAATAATTTGTTTGAAAAAGATAGGTAAATCTTAACGAAATGTCATTAAGGGTAAAGTTATAGACAATAAAACCCTAATAACTATCAAACTTAAAATTTAAATCAATTATGGTCAAATTTTGACCACTAGGCGACCGCTAGTTTATATCAATAGGAGTAACCAAGGCTTATTACCAAAGTAACTCTAACGTCTAATTGGTCATTGAGTTGTAGAGACTTTAAAATATAGGTACATTAAACCAAGGACACCCAAACACAGAACAAATATTTAATATACACACGTAAAATAAATTGTCCAATGTGGGATAACACTTAACGCGTCGGCAGCGAGACAATCACTTTCCCGCTACGCCATCCTTAAACATCCTTAGACAAAGAATACCGAAATAAAGCTTTACCCGACTATAACGCAAGACTCATCCACCCTGGATTACCATATGGGCAAGTGCATTGATCGCCTAATTGATTAACAAAGCAATCAATATTCCTAAAGCACCTATGCTACACTGTCCTAACTAATATTATAAATGCGAATGTGAGTTTGTTTGATTTTTACACTTTGTCGCCTTAAATACTCAACCAAGCATCATGAAATTTCACATACACGTTGTTTGAGGTACAGAAAAGGATATAAGGTACCTTACATTTACGCGAGCGAAGCTGCCGTCAAAATATAGTATTACCATAAGAGCAATTTACTGTCTAATTGTTTAACACAGCAGTGAATATTTCTTAAGCACCAATAGTAACAACACAATATAGAAATATTCTTTCACAAGTGAGAATCGGCAATAAATTGCCGTAAATCTTAGAGTTTGAAAAAACGGTTCAAGTAATATGCAAAGGTCACATAACACGTGGTCAGAGGTTAAAGGTCATAGTCATATCGGGGGTATATCGACTATGCTGAGTCGAATGGCGTTGACCGCGACTCTCTAGCTCTTACGGTTCTTGAGTTGAAAGTTGTATAATAGACAGACGGACGGATGGACAAAGCTGTTGTATAAGAGTTTTTTCGAACTCTAAAAAACGTCCCGTTTTTTGTTATGACAGTTTACAAAACAACCTTCTAGCTAAACTTTTGTAGCTTGAGGCAGCCGCTTCCACACCGCTTTCTGTTGCCAAGTGGCTGCAAACTTTGCCAGGGTTCAACGGAGACCGCTATATTCTGTATCTCTTATTTTCATGTGATTTGAATTTAATTTCTCCGTCCTTCACTCAATTTATAGTTGATTTATAGTTGGCATATTTATAAAAGAGCTTAAGAGATTGTTGCAATGTATTGATGTTCGTTGTGCTTTTATTGTTCGGATTTGTGTAGCTGATATTACGGAATGCCAAAGAGCTTTTTAAGATATAACACGATACTATGAAATGTCGAGTGTCTTAGTGGTCTCGCAGTATAAATAGACGCTTATATTTACAGCCCAACTTAACGCTCCGTATTCATTTCATTGTAAACTATTAAAGGCATTTTTATTTTAGGAAATTCTCAGTTGCAGCATGCAGCAATAAGCATAGCGATAGCTCAGTGGGGAGACCAACAGACTGCAATGCAGAGGATCTTGGGTTTGAAGCCACGTCGCGCACGTCTGATTTTCGGAAGTTATATGACTTTTCGAAATTATGTGGGTATTGATGGACAATTATCGCCTGCTCCGTGCCTCGGAGGGCACGTTAAGCCGACGGTCCCGGCTGCCATAAACATCTATGGCAGTCGTTAGCAGAAAGTCAGTGCCCTATAATATCCTGACACTGGTCTAGCCTTAGGATAGCGTTAGCCTTCGAGCAGCGGAGGTCAGGTAACAGTCTCTCCGTGTAAAAACTGATATCCAGTCAAATCCGGTTAGACCAGAAAAACCGACCCCAAGTGACTTGGGAATAATAAAGGCTAGGGAGAAGAATCATGCAGCAATAAACAGAAATGTACTCAGTAGACAATAGTAGACTCGCACTTCAATACATGAAACCTTAAAGATTGTAGCTGACGGAATGGGGTACTCGTTCGGAGGTATCAATACAAATCTTTGTATACATGCACGCAAAGCAGGAGTCAAACATATAATAAAGGAATATAAGTTGTATTTAGATTTACCACAAGTTTTCTTTCTTTATACAACCAAGACAAACAAGTATATGGTATAATTGTAACCAGTTCCTGTAGCTTATAAACGCCTGCTGCACCTGGGATACCACTCTTGGCTTGCCAATCCTCCAAGCAGAAGTCTTTGTGTTGCCCGCGGGTCAATAGTCATTGTTCTCCTAATGACAACATAACCCATACTTAAGGAAGCTGGAATCTCTATTTACCGCAGAAACACAGCATTAAGTTCTTTAAAAGCGATACGATACCATAATTACCTACTTTCATCTTGCAGGAGAACTAATGTCACCGTACCAATAAAAAATCCTAGAGCCCTATCTACAAACTATGTTACAGAATATACACATTACAGAAAACCACTACACCTGTAAAAGCAATCTCAAAATATTCCACGAGCTAACAAGTCGGTTAATTATTATAACATAGACTGAATGTCAACAACAGCAACATACAATAGCAACATACAACATTCTGTATCCATTCTAATCCGGCCTTACAAAGCTCTTATCGCCAAGTTGCTCGAACTCTGAACATAAGTTTCAAACGTCAAAGTCTACGTGAAGGATCTGTAGCATCTGGTCTCAATCATACCGATAGCATAAACCTATACTTTATATATATGTGGGATACAGTAGTTAGTCTGCAACGTCACGTATTTCAAAGTTGGCGCAGATGTACTAGTTTGAAACCCGATCTAGTTGCATGTCAGTGCATATCGAATTTTATTTATCTATCGATTATATATTATCTATCGTATTTTCAGATTCACCTAGAGTTCTTCTTCTTTTCTCTTAGCCTTTATTATTCCCAAGTCACTTAGGGTCGGCTTTTCTGGTCTAACCGGATTTGACTGGATATCTGTTTTTACACGGAGCGGCTGCCACCTGACCTCCGCAACCCGAAGGCTAACGGTACCCTAAGGCTAGCCCAGTGTCAGGATAGGATTTCTCAGGATCAGGATTTCCCAATAACGACTGCCATTGAAGTTCATGGCAGCCGGGACCAACGGCTTAACGTGCTCTCTGAGGCACGGAGCAGGCGATAATTGTCAATCAATACGCACATAATTTCGAAAAGTCATATAACTTCCGAAAGTCAGAGGTGCGCGACGTGGGTTCGAACCCGAGACCCTCTGCATTGCAGTCTGTTGGTCTCCCCAGTGAGCTATCGCTGCTATTTCTTTTTATAGATATTATAGATTCACCTAGAGTTATGATATGATTTAAAACTTTTATTTTTTATCACAATGCTATGATTATAAGTACTTAAAAGTGATGGTATACAAATTTTAGTAATGTAAAAGTATATTTAACATAAACTCACAACATCTATGTTTTAGGTTCCACGTGGTGCCATCAGGTGTAATGCTACTTAGAATTTCATAACAGCCAATACCAATAATACTTTGTCTGACCTGGAAATCGAATCAATATATGTTTTTTTATGTTTAAAAAAGCAACTCTCGCACGAGAAGTGACGCCAGTGTCGCGGGAACTTTACAAACATTTAAACAACGGACGCAAAAAACACCCAGACTCGGAACAACTGTTTGTGGATCACACCATTTTTTGTCCAGGGTAGGGATCGAATTCACAATACTCGGCGCAGTGGCAGCGGCAACGCAACAATTTAATCCAGTCAGTCAGGTATGATTAAAAACTTTATGTATTTATTTTCCAGCTTTATGCGTATAATCATCCTTGTTTATTCCACGAAGAGAATTAGGCAGTGCTATATTACTAAACGTAATACAGCACTTCCGAACCCAAATGAATAGACCGCGATTTTAAACAGCCAATGAAATTTTAGTAACATCACTTTTAGCAAACTTTGTAAAATTTTGACGGATCCGATATTTTTTTTTTATTAAAGCAAATGTACGACATATGAGTTTTAACCTTACAGTTAAAACTTATATCTAACATTATGGTACATGGTATGTATTTCCATACATGTATGTATGTATCTTATGTGGGGGCCAGTCAGTGCAGACCGGCGACACTTCGACCCTGCGGGATCTTTTGTGTCGACACTCTCCCAATAACGACTGCCATAGATGTCCATACATAGTCTGCTGGGTATTTATACTTATAATTGACTGATTATGCTTACACTACTAATCCAATAACGCCGTCCTAATCCAATATTTCTCATTTCTGAAGTGTTTTAATCCACAGTTACATGTAGCGCAGAGAATTTCAGTACAGGAGTTGTTTTAAAAGAATGGTGTGTGTGTGTGTATACATAACGGGCATCGATCGAGTGACTCGTTATCAGAGTGGTTGAACATTGGCAATAATACTCAAAACACTTCAAGCAATCGTCGGTATAATTGATTTAGTAAAGATATATCACAATAACTTAATGATTAATCCGATAGAAATGGATAGAAAACGCGATGTGTTCGATGCCATGTGGTGTTGAACCCAACCGTTCACTCTGCCGTCACAATTCAGAATGCCATTTCTCCACGCAGCTGGAACGCTCAACTGTCAACTGTCAAACATGTGACAGCTGACAGCCGACGCCCGCCCCACCACTGGCACCGACTGCACCCAAGCAAACATGTTGCTTGACGTTTTCCCTAGATAGCGCTGTAATGCTAACGCTGCGACACTTAGATGGTGCTGTAGTGTTGACGCTGCAACATATATATAATACACACAAGTTATAAACGAGCCTTTAGTAAAAAGCGCACAACGCCGCAGCTTGCGTTCAAAATAATAAAACAAAGAGAATGATCAATGCGGATAATTTTCAAAGCAGAACTTTATTGAAAACAATATAAAGTGGTGTCCACCCTCCTCGGGAAAAGTAATTAATCAATTTTATATAATAACAGTTTAATATAAAATCTACTTAGTTAGCTTGCAAAGTTAGTGGGAAGAGGATGCATTAATTATGTTCAACGGTTTTATTTTAAAGAAGATAAAATATGCAGCAGTAATTGAATTTCACAAAGGTTTCGAGTTGATCCTACAGTGCGCATCTCTGACTTACCGAGGTTATGTGCGTAATAAATAGGTAATTATGGCTTGTTGTAACGGCGAAGAAAAAATTTTTTTCATTCTCGACAATGTTCTCAAACTAAAAACTGTGCAGTCTGCCAGACCGCTTTAAAAATATGAATCAGTTCATAGTTTTCATGACTGTCCAGAATTTAACCTTACTATTGAAAACACTACAGGCGCATAAATTTTGTGAATTGTTTTTAAAGTATTCAAATTAGGTTCTGGTCATAATATAATTGTTTTAAATTTGCCTTTTGGTATTTTCATCAAAATCGATTTGATACTTCATTAAATATTTTCTAAACACACTCACCTGGCAAATTCGCTGCTATGATTTGCTTCTCCTATTAGCTAAACTAATAAATACGGCTCCTGTAATTAACATTTAACTTCAGACAATACCAGAGCTAACCCAGCAGTTGGCTGGATACAGGCGCAGCAAACAAACTATTTTTCAGTTCGCTGAAAAATTCTAAAACTGCTGCAAACTTCTGAAGAGTTCTGCAAAGTTAAAGCTGGAGTCAAATGCGGGCGAGCCGTGAGAACTTTGAGGAATGCATTTGATACTTTCTTTTTCACTGTCGAGTTCCATTTTTCACTTTACTGTTTGTAAAATGGATATATTTTGAACGGATGTAAAGTTTAAACGCCGTATCTATAAACTGTCAGAATTGTACAGTAATACACGATTGTCAAAAAAGTACCGAATAATTAGAAAAGTGTGTCTTGCATCCGAATGGCGTATGTGTTAGTTAGTTGGACGTATGTTATCCGCACTTAGCCCTACAATTAGGCCATTGTGCGTAAGTAACCGACGCGAAAAATTGTTTGGTTACTCATACCACCTCAGCTCCGTCCAGAAAGATAATAGGGTGTTGCGTAGTACCTCTTGCATAGTTTCTGGACTGTTTAGAAGGTTCACCCGTTGGGTGCTGGGTGCTGGGTCAGGCTTTTGCAATGTAGGAGCACATGAGCCGGTGTCTCCTCGATCTCCATACAGCCTCTACATAAGGGACTGTCAGTGATGCCGATGTTGAATAGGTGTTTGTTGAGTGAGCAGTGGCCTGTTATTATACGCACCAGGTGGGGATGAAATCACATGAAACCTCTATCATTGGAATTTCGTTGTATAGTAACTACTTTAGGCGCGCATTCTATTGTCCCGTTTCCAGAGCCTTACCTTTTCAAGCCATATGGCAGCTGTGACAGCTTCCAGCTGTATGATGAGGTGTAGGGGTCTGACATTTAGTATGGCCTACAGCGCTGCCGTGGGGGTTGTTCTTATACAGCTTGTCGTCGCCAGGCAGGCGAGTCGTTGTAGGTTTTGTAGTTTGTGTATGACTGTGCTTAGAAGAGTGCGGGGCCACCAAACTATGGCACCATATATTATCATGGGGCGTATTATGGCGTATGTGATACCACTATTTTTATTCGAATAACAATCAAATATTTGAATTGTGAATTAGTGTCATATTGATGAGTTTTCGTTTGGCTTGATGAAGTTTTCTTTATTGGCTTATAATTTAATTCTTAAGTTGTTCATCCTCGGTCTCTAACTGCTGTGGATCGCGACTATATATTATTATGCTATTTTGCCAATCTGTGCGATCGTTCACTAAATAAATGCCCGGTGCATACTGTCTCCCGCTGTCTTTTTGACGGTGCCCTGCTCTGATCACTATATCTTTAGAATTATTTTGAGTGTTTCCTCACTTTAATATATTGCATTGCGTAATCCGAGTCTTAATGTCGAGTCTTAATTCGACGTAATATTGCTTTACTCATACTAATACAAAATCTATTATATATAAAAAATACATTTGTTTCAAGTAATAAAAGAGATGAGTCCTTCTTTATACGATATTATACAAACGGGTTTTATTTCAAAGTAAATTCAATGTTTAATGTATCGTATTTCATGATAAAGTGACTCCATCGAATATTTTAATAACACAATAAACGCTCCAATTTGTTACCTGATAAGGCTTATTTTATTAATCATAATTATTAATTAATTTGCCAGCTAAGGTTACAATGTGTAAGAGAGATAATAATTTATAAGTTCAATGTTCCAACAGTACGACAGTAAATTATAATCGTTTTTCCAGCCATATTTTCAGGTGAAGATAATTGTTTTCTGTTAGGTTAATGACTTATAAATGGAAAGCGTCTAGAAAAAATGATTCAGAAGATTAATTTTAGGACAGTTTAAATGTTAATTTAGTAGTATTTTATAGTGTACTTACTATCCCTCCCGAACAGTACTTTTTGTCTGGATGAAAGGTGCATCCTTTTCTGTACCCTTGATGTATATGCGAAATTTTACGATGGTCGATCGAGTCATTACGGCGTGAAAGCGTAATAAACAAACTCATATTCAAATTTAATAATTAGGATATATGGAAACAGAAAATTCATGGTATTTATCTGCTTGCCTGTCCGTTTGTTTGTTCGGTAATCACATAAAATCTTCTCAATGGATTTGATTCGGTTTTCAAAGCTTAGTAGCTTAGAATCAAACGTATCTGACAAGTTACGCTTCCGTCTAGTGAAACCGATGACAGATGAAATCGTGCGTAAGGTATTTGATCTATGCGAATAACAAGATAACCTTTAGTTTTCCTGAACAAACTAGTTGGCAAATTTTATTGCTAAGGAGTAGTTTTCTAAAGGTACGATACTAATGTCACTGTGTTTGTATTATTATATTATTATTATTATATTATTATTATTATAAATTTTCTGCATATTATTAACTACAATATTTTTTTGATTTTAAAAGCATTTACACCTTGTATGTAACCTGTGCTGAAGTGCGAAGTCGCAAATAAATATCATACATATATATATTATATATATATTGGCCTTTGCGTCTATTTCAGACGATTTATGGCGTTATATCTGAGAGACATCGTCTCTGGTGGCTAAATAAACCGATGCGAGAACGACATTCTCTACCACAGGTCTGGCATGAGAAGTTTGTGGTTAATATCATACATATTATTGATTTATTTAGGCTTTATTTTCAAAATGTTTTCAATACACTCTATAGATTAAGGTAAAAGTGTATCGTAGATGGAATATAATTGTACTTTTAGTTCTACTATGTAAATATTGGAGTGGAAATTTTCGACGCGTAATGTGCATACTAAAAGGACTACAGATTCAATTATATTCCTTAATAACACAAACATTCTAGCTTAGCTGGACGGGTTAACAGGAATACTGGTAATTTGAAACCCTAATAGCTAATAATCTTTAAAAAGAAATATGTGGTAACCATTTTACCTTATTCAATAGAGTGTATTAAAAACATTTAAAAACTAAAGCTTAAATTAAGTAATTTTATTTTAAATCCTCACAAAATATGACACTCTTTTGCGACGTAGCCATTCTTAACAGACCACAAGGTGTAAAGACTCCTTAGCTCATAAATTATTCCTCTCAGCAAATATCAATCTCTTCATTTTCTCATTTTCCATGTAATTTTTTTTTCTTAAAGAACACAGCCTTCATTTCATAGCAGATATTTTCCACTGAATAGTTCTTTCACCACGATTAGACCTATCAACCGCTGCAATCCAATCTCATTGTTCCATTGTGGAACATTCGAGAAGTGATGGTTCATTTTTTTAGAAATTTTTCTCTTATGAAATTCTTCGCCTAGTCTTGGCGTACAAATTGGAAAATACGCCTGTGGCGGTTTTAATTCAGCTGGAACTGATCCTTAGATTGAAATTAAACTGCTATATACGGATTTTATCGAGTTGTTCATTTGACACTTTATTACAAAATTTTGAAAATTGTTACACTACTACTACTATTAAACTTTACTAATTTTTAAGCTAATTAAATTATTATTAAACTATTTAGATTTCATTTATTTTTACACTTTCCCCGACGTTTCGGTTGCTTTTCAGCAGCCATGGTCACGGGGAGACCATGGCTGCTGATTGAAGATCCTTAGATTTATTTAAAAGATATCGAGAAAATATATCATTTGCTATAGTTTATAAAGATGAAGTTTGATTTTGTCTCGACTTCTAACATGTTTATATGATATAGACGCGTTCATTGACTAATGCCTCGATGCAATCGTCTTGAATGCGTCTGCTGTGCATGATGTCCATGGCTTCTATTCTCAAATTCAATGTTATTGAGATTTTCTGTCAGGGAATTTTTCAAGTCAAGTCAAGAAATTTCAAGAAATCTGGCGCTGTGCCCGGTAATGTTTTGTTATATTGTGTGTCATGTCATGTTTTAAATATAAATATTTTGCACTTAAGCGTCTTGTTACAGTAAGAACATGGGTTAGTGTGAGTGAATAATACAGTACTTTTTTGTGTCCCTATGTCCTTTTTTCTACCTCTTACAACGTATACGCAAAATTTCATGATGATCAGTCAGGAAGTTAAGGCGTTAAAGCAAAACAAACAAACAAACATGAATTCGCATTTATATTATTCGTTAAGATTAGGATTCGTAACAGTAATAGGGTTGGTCAGTATTTTTAATAATTAATGTTTAAAAGTTAGATAACCCAAACACTCTATTTTATTTTTTAAATATACTCTGTACTCAATTTGAAATATCAATAACTCCCTTATTTTGCAACCAATTTTGATATTATTTGCACGAAAAGATTTCTTTTGACTGCTTTTTGCTTTTGTGTGTAAAATATTGTTCAGAATCAACACAGGCAACTACCCTATTAACGCGACCATGCATATTGTTTACTTTTAGGTGATTGATGATTCAACCAGTTTTTTTTAGGTATTCTAAAGACCAGGCATGAAAAATAAATACCGAAGTTACGGTCTAATCATTCATTCTTTTTGTAGCGTTACGACCATCTAAAGCTACTCCATGAAGTGGTTTTAACAACTGAGTAATGTTATTTTAATAGAAATAAAAGCGGAGTAGGTAGGTACTTCGGGGTAGGTATATTTTTCATATTTCGATGGTCTCGATGTTTCGGATAGTTATTTTCATAGTAGACACGAGGACTATATTTACATAATTAAATACTCTCTTTAAAGTAAACTAATAATAAGTACTAGACTTTGCCCGCGTCTTCGCCCATGTAAATGTAGATTATGTGTATGTATCCTTCGGGAATTGTAGTTTTTTCTGGATGAAAGGTACCCTATATCCTTTAATATACCCCTCAAAACGTGTATGCGTAATTTTGTGATGATTGGTCGAGAAGGCGTGAAAGCGAACTCATTCGCATTTATTATATTAGTAAGGATTTGTATATTATTCAACGCGAATGCTTGAAAAGATTTGAGAGAATGCTCTCTAGTGCGTATTTCTGAAAATCTAGCTGCCTCCTTTACTAATATAATTATACTAACAGAATGTAGTAGACTAATAAATTTACGCTTATCTTTGCCGCTGACATTGCGGCAGGCTGAGGTCAATTTCCCGATCGAACCGTGTTATCACGATGACAGTGGTTATTCCGTAAGGATATTTTTTGTAGCTGTACGCAGGCGGGTGATGTGCCTTATACTATAGGCATGCATAGTATAAGGCACATCACCCGCCTCCGTAGAGTGTAACGGCACATTTTCGCTTACTCTTTCACGGCTATACAGGCATAGGTTTATATATGAAATTTTAATATTTAAAAATTGTATGACTGGGCACCGAATATTGCTTAATTAGTTGTGACTGACTGATAATCGAATCATAATCATATGATAATCGATAAGAATATCAAAATCGTTTATTCAAATTTTGATTTATTGATGGGTCGATCGATTGTTTCGACATAATA
This sequence comes from Catocala fraxini, assembly GCA_930367265.1. Lineage (NCBI taxonomy): Eukaryota > Metazoa > Arthropoda > Insecta > Lepidoptera > Erebidae > Catocala > Catocala fraxini. The sequence continues at coordinate 22,830,561 of OV884038.1, forward strand.
TGTCATTGTCGACGTTGTTTCGTATCTGCGTATCGATGTTCTCGTACACGCCAGTCGCGGCAATGTCATTCATATTTTTTACCCTGCCTTTTTGCCCTGGCCCTTTCCCTGCATATAGTTTCTGTGTTACGGGGGTCTTTACAAGCATTCAAATAAAGAACAAGAATACTTAGAGTATAATAATTCGGCAGCTCATGCAAATTTTATGGGCGCAGGGCTAATACGTAATTAAATAATCAATCAATTCTTCTCCCTTAGCCTTTATTATTCCCAAGTCACTCGGGGTCGGCTTTTGTAGTCTAACCGGATTTGACTGGATATCAGTTTTTACACGGAGCGGCTGCCACCTCACCTCCGCAACCCGAAGGCTAACGATACCCTAAAGCTAGACCAGTGTCAGGATATTAGAGGGAACTGACTTTCCCAATAACGACTGCCATAGATGTTCATGGCAGCCGGGACCGACGGCTTAACGTGCTCTCCGAGGCACGGAGCAGGCGATAATTGTCAATCAATACGCACATAATTTCGAAAAGTCATATAACTTCCGAAAGTCAGAGGTGCGCGACGTGCGTTCGAACCCGAGACCCTCTGCATTGCAGTCTGTTGGTCTTCCCACTGAGCTATCGCTGCTTTTAATTAAATAATCAATCAACATCAAAGTTAAATTGAGATTTGCTTGCAGAATGGAATAATACGATTTATATTTGATAATCGGCCATATAATAGCGTTCGTTGTTTCAGTAAAGTAAAGATATGTGTTTTTTAACAGAGAATAAAGTAAAACCCATTTTGCTCGAAATATTAAATATCATTTGCATGCCGGTGAGCTCAGTAAAGCGCAATAAAGACATGTTAATAAACTATATACCTATATATGGGTAAAGCATTTTATAACGCTATCCGAGCTTCAGAGGCTTAATAAAAGTGCCACTAATATGTGTAACATTTAAAATACGGATTTAGTTATTTCAAGACGGTTAGACAATCATTTTTATATATAACTAGGTTTTGCTAACAACTCGTACGCCTGGAATTTGGAAGTAGGTATGTCTATGTCCTATCCATTCTATATTTATCTCTTTTGTATTTTACAAGGAATACGATAAAGAATTTATGTCTCGCTCTCTGAACCTATTTCTTGTTGTTAAGGCTTCTAGGTGGCGTATCAAAATTGTCTTATGGTTAACACTTGACTTGTAGAAAGCGTATCAAAATAAAACATGCACCAGATTTTAAGTCAGCCTCAAGAAATACAACTGAATACCCTTTTCAATTTCCTGCAGTAGTTTTTGCGTGATGCAGCAATAGCTCAGTGGGGAGACCAACAGACTGCAATGCAGAGGGTCTCGGGTTCAAACCCACGTCGTGTACCTCTAACTTTCGGAAGTTATATGACTTTTCGAAATTATGTGCGTATTGATTGACAATTATCGCCTGCTCCGTGCTTCGGAGAGCACGTTAAGCCGTCGGTCCCGGCTGCCATGAACATCTATGGCAGTCGTTATTGGGAAAGTCAGTACCCTCTAATATCAGGATATTAGAGGCTGATTACCCTAAGGCTAGACCAGTGTCAGGACACTGGTCTAGCCTTAGGGTATCGTTAGCCTTCGGGTTGCGGAGATCAGGTGGCAGCCGCTCCGTGTAAAAACTGATATCCAGTCAAATCCGGTTATACTAGAAAAGCCGATCCCAAGCGACTTGGGAATAATAAAGGCTAAGAGAGAAGAAAAAGTTTTTGCGTGATGTGCGTTCAAATATACAGACAAGCAGACATCAATTCTAAAAATAATTACTTACTAAGACACCCTCACATTATTTATCTAAATATTTCTTACGTCCAAACATCGACTATCTACAATTTTGTTATATGTATAAACACAGTAAATTATCTCATGTTTTTGAAATATAAGACAGACTTTTATCTTAAAAAGAATTATATTTTAATGTCCCAACATTAATGAGTCGTGTATGTTGCCAAGGATGACATACATTTCCAGACATGTTAATCTAATACTTAGAATTATGGCGTACATACATTACATCTGACGTAACATAATTTCATTATTTTTATTATAATGTAACAACAAATAAAGATAAGTAAAATATTATAGCACAGCTTAACGATAGACAACAATAGTCGTAAAGCATTTAAAGTATTGCCACAACCAAACCAGTATTGCCAGAGAACAAAATTATTCCATTACTGGCACCATTACATTACGTTAGATTTTCCCAAAACAGGATGGTGCTGTCACATAAAACTGGGAGATTTCTGAAAACATTTTTTCGAGTATAATGTTTATATGTGGAACAGAAAAGAGCATTGTTATATTGTATAACAGTAATGTGAGGCCATGTTTTAAAATCATAAAGTATTGTTTTTAATAATTGATGTTTAATAATATATACACAATCAGGTTTTTTTTAGTTTGCATAAGTCATTAACTAAGAGCCAGAAGTCCGACATCGGGGTCTGCCAACGTGCGATCGAACGCAGTATGCTCGGTGTTAAGCTGATAGATAAGATCAGCAATACGGTACTGCGCTCCCAAACAAAGATTAATGTGGGCTAAGCTGCTGCCTAACTCAAATGGAACTGGGCTGGCCATATCTGTCGCATGTCTGAAGAGAAGTGGAAAAATCACCACAGACTGGATACCAGATAACAACCGTCCCCGCGCCAGGCCCAGAATGAGATGGCGGGAAGAATTAGATGCGTTCAACCAGGATTGAAGACAATTGGCGCTGGACAGAAAGGAGTGGAAAGATCGGAGGGAGGCCTTTGCCCTGCAAAGGGATGGTGAGATTTATATAAAATAAATAAATTTTCACGAATGTTCTTCATTATATTGATTTTAACGCAGTTTATATTTAAATACAATACTGTTATACTATGTTAAGACTGCGCCGAGCAAAATGTGCCAAAACAGGCGGTCACAGTTAAGTGAATAAAATCAACACTTTTTGTGTAATACAAATATAAAATATACATTTACCATAACCATGAATGTGTTTACAATTACTCCGTGTAAAAAACTTTAAATAATTAATATTTTCGCCTACAAAATTACGTAAATCTACAAATACGTAAGCTCGTGTTGCGTGATTTTTAGATTATAACAGTAGAAATCAATCCCATTTTACAGCTTAAACGAAACATAAATAGTTATATTACAATTTGTCCGTCCTAAATTTTTAAATTATTGGTTGACATTAAAAATACATATTTAGCAAGACGCACTTCAAATCCTCCGTACAATTTTACTATGGCGGCCGCGCGCCGATTTGAATATGCGCCGCACGAGCTCTGTCATTATCTGTCTTACGCTCGGCGCAGTCTTAAAGCTATTTAATAATAATAATAATAATAATATTCTATCACATACGCACTACACCATCTAGCCCAAACTAAGCAGAGCTTGTACTATGGGTACTAGATAATGGATTAACATACATATATACTTTTCTTTTGTAAATACATACATATTATACATAGAAACACTCAGACCAAGACAAACATCCATGTTCATGCACACAAATGTTTGACTTGTGCGGGAATCGAACCCGCGACCTCAGGCGTGGCAGTCAGTTACGCTAACCACTACGCCATCGAGACGTCAAATAGTTTCAAATAGCGTAACAGCACATCGAGTTTTTATTTTCAATACTTATTTGTATTTATAAAGACAATTCCTGCCCTAGGAATAATTCCTGTCTCACGTGAGACTTGACAAACATTCAAACAACGAACACAACTAACACCCAGACTCGGAATAACCATAACCAAATTTTTGTTTCGGTCCCCCCACAACACTCGGCATACTCACAACCACTTAAACCAGTACGCCTTCAGCGCAGTCTAATATGTGATAATTTTACGTGGTAATAAATAGCTCTATACTATAAATAACTAGGTATATGATATGACATACTGGAGTAATTTTCAAGCCACCTTTAGGAGACGCTACGTACCGAAGAGATTTCCAGCCCCGATTATGCTACTAAAATGTGGCCCTCCAACACGTTTCCCGGTCGAAGACTGTTACCCAAAACATCAAAATTGACGGCACACATATTCGAACCAACATATTTATTCTGCATAGAAAACTGTGTCCTCGTAGAGCAATAGCGGTAATGAATGCTACTGCAATCCATGAAGTCTCGTGTATGATTACATCTCTTGTTCTCAGTTGCAATACGGGGTCTGTAACTATACCCTGGTAATGGCCATACACTCGCCCTGTTACAAGGTACCTAAGCCAATAACGAACGAAAATAAATACCCCTTCGGGAATATAGGCGTCAAGCTACGTGTATGTAGAAAACTGTAATGTTTTAGAGTTCGAAAAAAATCTCTTATACAACAGCTTGTCCGTCCGTCCGTCTGCCTGTTATACAACTTTCAACTCAAGAACCGTAAGAGCTAGAGACTCGCGGTCAACGCCATTCGACTCAGCATAGTCGATATACCCCCGAAATACGAATAGTCATTTCGGGGTATATCGACTTGAGAGGTCAATGACCTTTGACCTCTGACCTCAAGGTCACTTGGTACCACGTGACCTGTGCATATTACTTAAACAATTTTTTCAAACTCTAAGATTTACGGCAATTCATTGCCGTTTCTTACTTGTTTTGTTTCAGAATGTTCCTCGCTTTAATTTTATATTTTACATTTTTCCATTTTATCCGCCATAATGAACCGGCTTTATTTGCATACAAAGACCATGAAATCAATGCACTTTTGGCAGCTAACAAATTCTCTTTGTAAAAAGGCGATTCTATTATATTTCCAATCTCCACACATTACGTTGTACGAGACTTCGTTACACATTCATGAGGATGAGACGATCCTTTGTTTTTACCAATCAATGGCAATCAGTTCTTAGCAAATATTCATCTCACACGTGATTTTGGAAATAGCATTGGTTTATCAAAGATTGGTTTAAATCATTCTTATTTTCTTCTTGATGCTGGTGGGATTTGAAAGGGTTAATGCGCACTTGTATGTATTGCATAGTCTAATAAATCAGTTTTATGCCAACTTACCAATATAATTTATTCAATATAATGAAATGAACAGCAATATGAGGATAATAAATTTATATATAAAATTGTGTCTGTGTATATACCTACAAAAGATGAATCAACATTCAACAATAAATGCATTTTAAAATTCGTTTTATGATATCACAACGTTATATCTAAATTATTTACTTAAGAAATCGCCGCACTCAAGTTATATGCGTATTAAATAGTTAATTATCGCTTGCTTTAACGGTGAAGGAAAACATTGTGAGGAAACCTGCATGTCTGAGAGTTCTCCATAATGTTCTTGAAGATATGTGAAGTCTGCCAGCCCGCACTAGGCCAGCGTGGTGAACTATGGGCTAACTCTTCTCACAGTGAGAATAGGCTTGTGCCCAGCAGTGGGACTGTTTAATACAGGGCTGACATTATTATGACACTATGTATGTATCTTATGTGGGGGCCAGTCAGTGAAGACTGGCGACACTTCGACCCAGGGGATCTTTTGTGGCGACACTGTCCCAATAACGATTGCCATAGATGTTCATGGCAGCCGGGACCGACGGCTTAACGTGCTCTCCGAGGCACGGAGCAGGCGATAATTGTCAATCAATACGCACATAATTTCGAAAAGTCATCTAACTTCCGAAAGTCAGAGGTGCGCGACGTGGGTTCGAACCGGAGACCCTCTGCATTGCAGTCTGTTGGTCTCCCCACTGAGCTATCGCGTAAAATGTTAGTGTCATAATGTTTACATTATGACACTAACATGCATAATGTTTACGTTTATGTGTTTGACGTTTAACGTCAAGTAATACACATGATATTTCACGTTACGTTACGAACTACAACATTATAAAGCCTTTATATATTATGACTGCACGGAAGGCGTAGTTGTTTAAATGGTAGCCTCGCCACTGCCATTGCACCAAGTATTGTGGGTTCGAATCCCACACGGGACAAAACGTTGTATGATCCACAAATGGTTGCGCCGAGGCTTTCTTTGTGTCCGTTATTTGAATGTTTGTTAAGTCCCTCGCGACACAGGAACTATTCCTAGTGCGAGAGCTGTTTTTTTTTAAACTAACCAATAATAATGACATAATAATAATATTCTACCACATACACACAACACCGTCTAGCCCAAACTAAGCAGAGCTTGTACTATGGGTACTAGACAATGGATAAACATACTTATATACTTTTTTTTGTAAATACTTACATATTATATATAGAAACACTCAGACCAAGACAAACATCCATGTTCATGCACACATATGTTTGACTTGTGCGGGAGTCGAACCCGCGACCTCAGGCGTGGCAGTCGGTTACACTAACCACTACGCCATCGAGGCCGATTGAATTACAATATTCTAAAATCTTCATTAATTCATTGTTTTTTTTTTGTTAAGTTCATTTGAGCTTGTGTAATGTTGTCCACATTATAAACATAGGACGTATTACAGTTTAAATCAACGCAAATACTCATTAACTATTTTTAATTTTCATCATTTGAGTGTCATACTGCAAGGGGAAATGTATCAACAACAATGCAAAATCAGAAGACCAGAACCTGCAAAAGATGTGTAAACTGCTTTAGAACGGTATACACAGTTTTAAGCTATGCTTGGGGTTTTCCTGCGAGATCGAATCAGAAATGAGGAGATCCGCAGGAAAACTAAAGTTGCCGACATAGCTCTCCGGGTAGCCAAGCTGCAGTGGCAGTGGGCAGATCACATAGCGCGCAGAAAAGACGGACGTTGGGGCAGAAAGGTTCTGGAGTGGCGGCGACGCAGCGAAAGATGCAGCAGGGGTAGGCCTCCTACAAGGTGGACCGACGACCTGGTAAAGGTCGCGGAAAGCGGTTGGATGTGGATGGCCCCATACCGTCTTTGTGGAATACCTTGGGGCAGGCCTATGTCCAGCAGTGGACGTCTTTCGGCTGAGATGATGACACAGTTTTTATATGTTGTAACCAAATAAAGAAAATTCGATCAACAAATTTACCTTTTGATGCGATTGATGATTTCCTTAATGCGATCGTTGCAATTGATTAAATCAATTTGTCATCCCGCCGGTTACCTGTATTTTATCATAACTTTAGCTGTTAATGAATATCAATTCTACGAATCTGTTGGCGTACATTACTTCTTACGCATTCAACTTGTATTAATATACGCTTATCTTTATTTAGATGTGCGTGAAATATTATCATTCTAAGAAAATGTAACTAAATAATAATTAGGGTCGTTAATCTTTGATCCCAAGTTACAAGGGTAAATGTTCATTAATATTTACTAAAACTGTACACGATTCTGAACATTAGAACATAATTATTGTTATAATAATAATAATAATAATAATAATATTCTACTACATACACACAACACCATCTAGCCCAAACTAAGCAGAGCTTGTACTATGGGTTCTAGACAATGGATAAACATACATATATACTTTTTTTTTTGTAAATACGTACATATTATACATAGAAACACCCAGACCAAGACAAACATCCATGTTCATGCACACAAATGTTTGACTTGTGCGGGAATCGAACCCGTATATATATAATTATACGTGAGGTAGATTTGCGCATTTTTGTTCCCGAAGACACAGAACAAGAAAGAAAAGAGTATCATACCCAAGATTCAACATTTCGTGATTATCGGTTAAGGAGTGAAAGTGTAACAAAGAAATAAACTCATATCTACAGTTTAATTTCCCTATTTAGTATCTACCTTTATATTCAATACATTTTGTCAAGGTTTGACTTGCATTCAATAATATTATACACAGAAAATAAACTTGCGTCCTTAAGTAATAATATTCAGTATTCAGGGTCTCGGGTTCGAACCCACGTCGCGCACCTCTGACTTTCGAAAGTTATATGACTTTTCGAAATTATGTGCGTATTTATTGACAATTATCGCCTGCTCCGTGCCTCGGAGAGCACGTTAAGCCGTCGGTCCCGGCTGCCATGAACATCTATGGCAGTCGTTATTGGGAAAGTCAGTTCCCTCTAATATCCTGACACTGGTTTAGGGCTAGCTTTAGGGTATCGTTAGCCTTCGGGTTGCGGAGGTCAGGTGGCAGCCGCTCCGTGTAAAAACTGATATCCAGTCAAATCCGGTTAGACTAGAAAAGCCGACCCCAAGTGACTTGAGAATAATAAAGGCTAAGAGAGAAGAAGATGAAGATAAATATAAACCAGTATGGTTTAAAAGTTCGCTGTATTTAATAGATATTCAAGGGAATGACAAAAATAACCATAAATTTATAGACGCATTTTTTTTCTTTACGTGTTTATATACATAGATGACATTCCAAGTTAGTATGATATTACGTTTTTTATTTATGAGAATGATTAATTACACAAAATACGTTAAAACATGGTCCAAATGTTGGCATCTCGTGGACTGACCGAATGCTGGTACGTAGAATGTCATGACGACAGCCATTTTTGTTACGTCATTAAATGTAGATAATTTTTTTTATGCGAAAATTCTGGATTATACTTACTTTATTTTAGTCATTGGATGGAAATGACTTCTAAATTGCTTCAGTTCTGTTAGTTAGAGTATGCAGCTATTAAATATGCGGCGACTGCCGCGACGCGGACGTTATTGAGGACACGGCGCTGCACACTTCGGCGGTTTGCCCAGTCTGGGCCATCGCAGCGCCGTGAGTTGATCGCGGCAGTCGGATTAGTTGCCTTGTCGCTTCCAGCTGTAGTTCAATCTATGGTCTGGAGTGAGAGGTCGTGGAACGCCGTCGCCTTCTTTTGTGAGGAAGTCATTTCCATCAAGGAGGCGGCGGAGCGGGAGAGGGAGCGTTTAAACCCTCTCCCCAACCGCAGAGCCGGGCGCCGGAGGGCGCGAGATGATCTCCAGCCACCCTGATGTTTGACTTGGGGGTGGTGGGCTTTGTGGGCCTGCCCACCATCCGTTCAGCACCAGGTCCGAGAGGCGGTGTGCGTGTTCTCACGCGCGCCTCTGTGTTGAGTACGTCTTTCCTCTAAGGGGGAGACAGTAGGGTTTAAATTGAGAAGTGCGTAGGGTAGGTTTCTCGTGTAGTGGCCTGCCGTTTCATACGGCAGGCCGAAACCTCGGCGGGGTCGCGACCGCATGTGCAAATGATTCGCGCGGCCCTGTCGATAGCAGTTTTGTCGAGGAACACCGTGGTAGATTTCAACATCTTTCTTTTACCCCGGTGAATCCGACATAACCCCTCCGCCCGCCCCCGCGGAGGGGTATACGTCAAAGCATTCCCCGAGGTAAAAAAAAATATAGCTGTTAAATAAAATCAGAAAGTACTAGATCAGTCGATGTTTGTCGCAGATATCGTCCAAATAGGACAAAGAAGAGAATTTAAAAAAAATAAAAATAAAATTCGATTTAAAAAAAATTATAAAACTTAGACCCCCTATTAGCATTTTTCTCGATAATTTTACATACATACATACATAGATTCACGCCTGTTTCCCAGAGGGGTAGGCAGAGACTACGGATTTCCATTTGCTACGATCCTGATACACTTCTCTGGCTTCATTCATTTCATCACATTCCTAATACACGCCCGTCGGTTCAAGGTGCTCTTAACCTGGCATTTGTCCAGAACGCCTTCGATCTGATCAAGAAACGTTCGCCTAGGTCTTCCTCTTGCGACTGTTCCATTCACACGATAATTTTACGTATATTTTTTTATTTTTTCGGCCGGTCTTTTATCGGTGGAATACATTGTATAGACGTCAAGTGCCAATTACCTTTAAAGTAAAGGTAATTGGCACTTGACAGATGATGAAGATCTATTTACCTTCGTTGACGTCTTCAAGTATATGTTGATTAAATCTCGCTTCAAAATGTAGCCAATCTTGTCTGTATCTTGTCCTATAATATAGGAGCACCATTCGCGCGTTTCCAACCATAGAAAAAGGAATTGAATATAGGATAAAAGCGAACGAATAGGATAGGTATTTGAGCCTGCAGAATCTTACTTACCGGACGAATCGAGCGAGCTTACGCCACTAGGCCAACGAACTCAATAAATTGACTATTCCATGCCATTATTTCTGAGTAAGCTGTATAAAGTTACACATCGATGCTATCAACTACAACTATTGCCACTAAACGAGGAGTGAAAAGGGTTTTCATTGTTCAATGTTCAGTTGAGTGGCTATAAAATTGGTTGTTCCAGCTTCATCACGCATGAAAATAAAGCAATCGGTTGTTATGTAATTTCTGTTGTTGTTATTAAAATTAATTCTATCAATAAAACTTCTGGTTTAAACTGTTATTTCGTGGTTTGAGGAGAGTTGCGTATCTTGTAAGTTGAACAAAGGTATACAAAGGTATACATTCATAAATTGAAACCCCTATATTTTAAAAACTAGATATACCCCCATTTCACTTACTACGACATAGAGATTAATGATGTCTTCTCAGCATGTTATCAGTCCTTGTGCTGCTACTGAAAATTGCCTCACAAAAAACCTCACTGACTCTTTTCATTCACGAATTGGATCACCAATGGCTGTAAGTCTAAACGCAAGGCTTAGGCCACGGCAACAACGAGGCTGTAAACACAAAGCAATCATCGTACAATAACTCTGCAACTCTCGCAACATGCAATTACATAATAGCATTTAATATATAAAGCGATTGTAATAAATGTGTTTACGATCAGCCATGGCCAACGCATACAATTTGAGAAGCTAGATGGTCCGAATAATAATAAAAGCGAGTATTTGGCAGCCTCCCATGACAATCACGGGATAAAATGGATAAATCTACGTCCCTTGCTTGCGGTAGATGTCCGCGGTGACGTAGTACAGAGAGTAATGAGAAGGTTAAATACGTATTGAAACCAATTATTTAAAAAATTTAAATTCTTGTTTGTTTGTGACTCAATCACGTGTGAACCGTTGAACGAATTTGGGTGAAACTTTGCACACAGGAAGTCCATGTACAGGATTAATAAATAAAATAACTTTTGTATGCGGAAGTAAAGACACATAATGTATAAGTATACATACAAAAGTAAGAAAAGTACATATTCAGAAGGGTTCTGTTCTGTGTATAAAATTCAACGAGCGAGTAACTAAATAATTATTTAATTACTCGATCGATCCAGATTGTAACCTGGCCAAGAACAAAACAAATGGCTTGGATATTCAATATTAAGAAAGTGCTTACGAAAAGTCCAACAAAAAATTAACCCAAGCTAACCTCAAATAAAAATGTAATCTCCCTGTCAAAATTCAGTCGCCTGCAAGTGATCAAGCAAAGCAGCCTTAAGCCGGCTACTTACACACCTGCCGCAGTGGCAATACCGGTCGCACGGCGGTCGGAGCAATTTCGGCTGTTCTCTACACACAAGCCTGCCGTTCAGTGTGTAAGTGAACGTCCCGCTGAACGCACGTCCATGAGAATGGCTCCAGTATTGTCGAAACACCAAAGGATTGGTATAGCGAAGGCTCTTTCAGTGGTGCTACTGAAAAAAAAAAGAGTAGATACTGGGTGAAGATTTGGTTTTAGAAGTGTTTTAACTCCCGTGCGTAAGACGTACGCATGTTTTCAAACTTTCTTTTGAAATTTGTAATGTTGATATCGTTTTCGAGTTCACGATATTTTTCGAACATTAATTGGAAAATTAAATTCCGCATGTCTCTGTTAAAATATTGTTTGTTTTTTTTTATCCCACATGTGGGGCCGGTCTTTGTACACGTCTATTACCCGTGTCCAAACTTCACGCTCTTTATTGTCTATTGTGACACGTGCACTCCGCACGGTTGTTGCCAATGAACTGACTGGAATTGCCCCAATCTTACTACACATGCTGCAACTTAGCAGAGCGGTAGATACAACCTAGGGAGCTAGGAAGGTCCTGCACTCCTGCCGCAATGCCGCAGGCCCAATCTAAAAATTGCCCCTGATTGACCATACACATCACAATTAAGTAGGCAACTGAGGGCCCAATTCAAAAATTGCCCCTGCTGCAGGTGTGTGAGTAGCCAGCTTTATCATAAAGGAGCTTCTAAATGGGTATTATTTCAGCATCGTAGTTTCGTTGCCAGCAATAACACCCATAGTGTGCATAACACGGTCATATTTTTCGTATGACTCAACTAACAATGATGTTTGGCAACGCATTAAAATTTTGTCGAGATAGACAGACTATAATTCAAAATTTTGTTTTTTAATAGCAACTTCCGCACTAGGAGTAAGGCCTGTATCGCGGGAATCTTAACAAACATTCAAACAACAGACGCAAAAAACATCCAGACTCGGGAAAACAATTCGGGGATAAACAAATTTTTCTACCTCGTGTGGGATTCAAACCCACAACACTCGGCGCAGTGGCAAGGCGACTTACGCCAATCAGCCGTGCCATCTATAATAATATTGCAGCCACACATTGCAGTAAAAATATTGTCAGTTTAACCCGTTTAGTAAACATCATTGCATTTCGCATTAGAATGCAGAGTTGCCCTTCTCAAATTTATCTCCCGAACGCAATATCCCACAAATAGTGGTTTATTTAAATTCCCCGACATCCCAGGAGTCGTTTGTGTGTTGTATCACTAAGATAAATGCGCGACGTTCAACTTGGTCATCAAGATATTCTGGATAAAAGGAATTTCTTACAATATGTCGCTGTTCGTACTTAATCTTAATTCTTTATCCATACTATAGACGGTTGTGGGCTGTTATGTAACATTTCTTTCCTATTAGTATATTTATTGTAGTAGTAATAAAATGTACTACAATTGTAATATAATGTCCTCGTGTAGGAGTAGATTATACTAGCTGTGCCCGCGGCTTCGCCCGCATGGAAATCGGTATACAATGTCCTTTTCTTTACCCCTGACTACGTGCATGCAAAGTTAGAAAGTTACTTCATCCAAAAATAAACCTTCTGAGTAAAAAAGAATGTTTCGAGTCATTTTGATGCGTCGTTTATGAACTTAGAAAGTGTTTACTCTAAAAGGAGTGAGTACAATAACGTAATATCGTTTAGATGAGCGTGTATGATAACTATATTTTTAATTTAGAAGTCGGGTTTCGGATGGTAACTTAACGTAATCTGTTTAAACATAGTAAGATAGTACGATTGAAACGTTTGCCTAAAATCATGGTGTTATTACCGTGCATACTGGAAAACCCTTGCACAATAACACAGAGGTCTCGAGTTCGATCCCAAGGCGACCTTAGACTTTTCGAAGCTATCGGTGTTTTTTTTTATACAGCTATGGTGGCAACTAGGCATATGGCCCACCTGATGGTAAGTGGTCACCATAGCCTATAGACGCCTGTAACACCAGAGGCATCACTTGCACGTTGCCGGCTCTTTAAGAAAGTAAGTGGGATGGAGAAGGAGCGGGATTGCGGGAAAGGGGATGACTGGGCCTCCGGCACTCTTACTCGCCGAACGAAACACAACAGTAGGAATATTGGTATTTCACGTCGATATTCTGTGAGAGGATAGTCCTTCCCCGGTCAAGCCAAGCGAAAATTTGCTGTAGTAGAGCCTCGCCTATGTTTTCAGCATGAATGGGCCCATGCTGAAAACATAGGCGAGGCTCTACTACAGCAAATTTTCACTTGCTTTAACAATGAAGGAAACGTGAAGAAACCTGCATGTCTGAGAATTCTGCATACTGTTTTCGAAGATATATGACTGTCTGCCAAGCCGCACTGGGCCAGCGCAGTGGACTATGGTATATCCTTTCTCACACTGAGCAGAGTAACCCGTGCATAGCAGTGGGACATATACAGGGCTGGTATTATTATTATATGACGCACACATATAAATGTATATGGATAAGTTTCAGTACAAACAAGAAAACATCATGAATATCATGTTACTCTGAATTATTCTAAATCAGCGCGTGTTGTCGGCAGCATTACTATCGCTTGTTAATTAATTTCAATGTTCGATACGCCAACAACGCAGTGTTATTAAGTCATGTTATTTAGTTACGTAATATGTTGCTGGTCTTATTACTGTTTCGTAGAAATCTATACTAATATTATTAAGCTAAAGAGTTTGTTTGTTCGAACGCGCAAATCTCAAGAGCGACCTGTTCGAATTAAAAAATTATTTCTGTGTTGGTTAGCCCATTTACCGAGAATGGCTATAGGGTATATGACATGACGCTACGACCAATAGAAACGGAGCATCTATAAAAAATGTTTCAAATACGGGCAAAGTCTGTTATGTGAAGCACACGAAGTTGCGCGGGTCAGCTTGCATACATCTTCTATATATTTTTGAAGCAAAAACTTTGTACTCCTTTTTAACAAAATTGCGCGTTCGGAGGAGTATGAAATTTGGCACAGTTAAAGTTTATATGGAGAAGGAGGGGCGAATCCTAATATTTTTATAAAATGTGCATTAGAAATACATTAAATTAATGTAAAAACACTACACGCACACAACCATGCATTTGACACACGCAGTTGAATCGCGTTCGTAGTATTTTGGCATTGTTCGGCTGATGTCGTAGAATTGTATGATTACATAATTATGTATGTGCTACTCCACTGACTAAATGAAATATGATTATAAGGGTATAGTTATAGACAATAAAACCTTAATAACGATCAAACTTAAAATTTAAATAAATGTGGTCGAATTTCTACCACTTGGCGACCGCTAGTGCATATAAACCCGTGTAAGAATGTTTTGCTTCCGTAGATCAAAGCAGCAACTGGCTTAAGGCCTACCTGGTGTAAGCGGTTACCTTAGCTTTTGGGTACTTGCGACACAAGTGGTGTAACTTGTTTAAAATAAACTACTATATACGGATTTTATCGCGTTGTTTATTTGACACTTTATTACATAATTTTGAAAACTGTTACACTATTACTACTACTAAACTTTACTAATTTTTAAGCTAATTAAATTATTATTAAAACTATTTAGATTTAATTAAATTTTACACTTTCCCCGACGTTTCGGTTGCTTTTCAGCAGCCATGGTCACGGGGAGACTAAGATGGTAGTAAAGTTTAATAGTAGTAGTAGTGTAACAATTTTCTAAATTATGTAATAAAGTGTCAAATAAACAACGCGATAAAAGCCGTATATAGTAGTTTAATTTCAATGAATAATATTCGCGTAAACAGAAGACTATATTATGGTATAACTTGGTTATTATCCCTTAAAATGAGTCGAGATATTTCTTTTCATTTCATTAATTATTTTATTTTACTAGAAATAATTTCTGTGTCGCGGTGTACTTTACAAACATTCAAACAACAGACACAAAGAACACCTAGACTCGGTACAATCATTTTTGGATCACACAATCTCCCTATGGGATTCGAACCCACAATTCTCGGCGCAATGGCAATGGCGAGGCGACCTCTTAAACCACTACACCATCCGTGCAGTCTTTTGTTAGAATATTTCGCTAATACTATTCAAAGAATGCACAGATAGCGTATTAATATAAGTTTTTAGTGTAGTAGAGCCTCGCTGATTTCAGCATGAATGGGCCGGCTCGACCGGGAAAGGACTACCCTCTCACAGAATATCGACGTCAAATAGCAGTATTCCTACTGTTGTGTTTCGTTCGGTTAGTGAGAGTGCTGGAGGCCCAAACACCCTCTTTCCCCCTTCCCGCTCCTTTTTCTCCCCACTTCTTTTTCTCTTCTTCCTTTCGTAAAGGGTCGGCAATGCGCAAGTGATGCCTCTGTTGTTGCAAGCGTTCATAGGCTACGGTGACCACTTACCATCAGGTAGGCCGTATGCTTCTTTGCCACCTTAGTGACATAAAAAAGATGTGATCGACTGGCTACTGCTGCCGCGCGGAGTGTTGTAGGTTCGAACTCCAAACGAGACAAAAAATCTGTGTGGTCTACAAATAGCTGTGCCGAGGCTAGATGTGATTGCGTCCCTTCTTTGACTGTTACCTTTAAAGAAATAAACATGGAAAATATAAAACATACAATTTTTAAACATTAAATGTATTATGTAAGTATTTACAAAAAGAAAAGTATATATTATACATATGTATGTTTATGCATTGTAACTACTTGCAACATCAGTTGTATGACTTAATTGTTAACTCTTAAAATGAGTCGCTATGCTGCCAGCGCAAGAGAAACGATTTGTCAGAGTTTGAACAATGTTGGAATAGAAATAACACTATACTTTACTTCTCATAAATTTCTTTTGTGGGAAGGTTTAGCTACGTGTATCCACAGCGGCCATGTTTTGTAGGTCAGGTGAGCAATAAATAGTAAAGAAATTTAAGCTTTTAATGGCTTTAGTGTGTGTGAAGTTGTTACATATTGCTATAGCGTTATTAACATAATATTGATGACACAAAGATAGTGATTGCGATAACTTTACATGAGGTCTCGGGTTCGATTCCCAAGTCTGGCTACAATATATAATAATAAAATAAAATAACTCAACAGTACTAGACTATCAAACCGTGTCCGGTGGATCTATCATAATGCCTTCCACCTAAAAATATAGCTGATCAAATGTTTGTGTAGAGGCGTAAAACTATGACGTATGTGTCATTTAAGCATCCCAACAGCTATTTCATAAATATTAGCACGCAGTATGAAGCCACTGATCGGATATTCAAATGCTAATTGTCACGTAATATGCGCGCGGGTAATGTTGTTTGTAATTCAACACATTTATATTATTATCCAATACTACATGATTAGGAATACTGTCGAAATTTCACAGCATTTAGATCGCCATGTTTCTAATTTTATTTGCTTTTTTTTTTGCAATAGCTTTAATTGGACTAACATTAAAAATATATTTATCTAATCGATCCATTCCCTCTCAATTGACGCGCTCACCAACGAACAAATTCAATTTTTATATAAATAAAAATGAAATGATCTTCGTTATAATAATAAAAATAATATAATAATATATTTGATCACATACATACAACACCATCTAGCCCAAACTAAGCAGAGCTTGTACTATGGGTACTAGACAATGGATAAACATACATATATACTTTTCTTTTGTAAATACATACATACATATTATACATAGAAACACCCAGATCAAGACAAACATCCATCTTCATGCACACAAATGTTTGACTTGTGCGGGAATCGAACCCGCGACCACAGGCGTGGCAGTCGGTTACATTATACATTACGCCATTGAGGCCGCCAATATAAAATATTTCACCCACATTTCGTTAACTAAGGTTTTAGGTCATATATCATGTAAGGTTACAGATACAACCTCCGATTTAAAACTATCAATGCAGTCATACCGAAGTCAGGCGACGTCTGCAACAACTAACTTCCTAAATATACAATGGTTGTTAACCCAAAAATAACTACAAAACATAACTATACAGCTCAACCAAACACTCAGTCATAAACTCATAACCCCTCCTTTAACTTTACGCAGTTGAGTAATAAAAGTTTCTTTGGGTTTAAAAAGTTTAGGTCCATTAATGTATCCAACCGTTAGGGGTTTAGCTAAAGTTATATTCACCCTTGTTGCTTTTTATGGGGTTGGCAGAACTCCAAGTTATGAATGCTAAGTGCTTGTAGATACGACGTTTGGCTGCTAATTACGATTTAGCTTTTTGGGTAATTTTGTGGGATGTTTGAACTTCTAAGTGGTCTGGGATTTAGTCCAAGATTAGGATATGGCCCAAGGTTACGATTTAAAATATATTTAAATTTATAATTTACTGCCTTTTCGATTCGAGTAGTAGATGCTTAGATTTTTTGTTAATCGTGCGCACTCGATTCCTGAGTCGGTCAAAGTGTCATCATGCTTTTTGTAGCAGCTGAATGGAGACCTGTATGTGCTCAGTCGACAATAAGACTATGCAGTCTATGTAATTAGTAAGACCTAAATCACAGCTGGTAAAATATAGGTGCTTCGGATAAATACAGACGTGATTCTGCAGTGTACATCATGTAAAAGTAAGACAACTTCATCTAAACCTAGTCATCTAAAAAAATCTTGTTGTAATAGAGAGCGTAATATTGCATTAAAAAAATGTCTTTTACCGCCTACCGGGAAAACTGCCAAACTCTATTGCGCTAATCAAAATTGCATTACAAAAACTCGCTCTACCGGAAAACCGAACCCAGACCTCACTATCGCCCACATAAATACAAACTTGCTACAACTACACTAAAAGCTAGAAAGAAAACTATTCTAGCGTCTGAAATATGTTTGTAAAGCTAAAACATATGTTTAACATGTACCAGACAAAGCTCGGAACGTATAAGGAATACAAAGACGTTACAATCAGTGCGTCGCGTCGTCGCGATCACAATTTGTTACCGTGCCTCAACTTCACAACTTCCTTACTAAGTATTGGACAACGATATGTGAAGTTTTGGATATGGTATACATTTATTGAGCTACACGTTTATATCCTCGAAGAATAAAAGAAGAAGAAAAGGAAATACGTTTATTTTGATAAGAAAGAATACACGACAAATACTGCAGAAAACATACATATAATTAAGTATAAAGTTAAATATGAAAGTCAACGGAAGTAAACAAAGTAAGCATTAGATAAGAAATTTATAAGGGATGAGTAAATGATTACATAATGACCAATCAATTGCATAACTTATAACAATAGTTATTGAAAATATGTTAAATAAGTAATAAAAAGTAAAAATCATTTGTCTTGGTGTTATTTCGTGTTGCTACTGATAGTTTCTAATTCTTCTTCTCTCTTAGCCTTTATTATTCCCAAGTCACTTGGGTCGGCTTTTCTGGTTTAACCGTATTTGACTGGATATCAGTAACACGGATACACGATAACACGGAGCGGCTGCCACCTGACCTCCGCAACCCGAAGGCTAACGATACCCTAAGGCTAGACCAGTGTCAGGATATTAGAGGGTACTGACTTGCCCAATAACGACTGCCATACATGTTCATGGCAGCCGGGACCGACGGCTTAACGTGCTCTCCGAGGCACAGAGCAGACGATAATTGTTTGCTTTGACAGTTTCTAATAGAATACCTAATAATATTTTGCTTGTTCCGGGATTCGAAACCCAGACCTCACGATCGCACGCAATTTTATGCCACGCTAACGAGAAGATATAATAACAACATTTTTATACAACCAAGCTTTCAAAATGCTTCAGCAAAAATAATAAGCGGTTATAATACCAAAGCTGCTCGTGCGAACGCTACTACTTCATCCTCTTAAAACAAATCGTTATGGTGCCAGCACAAGAGATTGTAGGAGCAGGACTTCTGTGTAGGTACTGTAGCTTTGCAATAAGACGTCGTTGTAGTGGTAGTAACGAATATATTTTTGTCTTAACTTAGGCTAATTATATATACAAAGTTGGTCACGCAAGTAATGCTTGTTGTACAGAGCTCACAATTAGTACGGCGACAATCACAGAGGGCGCGCGAACGGGACGTGCGCGCGCGGCTCATATAAAAGACGTGGCACGTAAAATCAGTTTCATTCGGCGCTTGATGCCGCGGTGAGCGGACGTGTATAAATCTTTATTGCAGCTACAGTGGTCCCCCCCTAGCGAAGCGTACGGGAGTCTTCACGATTCTGCCGGATCTTGTTTTTTTCTGGTGCTCTTCGGTTGTCGTCGTTGTCACTGAAGGTGTGGCGGCAATGTCAGTGGTGGGTATGAGGCTGTTATCATCCGTGCGTAGTGAATAAGCAGGTTTCAAGCGGTCGATTGATACGTTGATAGTGCGTGTAGGCAACCTTATCTTGTAGTATTTGTCGCTTCTCTCCAGGACAGGATACGGGCCTTCGTAGGGAAGTTGAAGCGGCTTCCGTACAGAATCAACACGTAGAAATACTGAATCGCATGTATGGAGATCTTGGTGAACAAATATGTTTTTATTGTTGCTGTGAGGTAGGTATTTAGGCGTCAGCAGATAACGCGGTGTAGTTCGTCAACGTACGTGTAGTCCATCTTGTTTGTTGTAGGTGTTGGTACGACGAAATCTCCCGGTAATCTTAGCGCTTGTCCGTATGTAAGCTGAGCGGCGCTTGTGTTCGTGTCGGTGCGAGTGACAGCACGTAGATCCATAAGTACTGTCGGTAATTCGTCGATCCATTTGCTACTTGTAGTCAATCTCGCCATCAATGCAGTTTTTAGTGAGCGGTGCCAGCGTTCTATAATACCGTTACTCTGCGGGTGGTAAGCAGTAGTACGTATTTTCTTGGCGCCGACAAGTCGTGTTAGTTCTGAAAACAGCTGACTCTCAAATTGTCTTCCTTGGTCCGTTGTTATGGTACTGGGCGAGCCGAATCGCGTTATCCATGCTTCATATACCGACTTCGCCACTGTATCAGCTGTTATTTCTCGTACGGGGATTGCTTCGGGCCAGCGCGTCGCGCGATCTATCATAGTTATAAGATAACGATGACCTTGCGCCGACGGTGGGAGCGGGCCAACAATATCAATGTGTAGGCATTGAAATCGGGCGCTAGGCGGGAACGTTGCAAGGTCGCTGTAGGTATGTCGTTGCACTTTCGATTGTTGACACGCAGTACATCCCTTAGCCCAGCGTCCAATGTCCGTGTTCATTGAAGGCCAGAAGTATCGTTCTTGCATCATTTTTCGTGTTGCGCGTATTCCGGGATGACTTATGTTGTGTAAGGCATCGAACGCAGTTCGTCGAAAATCAGCCGTTAGGTATGGACGTATATTGTTTGTAGACGTTTCGCAATAGATCTGATGGTTTGCCGTATGTATAGCGATCTTTTTTAATGTTATGTTTGTTTGTTTGAGTAGGTCGGATATTGAATTATCTTGTTCTTGAGCGGCGGCGAGTTTTGTGTAGTCGATCGATGTAGGTATGTCGATCGCTTCTATTCGTGATAAGGCGTCGGCGACTGCATTGTTTATCCCGTTCACGTGTCGTATGTCCGTAGTGAATTCGCTAATGAATGATAGTTGGCGGCTTCGACGTTGTGTTTCGTTGTCCGACGGCGGCTTATGGATTGCGTATATGAGCGGTTTGTGATCTGTGTAGATAATGAGTTTTCTTCCCTCGAACGTTTTTCTAAAATGTTTTACGGCCATGTAGATAGATGATAGTTCTCGATCAAACGTGCTGTATCGTTGTTGTGCGTCGGAGAATTTCTTCGAGAAGTAGCCGAGAGGTACCAATTTGTTGTTCACGCGTTGATGTAGTACTGCGCCTGCACACTTGTTTGATGCGTCACACATTAGCGACATCGGGTGGTCCGCGGAAGGCGACGGATGAGCGAGTAAAGTTGCTTTTTGAATGCTAGCTTTACAGGCCTCAAATGCTTCTAGTGCTTCGGTAGTCCAGTTGATTACTGATTTGTCGCGTTTTTTAGAATTGTGTAGAAATGCGTTAAGCGGGGCGTGAATACATGCTGCATTCGGTGTGTTGTCGCGGTAGAAGTTAACCATTCCTAGGAAACGGCGTAGTTCTTCGACTGTTGTTGGCTTCGGGTATTCTGCGATGACCTTGACCTTCTCGTAGGGCGGCTTGATTCCTTCGCTTGATACGTCGTAGCCGAGAAATTTTACGTTTTCCTAAGCGAATACGCATTTTGATGGGTTGATCGTTATCCCGTATTCGTCTAATCTTCCTAGGACGGTGCGTAGGTCTTGGTAGGCGGTTTGTAGGCAGTCTGAAACCACGATCAGGTCGTCGACGAAGGGGAAGACAAAATCGAGTCCACTGAGTACTTGATGGATAAAACGTTGGAATGTCTGCCCGGCGTTCTTGAGACCTGGGCACATTCGCGGAAATTCAAATAACCCGAACGGTGTGGTGATTGCGGTCTTCTCGATATCAGGGCCATGGACGGGCAATTGTTGGTAAGCTCTGTTCAAATCTAGTACAGTGAAGACTTTCTTGTTATGTAGTAGGTATGTGAAATCTTTGAGTCGAGGCACGGGGTAGCGATCGGGCTTGGTTACCGCGTTTAGACGTCTGTAGTCGCCGCATACTCGGATGTCACCGTTTTTCTTTGGGACGACGTGAAGCGGACTTGACCAAGGGCTTTTGCTTGGGCGGCATAGACCTTGTTCCATCATAATTTCAAATTCTTTCTTCGCAGCCAAGTAGCGATGCGGTGGTAATGGTCGTGTTCTGCAGTGAAGTGGCGGGCCGGCGGTTTCGATGTAATGTTCGATGCGATGTTTGGGTGTTTGTTTCATGGAGGATGGACGAATGGTATCCGGGTACTCGGCGAGGATTTGGTGAAAGTTTTGTCGATCATCGATGCTTCTTACGGTTGGCTCAGTAGATAGAGAGAGTGAAGTTTTGACGGATAAGTTCGTGACTTTATCGATGAGACAGCGGCCACGTATGTCGACGAGTAGGTTATGATGTTTGAGAAAATCTGCACCGATGATGGGTTTGTTGACTGCGGCGATGACGAACTTCCATGTGTACTGTCTTCGTAGTTTCAGGTCTAGTACCAAAGTTTTCTCGCCATAAGTAGGTATTGTTGTGTTGTTAGCGGCGTACAGTTGAAACGATGTCGGAGCCATCTTCGTTCCTCTTTGCTTCGGTATGACAGATATGTTGGCGCCGGTGTCGATGAGGAAAGATAGACGTGAATTTCTATCTGTTATGAATAGGCGGTGCGATGTCAGGTGCGCGTCGGTTGCCGCTTCAGCCAACGCGGCAGTTAGTTTTCCGACGCGGGCGTCGACGATTCGAAACTACACGGTCTTGTGCATCGGTGAGCTTGCTTGCCGAACTTGCGATGATAATAACAAATGGACGGTGACTCGGTGCGCTGCGGCGTCCTACTGCGTGGCGGGCGTTGATTGCTCGGCGATCTTGTGTATCTATAGTCAGGGCGATCGTTCCACTGCTGACGTCTTGGTTGATATTCTTGTCGCGATCTCAATGCTTCTATTTCCTGCGTAAGTTGTTGGGCTTTCAGTTCTGCTAGTTCCTTCGTAAGATTGTCGATCTTCTCGTGTAGCGAGCGTAAGTCGTACGGAGTAGGTTCGCATTGACTTGACGCCCGTGAAGTACTCGCGATGTTATTAGCGGCGGCGAGGGCGTGAGTGGCAGTTGTGGCGGCTGTGCTTGATGTGCTTGCGATGGCGGAGACTTCGGGACGGGAATGTTCTAGTATCTTGTCGGCCATAGATGCGAGATCGTTGAGTTCTGAGTGTTTCGCTATGTTTTCACTCACGGCGAGGACGGCACGTATTGACTGTGGAAGATGGTTTGTCCACATAATACGTAGTGTTGATTCGGAGATGTTTTCACCGGCGAGGCTCTTCATACGTCGTAATAATTGTGACGGTTTCATATCACCTAGTTCTATCTCGGAGAGTAGACGCTGTACCTGCCGTTGCTCAGATTCCTCGTATACTTGCAGCAGGCGACATTTAATGGCTTCATATTTGTTCGTCTCCGGCGGGCGTAGAATTATGTCGGCGATTTCGTCGATGTCCTGTCTTTCCAGCTGCCCAACGACGAGCTCGTACATTGCCTTGTCGCCTTTCTTGTGCGGTGAAACGATAGCTTCGAATTGGACGAACCATAATCTAAGCCTATCGCGCCATATCGGTGGTATACGGAGATTTGTAGATACACCGGAGAGTTCTTGCTCGGGGATTGAGGTATTTGTTGTAGCCATGATGATCTCGTATAAATGCAGCAGGGATTTCTTATCCTTGAGGTTATGCAGCAGGGATTTCTTCGTCGGGGTCACCAATGTAGGAGCAGGACTTCTGTGTAGGTACTGTAGCTTTGCAATAAGACGACGTTGTAGTGGTAGTAACGAATATATTTTTGTCTTAACTTAGGCTAATTATATATACAAAAATGGTCACGCAAGTAATGCTTGTTGTACAGAGCTCACAATTAGTACGGCGACAATCACAGAGGGCGCGCGAACGGGACGTGCGCGCGCGGCTCATATAAAAGACGTGGCACGTAAAATCAGTTTCATTCGGCGCTTGATGCCGCGGTGAGCGGACGTGTATAAATCTTTATTGCAGCTACAAGATAAAAATTACTAGTCCCCCATGTATGTATCTTATGTCGGGGCCAGTCAGTGCAGACCGGCGACACTTCGACCCAGTGGGATCTTTTGTGTCGACACTCTCCCAATAACGACTGCCATAGATGTTCATGGCAGCCGGGACCGACGGCTTAACGTGCTCTCCGATGCACAGAGCAGGCGATAATTGTCAATCAATACGTATATAATTTCGAAAAGTCATCTAACTTCCGAAAGTCAGAGGTGCGCGACGTGACCGACCGTGACCGTGACCGTGACCCGAGACCCTCTGCATTGCAGTCTGTTGGTCTCCCCACTGAGCTATCGCTGCTCTAGTCCCCCATACTAACAGTACAGTGCATCCTCAAAGACCCTGCGAACCCCAGAAATCTAAACTTCTTTGGCAGTGATCTTCTGCATAGTTGAAGTACGTCCTAGGGACGTACTTCCTACCTAGTTACCTAGTTGTCCCACCATGAGCGTAATCTTAGTAGACTTAACAGCAGATGTTATAGCAGTTTAAAACTACATTTGATATGTACGACTGCTTTACGGCTATATTATATCCGCAAAGGGGTAAGTATACGGCAGCAGTAGCAAATAGTTTCGTTCTGAAGCAGGGGCAACTAAGCCTATTGCCGTCTACCGTAACAATTTATTTGAACTGCTACTGCCTTTACTAAAAATCTAATAACCCTTCACTCTATCTCACAAATTAAGATCTCAAATCACCAATGAGTGACTTACGAGCTCAGACTGACTGTCGAGCAAGAAAAAGTGAGTAACTGCCTACGTTTAAAGGTAAGCACAGCCTTATTTGAACTACGAACTTAATGTCAGAACACAGGCTGTCGAATTCGCTTGTTAGTGTATTTTCCTTATCCATATTTCTTCTGCGCTCTCAATCACGTCTCAGTGGCGAGTGTTGGCGGTAGTCGTGCCGCCAGAAATTCGCTTATTTTAAGTGCAGACTTCATGTGAATTAGTTATGCTATGATTGAATAGACATATGTTTTACATAACACCTTGTTTAAAACGCAACTGCAAATAGCGTTCATAATGAAAGCAAAATTGAAGTGAGAGTCAAGATGGCGGGTGTACCATAGCGAATTAAATTGTACCTAAAATACTCTTTATATACATTTTTTTGTATAATTATATTTTATTAGTAATGGTTAAATATTAAAATATTATAGAACACCCGCCACCTTGATGTCAATATGGTGGGTGTATCTTAATTACGAAATAATTTCGATCTGAAGAAGATACTTACAGATTTTTTAGCGCTAGGTAATTGGTCCAATTTATTTCGCTATGGTACACCTGCCATCTTAATTCTCACAAATTGAAGTTATATTTATCCATTGTCTAGAACTCATAGTACAAGCTCTGCTTAGTTTGGGCTAGAAGGTGTTGTGTGTATGTGGTAGAATATTATTATTATTATATTTGAACATGAGGCAAAGTGCAAGCGTCTTGCTATCTTCCTCGCACGCCTGGACACAAATAGCACTTACATCATTACTACGAGTAAATACATGCACCCCTTTCTGTGTTTTGTTAATTACTCCTTCGATCTGATTTAAAAACTTTGTCTTATTGATATTAATTAATATACTTGACAGTTATTTTAATTATATACTCTATCGCATCATTATTATATCTACAATTACTTCTCTGCGCAGAAGCTTAAAGATACAAATAAGCTAGTTTCTGCCTGCGGCTTTGCCTGCGTGAATTTTGCATATACATAATATGTTTACCGAAAGAAAAAGATAAAATAGTCTATATATTAATCCAAGGTATGGTCTATTTGCATGCCAAATATCATGCATATCCGTTCAAAGGTTACGCATGTTTTAATAAGAAACATCATTACACCGAAAACTTTAACATTTATTAATATACATAATATTGTCTTCTGTTTACGCGAATGTTATTCATTGAAATTAAACTACTATATACGGATTTTACCGCGTTATTTATTTTACACTTTATTACAAAATTTTGAAACTGTCACATTACTACTAGATACTATTGAACTTTACTCATTTTTAAGCTAATTAATTTATTAAAACTATTAAGACTATTTATATTTAAGTTTACACTTTCCCCGACGTTTCGGTTGCTTTTCAGCAGCCATGGTCACGGGGAGACTAAGATGGTAGTTGTAAAGTGTAAAATAAATAACGCGATAAAATCCGTATATAGTAGTTTAATTTCAATTTATTAATAAAGGTAAAATAATTTTCATCCTCTAAATTGCGGCATGGTATTGGCTTCCAGAACTTTGTGCGTCGGTTTAACCTCGAATCCATTCAAATTTGAATGTGATTAAGTAATAACTAATGATTTATCCGTTTCCAAACATTCTTGCAAAAGCTATTGCTGAGGGCTTCATTAATCAATTTGAGCAGTCAGTAACTATGTTATATGCAGTGCAGAACGCGAACTCGCGATATTTGGCTTCAATTAACGATTGGGAAGGAAATTGGCTTCATCATTACGTGTGGCAGTGGCAGCCATATTGGTTGGATTAAGTTGCAAGTTCATTTCTGATTGAATGGACTGGTTTTGATTTAGTTTAAGGTACTTAAGGTCTCACGATGACATACAGGTCGTCCCAGAATATGTGAATCAAATTGTAACAGGAGATTCCTTAGGTAAGTACTTTTCAAACACGCAAAAATAAAAAAATCTAAGTTTTAAAAAAGTACGGCTTTTTCAGACTTTCAACTGCAGGTGCTTCGTTTATGGCTAATTTTCATTTTTCCTTTTTTACTATTATTATTTGTAAAGGATTGAATCGTCAAACTACAAACGATTATTTTTAGAACCGACTGCGTTTGCTTCATTATTTTGGTGTATTTTTTTTGTACCAAAGAAAATCTTGTCAGTTTGACCTGCACAGATGGTGTACAGGTTGGTCGGTCAAATTTCAGTGTACAAATATTGTTTTTCCACAATAGCTGTACCGAGTCTGAATGTTCTTTGTATCCGTTGAAACAATGTTCGTAAGGTCCTTGCGACACAGAAATAACTACAAATACGTGAGCTGTCTTTTTAAAATAAATAAATACTTTTCATACACTTGTGTAATTATACAGTCGTGCGCACAAGAAGCGTGAGCCGTTATCCCTGAAGCGGTCGACAAAGGCCATTAAGACTAAAATTTCGCCAATTATAGTTTTAGGATCCCACGTTATAGAAGACGAGCCGTGTACCAGGCACAAATCCAGACCTGAAAGTTCTTGTCAGAAAGTCTCAATTACAATTTGCCCGAACCGGTATTGTACTCGAGACTACGAGCGCAGCAGTCATTCATTACCGCTGTGCCACTAAAAGATTCAATGGTTTATAACCTACCGCCATAGTTTATATAGATAAAAATACAAGCTCGTTTAACGCTTTTAATCTCAACCGTCAAAACTATATAATTGAAAACGTTTTTCACTTAAAAGTTAGTCTACTTCTAGTTGAGAATAAAACTGCACGTATAACCTAACTATTAAAAACTAATTAATTTTAAATATTGGAGTCCATTAAATAAAATAAGTTTACTAATGGGTTACTATTTCATGTTTATGGCTTTTTAACGTTTTGAAAATAATTATTAAAACCTAAACTCATGTTTAAATCAGGGAAGGTAGGCATCAGGCAGTAACGACTTTAAATTGATCTAATGTTACATAACTTTTTACGATATACTTTCTTTTTTTTTATTAAAGGAAAAAATACAACTCCTGTACTAATTCCTATGTCGCGGGGGACTTTACAAACATTCAAGCAACGGACACAAAGAACATCCAGACTCGGAACAACTATTTGTGGATCACACAAATTTTTGCCCCATGTGGGAATCAAACCCACAACACTCAGCGAGCGTTATAGCAGTGACGAGGCGACCACTTAAATCGCTATATTTATTAAATTCATTTATTTCAGGTTCATAACCCATATTATGCATTTATTTGTGTGTATGATACACACAAATAAATGCAATATCAACACACATACAAATAATATAAACCAATAATACTAATTCAAATTCATTCTCATAATCAATTAACTTGTCTGTCACAACAGTGCCGCACATAAGGACAGTCCAACGTTTGCTATCATACTCAGAACGATATTGGAGCTGGCCCGCACTCTGCGTACAAGAGACGCGCAGTGCTTCCGCATGGTCGCATAGAAGCAGTCCGTGCGTGCCCATGCGAACATACCTGAGGCGCTGCAGTAGCGAGCCAGACCCAACACCGCTCTGAAAGCGTTGTTAAACTGAACGCGGAGGGTGCTGTAGCTTTTTGCGTGTAATTAGCCCACAGGCTACAGGTGTACATGGACGTGCAATATGCTCGGAAAAGAGTTATTTTCACGCCATCCGAGCAACGCGCGAACCTGCGGGCCAGCATATTAACTCTTTTGGATAAAGCCCTCCGCTCCCGTTCCAAGTCAGCATGATCCCTGAGGTCAGCCGTGACTATATGCCCTAGGTATTTAAACTGATTTACCCTGTCTAAGGGTTTATAGGGTTTACACTATTTATACTTAAAAGGGGTACATAGTCCGGGCATCTAGCACCACCGGCCTCAAAGAGCATGTACTGACTTTTCTTAATATTATAGACAAGTCCATGATTAACAGCGTAATCCTCACATGTCGCTATTAATCTCCTTAGGCCACAGATCGACGCGCTCAGCAGCACCATGTCGTCTGCATAGCTTAATTTATTGACACACACGTCGTCTACATGACAGCCGACGTGCTGACTGCTCAGCGCGACGATCAGCGCGTCCATATAAAGATTGAATAACATGGGTGAAGTCAGTCCGCACTGCAATCGATATGACTCCGACATTGTCCCCCGCCTACCTAACCCTGTTGACTTGGTGCGTATACCAATACATGAGGAAGGTAACAAGTTCTGAGGGTAGGCCGATACTCTTAAGTTTCTCCCACAAGAGATCATACGCCACCAAATCAAAGGCCCTGGACAAGTCGAGAAAACACGCATATACCGGGGTTTTACGGTCATTATATTATCTGACGGTATGCTTAAGACACAGTATGGCATTTGCCGTTGATAATTGGGGCCTAAATCCAAACTGATTATCGTGCAGAGATATATAATTACTTAACTGTGTATTAAGCAAACCGTCAAACACCTTCGCTGTAACTGTAGCTAGAGATATGGGCCAATAGTTACATTTATCAATATGCCAATATGCTATGCCAAGTGTCGCTGTTTCTAAGGTGAATTACAAATTATTAACGAGTAATAAGACAATCTATGAGGCAGGATTTGAACCTACGATCTCGACAGTCGAAGAAACTGTTTGTAGAAGTTGTTCAAGTTCTGCGTGAAATATTGTCATGTTCCTAATTTATTTTTATATATTATACAATTTTTTCTAGGTCAGACTGAATGATTTTAGGAAATAAAAATAACTAATGATATAAAAACCTTTAATATTTTTATTGCATTTCAAAGTAGTCTTCGTTTCTTTCTAAACACAGACACATGCGATGGAACCATTGACTGAAGCAGTGAGTCAACTCCTATTTAGGGATCTCTCCCACGCCTTTTCTCACGCTGAAAATGATATAGTAACAAAATCAGTCCTGCGTATAAACTTTCCCACTGCTAGACACAGGCTTCTCCTTAGTGTGAAAAGGGTTGGGTTATGGTCTACCACGCACGGGCATGCCACGATCGTGGCGGTAAATCCTGTATTAGAGGAGTGGCTGGAAAGGCGGCATGGCGTCCTCACCTTCCAGCTGACACAGATAATGACTGGCCACGGTTGTTTTGGCCAGTTCCTGTGTCGCAAAAGCCGGCAAGAGACGCCCAGATGTCATCACTGTGGTGACTGCCGCGACGTTGTTTCAGACACGGCGCTGCACACTTTGGCAAATTGCCCGGCCTAGGCATCACAGCACCGTGAGTTGCTCGCGGCAGTCGGATTGGTTGCCATCTCGCTCCCGGCCGTGATTCAGGCTATGGTCCGGAGCGAGAGGTCGTGGAACACCGTCGCCTCCTTCTGTGAGGATGTAATTTCCATCAAGGAGGCGGCGGAGCGGGAGAGGGAATGCTGCTCCCCAACCGTAGAACCGGGCGCCGCAGGGCGTGAGATGACCTCAAGCCACCATGAGGTTTTATCTGGCGGTGGTGGGCTTCGTGGAGGTCCACGAAGCGGGCAGGTGCCTACCACACGGTCAGCACCAGGTCCGAGAGGCGGCGTGCGTGTTCTCACGCGTACCTCTGAATCGCTTTATCTTCGTCCTCCCATATTTTCCTACTGCTCCTTTGGGACAATAGGAAAATATGTATATATATATTTTTTAAACAGAGAACGTATATTCGTGTAGTGCCCTGCCGTTTCATATGGCGGGCCGAAACCTCGGCGGGGT
This sequence comes from Catocala fraxini, assembly GCA_930367265.1. Classification (NCBI taxonomy): domain Eukaryota; kingdom Metazoa; phylum Arthropoda; class Insecta; order Lepidoptera; family Erebidae; genus Catocala; species Catocala fraxini. The sequence goes on from OV884038.1 coordinate 22,860,972, forward strand.
TGCGATTGCATGTGAAAATGATTCGCGCGGCCCCGCCGTCTCTGGTTATGCCGAGGAACACCGTGGTAGATTTAGTCGGTATTACCGGTATTTCGCTAGTCACCGTCTTTCCCCCGGTTAGTCCGACATAAACTCCGTCGCCCCGCAGAGAGATATGCATCAAAGAATAAAAATAAGAAAAATAAAAACGGTCCACCACTCTGGCCTAGTATGGTCTTCGTATACCTTCGAGAACATTATGATGAACTTTGAGACATGCAGGTTTTCCACGGTATTTTCCTTCTCATGTGAATTTGAGATTGTTCTTTATGCTTAGAAGCTTTAACTACTCCACCGATCATCATAAAATTTCATATACTTGCTGTCAGGTACAGAAAAGGAGGCAGTGAATCCAGCAAAATCATTCAGAAAAAAGTACCATTCCCGAGCGAGCCAAGCCATGGGCAATAAATAGTTAATTATTTACTATATGTCGCACTCTTAATAAAACAGCGACTTAACTCGAAATTTGAAAGTAAGGCAATTTGGACTCTAATTGTATATGCTAAATTCTAATATTATGTTTGTGTTAAATTTGCAATAGAGTTCAAATTTGTTTAATCCAAAATATTGAGATTCTCTCTTCTACTTCTCTCTCTCTTCTTCTCTTGACTTCTACGTCATCGATCCACTCCAGCCATCGGCGCTCGCCCGCCAGCACCGGCAGTCAGCCACAGACACGATCGCACACGGCCGCGCTCGTGCATTATTTTTAACCATTGTTTTTACGCGCTCATACTTCTATAAATCATTATACATTTCGAACTACAGTCCACTAGTCTAATTTATACACTCCAATTGAGGTATCGTCGGCAACAATATGAAAACAAAAGAAATTCTTTTACAATCATAACAATTGCACCTCTACTACCATTAAATTACCTTTGAGACTAAAGAAAGCAAAATAATTGCTTTTTGCTTAACAAACAAAGAGAAATCCATTAGCGTTTTCCAGTATGTAATAAAATGTATGTGTGTAATGCTTATCTATTGCAATTGTTCTGAAGATATCTTTTGTATGTGCGCTTCTAGAGAATGGTTTTACAATGGTACCGATTTGTTTCATACAGTTCTAGTATTAATCTTACTGCTACTTTTAAATATATCAATATAAAGACCAGCAACAATGACGTATTGCTTCAAAAAATGCTTTGTGTATTTGTAAGTTGTATGATTTTGCATAATTTTGGATACTAGACTCCGTGATGCTCCTAAGAATTTCTTAACAGATGATTCCAATGTTACCTTGTCTATTCCGGCGAACCTCGTACACAGCGGTCGCTTATATTGTCGCTGCCCCACTGAAGTATAATTGAAAATAATTTGAACTAACTAAACCCTATGAACTAACTATTCCTATTCCACTATGTTTTTCGGAATAAAAATATATAAAAACATTCCCATATGGAAATTAACATTGTGTAAAAAATTTTAGTCAAGACATCGACTTCTTTTTATGTTTTTCGGACACAAATATACGAAATCGCAGTTGTTATATATAAGGAAAGTTCAAACAACTGACAATCACAAAATTCTAGTAATTTATTCCATTAGGTCAACGCTCAAATATTACAGTTGCTAGGTCCCAGCGAAACAAAAAGACTTAAGAAAGAAAAGCCTTTAAAAAGAAATGCTGGCAACATTCTACCAACCACTCTGTCTGATTGCTAAGTTACAATTTTGGAGCAGCTTACATATTATATCGATACACATATTTGCAACATTCTTCAAAATTATAAGTTTTTAGTAGTCCACCTATTGTTATATTTACATTAATTATATACATGGAAAATCTTTATACATCTTTTAGCGCAATCGAAGGAGATTTGGAAATTGACGTATGCAATGGCATTATATTATGAAAGACAAAGATGGCTTGAAATAAATAAAATAAAAAAATTTGGTATATATTTTTAAGATAAAATTTACTAGATTTTGCCCGCGGTGAACGCGGTTACGTTAGGTTTGAAACTTTTTCACGAGATGACCTCCAGCCACCCTGAAGTTTGACTTGTGGTGGTGAGCTTCGTAGGACTGCCCGCCACCCAATTAGCATCAGGTCCGAGAGACGACGTGCGTGTGCCCACGACAGTAGGGCTTAAATTTAGTGTTGCCCAAAGGGAAGAATTGTTGTGTAGAGGCCTGCCGTTTCATACGGCGTGGGCCGAAACCTCGGCGGGGTCGCGACTGCATGTGAAGTAATTCGCGCGGCCTCGCCGAATGCGGTTTTGTCGAGGAACACTGTGGTAGGTTTAGTCGGTATTACTGGGAGGTCCATTATCATCATTACCAGCTTTCTTTTACCCCGGTAAGTCCGACATAATCCCTCTGCTCGCCCCCGCAGAGGAGTATGCGTCAATGCATTCCCACAAGTAAAAAAAAATTTGAAACTTTTTATCTGGATGTAAAGTAACCTATATCCTTTTCTGCTGTCCTGACAACGTCTAAGCGAAATTTCGTGATGATCTGTCCAATAATTGATGCGCAAAAGCCTAACAAACAAACTCACATTCGCTTTTGTCATATTAGTTAGGATTACCGAGCGTAATTCGACCACTGGGCGACCACAACTTTACGTAAATTGTGCCCAATGTGATATTTGTGTTAAATATATGTATTCAATTATATTTTATTACGTTTACGTGAGTGTTAAATGTGAAAAATTAAGAAGACAATAACAAAAATCGAAATTAAACTACTGTATACGGATTTTATTTTTGTGTTTTTATAATAAACCGTGATAAAATCCGTATAAAGTAGTTTTATTTCGATTTTAGTTATTTTCAATTAAATTTTTATTAGAGTAAAACTTACTTATAAATGTAGATATTTCATGTTGATCTTTTTGGCTTATCCAAAGCGAGCCCATTGGGTCTAACGAACACTGTTCAAGACCACAGGGTCTTGAAAAGTGTTCGTTCTCGTTCTCTGTATCAGCACAGGCTGATACTTAGAATTTATTTAGGGAAAAACTCAATTACCCTGACCCGGGAAGCATAGTCGGGACACCATGCACAGCAGTTGCATTCACTATCGCTGCGCCACCGAGACAATCAATGTAATTTTGTATGCTCCTTGTGGATGGTGTTTTGACGGTCCAATTAGTGGCAAGTTTATATACGGTTTTTCTTATATTGTAAGCACTATTAATAGAGTTATAATACAGTATAAGGCTCTGCACAACACACATATCATTAAGCACCACCAATAAATAAACAAATGTTTAAGTAGAGACTGTCAATCACAAGAATATAATCTGGTTAGGTGCGACGAATATCAATTTATCACGCCAATGTTGTTGGAGTATTATGTCGAACTAATTAATACTGTGCATCAACATAAGACGCTCGATACTGAGTGGGGGTAAAATGACGCTCTGTGTTTATTTTTGGCAAACAACTACGGTGCTAAACCATTATACGGTTCACCTTGTATATGTGTGACTGCACAGAAGGCAGGTTGTGGTTTTAATGGCTGCCCCACGACTGACATTGCGCCGAGTGTTATGGGTTCATCCCCGAGACAAAAATGTGTATGCGGCAATAATAATTATTGTTCCAGGTCAAGGTGTTTTTTGTCCATTGTATAAATGTTTGTAAAGTCCCCTAAAACGCAGGAATTACACCTAATGCGGGAAACGTTTATAAGAAAATCTGGGGTGATCGAATTTGTATTTGTGTATAGACACATTAAATAGTTCATTGTTAATGTAGATATAAATATAATAAAGATACAACCTAACCTGTATAGTTGCGGGGAGACGACTGCCGCGTAATACTATCCCATAGATGCGCCTGAGTCATAGAAATATAAAAAAGAGCTGTTTATTATATCTATGGCCTGAGTAAACAAAACTAATACGACAGCAGGGTCACATAGTCTGATGATGAGCGGTTACCGAAGCCTATTCTTTTTTTCGTGTGGTTAGTTGCCAATCTGTTGTCAAGAGTTGTTCAAGCCGCCCGTAGGCCTCTGACATCGCTTAACGACTGCTTTCAATTTGGCAACAACCGGGACCGACTTATGAAGCTCCGAAGCCTATGATTACTTGTAAGAAGAGTAACGCGAGTCCGTTATTGATCCTAGAGAAAATAAATTAAAATAGGATGCAAAGAAAAAAATATTAGAGGTAAATATGTGAGGCATCAGAATTCGTACTAACCGGGCTAAAAGGAATACCAGTGTTACTTGTTTACTATAAAAGTGTGCTGACGACTCGATGGCGTAGTGGTTAGTGTAACCGACTGCCACGTCTGAGGTCGCGGGTTCGATTCCCGCACAAGTCAAACATTTGTGTGCATGAACATGGATGTTTGTCTTGGTCTGGGTGTTTCTATGTATAATATGTATGTATTTACAAAAAAGAAAATATATATGTATGTTTATCCATTGTCTAGTAGCCATAGTACAAGCTCTGCTTAGTTGGGCTAGATGGTGTTGTGTGTATGTGATAGAATATTATATAAAAACCGCTCAAAAACAACAGTGCAGAAAAGTCTACTCGAACCACTGCTATTAACTCTCCGCAAGAGTTTTCACCGGAGTCTGCACAAGGGACCGTTCTGGATATTAATATAGAACTAGGTCGGATCAGAGATGAGCTGCGCACAGTAAGGAGCGAGTTTCAGGCATTCCGTGAGGAGATTGCCGGTATGAGAATTCTTGGTGATCGCATGGATGCTTTAGAACATAGAGTAGCCGCTCTGGAGGCAAGCAATAAAATCTGCCGGCCAAATACACCCCACACTGACATGGAAGAGGTAGTTGCGCAATTGAGACGGGATCTTAACGATCGGGATCAAGAATTGTTGGCAAATGATCTAGAGGTAACCAGACTGCCCGAGGTAAATGGAGAAAACCTTAATCACACCGTTCGTCTGATGGCTAGTAAACTCGGCGTGTCCATTACGGAAGGCGATATAGTAAGCGTCGATCGAATTGGTAGTCGTTACTTACATGCAACTGATCCCTCAGGCCCAACAGAGACCCGAATAAGGCCAGTGGTGATACGTCTAGCACGTCGAGATACTCGTGACGCAATTATACGAGCAGCCAGAGTAAAGCGTGGAATCACTTCCAAAGATCTCGATATAAATGGACCGGTGAAGCGGTTTTACATAAATGAGCGCCTCACCAAACGCAACCGACTGTTATTTCGGCAAGCAAGAGACGCGGGGCGGCTTTCTGGTTGGCAGTTTATTTGGTCACGCCGTGGAAGGATTCTTGCCAGGAATAAGCAGGGCGACAATGCCTGTCTCATTTCATGTGAGGCCGATATACAGCGCGTCTTTGGAACGGGACCTGAAGCAAGAAACAATCAGTAGCCTTAGCTTTAGTTTATTTGTTATTGTAACAGGCATTGCACGTCTCGATATTGCTGTTGGAAGCACCTGTCTTACATACTATTTTTATAGCTGTATTTATTTTGCTGGGGTGCCGCTATTCTACTATTTACACATCTTGTTATCGTTTAGTACACTAATTTACATGTTATCAATCATACCTCTACAGAGCACACGCACACTAGATAGATCACCATACCGCACACAACATACGACATTGTACTTGTATGGCATCGTACTTTTTAGAACGGCCTTTCTACAGAGATTACATAGGATAAATCATACTTATACACGACAAGTCTGGACACTATTAGTAAAAATCAGCGTATTTAATTTTTGTAAAATGAGTAATAAAAAAAAAAATTACGTATACATAAATGTTAGGCGGTAAGTTTTTGAAGTTAGGTTTATTTAATGCGGGTTCTTTAGCTACTCGCCATGACGAGTTCCTATTAACTATGAATAAACATTCTGCTGATATAATAGCAATTAATGAAACATGGCTACGACCGGGTGAAGATGGGCGAGCCCCGTCTGTTCCAAATTATCGCCTTAAGCATGTTCCACGACCAGCAACTGTGCGCGGTGGGCGCGGCGGAGGAGTCGCATTCTATATTAGAACTGGTATAGCAGCAAGAATCAAGCCACATCCTGAATACCCTGACATCGAACAACTTTGGATGACTATGAACATAAGGAGCAAACGACTTCTCATAGGCACCGCGTACCGACCACCGTGGCTTGACTTGGACAGATTTTTAGATGCATTGACAGACAGCTTGAACGCTCTTGCCCCCTATGACTATGTGATATTATTAGGTGACTTTAACGTGAATCTATTGCATGAGAACGACTCTAAATCAAAACGACTGAAAGAGTTTCTGAATTATTGTAGCCTGGACCAAGTTGTAAATGGACCAACACACTTTCTAAATGAAAGTTGCTCCTTGATTGATATTATTTGTACTGATGCCAGGTACAGAAATATATCTATTGATTGTAATAGCGAACTAGGACATCATTCATTCGTAACTTGTGAACTTATCTTTAGGAAGGATCGTCCAGCTAAGAGATTGGTAATATATCGTCCACTCAGGGATATAGTATTTGACAATTTTGAGAGCGATCTGCAGTCCATACCATGGGAATACATATGCAATGTGCAATGTGTGACCACAATGGTATCATTGTTGAGCAACTACCTGCTAGACTTGTTTAATGCGCACGCCCCAATAAAGCAGAGGTCGTTTAAATGCTTACCTACGCCTTGGATAACTGACGTCATAAAATTAATGTGTAGGATCCGCGACGAGGCAAGGGATAGATACCGTTGCTCCAAGTCACTAAGCCACAAAGAATACTACCTCCAGCTAAAGCACCAGGTGGTTACAGCACTGCACAATGAAAAGAAAGCATATTTTACCAAGCATATAAACGAAAATCTCAGCAACAGCAGGGCCTTATGGAAAAACCTAAAACAGCATGTATACCCAACAACTCTAGATAATATGCTGCCTCAACAACTGAGTGATCCCGATGTCATTAATAACGCCTTTTTGGATGTGCCTGGGGGCCGACCAGCAACTATATCAGAATTAACATACTTTGAGTTTCACAGACATGGGACTTCTACCTTCTCCCTAAAAGTAGTTGATCAAAATACTATCCTCAAAATCATTAAAAGTATTTCAACGAATGCCAGAGGGGTTGATGGTATAAATAAAGAAATGATTGACCTTACACTGCCTTGGTCCTTGGCGACTATAACTGCAATCGTTAACAGGTCTATCATCACCAACACTTTTCCTGAGCCTTGGCTGTGTGCGATTGTTAGACCATTGCCAAAGACCAGCAATCCTGAAAATTACAAAGATTTACGTCCAATCAGTATTCTTCCATATCTATCAAAAATCTTGGAGCGGGTGGTATATACACAAGTTTCTGATTACTTAGAGGCTAATAATATTCTGCCCGATCTCCAATCGGGATTCAGACATGGACGTGGAACTGCAACTGCTTTGGCGGATGTGGTCGGCAATATTTTGGAGGCTAGGGATCAGGGTGAAGGCACCATTGTTGCCTTGTTGGACTATTCGAGAGCTTTCGATGCCATAAACACAACATTGCTTCTGTCAAAGTTAGCCTACTACGGTTTTGACCCAAATTGTGTGAAATGGTTCAGTAGCTACCTCACTGGTAGATCGCAGTCTGTTGAGATACAGAAAGAAGATGGGTCTCTGACGTCTTCTGCTTCGCAATCCATCACAAGAGGTATTCCCCAGGGTTCTTTGTTGGGGCCTCTTTTATTCATTATTTACAGTGCAGATATTGTTGATTGCTTTAAATACTGCAAATATCACATGTACGCAGACGACATCCAACTATACATGTCCTTTAGCCCTGACGAAACCACGGCATCTGTACATAGGATGAATGAAGAGCTAGATAGAATCGTCTCGTGGTCGGAGAGCAACAGCCTAACGTTGAATCCTACAAAATCAAAGTTTATTGTTATGGGTAGCAAAACCCAAGTGCAAACTATCATCTCTGCTAAACCAGAGCTAAAGATTAAGGATAAAATTATTGATAGGGTGGAAACTGCCCGTAACCTAGGTCTAACAATTGATCCTGAACTCCGTTTTGAGGCGCACATTAGCAATGTGGTTAGAAGTTGTTTTTATAGGCTGAAGACATTGTATAGATTTAGGAGATACTTCAGTGTAATGATAAGAAAAAGATTAGTAGATAGTCTAATCCTTTCGAAATTTGACTACTGTGATATAGTATATGGCCCTTGTCTACTGTCAAGGACTGAACGTTTAATACAACGTGTACAAAATGCATGTGCCCGTTTTTGTTTTGACATCCCACGTCGTAGCCATGTTACACCTTTTTTAAATGACGCTAATATGTTGAAAATGTACAACAGGCGAAAGCTTCACTTGGCTTCATTACTGTTTGGCATTGTTAAGACCTGCTCGCCTAAATACTTATATGAGAAGTTAAACTGGAGGCAGAATCACTTTGCATACCCCGCGCGTTCCATGACCAACCCGCTTTCAATACCACAGCATAGGACCACGGCATTTAGAGGTAGTTTTAAATTCGCAGCCACCAAATGCTGGAACTCATTACCACCTCCAGTAGCATCTAAAATAAGCAGGATGGGCTTTAAGAATTTATACAAGAGAATTCTATTGAATACACAAAAAAGTACACAATAAATCACTGTTCAGGCATTGCCTAGTTGATCTATATTGAACTTGCAAATGTCCCAAATATAAAATAATTTTATAATCCGGTTCAAGGTATTGGAGAGCTGTTTTAGAAATTCTTACACTGATGCTTATAACCCTGCCATAAGACACTTTTTCAGTTTTGACAACTTTTATGTTTACTTAACATACTAAGATGCCAAATGGTGTAAGTGTTATGTACCAGCTTGTGCTAATATATAACATAATTATAATTTTTGATATACTTACTGAATCTGCATAATTTTTCCTATGCAATGTTTCTGTTCACTGTGCTCTGGATACATTAATAATAATCCATTAAGCTATTATTGCAGTTCATATAGTTTTGTATTTATCTGTAAAAAATGTTTGAAATACTAATCAATGTCTGGCAGTCATAATGTATTGTACCTATTTATATTACTTGTGTTTAATGCTCAGAACAAGCAAACTAACAATTTAGGTACCTATTAGAATGTTATAAAGAACTAAGTACCTACTTGCCCATCTTAATATCAAATGAAACAGCGTTCTGTGGATGAGGATGAAACACTATTCTTTTTGTGCCTATGTATACACACATTTGTATTGTATTTTATTTATTTTGTATTTTATTTATTTTGTGTACTTTATTGTTTCCGGTAATGGCAGCGATTGAGGCAATCGATGCTGTCCGATAACTGGTGATGTTTGTACCAATTGAGTCATGATTATGACATAGTATTCGGATTGAAATATTACAGATTACAAAATAATTACATAATATAAACTCTGATTGTTTGGCGTGCGGAAGGTAGTATATGTAATGTAACCGCTGTTGGCGTCTATGTACATCTCGCTCTAAGGCATTGTCGTTTGTCTCATTTCAACATTGTTAAGTATTGCTTTTCACAATTATTAACCACGGTGAAATTTATTTGGAGCGGGACTCTTACTTATTGTTATGAGCCGGACCCGAATACAGTGTCCCCACTTACCAGTATGCTTAATTGGTTGAAACATTTCTTCTTTGTGTTTATTATCCTAGATTGTTTACGATTATGCAACTTTATCATATATCGATTATGTAACGTGATCGTGCATCTGTCATTTTATGTAGCGTAAGTGTCATGTCATTAGTGTCAATGTCAGAAAGAAGGTGCGTTCATAAATGTAGCTTAGATATAAAAAGAAAAATATATCTCTGGATATTCGGTTACTGTAATGTCTGTGTGTGAATGTTCAATGTTATAATGGGATAAGTATTGCTCTCAGGGTCTTGACGTCCGTGTCTATTAAGGAGCCAGTTGAAAACCAGCGTCGGGCACATATGCCCGGCAATATTGCTGAACTGGCCTCCTATTTTTGTACGGACGACGGGCGTGTACATTTATTATTAAGTAGTATAGTTTAATTATTTTTTTTTCCTACATTGTTTATATCATGTCCTTCGTCTGTTATGAAATAAACGTCTTTATTATTATTATTATTATTATATTATTATTATTATTATTATTAGTTTTCGTTGTTACGTTACCAATAATTTGCATCGCAATAATTATATATTTAAACGATTGTCATTAAATTAGCCCTAGAGTTACACGTGTGCAGAGGCTGCTGCTAAGGTTAATTTACTCAAAAACCAACCATTGGTTGTCAATTTTTATCACAGTGTAAAAATTCATATTTACTAAGACTGAATTAGAATATAGCATCATTTTAGCTGCTCATATAGAATATCGAAACTATACCGTTAACGGATTACTGAAGAGGCAGAAGTTTGGGTGGCAACTGTCAACCGTGTGTGCGGTGGATCGCGAACTACTTCGAGATATCCAGTGCTCAGCGATGTTGCTGTTCCGTGATATAAACTCACAACTGTGTTAACGATACCGCCGGGGACGGAACACTACTTATAAAAAGTAGAGCCAGCTGTAAGCTGTCTTGTTTTTGTATGGTTACTCGCGCATCTATTTCTATTTATTTCTTATTTAGATATTTATTTATTTTACACTATAATACAAACTGAAGTTTAAGTGCCTCATTACTTAGAGAAGATTATGCACGAGTAATACAAACAATTATATCGCAGTCCGAGTTTTTAAATTGACTGCAGTTTAATAAAAATGAAACATCAAAAAAATCTACTACCTCACCACGTAATGCATTAAGGTAGTAATAATATGCAGGAATAGTAAAAAGATATTTGTACCCACTATATTTTTAATATTACAAAATAATAATTAAGATTTTTAATCCATAAAACACTCGTACAAAATAAAATGGTCAGCTACTTAAGTTGCTGACTATACAACTGGTACTAACATCAAACATCTAGATAAGTTTTGTGGTGGTAGTGGATTTACTGAAGATCCTACCTTTTTAGGAGGTTGGATAACTGCACCCAGTCCGTTACAAAGTTAGGATACTAATTCAACTTTAACTTAAATTCACCACTGACTGTAGTATACCCATCTTATAGAGCAGCGATAGCTCAGTGGGGAGACCAAAAGACTGCAATGCAGAGGTTCTCGGGTTCGAACCCACGTCGCGCACCTCTGACTTTCGGAAGTTATATGACTTTTCGAAATTATGTGCGTATTGATTGACAATTATCGCCTGCTCCATACCTCGGAGAGCACGTTAAGCCGTCGGTCCCGGCTGCCATGAACATCTATGTAATGGCAGTCGTTATTGGGAGAGTGTCGACACAAAAGATCCCACTGGGTCGAAGTGTCGCTGGTCTGCACTGACTGGCCCCTACATGAGATAAGATAAGATACCCATCTTATAGGAAATCACACTGAAATAACTGTGTTCTTGCGATATTTCACGGTCACAGAATACTTAAATAAAGACGCCCAGCTTGCACATTGGTTTCAACGTGTCAGCAGCGTTTTAGGACTTAGGGAGGTGCCTCATTAGTGCGTTGTGGAGGGTTGCGTCGTCGACGTCGTCGTCGACGCTGCGTCGTTTTCCATATATTTTTTGTGACATGCCGCATTAATGCGTTGCGTCGTCGCACGCGACGTATCAACGGATCGACGGATGAGCGATGAAGCAGGGGCCAGGGTGATGCGCTGCGCTGTCGAAGCTCCTTTGCGACGACGGACAGTGTTCCGATCCATTGTGGAATAAAGAGTGAAATCATGCGTGCGTCGCCTTTTTGCGCTGCGACGTCGTGCGTCGTCGCAGCGCAGGTGTGGCATACAATGCGTTGATCCGTTGCAACGACGGATCGCACCGGACTAATGAAGCACCACCCTTAATCGGTCAAATGCCAACTACTTATTTTGATCGACTTTTCGAACTGACAATCATCTCTATCATATTACTCTATCCGTACTTCTGTTTTCAACCATCAAATTGACTCGGTTATCTAAACCCGTCTTATTCGTGACACAGTTAAGACCTAACATTTAATTTAGTCTATAAAATTTAGAAAGGCTGATTTTTGTAAGACAGATGAGGAAAAACCGCGACGTAAATTATTTTTATACAGACTAATAAAAAGCCTTTAACTAAATGTGGGTAATAAGGAAGTGAGCCGTATTTAAAGTATAAAGTCATCCCAAAAAAAATAAACCAGCTTAACATAAAAACAGTGTGCAGAAAAATAAAATGCATTAACGCATTTGAAAGAGGCTATATTATCATTTCAAGTGCTCAGGACTTATTTACTTATGCACGAAAAAGTTTTATGATTGTGAAATATTTTTTATAGGTATATCCTAAACGAAAAAGTCTTAAAACCTGAGTTTTTTTTATATATTCATACTAATATGTTAGCAAACTGACTTATAGCTCTGATGATATGTGTAACCGCTTGCCATGAGATGGCACCGTAGCCTGTAAGCTACTGACGCTAAGAATAAGTATATATATATATAATAAAGTAGTGGTCAGTGTATGTATGTATGTATCTTATGTGGGGGCCAGTCAGTGCAGACCGGCGACACTTCGACCCAGTGGGATCTTTTGTGTCGACACTCTCCCAATAACGACTGCCATAGATGTTCATGGCAGCCGGGACCGACGGCTTAACGTGCTCTCCGAGGCACGGAGCAGGCGATAATTGTCAATCAATACGCACATAATTTCGAAAAGTCATATAACTTCCGAAAGTCAGAGGTGCGCGACGTGAGTTCGAACCCGAGACCCTCTGCATTGCAGTCTGTTGGTCTCCCCACTGAGCTATCGCTGCTCAGTGGTCAGTGTAACTGACTGCCACGCCTGAGGTCGCTGGTTCGATTCACCCACAAGACAGACATTTGTGTGCATGAAACATCCATAATGTTTGTCTTGGTCTGGGTGTTTCTATGTATAATATGTATATATTTACAAAAAAACGTATATAGGTATGTTTATTCATTGTCTAGTACCCATAGTACAAGCTCTGTATTGTGTGATAGAATATAATTATTATTTTTAATTAACAATCCCTTCCTAAAAGGACTCGCTGTACTGATACCGCAAGTAATAAAATATACAGTACTGGAATCTACATCACTACACTACGAGGTATACTACTTACTAAGAACATGGACTATCTTTGCACCAAGTTACATCCAAATTCCTTTCACAGTTTATGCGTGATTAAATAATAAACATTCGAACGTCTTCACGACCTTCCACATTTGTATTATTAGTAAGATAATGTTTAAACACATCTAGCCTGGTTAGACTTCAGTTTAATTGTAACATAACACAATATTAGAACATTCGCTTGTAAAGCTTCACGCACCTATAGTTCATGTTAAAATATGATCACAAATTAGGAAGGCACAGAATAATCGGTGACTTCCGAATTTGTGATGTATTGAGTTGAACACAACTTCTCTCTCACACATTGATGTGTGTTTATAACACTTTCTGATTTGGTCTGCCGAACGTATTGATTAGTTTCCAAGTTCTTGCTATACAATTCGCATAAGACTGTCACTAATTATAGCATTGACATGGGTGTGGCAGTGGCTTGTTATAAAGAAAATCCTCGTGTTGGGAATGATTCACGAATCTCGATTTTTTTATAACAAACACAAAGAACATCCAAACTCTAAACAATATTTGTGGCTTAAATCTATAATCCTCGTTTAATTTACAGTGGTTACAACTTAATTAGCTGCTTAGTTTGGGCTAGATAATGTTGCGTGTATGTGAAAGAATATTATATTATTATTATTATTATATTATTATATTAATTCACGACGCTAATGAAATGCAAAGAAATTATAGTTGTAATCAAGGGTCAAATACATAGGTTAAAACAATACATACTTGCATGTATAAATTTCAATAACAGTAGCCAGACGACTTGGGTTCAACTCAAATTGAGTAGAAAAATGCTCGAACCTGTTCTTTGCAGCTGCTCACATCTATCGTAAAACCGCTGCCGCTGCAAATGATTGTTCGAACATGCTCGCCTAGTCGCGGCAAGAATGTTCGAGTTCACGCTGCTATCCAACGACCTAGATTATACTTCTTTGATAGGATTATCAGCTCTATTTTAATGTGATAAGTTTAATATTCTATTTACATTTTAAAAATGTTTGACCAGTTTGACACTTAATCTGTGTTGGTCGTTAATACTCGTTCGCTTGCACATCTCTGTTCGAGTGAATCTATTCTTATGTGTATTAAGACGGCCATCCGTATCTACGTAATTTATGCAATAGTATATCTTCATTGGAGTAAGTTGTGCCGTATTCAGAGCGATGTGTGGCCTGATTAGCTATCGCTTCCTCTCTCAAGTCAAACTTACTCCGCCGAACTCTATGAGTTCTAATCTGCATTGCTTGAGGATAATTTTGATATGTATTGACTTAGTCTTCGTATCATACATACGTTGTACATTGATATTATAACAGTAATTATAATGGTACCTCAGTTGTAAAATAGCGATGTTTACAATGTGCAAGTTGATTTTCTATTTTTATTACTTTTCTAAGATATGTGAAGTCTAGTAACCTGCACTGGGCCAGTGTGGTGGACTATGGCCTAATTCTTCTCACACTGAGAAGAGGCTTGTCTAGCAATAGGACAGCTTAATATAGGGCTGATACTATTATTATTATACTTTTCTAAAACTGGCATTATCCAAAATTATACAGAATTTAAATACATGCAAAAACAAATAAGATTCAAGATTTTTATATCTAGTAGAAATGGTTACTGACAAATAGCGAGGGAAATGAAATAAAGGACGAATAATACAATTATGTGACGTAATATAGTCCGACCATGCTGTCAACTTTTCTCATACCGAAATTAGAAAAGTTAATTACACCTTCATTTTGTAAACAATAACGCTACTTTTAAAAGAATATTTCTTTTGAGTGCTATAAGTGGACAAAATAACGTACGAAAGCCAAATATAAGCAACTAACCTAACCTATATTCAAATACTTTTAATCCGACTTGCGTTAAAACTTGCGTGAAAAAGGTTTACTAGCGTCCTTAGAATCTAGATGCATATCAATACTACAAGCGTAGATAGAGGTTAACCACATTGCCAAACGCTAAACTAAATTTCTAGAGCAAAATTGTAGCAAGAGAAATTCTGATGCACGGCATGATTTTGGCGCAAAGGTTATAAACTGTTGCAATACCAGACTGAACTATATATTAAATATCCTCAAGGCAGCAATAATAGAAATACAGCGGGTTTATTTTACCTCGAAACCTGATTTCAATCAATTTTAAGCAATATTCTAGATTTACTTTAAAGGAAGCTCATAATGTTCTTGATTATAACTAATTTATACATTTAGAATATTTTATTTTAATACACTTTTATTACATAATTTTGAACTTTGGCACTACTATTATTAAACTTTACCTACTACAATTTAAGCTATTTAAATGAATTAAAACTATTTATATTTATGGTTACACTTTTCCCCGACGTTTCGGTTGCTTTGCAGCTGCCATGGTCACTGGGAGACTGAAAAAAACTATTTGATTAATTTTTATTTCAATAAATATTAAGTCACATCTGACATATTTTATTATTAAACGCTTACCAAAGATACTACGTGTAATGCTGAGCTCCTTGAGCTAGGAAACTTATATCATTTTAGCAATACTTAACTTATTTGCCATTTTCATTAGTTTTAAAAAGACAACTTCAACACTAGGAACAATTTCTGTATCGCGAGGGATTTTATAAACATCCAAAAAACGAAAACGAGGAATGTCCAGACTCGGGACAACCTTATTTGTCCCGTGTGGGCTTCGTAGCCACAACTCTCGGCGCGGTGGCATGGCGAGACGTGTAATCATTTTAGCAACACTGTCTTTTGTGATTTATATTATTAGTTAACTAGCAGGCAACTAATTTAATTATAGCAAGAACAATAGCAGTGTGTTGAAAATTTACGGCATAGCCAATATTTCATTGACGAACCATAATCGAAAATTTACTTTATTAAAACAGTAACCAAGGAAGAGTATCGGATATTTAATAGGCGTGTTTATTAACAGGCAACACACGCCTGTTGCACTCGATCATAATTTATTCTTTGACAGCACGCGCCGCCATTTTGTCGACCATCAATCACCCATTTTGTTCATACGAACACTGTTTAGTCATCATCGGCTTGGCTTTTTGATATGTATTAATATTGTGGTTGATTAGAATTGATTAGTTAGGTAACGAAGTGATACGATCGCTAGACGTGGTACTTTATAATGCTACGGTTTTTGACGTAAGGAGTAAGCGGAGATTTGACCAGATAGGTGATCTGCAGACGACGGTTTATGGGTCGGAGGGACAGAAAAATCCGGATCTGTTCCTTGCATCCACGGCTGACGTGGGTGCAGTTGCCACAGTAGATACCAACGGAATCTCTGTATTTGTTTTTCGCGAGCGTTATTGCATAGGTTTCCATTTTTTCTATAATAGCGATGAAATTGCCCGGTCCGCCGCTGTCCGTCCTCTACGAAATGTCTATATGCAAATGCTAAATAATGTAAAATACGTAAAGATATTATGCAGAATAAGGGTTTATTAGCGGCAATCTATTGTAGCATAAAAGCTGTGAACCCCCTAAAGTCTCTTGGATTAGGCAACCTAACTATTAAATTAGGTTACCAATACTGGACTCCTCTGATGGATTCAAATCCTCAGTCTTCTTCCGGATTTGGGAAGTTAATGATGCTGCACACTCGTGCCGAAAAACACATAAAGCCGCTGGTCCTGCATTCGACAATCTCCAGTCATGTCAACAAGTGCTACGCCCTTCGTTCTAGAGTGACATAATGGAGAGTGCACTTATTTCCATACACTATCATAATTATATCATGTGTAGCAAGTATCCGTTAAGATTGACTGAAATTCAATCTGGAAGACGATATGTAAGTATAACATGACAACAAAAAGAATCAAGTGCTCCAATAAATAAATGACACAATACTTACATTCTATTTTTAACTTTATTAGACAAAAATTCTCAGACATACTTGAAAACTTAATTTAATTAAGAAAGCCATAAAAGGAATTTGAATCCAATATAAATTCATCGTTTATTACAAATTTATAAAATACAAAAGTATTAGATTCACAGAGCTGCCTGTATCCACGCCAGGTAAGCCGTCACTCTTGTGAAGACTGACGGAAGACCAGCCTCACAGCCTTCGCTTGGACCGAAGGAAACTATACCGGTCTGTAAAATAACAAAATGTAATCATAATAGGCCTTGTTACTTTCGTGGCTTAAGTTATCGGGTATATTATGGGATTGTGATGTTTGTGTCCCGGGTGAATTGTTATCGGGTATTTCTGATTAGAAATTCTCTATAGCCGCATGGAGTATGTACTTACATGTAGGTAAACAGCATATCTCGCCATACATGGTACCTAAAGTTATGCATGCTTGGTCAAATATACAGTAAATCTCTGCTAACCCTTTCCAGGGTACAGGCGTGACACTATATAATATATTATGTCTGAAAAATAAAGTTATTATCAGCTTCCGTCCACTTTGACAAGGTGGTCTTTCTTCTTAATAGACAAATCATAGTATAGTTTTTAGTACTAGAAAAGAATTCTAAAACTTATTTTTCAATGCTTATCAGATAATAGAGTATATATCACGAGTTATAGAAAAGGTTCTATAGCCCCTTGGAATTAGTGAGCTCTTATGTTTGCGAAAAATCACGAGTCCTTGATACGATTTCCGCAGCAAACGAAGCAGCATTGAGATTTCTGTTATTAAATGCTTTCTAGCATTATGGCATTTGGAAAGCTCGTTATACAATAGTAGGAACTTCTATTTTCGTGGAACGTAAATTAAAGCGTGCAAAATATTCATGTAATATTCAACAGCTAGTTATTAAATGACGTTCGTTCGAACTTGAGTTTAAAGATCTTTATAATATCAGCCCTATATATCAACTGTTCCACTGCTGGGAATGGACCTCCTCTCAGAGTGAGAAGGGTTAAGCCATAGTCCATCACGCTAGCAGAATGCGGGTTGGCAAACTTTACATATCTTTGAGAACATTATTATTATTATTATATACACTCTTAGACATGCAGGTTTTTCATACACTGTTTTCCTTCACCGTTATAATTAGCTATACGCACATAACTTCGAACAGTCAGAGATTAGTCCACTCATCTCTAATTGTTCGAAGACTGACTATGTTACGCAAATAACTTGGACTATCGAGGACCTTTGCGTGGCAGTGTAATGGTCTACCATTTCTTTAACATACCAATATCCTCTGATTATTATGGACGACAGCCAGTGGACCCCCAGAGTCTCCTTCACAGGTGCCCCTCCCACTTTGCCCGCTGACGCAAATATGGCTGCCATGAATGACGCCATTTTGGAAACTATTCTGACACACTGCGTTGGTAATCACCGTGACAGTAGTATGGTGAAGTGAGGTGGTTGTGGGGAAGCTGTTCTGGGCTGAGGAAATAAGGAAAGAATTGTTAATATACTTTTTTGACAATATATCAGAAAGTAAGCAGTATTGAATACAACTGCTGAGAACGAGGACTCGGGTTCGATTCTCGAGTCAAGCAAAATCTGATTGAATTTCCAGTCTAGAGAAACTTTATAGCCGCATGAAATCTGTACTTAACTGTGACCGGTAGACAGCAATAACTTTTTGACATCTATCAGAATAATTGCCAAACTATGTGCAGATATTGAGAATTTGCTAACAGAATAACTCTATAACATTTTGTTACCGTTAACCCGATGACACACACACTAGCCCGTGACCGATCACAAGCAAACTTTTGCCACGAAGCAATCTCGATGCTGTATAATAATAAATAAGATCAAATATTGTTAGCTAAAAGAGAACAAAATATATAAAATCATGTAAACATGTGCATATTTTATGAAAAATAAAGCGATATTCGATATTTGCTAGTGTTTTCTTTTCTCACGAATGAAAAAGCAAAAAAAATTAAAATAGATTACATTTTAGAAAACAACATGCATATTGTTTTACTTCTAAACAGTATATAAATAACAATTATCCGTTTATCAAAACAATAAGCTCTTTTCACGAAGGTTCACTTGTTTCCAGCACAAAGAAATATCTGTACAAAAAATATAAAAACACAAAAACCACACGAATCTTATAAAGGTTAATTAAAATAACTACGAAAATGTATTCACCGCAAAAATATATCTTAAGGGCTGGTTGTCACAAAAGCGGAGATGGGGTACGAAGGGGAGATGAGCGGTGTTCCACCAAAACGGTGAGAAAACTTATACCTAGTAAAAACGCAAGTATTATATGCCTTCTCTTACTAAGCGCACACGTCATCTCTACTGTGTTCACTCAAAAGAGTGTGAACCGTGAAATCATGTCCTTTCGTTTTTACTTCAAAGCTATATTATTATTTAAGTATTTTATCTGCACTCAACTATAATAATAATATTGAAATTAAACTACTTAAACGGATTTTACAAAAATAAACAATGTTCACGCACTTTGAAATAATTTTACACTCCAAGATTGAGACGAACGCCACCTGGGTACGTGGCCGTAGTTGCTAAAATGCATTTAATCGACGGGGAAAGTGTAAAAATTGTGCTAATGCTTTTTTAAGGCTGAAATATGTGTTTTTGAAAATAAAACCTCGTTTTGTATCATTAAGTATAATTTCAATATGTAACACGTTCGGGTAAACATAACTTTTCTTAATGAATATTGGTACCTAGTGAACAAAATATCTCATCTTCTCTCCGCCCATCTCACCGTTATTGTATACCAGGTTTTAGGCAATACAAATGATTATATTAATTGAATACTGTAAATTTTGCTTGCGGGGTGTAAATTTTCTTTTGTTCCTGTGGCCAGGTCTATGTACGAGAGACAAAGGGCCATGTAACCCATCCCTTTACAAGTACACCATTTGTTACCTTTCTGCCTATTCGAACATGTTGGGAATAAGGAAAATTTTGCCAGGCAATCTAGGAAAAATGGTAAGGGTAATATTTTGATGTAATTGTTAAGAAGCAGTTAGGTGTTTAATATGCCTGCTGTAATTAATTTATTTATTTGGACTACTTCTTCCGCACTAGGAATTTCCCTGTCGCGGGAGACTTAACAAACATTCAAACAACGGCCACAAAGAAAATCTGGATCCAAAACAAAAAATTGTGGATAACACTAATTTTGTCCCGTGTGGGGATCGACCCTTGAGACGATCACTTAAACTTCGCCGTCCGTTCGGTAAATTTTGCGCACACAGTTGGTTTAGTGATAACTTTGCACTTAAAATTTGTATCGATTTTGACGTTCGAAATTCGTAAGTCAAACATGAAAAAGCCCACTTTTAAAATGCAGTAGATAGACGACGACGACTCGATGGCGTAGTGGTTAGTGTAACCGACTGCCACGCCTGAGGTCGCGGGTTCACGCCGGCCACTGCGCCGAGTATCGTGGGTGCAATACCCACACAGAACGAACATTTATGTTTAACTGTGATACCGTATTATTGTGGGCAAGCTACAACTCTGTAAACCTTATTCTATCTATATTTTATCTTTGACTGCCCGAATGGTGTAGTCGTCTCCTCGTCACTGCTACTGCACCAAGCATTGTGAGTTCGAATCCCATACGGGGCAAAACTTTCTGTAACCCACAAATGGTTGTTCCGAGTCTGGGTGTTCTTTGTGTCCGTTGTTTGAATGTTTGTGAAGTCCCCCGCGATACAAGAGTTATTCCTAGAGCGGGAGTTGTCTTTTTAAAAAAGATATATAATATCAGCCTTGTATTAAATTGTCTCACTGCTGGGCACGGGCCTCTTCTCAGTGTGAAAAAGGTTATGCCATAATCCACCACGCTGGCCGAGTGTGGATTGGCAGACTTCACATACTCGTATCTTCGAAAACATTATGGAGAACTCTCAGACATGCAGATTTCCTTACAATGTTTTCCTTCACCGTTACAGCAAGCGATAATTTACTATTTAATACGCACATAACCTCGAAAAGACAGA
This sequence comes from Catocala fraxini, assembly GCA_930367265.1. Taxonomy (NCBI): domain Eukaryota; kingdom Metazoa; phylum Arthropoda; class Insecta; order Lepidoptera; family Erebidae; genus Catocala; species Catocala fraxini. The sequence goes on from OV884038.1 coordinate 22,882,039, forward strand.
GATGCGCGCCTTGGGATCGAACTCGAGACCTCTGCGTGGCAGTCCAACGGTTTCCCATTAGGCTATCGCTGCTGTCCAAAAAATATATATATTTATCTAAAATAACAACATACCATCGCTGGTCTTCCCAAAGCCAGATATGACGCCTGTAGAGCCCGCGAAGTCAAGGTTAACATCAGCCATGGTCGGCAGAGGGATCATCTGAATGTTATCTGAAAATATACGGGATTTATAAAGGCGATAGACCGATATATAAGCCGTTGGACTAACGACTAACCAGCCGTGGATTCTCTCTCTCTATTCTCCACTCACAGCTCTATTCAGCTAAGCTAAAAAAGTTTACAAGAATACTAAAAATATACAAAACTAATTTCTAGCAATCCTTACTAATTGTAATTAAACTACTTTATACGAATTTTGTCGCGTTGTTTTTTTTTTTAAACAATTTTATTACAAATTTTGACGTCTAACACTATTATTATTGAACTTTAATTGTACTAATAATACTAATAAAAATCGTAAAGTAGAGGATCGCTGGTGCCTGTGGTAGTTATAAAATTACCTGTATTACAGATCACCAGGTCTCCGCACGGGGCCAGGTTATACAAACATAAACGAAACAAAACATAAAAATGGAAACTATAAAACAAAAAGCTCTAAAAGCTACTATTATTGAACTAGCTTTAGGTGTAGTCAAGTGATTATTCACGTAAACATAAGACAACATAATCTTTACTAATAATATAAACTAGATTTTAGCCCGCGACTTCGCTCGCGTAAATGTGGGTTAATAACTAAGTGTAACTATTTTAGGGGTAGCATGCAGTTCAAAGATAAAAGGTAAAAATAGAGATTAATTTACTTAAAGAAACAATAATTAAAAATGAATATTGCATTGGATCCAAACTAGGTGTGCCTGCATCTTGGGCACTTAATAGTTAAGACTGCGTCGAGCGAAATGTGCCAAAACAGGCGGTCACAAATAAGTGAATAAAATCGACACTTTTTGTTTAATACAAATATAAAATATACATTTACCATAACCATGAATGTGTTTACAATTACTCCGTGTAAAAAACTTACAATAATTCATATTTTCGCCTACAAAATTACGTAAATTTGCATGCAAATTGCAAAAACGTAAGCTCGTGTTACGTAGTAATCTGTCCTATTTTACAGCTTAAACGAAACATAAATAGTTAGATTACAATTAGTCCGTACCAAATATTTAAGTTAATGGTTGAGAATAAAGATACATATTTATCAAAAAAGCACTTCAAATCCTCCATACAATTTTACTATGGCGGCCGTGCGCCGATTTGAATATGCGTCGTACGAGCTCTGTCATTATCTGTCTTACGCTCGGCGCAGTCTTAATGTATTGTATATCTACATAGAGACACTATCTATATACATGCATGGTAATCATAATGCCAGCAGGCTTAGTCATATAACGTCAGTGAATTTTGCTGTCTTAAAATCACAATTACTTGCAATAAGATCTATAAGTTTTCAGTAAACTGAGCACGGTAAGTCGTAACTCATTTGATTTCCACTAGCTTAACGATGAAGCAATAAAAAACGCATAAAAGCACTCCCGCATTTTGGAGTGAGACGTGCAAGACATATCAAATCTAGGAAAATCATGACCTCTGATTCTGAGACCTAGTATCAGGCTCTCCCAAGTGATTTGACTTGACTTTAAGTGTTTAGGCGATTAATCGCCAATCAAATCGAATGGAAAATTATTCCTAATTTAAACTTATGAACGTCAACAACCTGAAGCCTTTAAATGGTAAATAATATTAAAAATGAGTTTGCTTTTTGATACGCTTTCGTGCCTTAACTATTATGAAATTCCGCATACACGTCAGAATTAAAAAAAGACCTTTCATCTAGGAAAAATCTATTTTCGAGCGATACCGCAGGCAAAAGCAAGAAGTTAACTTGCTTTTAGGTGATTGAGACTCAAGCTGCTTAAAACTATTACCTTTAAGGTGGTTAATCACCGTTCAATTCACCGTTAATTAATTGAAAAGTAGCACTTATGAAAGTCAAAGTTCAGTGACTGGTGAGTTTATTGCAGTAATTATTTTGGTTTTCCGCCAGCAATTTTTGCTGTAGGTTATCTATATATTAATACGTGAAGCAAAAACTTTGTACCACTTTCTACGAAAATTGCGCGGACGGAGGAGTATGAAATTTGCCACTGTTAAAGTTTATATGGAGAAGGAGGGGCGAATCCTAATATTTATATAAAATATGCATTTGAAATACATAAAATTAATGGAAAAACACTACACGCACGCATCCATGCATTTGATACACGCAGTCGAATCGCGTTCGTAGTATTTCGGCATTGTTCGTCTGACGTCGTACAATTCTTTGTAAGTATGGTTATCTATATCTTATTTAAGTATATGTAATAAAGAAAAAAGAAAACAAAGTAGCTAGCTTAGGAATTTTGGTTGAGTTTTGACCACTAGGCGACCGCTAGTTACTAGAAATAGGCTGTGTTTTTAAGGAAAATTAAAAACAAATACAAGTTGTCATCGTGGTTTTTATATCGAAGTTCGAATGATACTCGTTTTAATATAATAAATATTGAAACAAGTGTCATCTAGACTTCGTGTTTATTGCCAGTTAAGAATTACTCTTAGCGGCGGAGTTGTTTCATGAATTAAACAGGCTGTGGAAAATTCTGAATAGACTGGAACTGTTTGTAGACAATGCAGGTTAAATGCTTGTGGCAATGGCAAGCAAAGTGCATGTGTAACAAGACAAATATCGTCGGTAGAGAAATTATAATTTATATATATTGCTCTACCGATAATATTTTTCTTGTTTTACCAGAATTTTAATCAGTGACCTGTACGTCATTTGTTAATTGCATTGCTAATTTTAACACCCTAGTTATGGATGTTAAAATTTAAGTTGTTGTTAAAAGTATAAACATATTACATACTAGTATTTACCCGCGTCTACGCTCGCTTTTATGATGTAAATTTTGTCAATAATCTCGGGAGTATTACTTCTTTCTCAAGTAATGATAGGCCATGTCCTTTTTTGGATTTCAACGTAATTCAGATACAGCTTTCACACGGAACTTATATCATTAAGCACAGCAGCTAAACATTTATTTATTTGCGTAACAAACGTATGTATTCTTGTATTGCTTGCCAAATAAATCAATAAATTTACGTTTGAGCTATCACCTACGTATGTACTATGAAATACATGTGTAATAGATAAATCCTATCCAATATTATGAATGCGAATGTGAGTTTGTTTGTTACGCTTTCACGCCTTAACTACTTGATCGATGATCATGAAATATCGCATACACATTGTCAGGGATACAAAAAAGGACACAGGATCATTTTATCCAGAAAAATCACTCTCTGTTGCCGAGGGATATAAATTTAGGGACTAAAAAAATGCTTTCTTAATAAAAAATATTACTTACTATTAAAACTGACTTTCGATATCACTACAACAGCAATATCATGCATCATAATCCCCGTCCACTGTGGGTGGACTTGTACATCAGTTGTATCTAGCCTTGTTCCTCCTGAGAAGATGGTAAGGGAGCCGAGTACTATAGTGAAGATCCTCGCTTGGCTCTGGCCGTCCCACCAGCAGTGAGCGGCCGTGAGGACACGGGTATCTGAGATGAGACTGCCGCCACATACTGAAGTCCAACCAGTTGTTAAAGTGCTTATGATACCTGCCTGAAATATTTACTACTATTTACATAATGACCCAATTAATTACTGGCTACGTATGGTCTAGTTCTAAGACATGTTTAGTTTATATAAATGCGGCAGCATTGACTCTGGTTTCTTTTTGGTTCTAATCTTAGGGCGCCTTTAAATTTGCCGCGCGGCAGCGTGGCTGTAGCGCTATCGCCGGGCAGCCGTCAATAGTCGATCGATGCGCTGCAGTCGCGCGTTTTTATTTATATGGATTAACAAAGCAGCGCGGCCGCAGCGTCGCAGTATTTTGCGGCAATATTATGAGGTAAGTCTGGGCGTGCTGTATTTCCATTAAATGTAAATTTTATAATTTCGCACACAAGCCCTGGATTAGAGTCCGGGGCTTGTGTTGCGAGAATTTTTAAAATATCTTTTCTTTTTTTGAAAATCCTTTTATAAAATAGAAAAGAACAAAATAATAAATTGTTGCAGTACCTTACTGGTTACATCGGACTGACTGACTAAATGAAGTACCTACTGGTAAAACGTAAGGCTGATTGTTATATTTTTTTACTATTTTAAGCAGTAAAAAGCAGCGATAGTCTAGTGGGAAACCGTTGGACTGATACGCAGAGGTCTTGTGTTAGATCCGAAATGCGCATCTTTGACTTATCAAAGTTACATGCGTATTAAATAGTTCATTGTCGCTTGCTTTGACGGCGAAGGAAAACTTCGTAAGGAAACCTGTATATGTGAGAGTTCTCCATAATGTTCTCGAAGATATATGAAGTATGCCAACCCGCACTGGGCCAGCGTGCCAACACTGAGAAGAGGCCCGTGCCCAGCAGTGGGACAGTTTAATACAGGGCTGATATTATTATAAGCAGTCGCACATTTACCCAGAAACAACAGTCCGTGACCAGCTATGGGGCAGTTAAGATATTGTTGAAAAGGGTAGGCTCGATGTCCCATACACGAGCGCAATGCGGTTTTGTAGACTCTACATATCTTCGAGAACGTTATAGAGTTCTATTAATAGATATGCAGGTTACCTCACAGTGTTTTCTTTCCCCGATAAAGCAAGCGATAATTGGCTATTTAAACGTCGATATAACATGGCAGTCCAACGATCGTCTCATTAGGCTCTCGCTATTAAATTAAACATAAATTTCACGGCTTTATCCTCTAAGAGTTAGGCAGCAGTGTTTAACACCTAAATTTCGCCAAACCATTCTTATGTTTTTCAGGTTTATTAGTTTGTTAGTTGTTGTTGTTGTTTATTTTATTCGGAGGACCTAAAAATATAGCAATATCGCCGTCTAATGCACGCAGATTCAAACTCATGCTCATTGAGAATGTCAAAAATCATTTATTCATTTAGGTCACAAAGTAACACGGTTCCCTATTTATTCGCATAAAATTATACGTCATAATTTAACATGACATACTTTCACTTATCCTAATAATAGTTACGCACGATATTAATTTGGCATAACGAGTTAGGCATTTTTTTTGTCATAATAATACTTTGACATAGTTGTTTTTTGGCATACTATTTCAGTAGGTATAAATATCACTTAGGCTAATGCTTTTTCCCCTAATTAAATTAGAACAAAAATAATCGAAGCTAAGGGTTCCCAAGTAACACTTATGTACGTCAAAATAATCGCATTCACTGCCGCTGCGCCTTCTAGGCATTTTAAAGTCATAATACCTTTTAACTTCCTGCTTACAGTCTGCACGGGTAGCGTAGTAGCTTAAGTGTTCGCCTGCCATTGCGCCAAGTGTCGTGGGTTCAAATCCCACACAGAACAAATCTTTCTGTGATCCGCAAATGGTTGTTCCAAGACTTGCTGTTCTTTATCTGTTTGAATATTTGTAAAGTTCCCCGCGTCACAGGAATTATTCCTGCGGGAGTTGTCTTTTAAAGAATACAATTCAGAATGCATCTTACCTGATACGGTATTGCATCAGCCGTAGCCACTTGGCTTCCACCAATGATTCTTAAGCTTTCAGAAGACCTCAATTGAATAGCCTTTGGTATCCCAAACTTCCAATGGTACCCGAATGTAGGTCTATCTTCGAAGACTCCATAACTATCACGCACAAATAAAAATAAACAAAATACTGTTACTGTTCTAAGCATGGCGCCGATTGTATTGGCATTGTCATGTTATCAATAAGATACACAATTTTGTAGTGATTGTTTTCTTATCTATTGATACTAGCTTCGTGTATGGCGCTCTTTGCATTATGCTTAATATTATTTTCGTAGTTCGTTATTGATTATATCAAAATTGTCTTTACTAAAATTGAGCTATCAATTACAAAAACACTTTAAATATAGTGCCAGAGATTAGCAGGTTCAAGTAAAAAACGGACAAACTACGTACGTGATCGAAGTTTGCAAACAAGACAATGTTTTTAATAAAGAACTGCTATTAATTCTATATATACATATACATATGTATACATATACATATAAGTATTATATAAATACCAATATTATTATTTAGTATGAAATTACTTTCTGCCATCTACCTTCTGCCTAATTTATTTAAATTACTCATTTTGTTTTTTAATTGTGTGGTATGTATGTATGTTACTGCCTACATGCACCGAAATCATTCAGGCTTAGCGAGAATACCAGCGTTGTGGATATACTGCAACATTGCTGACGCAGGACCTTATTTGTTCTATAGGTACTTTTGGTTGTGTTTTCTGTTACCTTATATTATAAGCGTGGAACAAATAAAATTATTTTCTTTCTTTCTTTCTTTCTATTCTGATGTAAAGAAAATATTATTATTAAAAATTATCAAAATAAACTATTTCACATGGACAAACAAGTATCCCTAGCCTTTATTATTCCCAAGTCACTTGGGGTCGGCTTTTCTAGTCTAACCGGATTTGACTGGATATCAGTTTTTACACGGAGCGGCTGCCACCTCACCTCCGCAACCCGAAGGCTAACGATACCCTAAGGCTAGACCAGTGTCAGGATTTTAGAAGGTACTGACTTTCCCAATAACGACTGCCATAGATGTTTATGGCAGCCGGGACCAACGGCTTAACGTGCTTTCCGAGGCACGGAGCAGGTGATAATTGTTAATCAATACGCACATAGTTTCGAAAAGTCATATAACTTCCGAATGTCAGAGGTGCGCGACGTGGATCTGAACCCGAGACCCTTTGCATTGCAGTCTGCTGGTCTCCCCACTGAGCTATCGCTGCTCTTGACAAAGCGAACTATTGACAAACAAGTATACAGCCGTATAATGGTAAGCGGTTATTGTAACCTAGATATCGTAAATTGCAAATGCCCACTTGCAATAGAAACTATAAACTAGAGTATCACATCATTCACGTTTTGCCGACCAGCATAACTATAATATAATATAATATTCTACCACGTACACACAACACCATCTAGCCCAAACTAAGCAGAGCTTGTACTATGGGTTCTAGACAATGGATAAACATACATATTATTATACTTATGCTTTTTTTTTTGTAAATACATACATATTATACATAGAAACACCCAGACCAAGACAAACATCCATGTTCATGCACACAAATGTTTGACTTGTGCGGGAATCGAACCCGCGACCTCAGGCGTGGCAGTCGGTTACACCAACCACTACGCCATCGAGGCCGTCATATAACTGTCTTATAATATAGCTTGAAATGTTTGCCTATGGTCGAGTTAATAACACGATCCTAAGTTTGATGCGCCGGTCGGAAAAATGTTACTTGGCTCTCAGCAGCAAAATTTTGGAAACGTACCCTGTAGATGATAATAGACTTGACACGTAGGACGTAGGACCTGAATCATGGCTTCCGAAATGTTGGTGCCATGCGCCTCTGCCATTATTTTGATTGGTTATTCGTGATTTGTGTCAGTTTTAACTGTCATAATGAATAAATAAATATTAGTTTGCATATTTCACTGATTCGTACTATGGTTTAAGAAAGAAGATATAAAAATATATGAGAGAAAGAGATAGCTATGTAAAACTACTAAGTTGTGTTAATTTATAACAAGCCTAGTTGTAAGCAGTCACACTTGGACATAAATTATATATTTGTTACTTTATATTAATAGATGTATTCATTTCAAATATTTATCAAGCCCGATAATATTATCAATATACGACGTCATAACTAATCACTGTCCTGCCCCGATAATAGCAATTGATTGCATTATTCAAACGTCAGAAGCTCTTTGTATTGGCTGAAGGTTTTAAAACAGCAAATACAATATTTTTTTTAAAAGGACAACCTTCACTTGATTAAATTCCTGTGTTTACAAACATTCAAACAACGGACACAAAGAACACCCAGACTCGGTACAACCATTTGTGGATCACACAAATTCTTGTCCCGTGTGGGATTCGAACCCACAAGCTGGAGACAACCACTTAGGTAAACTACTACCCCATCCATACAGACAAATAAAGGCGATAGGTACCTAATTAAGTATACGACTTCGTCTTCGTCTAAAGATAAACAGTTACTTTAGCCTATAGACGCTGGAATCACCAGTTGTAGCCATAATTCGCACGTTGCTATAATTTTAGTGTAAAATCTATTGTTCACCTGGATTTGATAATTTTATAACTGCACGAATCGCGCAGTGGTACACCGGCGGCATAAAATTGTGTGTAACTTTGAATGTTGTATAAGTCCATGGCTTAAATATTTGTAGAGTATAAACACTCTTATCAATGGCAGTTAAAATTTTCAATATTTTTGATCATAGTGTTTTAAAATAAAACCGCGATTAAAACCGTATAATGTAGTTTAATTTCTATGCATAACATTCGCGTAAACGTAAGACAATATTATAATATATATCCGTTATTTACTTAAAAAAAATATATACAAAATGCTAGCTATCCCCCGGTTCCTTCTGCTCCTTACCGCCCGTAGATCATAGCCTGATGTTAAATCCTTCCACAAATAACAGACTACCAAATATAAAGTTAGTAAGTAAAGTTCCAGAGAATAATGCGTTTGAGCAAACAAGCATAAAATCAATCTCGTTAGCTTATAGTTTTATTATAGATATTGGCATATAGGGTTTTGAACGAAAGATAACTCTTATACTATAGGCCGACCGTTTAACTCGCGTATCGCCTGCGCGGTAGGAAGGGAGCGAAGAGAGATGTTACCGGGTGGGTGAGAGGGGTGCGCGGAGCAGAGAGCTCACGTCAACCGCGTGTAGCGTTACCCGCCCCCGCTCCCTTCTTACCGCGCAGGCGATACGCGAGTTAAACGGTCGGCATATAGTATAAGAGTTATCTTTCGTTCAAAACCCTATAATTCCTAAAAGCATCCAACCTTATGATCTCGTAAAGGCCACGCTAAAAATAACACTTTTAATGTTTCGTCCAGTAAATAAGAGTGCCGAAGCCTCACATACTACCTTACCCATTCTTTCCTTTATAACCCGCTAGTCGCCTACTTGACACAGAAGTCCAAGTACATGCATATTCTAAGCACCCAGCTATAACATTCCGAACGTCCACACAACTGCACCGAACAACTCTCCAATACGCCTTCAATTCGTTCCATGATTAATCACTAATACCACCTACCCTTAGCCTTCCATAATACAGTACAAAAAGTAGTCCGTGTCAAAGGTCTGACGAAGCTAATTAACGCTTTGTAAGCCTCTGTCTTTGAAGCTACGTCTGATTAATTACTAGTAAACCGGGAAGGGGTTTTAATATAACGAAGTATTTTTGGAGGGTTGAGTGGGTATTGAGTTCTGTTTAGTTATTACAATGCTAACTATTTCATTTGTTCTTTTGTTGAATTGGAGATAGGTTGGGCGCGTATATATTAAGTAGGAAAAGAAAATAACATACATACTATCATGCCTATATACAGGTTGTCCGGTAATTAATTGATAAGCTTGAAATGTCATAAAGTAAAACTGATGACCGGAAAAAATAAACATTAAAAAGTGCAATAGCTAGTCATACTTTTGACTGTCTATCTATTAGCATAATTAGTGTTTAATAATAAAACAACAAAAAACCGATGGAATTCATTCATTTATGGTCGTAGTGTAAAAGAAAGTTAAATATGGTAATTAAAAAGAAAACATACCTCAGGTTTGTTGATATTTTTCCTGAACGGCCGTCAGTTCTGCTATAAGACATTTCAAGGTTATCCATTAATTACTGGACATCCTGGATACGCCAGGATCTATCTATTACATCCATATTTTGACAGCTAAAGTTTGAGGTCCCACGTAATAGCAGAGTGGAAGAACAGTTACATTTATTTGAGGCCAGATTGTGCACGCGGCTGCGATTTATGCTAGATTTCGTAAATAAATTTAAATGCCTCGGTAACAGTACTTTTTCTTGGTGAAAATTACCCTATGTCCTTTTTTGTACCCCTGACAACGTATATGCGAAATTTCATGATGATCAGTCGTGGAGTTAAGGCGTGAAAGCGTAACCAACAAACAAACTTACATTCGCATTTATAATACCAAGTTAGGATATTTTCTACCGCTTTTTCACAGGTTTACCGCAGTTGGGCTAATCCTGAGTAAAAAAAAGATCAAAGCCAGTATTCCGCTATGCGTTTACTATCTGCCTACTAATATAATAAATGTGATAAGTTAAAGTATAAAAAAGTTTATTAATAATAAAATACATCATTAAAAAGTTTAAACAGTTACAATAAATGAACAATGAATGGAATAATGACACTTTGTAAATAGCTTGGGAACATCTGCAACAGAACTAGGTGGTAACCTGTATCTCGGTATGCAGCTCATCCCCTTGCAAAAATTGTACAAATTTAAAAGCCAGTTTCTAAACGTAATGGTATCTACCTATAACAATCTAACAGATTGCCGAAGCATAGGTATGATGTATATATAATATTGTGTGTGTGTGTGTGTGTGTGTGTGTGTGGGTGTGTGTGTGTGTGCGTGTGTGTGTGTGTGTGTTTGTGTGTGTGTGTGTGTGTGTGTGTGTGTGTGTGTGTGTGTGTGTGTGTGTGTGTGTGTGAGCGTGTGTATGTGTGCGTGCGTGTGGATCATGTATATCATGTACAACAACAGTAATAATTAAATTACTCTAGAATACTGATTATTGCCTCAGTTTCATCATATGAGTGGCCCATTAGATAGTCCTGTATTCTCTTTTTGCAACTGAATTTATTAAGTGAATAGATATTGACAGCTTTGTCAATTTTATTGTATATGTAAGGTCCAAGGAAAACAAAAAATCTTCTGATAAATGAGGTTTTTGGGAAATGTTTGCATAAGCACACTTTATACTGTCTCCGTTTACATGAGACGCTAGGGTCGCTAGGGTCATATGGTAGTTGTAAAGATATTTAAATGTTTGTCACCCAATCACGATTAAACTACTAAATGGAGTACATTTTTTTTTTTACCTTGCGGAATGCATTGACGTATACCCCTCCGCGGGGGCGGGCGGAGGGGTTATGTCGGTCTCACCGGGGTAAAAGAAAGATGTTGAAATGATAATGGACTTCCCGGAATACCGACTAAACCTACCACGGTGTTCCTTGACAAACCCACTATGGACCCGGCCACTTTCGGCCCGCCTTATGAAACGGCAGGACACTACATGATAAGACCTACTCTATGGTCACTTCACTTATTCACAATAACAGTACAAAGAATTGAACTGTACACAGAACAGTAAGGAACTTCGATACAGAGGCGCGCGTGGGAACACGCACGCCGCCTCTCGGACCTGGTGCTAAACGGGCGGTGGACAGGCCCACGAAGCCCACCACCCCCAGGTCAAACCTCAGGGTGGCTGGAGGTCGTCTCGCGCCCTCCGGCACCCGGCTCTGCGGTTGGGGAGAGGGTTTAAGCGCTCCCGCTCCCGCTCCGTCGCCTCTTTGATGGAAATCACTTCCTCACAGAAGGAGGCGACGGCGTTCCACGACCTCTCACTCCGGACCATAGACTGAACTACGGCCGAAAGCGAGAGGGCAACCAATCGGACTGCCGCGATCAACTCACGACGCTGCGATGCCCAGGCGGGGCAATCCGCCAAAGTGTGCAGTGCCGTGTCCTCAACAACGTCGCGGCAGTTGCCGCAGTGGTGACAACCGGGCGTCTCTTGCCAGCATATACGATACAGGTACTGGCCAAAACAACCGTAGCCAGTCATTACCTGTGTCAGCCGGAAGGTGAGGGCGCCATACCGCCTCTCCAGCCACTCCTCAAACACGGGACTTACCGCCACGATCGTGGCGTGCCCGGCACTGGGGTGCACAAGTCGCTCCTTCCAATTCGCCAATAAGACCTGGCGGAGCTCGGCCCTTACCGACTCGAGAGCGTCAAGAGCTGGTCCTTCGCCCCGAGCTAGCGCCTCCCGGCGCCAACGATAAAGCGACGCCAGGAACGCCGCTTCCAGGTTCCATGGCATCGATCCGGCGAGGAGGCTTGCAGCCTCGAACGAGATCAAATTAACCATAGCCTGGGTTAACACATGACAACGTCTATGTGAAATTTCGTGATGATCGGTCGAGTAATTAAGTCGTGAAAGCCTAATAAACTCACATTCGCATTTATAATACTAATTAGGATTTATGATACTCTTACCTGACCTTTGAGTTGACTGTTTTTATCACTAAGGTAACAAACACAGACACGGCTGCAAACGGCCTGCCTAATGGTAACCTTATGATTAGGTACTTGAATACCAAATACCAAATCACCGCACGCGTATTGCTAGATCTAGTAAAAAGGAATTAAAAATGGAATGACAGCAATAGGTCGTCCTTTGTAATGTTTAGTCACTAAACGAAACTAAGTGACTCTTATTTCAATTGTCTGTAAGAAGGTGGTACTTCACGGGACCAGCCAACTTATTTTTACCCTCACCAAGTGATAGGCAACGGCGGGATCGTTCACTCGTAACGCCTAAATCTGACAACTATCGCTTTCCTTTTACTCTTATAAACACTATTGCGAAGGTACAAGCTTATAAATATCCAAAAAAGTGCGCATCAAAGGGATGTATTTTGAGGATCGGATAACTATGATGTACAAATAAATTTCCAAGAAACACAAAGGCTTTGTCTCACGAATGTTAGGCTTATCTGGGTTTCAGACTACCCTTTTTTAGGGTATTTGTTATCTAACAATATCTTTTTTAGTTTTTATGGATCTAATAGTTTTCTCGTAATATAAATATGAAAAGGATTTATTAAAGAACTTTGTTTGGCTAGATCATAACTACTAGGGAAAAAGTTTTAAATTAGTGGAGAAAAATATTTAACAGACCATTTCATCCATCAGAGATTAAAAAACTATTAAGGCTTAGGAAAGTTAAGAAACAGGCACTAACTCACCGAAATGCCTAATTAAGTATCCCAAATAATTTTCAAACTTTATCTGAAGCTGAGTTTACAAATCAGTCTGCAATTAGTTCTAAAAATTATCGTTTTGGGATGATTGTTGATTAAATTGTAGCATGCAACCCTTCGGGGTTCGAAAAGAGCACCAGAGATTTTCTAAACAGAGATACCCAATAACATATTGTCTGAAACGAAAATCGAACACAAGACAACATGCACAGCAGTCGCTTACATCACCACTGCACCACTAAGGCAGTCAAATTAATTTAAAGAAAACAAATAATCTATTACAACTAATGATGCCTCGTTTCAATTGAAATCTCATGATCCACATCTAACATAAGCCCAACCATATGGTATAGTAGGTATCTATTAAGTTAATTTAAACGTTTATGTGCTGTGGAGTCATAATCTAAACTTCTACGCAGCAGTCCAACGATCTACACGTTAGGTTATCGTTGACTTGGAAGTATATAGATCATAATTTCTATTCCCATTGAGATTCAGTGCGATAACACTAAGTTAACACAGATATACGACACACCCTTCTAAGCAGACTCGAGTAGGAGTATTACCTACTCGAGGCACAATAAGGCTTGCAAGAGTATTTAACGGTTAGTGTGTGCAGGAGGCATTACATAAGTTAGAGCATACCATCACCACAGTTGCCACTACAACCGAAATTCGGTCAGGAGGAAGAAAGAAAGAGTAAGCTAAAAAGACTACCCATCTGCGTAGGAGATATTATAGTACACAAGTGTATGCAAACGCAAGTGCACTCTTTATTCCCTGAACCTTATAGTTGGATAGAACCGCAATCCGATAGCACTGGAGAGAGATCGCATAACCAACGGCTTTACGTGTTGTCTACGACACGAGGATAAACACTACTAATTACCTGATAATAATAATAATAATACATTTTGTCGGCCATTTCGATCTTATGATCCACAGCCTCATTTATTTGCCACTAGATCAACAAGGCAGCTCCTACATTTCACACGCATAAGATGTGTTTCAAACCATCAAATACAATCAAGCATTTGCACCTCTAAGCTGTTATTTAGAAATACTAAACAAAAATAACACTTTGCATGATTCGGTACTTATCAATCAATTTTATTTGCCGAACGAAGGTGATGTGATGTCTAATTGCCTACGTTTATACGTAGTATGAATTAGTCTTCGTTCTATCTAAAGGGCACGCCAAATTTTATAATAAACATTGTTTATTTATTTATATTTAATAATTAATTATAATAATAGCAGCGATAGCTCAGTGGGGAGACCAACAGACTGCAATGCAGAGGGTCTCGGGTTCGAACCAACGTCGCGCACCTCTGACTTTCGGAAGTTATATGACTTTTCGAAATTATGTGCGTATTGATTGACAATTATCGCCTGCTCCGTGCCTCGGAGAGCACGTTAAGCCGTCGGTCCCGGCTGCCATGAACATCTATGGCAGTCGTTATTGGGCAAGTCAGTACCCTCTAATATCCTGACACTGGTCTAGCCTTAGGGTATCGTTAGCCTTCGGGTTGCGAAGGTCAGGTGGCAGCCGCTCCGTGTAAAAACTGATATCCAGTCAAATCCGGTTAGACCAGAAAAGCCGACCCCAAGTGACTTGGGAATAATAAAGGCTAAGAGAGAAGAAGAGAGAAGAAGAATTAATTATAATAATATACTAATGCATATCGCATATCAATAATAATAAGAAGAATTGATTTGATTATTATATTGGGTTCAATTATTAGGAATAAGGTTATGTTGCAAAATCATACAATATTTACTTATGTTTATAAGGAACACACCTCAGAAATAAAAGCCTTATAATATAACACTTTATCAGTTTATTCGCTTATTTTTATTAAATTAACAGTTCAACACTCACTTCACACAGTCTACAGTAACACTTTCATAATCCACGGTTCACGAACGAATGCCCCGAATTGTAATGCCGATCCACATCAATGGCTATTACCAATATAATGACTATATTAATTATTGCCAATGATAAACTTCCGTTCAATATTAAATAATAATATTTGACAGATATTGGTCGATACAAATACTTCTCACTGATTAAATATTCCTAGACTGAAGTTGATAAATCTCCGTTCAGTAACATTTATTAAAAATTAGTTAATAGAAATATTTCTAAATAACAAGACATTAGATGACGGAAGTTGATAGACTGCCGCTTAATATTAAATATAATATTTTGTAGAATTTAGTCAATATAAATACCTTTATAAACTAAATATTCGTCGACGGTGTTTGATGAACCTCCGCCCAATTAATATAAAATATCCATCAAGAATTAGTCGAAAAATACTTCCAAATAACTAGACATTGGATGACGGACGTTGATAAACTTTCGTTTAGAATTTATAACCTAAGTATTGTTTGATGTGCTGAGTAAATTAATATTCGTATATAATTATCAATATTAGTATGTTACTTACATGTTTAAATAATAAATTAGTTGGTTTTAATCAACTCCAAATTTAAATTTAGGTAACATAAACAGTTATATTGTTATTTGCCATTGTATTGTAAACATACTGTAAAAACAACAAAATATTGTCGCTTTCAATGTTTTAAGTACTGTATATAATTGACATGCATATCTGAACTTACCATTTTATTTTTAGTTAATTTATTTATTAGTATGCCTAACTAATATAACTAAATAATAATAAATAAATAAATTGGATTCATCGTGTTCGCATAACACACAAACATCACTAAACCAACGAGTCTATCGATATAATACGGCATTATAGGCTTATTTAAAACTTTCATTCCAGGTTTAGGCTGTCCCCTAAACCACAGTACATAAATATACAGTAACCTATCTTCATACAAACGGTCGGAACTCGAGTCATACCTACGCGCCTCGGCGTCGGCATGCGCTCGGCACGCAACCAGTCGCGAATGCGCCGCAGTGACGAACGGACGGTGTGATTGTTTTGTAAGCAGTAAGCGTACGATTTGTGATGATTTGATTTTATTGAACACTTTCTATTTCATTCATTATGTATTTCATTTTTTATAATATAATATACATATAATATTTACAATCACTAAACTAGAAAGAAACTCAAGTAGGTAGATAAAATTAAAATACTGTAGGCGGGCAGCCCTAACGCGTGTCTACGAACCGCGCTGTTGTTGGTAATTATTTCAAGGACAGGGCCGAGTTACAATACTGTATATGTATGTACTGTGCCTAAACTATCGACGGCCAAGCCTAAATATACAAGATTAGTGGAAAATAGGGTCCGCAACCGAAAGTGCTTTAAGAACACGGTTTATTACGCAATAAAACAATCTTATATTGTATTTCTTTGGTGAATAATGTTTTCGCTTACGGAGACACCATTTTGTCAATAAGAGTAAGGCCTCTGTTTCTTTAGTACCCATAATAATCGCCCTAATTTTAACAATAATATTCTATCACATACACACAACACCATCTTGCCCAAACTAAGGAGAGCTTGTACTATGGGTACTAGACAATGGATAAACATACACATATACTTTTTTTTTGTAAATACATACATATTATACATAGAAACACCCACACAAAGACAAACATCGTGCAGAATCGAACCCGCGACCTCAGGCTTGGCATTCGGTTATACTAGCCACTACGCCATCGAGTCCGTTGATATTATACTACAACAGTGGCAATATTCTTTACGCCCTGTCTGATTGTTAGCAGTTTCTAGTAACCAATTATAGCTTGCTAAAAAAGCGCAAAACAGGCGGTCACAGCTAAGTGAATAAAATCAATATCTTTTGTTTAAAACAAATATAAAATATACATTTACCATAACAATGAATGTGTTTACAATTACTCCGTGTAAAAAACTTAAAATATTTAATATTTTCGCCTACAAAATTACGTAAAATGCAAAAATGTAAGCTCGTGTTACATGATATTTAGATTATAACAGTAGAAATCTATCCTATTTTACAGCTTAAATGAAACATAAATAGTTATATTACAATTTGTCCGTCCCAAATATTTAAGTTATTGGTTGACAATAAAGATACATATTTATCAAAAAAGCACTTAAAATCCTCCATACAATTTTACTATGGCGGCCGCGCGCCTATTTGTATATGCGCCGCATGAGCTCTGTCATTATCTGTCTTACGCTCGTCGCAGTCTTAAGGTTCTCAGGCAAGCATTGCTTACTCTAGGAATTAAAAACAATGTTATTAACCACTGAGTCTTCTTCGAAGAGGATAATGAAAACACTTCGTAACGGTCTGTGTGTTAGTGACAGATTGGTGTTAGTGACAGGCATAACTCCGGAACCACTGGACCGATTGACTTGTTACTTGGTGTGCAGACACCTTGGGGTCATACCTCAGTCGAATTTGAATTTGGGCCCTGTGGGTCAAAATACCCATGAGATATAGGGGTGGGTCACAAGTTCACATGTATTTTAGAAGGCAAAATATTAACTTGTAACTTGGTGTGCAGACACCTTGGGGTCATACCTCGGTCGAGTTTGAATATGGGCACTGTGGGTCAAAAGACCCCGAGATATAGAGGTCACAAGGTCACATGTATTTTAAATGCTTTTGCTTTTTTACACCCATCTCGTCAGTTTTAGATATATAGGGTATGTCGTTAATAATGGATAACCCGTTAGCTGGAGGTTAACCAGTTATCAGGCAGTAAGAAAATAATATTTTTATGTCATGTATTTTTAGCCATTTTTAGAAAACTGGCCGTGAGCTTGTTGCACGTTTCTTCTCATAGGCTCAAGCCTTTGCCTGAAACTTAGCAACTTACCTTAATATAGCTTCAGTAACTTAGTAAACTTATTATCCTATATAGATATTTTGACATTCATGTACTTTGTGACCTAAATGAATAAATGACTTATTACTTGTTAAGAATAGTTATAAAGTTTTCGAATAATTCGATATACTGCAGACTCGAGTAATTCGAATCCTTAATCGATAGAAGCACATCACTACTAAATATAATCCTTTTCATACAGAGAGCCTAATTACCTAGCTAACTAGGATAGCTTATGATAGTTTATGATCGAGGCTTAGCATATTATATTGTGTTAGCATATCGCAAATATCATATTTAATAGCGCATTTATTACGTCGCAAAACGCAAATACTTCTATGTACTCAAACAATGGACTCATTAATATTAAAACAGTAATACAATATTGTTAAATAAATTAAATATCGCATTGCATGAGCTGTGGTATCAGAATTTGCAGCCATTGTATGGTGATTACGTTTCGCATTTGTTGTGATAATTTTATTACCTGTTATTAATAAACGCCGTATTTTGTTGCAATTAAAATCAGTTTATGATTAGCTTGTCACCTACTTTTGCTCGTATTTATAAATAACTAGCTGTACAGACAGAATTTGACCTGAAAACAAAAAAACATATAAAAAAAAACAAATCTACACCATTCTCGAATCCACTTGAACACACACAAAAAATTGCATCAAAATCGGTCCAGCCGTTTAGGAGGAGTTTAATTACAAACACACGCACAGAATATTTACATATATAAAGATTAGACTTTGTCTTTTCTAGGGCTTCGCTATCTTCATACCACATATTGTCTTAATTTCTTCAGCTGGTAAACTGTGAAAGGATATCAAACAGAAAAACTTATATTAGCTTCTTTATTTTAAATCGAAGTACTTTAGATTAGAAGAATTTAGAGTTATGTTTAAACATATTTTGCATGATAGATCTAAAGTCGGATGGATGGCCACTGGGTCATGGATTTGACTTAAGATCAAACATAGATTATTATCTATGTTTGATTATTATCCATAATGATTATTCAATCCTTAAATACTCCAAAATGTATGTGTTAGACACATCTGCTGAACTCTATGGGAATAGACAGACGTCATATTAACGTCCATATATGATGGAGTGGAGAGTGGAGAGCGAGGAGAGACACACCAATAGAATACTTTTTTAAGTTTAGGTATTTGTTAATCCTTGCAGAGTTCCAGTAATCATCTCGGAAACCCATCATCAGATCTTAACCACATAAACTATGAAACATACTTGCAATATCCCCAAACAAACTACAAGTGTTTTCTACCCGAGACCCTCTGCATTGCAGTCTGTTGGTCTCCCCACTGAGCTATCGCTGCTAATAAAATAAATGAATGAAATTATGTTAATTATAGAAGTAGGCACAGTTGCATGTTTAGAGTCAGCAGTATGATAACACCCGTAGGCAACAATGCAGACCAATTTCTCGTATAGGTATAGGTCTATGCTATGTATGTAATAAAATTATAGTGCTTTGAGTATAAAACCTGTTTGATTAGGTCTTAAAACCTTACAATTTATCGGTTTCGCCGAGGAAAAGACCTATTTTTCTTGTAAATAAACAGATCTAGGATATTTATGAGCCTGTTTTAGTAGATGTTAGCCTGTAACGATGAATAGTGGTAACAATATGGATCTTACGGATTTATATCTACATCAGATGGAAGAGTCCTGTTTTATAGCTAAGATGTCGAGTGGAGGATTTAAAACTCGCCTGGGTATAGTAGTATTGTTAGTGATGACTAAGATTTCAATAAGGAGAGACGTTTTCTATACGTTATTTTTTTTAACGACTGCGGATTCCTTGGACTGTTGTTCATGTAATCATCTCTTCATATCTTTGGATCACAATGACGAGCCATTTACTTCTGCCCTTCTGGACGGAATTAAATGTACATTATTTTATTTTTTATGTACTGTAGTCAACTCTCGCACTATGAATATATATATATATATATATATATATATATATATATATATATTACCGCGGGGGACTTTACAAACATTTAAACAACGGAAACAAAGAACATTCAGACTCGGAACAACCGTTTGTAGAATATACTAATGTTAGGTACCTACAGCATAAATGCTGTAGAAATGAGAGCACTGAGAAATATATGTGGTGTGACTGAAAGATAGAATAAGGAATAGTGTGATTAGAGAGAGATGCGGCATGAAAGTGGATATAGAGACAAGAGTAGAAAAGGGTATGTTAAGCTGGTTTGGGCATGTAGAAAGAATGGACGAGGAAAGACTGACTAAGAAAGTTTATAAGGCTAGTGTGAATGGAACAATCGCAAGAGGAAGACCTAGGCGAACGTTTCTTGACCAGATCGGAGGCGTTCTGGACAAAGGCCAGGTTAAGAGCACCTTGAACCGACGGGCGTGTATGAGGAATGTGATGAAAGTGAATGAAGCCAGAGAAGTGTGTCAGGATCGTAGCAAATGTAAATCCGTAGTCTCTGCCTACCCCTCTGGGAAACAGGCGTGAATCTATGTATGTATGTATGTATATTATCTTTTATTTTTTCACTCACCCAAGATGAAAATTATTTTACGATCGGCAGAAGTACTCATATTTTCTTTGTTTATAGCTACATTTATTACATTTTAATTTTAATAACATTTTAATAATACATATCTCACACTAGAAGTCATACCTGTATCCCGGGGAACTTTATAAACATTCCAACAATAGACACAAATATCTACATATATGGCTATAACGTTTTTCAAGTATTGGGAATGAGGTAATTATTGCTTATAATTGAATTAAAATATATACTAAATATCCTTACAAATAATTCTAGAACAAGCTTAGGTCAAAATCTTATAAATTACATATTATGTCAGAGTCAAAATATTGTCTTTAATCTGTAACAATATCAAAAACGCTAAAATATCGTATGTTTGGACGCGCTAATTGCGACCGATTTAAATAATCTTCGTTTACTATTGTCTATTTCATGTAAATAGTTTATAATAATGTTACATTTGTTAAACGTAGGATATATTTAATTAAAATCTACTATTAAATCATTTTTTGGTAAGTAAACAGAAACAACAATGTATTTATTTAACCACAAGTAAATAATACACGATCCATGACAATTGCCACTAATAAACAATAACATTTATAAGTTACATGTTAAACTGCAAATTATTTCAAATACTGTTATGTTAAAATAGTCTTATATAACATCACATCACGAGCCAAAGGAGCGGCGCAATATCCACAAACGTTATCAAAATCCTGTAACAGATAAATTCAGATCAAGTATAACTTAAATATTAAAATTAAACTACTTTGCACAGATTTTGTCAAGTTGTTTATTTTGAACTTTAATTGTCTTAATGTTAGCTAACACAGCGATAGCTCAGTGGGAGACCAACAAACTGCAATGCAGAGGGTCTCGGGTTCGAACCCACGTCGCGCACCTCTGACTTTCGGAAGTTATATGACTTTTCGGAATTATGTGCGTATTGATTGACAATTATCGCCTGCGCCATGCCTCAGAGAGCACGTTAAGCCGTCGGTCCCGGCTGCCATGAACATCTAATTTTCTCTTCAAGAGGGCGACATACAACCACTGAGTGGGCTAACAACAAAAGTTCTTGCATATTATTACAGTACGTCGTTTATGTTCGTAGTAAAACCACAAGTAGTGCAAAGTTTGTGGGTATAAGTTGACACGCTTGCACGTTATTCTGACAAATTGTGGAGACGTGACGGTGTGCTAGGATTTTGAGGCTTGAGATATTTACACGCTGTAGTGTTAGGTTAGGTTAAGACGCTTATAGTTAGCTTTCTGAAGGCGTTTAAGCTTTATGCTAAACTTTTGGTTGAGTTTTTCGTCACACCGACCTGAAGGTTACGCTCAGCCATTTTGGGTTTTGTTTTTTAGACCCAGCAGTGGGGTAGTTTATGTAGATGTCATATCATACGAGTATGGTAGTTGACTAACATTTTTTCTTATTTAAGCCGATAGTTACTTTACCCAAACTCTATCATAAAAAGACTTTTTAAATTTACTCATTGATAAAAAGAGTTGCAAACTATTTAAATCTAATATAAGGAGTAATTGACAAATGATAAAACAAGTGAGATACGGCCATGAATTGCCGTAAATCTTAGAGTTCTAAAAAATGGTAACACGTGATCTTGAGGTCAGAGGTAAAAGTCATAGTAATTTCGGGGTATATCGACTATGCGGAGTCGAATGGCGTTGACAACGAGTCTCTAGCTCTTACGGTTCTTGAGTTGAAAGTTGTATAACAGACAGATGGACGGACGGACAAAGCTGTTGTATAAGAGTTTTTCGAACTCTAAAAAGGATGCAAAACGCAAACGTTGACTTTACCGCTACATTAACGCGTCCCCACTACCAGTCCGCTTTTTATTTACATCCAAATTTGAAATATTAATTACTCACTTATTTTACAACCAATTTTAATACTATTTGCACAAAAACTTTTTTTTTTTTGTTATTTGCTCTTGTGTGTTTGTATGTACAAAATCAAATATGTAATCAAAAGACAAGTACCGTATTGTACGGATAACAAAATAAAGGCAACTCGAGACTCCATGCGCCGAGATGACGCGTGACGTGGCAAGAGGGGCGATGTCTAATCTGAGCCAACTCAACACTCTATTCGTTGGATGACGCTACTGCATTCTGTATTCAATGCATAATAGACGAATAATGATTTTATAAACAAGAACAACAACAACGACGTAGCTGTTTACATCCTTACTTAATATTATAAATGCGAATGTGAGTTTGTTTGTTACGCTTTGACGCCCTAACTACTCGACCGATCATCCTGAAATATTGCATACACGTTGTCAGGAGAACAGAAAAGGATATCGGGTACTTTTATCCAGAAAAAAGCACTGTTAATTACCTTTTTTTTTGACCCAAGTAAATCCTTTATGGAAACCCCCTCCCTTAAGGGTGGTTATGTGAGACTCTCCGTCCCTGAAGGGGGTCGGTATACACGCTAAAAACCTGGGGTGAACAGTCCCTCCGCCGACGGAGTGGCGCGGGATGGGGTCGCGTTAGCAATCACCATCCCGAACTGTTAATTACCTATCCTAACCTACATTTACGACAGCGAAGCCGCATCCAAATGCGAGTAATATTAGAAATCGAAATGTGAGTTTGTTTGTTTGTTACGCTTTTACGCCTTAATTACACGACCGATCATCATGAAATTTCGCTTACACGTTGTCAGAGAAACAGAAAAGGACATAAAGTACCTTTCATCCAGAAAAAAATACTATTCCTGAAGAATACACATTTATTGACAATATCTAGCTTAACGTAAGCGAAGCCGCGGGCCAAATCGTGTGATTCTTAAAGTTACAATATTACTCCGAAAAACGCGACTGTAAAAACAATACCAGCAGAAATAAAGTACGGCTGAAATATAATGTTAGCTAAAATGATACAGTTAGTTGCTAACTCAGGACATTCGTAAAACGCACGTATTATTTGGTTGGTTTATCAACCAGAAAAAATAAGGCTTATTTACATTCCACTCTGGCCGGTAGAGATTACTCGTATTTAGTAGCGCCTGTTGAAACATTTCATTTTTAGCTGGCATTATAAAATGTTATGCTGTGTTTGACCACGAACCACGACAATATTGTACCTACATATCATGCCTACATACCATGAGAGCTTCCGTGGCACAATAGCGAATGCAACTGCTGTGCATGAGGTCTCGGGATCGAATCCCAGAAACCCGAAAACAAAAAAGTTTATTGGGTTTTCTATTAAGAAATCTCAATACCAGCCCGGAGATAGGAACTTGGCAATATTAGACACCTACGTGCCTCGGAAAGAACGTAAAGCCGTTGGTCCTGCGGCCGATCTATCTCTGGTCGTGTCAGATTGCGGTACCATCATAAGAGTAAGGGAACGGAGAGTGCACTTGTGTTTGAGCACACACTTGTGCACTATAATATCTCCTGCGCAGATGATCGGTCTCCGTTAAGATTGGCCGCCGTGACTGAAATTTGGCCTGGAAGACATTATTAATACATCCTCAAAGGGGTACGCAGAGTTGTATCACTTGAGGATCCTTTTGCACTAGAAGTAGAAAAAATTGGCATGAAAAATAGAGCTAGGATCTAGGTTAACTACTAATTATTCCAAAAAAGGCACTGGAAATCTGACTGATGAGATATCAGTCAAATTGACTGCAATTAGCAAACACGATGTACACTTTTTAAATTAAAATTGTTCTCATATTGTACACCATGACGGTAGTTGGAAAACATAAAGAGACCTCGTTAGTGCCGAGGTTCCTAGAAGTTCTGATTATTTCAACGTTTCGCCATCAACTCGCGAAGTTTTCTTTCGCTAGTGAACTTTATAGAACTTCGCAGTTTGAAAATTGTTTATTTTCATGAGAATTTGCTGATGCAGGTAGGTATTTGCTAGATTATACGCTTAACTGTTACAATATTATTTTTATTTAAAACTAGATATTACCCGCGGCTCCGCTCGCATAAATGTAGGTTATATCAATTTTCTATTCTTATTTTTTCTACATGAAAGGTAACGTTATCTGTACATCTGGCAACGTGTATGTTAAACTTCATGATGATCGGTCGAGCAGTTAATGCGTTAAAGCGTAATAAACTCACATTCACATTTATGATACTAGTTAGGGTTACAACTACCGCATGGGCGATAATTCGATAATTTCTGTTTTTTTTTTAGGGATAGGTGGCAAACGTGCAGACTAATCGCCTGATGGTAAGCGATTACCGCCGCCCTTATACACCTGCAACACCAGAATATTAACAAGAGCATTGCCGTCCTTTTAAAACGGAGTACGCTATTTTCTTGAAGGTTTAACAGTCGTATTGGTCCGGAAATACCGCGGGCGACCGTTCATTTCACAGTTTTTCTTTGTGCGAGGCAGAAAATTTCTGGAAAAACGCATAGTTGTGGACTGCCAACCATCTAAATGATGGGAATGAAAATGCTGTCGCGTAAGACAATGACCTGATCAGTCCGGCATTCTTCGGAGCACTCACCATAGTAAAAGCGATAGAAGATGCATAGCGAAGCCATATCTATACGCAGCGCCAAAGGTTCTAGCCAATTTGAAACATTCTAGCAGTTAACGATTCGAGTCGCTCTCCGTTGAATGCCGCCCAGAGGGAGAAGAACAGTATTCCATGTGAGGCCGAGCCTGCGCCTTATAAAGTAGTAGGCGGTGGGCCGGCGTTAAATACTGTCTCGATCTGTTGAGCATGCCACGCTTTTTCGAAGCTAATTGCGCCTTACAGTTTTTTGCGGTGAACGCGTAGACTAGTTTCTTTGTGGGGTTAAATCAGACCAAGTCGGGTAGACGAACGTAGTAGAAGTGGTTTCAATATTTATAAACAGTTATTGTGGTTTTAATATTTATAAATACCAACGGTCGCCTAGTGGTCAAAATTCAACCAAAATTCCTAGGCTTGCTACTTTTTTTTCTGTTTTTCTCTATTACATATAAATAAGGTATAGATAACCATGGTTACAAGGAATTGTACGAGGGCGACGTCAGACGAACAATGTTGAAATATTACAAACGCAATTCGTATTAGTTTTTCTAATGCATATTTTATATGAATATTAGGATTCACCCCTCCTTTTCCATATAAACTACAACTGTGCCAAATTTCATACTCCGCAATTTTCGTAAAAAGGGGTACAAAGCTTTTGCTTCACGTATTAATATATAGATATTGAAATGAATCTGAAATATTGATCGTTATAATATTGAATACAATATTAATTGATTGCACGGAAGGCGCAGTGGTTTAAGTGGTCGCCTCGCCACTGCCACTGCGCTGAGTGTTGTGGTATCGAATCCCACGCGGGGCAAAGATTTGTGTGATCCATACATGGTTATACCGAGTCTAAATGTTCTGTGTGTCTGTTTTTTGAATGTTTGTAAAGACTCTCGCGATAAAGAAAATAATATAGCGAGAAACATTTAAAAAAAAATTGTTGTCATTTAAAGTATCTATATCTTAAAAAAAAAACATGGAATTCTGGGATTCAAGAAACGACTTCCTAACGGGCACAAG
The DNA here is from genome assembly GCA_930367265.1 of Catocala fraxini. Lineage (NCBI taxonomy): Eukaryota > Metazoa > Arthropoda > Insecta > Lepidoptera > Erebidae > Catocala > Catocala fraxini. The sequence continues at coordinate 22,908,047 of OV884038.1, forward strand.
CACAATCAGTACAGCATATAAGTAAATAAAGAAAAAGAATTCATCGAAACAAAGTATCAAGAAATCTAAATAAAAATATTCGTAATAATAAAACAAGCATACATCAAAACTCGAAAGCAAATAGGAACACATAATTTTAAATCATTCTGTTTAATTTCTAATTAATACGCCAAGCCTTTTTTCAAGAGCAAATGACGAGGTGCTACTAATTTTTTTTATAGAAACGCCAATATTGCATGTGTCGTTTTAACCAGAACTGCGCGCTCAACTGGCACTACACTCACTGGAGCAAAATAAAAAGGTGTAAATAAAAAAAACCACGATGAAATCCGTAAAAGTTTTCAAATTCAATCGACACTTCTATGTGGAAGCGCTGAAAAAGCAGGTTATTTTTAGCCCTGCCCAAAATTATTAAGCATCTACATATATTTTTCAAAGTATTTTTACACGCTGTTAAATGGACAACGAGTAAAAATTGGGACCTTTCACCTTCGTTCAACAATGGGACCATTTTTCAGCTTCAACCCTGTTCTCACCTGCGGGGGTCTCTTTGACCCAAAAAACTTCAATAGCAACCCTCCGGATGGCCCGTCATCAAGATACTAACCCTTGTTATTTGAATATAACTATGTTGGTCGCTTCGACCCAAAAGCATTGTGTTTTATGGCATTATACAAGTTTTAAATAGCTATTTAGATAGTGGAATTTTGGAATCTAATGGATATTTAGCTAATATTATGATCTACCTCTAACAACCTGTCATTTACAACAAATTACATACATAATATATAAACATTTTTGTTCCTCGTGTAGAATTATTACGATCGTGAGGTCTTAGTTTCTCGGGACGAGCTTCTTGGATATTTTCAGCAGCAAACAGGTCCATTCAACAGGAATAGATTCGCCTCTATTACGTGAAACAAAACTTAACTGATAAAATGTAAGTTTAGTGTGGGTCATGACTGCTTCGTGCTTGAGGTCTCGGGTTAGAATCTCGGGTTAGACCAACAAAAAGTAATTGGCTTTTTCAGACAAGAAATCGGTAGCAGTCCGGAGTTTGAAAGTTGGCAGTATTACCACATCGTGTTACGAAAGTTAGGGAACTGAAACTGCACTTGTGTTTGCGCATACACTTGTGCTCTATAATATCACGTGTGCTCAGTCTCCATTAAGATTGGCCGCAGTGACCGAAACTCAGTCTGGACGTCTTTAGTGTGCCTTTGCGCAACTATTCGCGACAAAACAGTAGTAAGTGACGTAAGTATAGTCCAAAATATAGGAACCTATGTACATTGAAATAAATAATGGCGTTTTAATGGCGTTTTAAATTCCCGGCAAGAGTACAGTGTTATAAAAATTTGTTTAAAATTCTCAGTAAGGAAACTGTTTCAAGAACTATACTTACTCGACTTTAAGTTAGCCTAATATAACGGGGGACGAGCTTGCAATATGTGGGCGTTGTACACTACGTCTTGTAATTTTGTAGACGAATATATTAATTATTTTAAGTTTTTAACACGGAGTAATTGTAAACACACTCATTGTTATGGTAAATGTATATTTTATATTCGTATTAAACAAAAATTGCTGATTTTATCAACTTAACTGTGACCGGCTGTTTTGAGACATACGCTCGGCGCAGTCTTAAGACTGCGCCGAGCGTAAGACAGATAATGACAGAGCTCGTGCGGCTCATATTTAAATCAGCGCGCGGCCGCCATAGTAACATTGTATGGAGGATTTGAAGTGCTTTTTTGATAAATATGTATCTTTATTGTCAACAAATAACTTAAATATTTGGGACGGATAAATTGTAATATAACTATTTATGTTTCGTTTAAGCTGTAAAATAGGATAGATTTCTACTGTTATAATCTAAAAATAACGTAATTTGCATTTTTCGTGCAAATTTACGTAATTTTGTAGAGGAAAATATTAATTATTTTAAGTTTTTACATGGAGTAATGTATATTTTATATTTGTATTAAACAAAAAGTGTTGATTTTATTCACTTAATTGTGACCGCCTGCTTTGGCACATTTCGCTCGGCTCAGTCTTAAGCATTCCGGCTGAGGCACATGTCCCGCCGACAGCGATCAGCGAGAAGCGAATCAAATTGACTACATAGATGGTTTAGTAGTTTGAGTGGTCACGTTGCCACTGCCGCTGCACCTAGGGTTGTGGATTCGATCCCCATATAAGACAAGAATTTTTGTGATAGTGTATCATAGTTGTTCTGAGTCTGAGTGATCTTTGTGTCTATTATTTGAATGTTTGTATATTTCCTCGCGACACGGAAATTACTCCTAGCGTGGGAAATGTCTTTAAAAAACGACTACAATATAGTAACTAACTAGATTCAATATAAGGCGATTATAAAAATTATGATTAGTCTTGAAGTTAAACATTACCGATAGTCGTTTTCGTCAATAGTTTACACAATATATCAGAAAACGTGTATTAATTAACACAATCAAACTCAGTATTTACATACCTTTATCTTTTTGAGAGGTTTAACGTTTCGGCAAGATTGCACTTGCCGTGATTCCTAGCAAATAATTATGTAAAAGTAACAGATTAATTCCCGAGAGCCTCGATCATCATCGAAAGAGCTTGCGCTGGATGGCTGGAACAAGTCGACACCGCAGGTATTGTATGGAAGTTCATCTCTTTGGAGACCTAACCACCGGTAGCTTGTTATCGATATATTTGTACTAAAACTTCGCTGACTCAGTGACCTAAAGCTGATGTTGGCCGCCGACATTAAAATATGTTAAGACAAACACAAAATAAGAATCTAATCGGACTCATTCATCTTTTCGGTCTTTAGCTATTTCGTCTTTCCAGCGTTATCTTGGACGACCCACCAGCCGACGCCCGGTGGATTACCCGAGATATGCTTTATAAACGTATAGTTTTGTAAATGTAAAATATGTATATAAAGTATTATAAACTGACCTACTGACTACTGGGCATTGGGCTTTTCTCCAGCCCGCCGGGTATAATTCCAGACACGATGCTCGTACTGAAAATTTGCTGAAAGAAAACTTAATAAGACTGTTTCATGCAGGCACTCTTAATGCATATATTCATCTTCTTTGTTTTATACCATATACACAATTTAAAGTGATTTCAGTGGGGAGACCAACAGACTGCAATGCACCTTCCTTCCTTCGAACCTACGTCGCGCACCTCTGACTGTCGGAAGTTATATGACATTTCGAAATTACGTGCGTATTGATTGACAATTATCGCCTGCTCCGTGCCTCGGAGAGCACGTTAAGCCGTCGGTCCCGGCTGACATGAACTCTATGGCAGTCGTTATTGGGAAGTTAGTGCCCTATAATATCCTGACACTGGTCTAGCCTTAGGGAATCGTTAGCCTTCGGGTTGCGGAGGTCAGGTGGCAGCCGCATCGTGTAAAAACTGATATCCAGTCAAAGCCGGTTAGACTAAAAAAGCCGACCCCAAGTAATTTGGGAATAATAAAGGCTAGGGAGACGATACGATTTAAAAATAGGAAATATTCGTTTGCCAGCCGCTACCTTGTTGACAGTGGGATGAAAGCCTATAAGGCAGGCACATAATTGTAGGCGTACAAAAGCCTCATACTTCGTTACGTTCCTTTGAATGTTATTATTTTACCATTAAAGTTGCGCCCACTTGTTACCGTGTTTATTTACACTGGCCCACACTTTGGTTATAATTCTGCATCCATTCAAGAGTTTTAGAAGCTGCTGAGCGGTATGGGTTCAATTCTTAATAATAGATAAAAGCGGTAATAAGGTAATTATTTCAAGGACAGGGCCGAGTTACAATACTGTATATGTATGTACTGTGCCTAAACTATCGACGGCCAAGCCTAAATATACAAGATTAGTGGAAAATAGGGTCCGCAACCGAAAGTGCTTTAAGAACACGGTTTATTACGCAATAAAACAATCTTATATTGTATTTCTTTGGTGAATAATGTTTTCGCTTACGGAGACACCATTTTGTCAATAAGAGTAAGGCCTCTGTTTCTTTAGTACCCATAATAATCGCCCTAATTTTAACAATAATATTCTATCACATACACACAACACCATCTTGCCCAAACTAAGGAGAGCTTGTACTATGGGTACTAGACAATGGATAAACATACACATATACTTTTTTTTTGTAAATACATACATATTATACATAGAAACACCCACACAAAGACAAACATCGTGCAGAATCGAACCCGCGACCTCAGGCTTGGCATTCGGTTATACTAGCCACTACGCCATCGAGTCCGTTGATATTATACTACAACAGTGGCAATATTCTTTACGCCCTGTCTGATTGTTAGCAGTTTCTAGTAACCAATTATAGCTTGCTAAAAAAGCGCAAAACAGGCGGTCACAGCTAAGTGAATAAAATCAATATCTTTTGTTTAAAACAAATATAAAATATACATTTACCATAACAATGAATGTGTTTACAATTACTCCGTGTAAAAAACTTAAAATATTTAATATTTTCGCCTACAAAATTACGTAAAATGCAAAAATGTAAGCTCGTGTTACATGATATTTAGATTATAACAGTAGAAATCTATCCTATTTTACAGCTTAAATGAAACATAAATAGTTATATTACAATTTGTCCGTCCCAAATATTTAAGTTATTGGTTGACAATAAAGATACATATTTATCAAAAAAGCACTTAAAATCCTCCATACAATTTTACTATGGCGGCCGCGCGCCTATTTGAATATGCGCCGCATGAGCTCTGTCATTATCTGTCTTACGCTCGTCGCAGTCTTAAGGTTCTCAGGCAAGCATTGCTTACTCTAGGAATTAAAAACAATGTTATTAACCACTGAGTCTTCTTCGAAGAGGATAATGAAAACACTTCGTAACGGTCTGTGTGTTAGTGACAGATTGGTGTTAGTGACAGGCATAACTCCGGAACCACTGGACCGATTGACTTGTTACTTGGTGTGCAGACACCTTGGGGTCATACCTCAGTCGAATTTGAATTTGGGCCCTGTGGGTCAAAATACCCATGAGATATAGGGGTGGGTCACAAGTTCACATGTATTTTAGAAGGCAAAATATTAACTTGTAACTTGGTGTGCAGACACCTTGGGGTCATACCTCGGTCGAGTTTGAATATGGGCACTGTGGGTCAAAAGACCCCGAGATATAGAGGTCACAAGGTCACATGTATTTTAAATGCTTTTGCTTTTTTACACCCATCTCGTCAGTTTTAGATATATAGGGTATGTCGTTAATAATGGATAACCCGTTAGCTGGAGGTTAACCAGTTATCAGGCAGTAAGAAAATAATATTTTTATGTCATGTATTTTTAGCCATTTTTAGAAAACTGGCCGTGAGCTTGTTGCACGTTTCTTCTCATAGGCTCAAGCCTTTGCCTGAAACTTAGCAACTTACCTTAATATAGCTTCAGTAACTTAGTAAACTTATTATCCTATATAGATATTTTGACATTCATGTACTTTGTGACCTAAATGAATAAATGACTTATTACTTGTTAAGAATAGTTATAAAGTTTTCGAATAATTCGATATACTGCAGACTCGAGTAATTCGAATCCTTAATCGATAGAAGCACATCACTACTAAATATAATCCTTTTCATACAGAGAGCCTAATTACCTAGCTAACTAGGATAGCTTATGATAGTTTATGATCGAGGCTTAGCATATTATATTGTGTTAGCATATCGCAAATATCATATTTAATAGCGCATTTATTACGTCGCAAAACGCAAATACTTCTATGTACTCAAACAATGGACTCATTAATATTAAAACAGTAATACAATATTGTTAAATAAATTAAATATCGCATTGCATGAGCTGTGGTATCAGAATTTGCAGCCATTGTATGGTGATTACGTTTCGCATTTGTTGTGATAATTTTATTACCTGTTATTAATAAACGCCGTATTTTGTTGCAATTAAAATCAGTTTATGATTAGCTTGTCACCTACTTTTGCTCGTATTTATAAATAACTAGCTGTACAGACAGAATTTGACCTGAAAACAAAAAAACATATAAAAAAAAACAAATCTACACCATTCTCGAATCCACTTGAACACACACAAAAAATTGCATCAAAATCGGTCCAGCCGTTTAGGAGGAGTTTAATTACAAACACACGCACAGAATATTTACATATATAAAGATTAGACTTTGTCTTTTCTAGGGCTTCGCTATCTTCATACCACATATTGTCTTAATTTCTTCAGCTGGTAAACTGTGAAAGGATATCAAACAGAAAAACTTATATTAGCTTCTTTATTTTAAATCGAAGTACTTTAGATTAGAAGAATTTAGAGTTATGTTTAAACATATTTTGCATGATAGATCTAAAGTCGGATGGATGGCCACTGGGTCATGGATTTGACTTAAGATCAAACATAGATTATTATCTATGTTTGATTATTATCCATAATGATTATTCAATCCTTAAATACTCCAAAATGTATGTGTTAGACACATCTGCTGAACTCTATGGGAATAGACAGACGTCATATTAACGTCCATATATGATGGAGTGGAGAGTGGAGAGCGAGGAGAGACACACCAATAGAATACTTTTTTAAGTTTAGGTATTTGTTAATCCTTGCAGAGTTCCAGTAATCATCTCGGAAACCCATCATCAGATCTTAACCACATAAACTATGAAACATACTTGCAATATCCCCAAACAAACTACAAGTGTTTTCTACCCGAGACCCTCTGCATTGCAGTCTGTTGGTCTCCCCACTGAGCTATCGCTGCTAATAAAATAAATGAATGAAATTATGTTAATTATAGAAGTAGGCACAGTTGCATGTTTAGAGTCAGCAGTATGATAACACCCGTAGGCAACAATGCAGACCAATTTCTCGTATAGGTATAGGTCTATGCTATGTATGTAATAAAATTATAGTGCTTTGAGTATAAAACCTGTTTGATTAGGTCTTAAAACCTTACAATTTATCGGTTTCGCCGAGGAAAAGACCTATTTTTCTTGTAAATAAACAGATCTAGGATATTTATGAGCCTGTTTTAGTAGATGTTAGCCTGTAACGATGAATAGTGGTAACAATATGGATCTTACGGATTTATATCTACATCAGATGGAAGAGTCCTGTTTTATAGCTAAGATGTCGAGTGGAGGATTTAAAACTCGCCTGGGTATAGTAGTATTGTTAGTGATGACTAAGATTTCAATAAGGAGAGACGTTTTCTATACGTTATTTTTTTTAACGACTGCGGATTCCTTGGACTGTTGTTCATGTAATCATCTCTTCATATCTTTGGATCACAATGACGAGCCATTTACTTCTGCCCTTCTGGACGGAATTAAATGTACATTATTTTATTTTTTATGTACTGTAGTCAACTCTCGCACTATGAATATATATATATATATATATATATATATATATATATATATTACCGCGGGGGACTTTACAAACATTTAAACAACGGAAACAAAGAACATTCAGACTCGGAACAACCGTTTGTAGAATATACTAATGTTAGGTACCTACAGCATAAATGCTGTAGAAATGAGAGCACTGAGAAATATATGTGGTGTGACTGAAAGATAGAATAAGGAATAGTGTGATTAGAGAGAGATGCGGCATGAAAGTGGATATAGAGACAAGAGTAGAAAAGGGTATGTTAAGCTGGTTTGGGCATGTAGAAAGAATGGACGAGGAAAGACTGACTAAGAAAGTTTATAAGGCTAGTGTGAATGGAACAATCGCAAGAGGAAGACCTAGGCGAACGTTTCTTGACCAGATCGGAGGCGTTCTGGACAAAGGCCAGGTTAAGAGCACCTTGAACCGACGGGCGTGTATGAGGAATGTGATGAAAGTGAATGAAGCCAGAGAAGTGTGTCAGGATCGTAGCAAATGTAAATCCGTAGTCTCTGCCTACCCCTCTGGGAAACAGGCGTGAATCTATGTATGTATGTATGTATATTATCTTTTATTTTTTCACTCACCCAAGATGAAAATTATTTTACGATCGGCAGAAGTACTCATATTTTCTTTGTTTATAGCTACATTTATTACATTTTAATTTTAATAACATTTTAATAATACATATCTCACACTAGAAGTCATACCTGTATCCCGGGGAACTTTATAAACATTCCAACAATAGACACAAATATCTACATATATGGCTATAACGTTTTTCAAGTATTGGGAATGAGGTAATTATTGCTTATAATTGAATTAAAATATATACTAAATATCCTTACAAATAATTCTAGAACAAGCTTAGGTCAAAATCTTATAAATTACATATTATGTCAGAGTCAAAATATTGTCTTTAATCTGTAACAATATCAAAAACGCTAAAATATCGTATGTTTGGACGCGCTAATTGCGACCGATTTAAATAATCTTCGTTTACTATTGTCTATTTCATGTAAATAGTTTATAATAATGTTACATTTGTTAAACGTAGGATATATTTAATTAAAATCTACTATTAAATCATTTTTTGGTAAGTAAACAGAAACAACAATGTATTTATTTAACCACAAGTAAATAATACACGATCCATGACAATTGCCACTAATAAACAATAACATTTATAAGTTACATGTTAAACTGCAAATTATTTCAAATACTGTTATGTTAAAATAGTCTTATATAACATCACATCACGAGCCAAAGGAGCGGCGCAATATCCACAAACGTTATCAAAATCCTGTAACAGATAAATTCAGATCAAGTATAACTTAAATATTAAAATTAAACTACTTTGCACAGATTTTGTCAAGTTGTTTATTTTGAACTTTAATTGTCTTAATGTTAGCTAACACAGCGATAGCTCAGTGGGAGACCAACAAACTGCAATGCAGAGGGTCTCGGGTTCGAACCCACGTCGCGCACCTCTGACTTTCGGAAGTTATATGACTTTTCGGAATTATGTGCGTATTGATTGACAATTATCGCCTGCGCCATGCCTCAGAGAGCACGTTAAGCCGTCGGTCCCGGCTGCCATGAACATCTAATTTTCTCTTCAAGAGGGCGACATACAACCACTGAGTGGGCTAACAACAAAAGTTCTTGCATATTATTACAGTACGTCGTTTATGTTCGTAGTAAAACCACAAGTAGTGCAAAGTTTGTGGGTATAAGTTGACACGCTTGCACGTTATTCTGACAAATTGTGGAGACGTGACGGTGTGCTAGGATTTTGAGGCTTGAGATATTTACACGCTGTAGTGTTAGGTTAGGTTAAGACGCTTATAGTTAGCTTTCTGAAGGCGTTTAAGCTTTATGCTAAACTTTTGGTTGAGTTTTTCGTCACACCGACCTGAAGGTTACGCTCAGCCATTTTGGGTTTTGTTTTTTAGACCCAGCAGTGGGGTAGTTTATGTAGATGTCATATCATACGAGTATGGTAGTTGACTAACATTTTTTCTTATTTAAGCCGATAGTTACTTTACCCAAACTCTATCATAAAAAGACTTTTTAAATTTACTCATTGATAAAAAGAGTTGCAAACTATTTAAATCTAATATAAGGAGTAATTGACAAATGATAAAACAAGTGAGATACGGCCATGAATTGCCGTAAATCTTAGAGTTCTAAAAAATGGTAACACGTGATCTTGAGGTCAGAGGTAAAAGTCATAGTAATTTCGGGGTATATCGACTATGCGGAGTCGAATGGCGTTGACAACGAGTCTCTAGCTCTTACGGTTCTTGAGTTGAAAGTTGTATAACAGACAGATGGACGGACGGACAAAGCTGTTGTATAAGAGTTTTTCGAACTCTAAAAAGGATGCAAAACGCAAACGTTGACTTTACCGCTACATTAACGCGTCCCCACTACCAGTCCGCTTTTTATTTACATCCAAATTTGAAATATTAATTACTCACTTATTTTACAACCAATTTTAATACTATTTGCACAAAAACTTTTTTTTTTTTGTTATTTGCTCTTGTGTGTTTGTATGTACAAAATCAAATATGTAATCAAAAGACAAGTACCGTATTGTACGGATAACAAAATAAAGGCAACTCGAGACTCCATGCGCCGAGATGACGCGTGACGTGGCAAGAGGGGCGATGTCTAATCTGAGCCAACTCAACACTCTATTCGTTGGATGACGCTACTGCATTCTGTATTCAATGCATAATAGACGAATAATGATTTTATAAACAAGAACAACAACAACGACGTAGCTGTTTACATCCTTACTTAATATTATAAATGCGAATGTGAGTTTGTTTGTTACGCTTTGACGCCCTAACTACTCGACCGATCATCCTGAAATATTGCATACACGTTGTCAGGAGAACAGAAAAGGATATCGGGTACTTTTATCCAGAAAAAAGCACTGTTAATTACCTTTTTTTTTGACCCAAGTAAATCCTTTATGGAAACCCCCTCCCTTAAGGGTGGTTATGTGAGACTCTCCGTCCCTGAAGGGGGTCGGTATACACGCTAAAAACCTGGGGTGAACAGTCCCTCCGCCGACGGAGTGGCGCGGGATGGGGTCGCGTTAGCAATCACCATCCCGAACTGTTAATTACCTATCCTAACCTACATTTACGACAGCGAAGCCGCATCCAAATGCGAGTAATATTAGAAATCGAAATGTGAGTTTGTTTGTTTGTTACGCTTTTACGCCTTAATTACACGACCGATCATCATGAAATTTCGCTTACACGTTGTCAGAGAAACAGAAAAGGACATAAAGTACCTTTCATCCAGAAAAAAATACTATTCCTGAAGAATACACATTTATTGACAATATCTAGCTTAACGTAAGCGAAGCCGCGGGCCAAATCGTGTGATTCTTAAAGTTACAATATTACTCCGAAAAACGCGACTGTAAAAACAATACCAGCAGAAATAAAGTACGGCTGAAATATAATGTTAGCTAAAATGATACAGTTAGTTGCTAACTCAGGACATTCGTAAAACGCACGTATTATTTGGTTGGTTTATCAACCAGAAAAAATAAGGCTTATTTACATTCCACTCTGGCCGGTAGAGATTACTCGTATTTAGTAGCGCCTGTTGAAACATTTCATTTTTAGCTGGCATTATAAAATGTTATGCTGTGTTTGACCACGAACCACGACAATATTGTACCTACATATCATGCCTACATACCATGAGAGCTTCCGTGGCACAATAGCGAATGCAACTGCTGTGCATGAGGTCTCGGGATCGAATCCCAGAAACCCGAAAACAAAAAAGTTTATTGGGTTTTCTATTAAGAAATCTCAATACCAGCCCGGAGATAGGAACTTGGCAATATTAGACACCTACGTGCCTCGGAAAGAACGTAAAGCCGTTGGTCCTGCGGCCGATCTATCTCTGGTCGTGTCAGATTGCGGTACCATCATAAGAGCAAGGGAACGGAGAGTGCACTTGTGTTTGAGCACACACTTGTGCACTATAATATCTCCTGCGCAGATGATCGGTCTCCGTTAAGATTGGCCGCCGTGACTGAAATTTGGCCTGGAAGACATTATTAATACATCCTCAAAGGGGTACGCAGAGTTGTATCACTTGAGGATCCTTTTGCACTAGAAGTAGAAAAAATTGGCATGAAAAATAGAGCTAGGATCTAGGTTAACTACTAATTATTCCAAAAAAGGCACTGGAAATCTGACTGATGAGATATCAGTCAAATTGACTGCAATTAGCAAACACGATGTACACTTTTTAAATTAAAATTGTTCTCATATTGTACACCATGACGGTAGTTGGAAAACATAAAGAGACCTCGTTAGTGCCGAGGTTCCTAGAAGTTCTGATTATTTCAACGTTTCGCCATCAACTCGCGAAGTTTTCTTTCGCTAGTGAACTTTATAGAACTTCGCAGTTTGAAAATTGTTTATTTTCATGAGAATTTGCTGATGCAGGTAGGTATTTGCTAGATTATACGCTTAACTGTTACAATATTATTTTTATTTAAAACTAGATATTACCCGCGGCTCCGCTCGCATAAATGTAGGTTATATCAATTTTCTATTCTTATTTTTTCTACATGAAAGGTAACGTTATCTGTACATCTGGCAACGTGTATGTTAAACTTCATGATGATCGGTCGAGCAGTTAATGCGTTAAAGCGTAATAAACTCACATTCACATTTATGATACTAGTTAGGGTTACAACTACCGCATGGGCGATAATTCGATAATTTCTGTTTTTTTTTTAGGGATAGGTGGCAAACGTGCAGACTAATCGCCTGATGGTAAGCGATTACCGCCGCCCTTATACACCTGCAACACCAGAATATTAACAAGAGCATTGCCGTCCTTTTAAAACGGAGTACGCTATTTTCTTGAAGGTTTAACAGTCGTATTGGTCCGGAAATACCGCGGGCGACCGTTCATTTCACAGTTTTTCTTTGTGCGAGGCAGAAAATTTCTGGAAAAACGCATAGTTGTGGACTGCCAACCATCTAAATGATGGGAATGAAAATGCTGTCGCGTAAGACAATGACCTGATCAGTCCGGCATTCTTCGGAGCACTCACCATAGTAAAAGCGATAGAAGATGCATAGCGAAGCCATATCTATACGCAGCGCCAAAGGTTCTAGCCAATTTGAAACATTCTAGCAGTTAACGATTCGAGTCGCTCTCCGTTGAATGCCGCCCAGAGGGAGAAGAACAGTATTCCATGTGAGGCCGAGCCTGCGCCTTATAAAGTAGTAGGCGGTGGGCCGGCGTTAAATACTGTCTCGATCTGTTGAGCATGCCACGCTTTTTCGAAGCTAATTGCGCCTTACAGTTTTTTGCGGTGAACGCGTAGACTAGTTTCTTTGTGGGGTTAAATCAGACCAAGTCGGGTAGACGAACGTAGTAGAAGTGGTTTCAATATTTATAAACAGTTATTGTGGTTTTAATATTTATAAATACCAACGGTCGCCTAGTGGTCAAAATTCAACCAAAATTCCTAGGCTTGCTACTTTTTTTTCTGTTTTTCTCTATTACATATAAATAAGGTATAGATAACCATGGTTACAAGGAATTGTACGAGGGCGACGTCAGACGAACAATGTTGAAATATTACAAACGCAATTCGTATTAGTTTTTCTAATGCATATTTTATATGAATATTAGGATTCACCCCTCCTTTTCCATATAAACTACAACTGTGCCAAATTTCATACTCCGCAATTTTCGTAAAAAGGGGTACAAAGCTTTTGCTTCACGTATTAATATATAGATATTGAAATGAATCTGAAATATTGATCGTTATAATATTGAATACAATATTAATTGATTGCACGGAAGGCGCAGTGGTTTAAGTGGTCGCCTCGCCACTGCCACTGCGCTGAGTGTTGTGGTATCGAATCCCACGCGGGGCAAAGATTTGTGTGATCCATACATGGTTATACCGAGTCTAAATGTTCTGTGTGTCTGTTTTTTGAATGTTTGTAAAGACTCTCGCGATAAAGAAAATAATATAGCGAGAAACATTTAAAAAAAAATTGTTGTCATTTAAAGTATCTATATCTTAAAAAAAAAACATGGAATTCTGGGATTCAAGAAACGACTTCCTAACGGGCACAAGCACAATCAGTACAGCATATAAGTAAATAAAGAAAAAGAATTCATCGAAACAAAGTATCAAGAAATCTAAATAAAAATATTCGTAATAATAAAACAAGCATACATCAAAACTCGAAAGCAAATAGGAACACATAATTTTAAATCATTCTGTTTAATTTCTAATTAATACGCCAAGCCTTTTTTCAAGAGCAAATGACGAGGTGCTACTAATTTTTTTTATAGAAACGCCAATATTGCATGTGTCGTTTTAACCAGAACTGCGCGCTCAACTGGCACTACACTCACTGGAGCAAAATAAAAAGGTGTAAATAAAAAAAACCACGATGAAATCCGTAAAAGTTTTCAAATTCAATCGACACTTCTATGTGGAAGCGCTGAAAAAGCAGGTTATTTTTAGCCCTGCCCAAAATTATTAAGCATCTACATATATTTTTCAAAGTATTTTTACACGCTGTTAAATGGACAACGAGTAAAAATTGGGACCTTTCACCTTCGTTCAACAATGGGACCATTTTTCAGCTTCAACCCTGTTCTCACCTGCGGGGGTCTCTTTGACCCAAAAAACTTCAATAGCAACCCTCCGGATGGCCCGTCATCAAGATACTAACCCTTGTTATTTGAATATAACTATGTTGGTCGCTTCGACCCAAAAGCATTGTGTTTTATGGCATTATACAAGTTTTAAATAGCTATTTAGATAGTGGAATTTTGGAATCTAATGGATATTTAGCTAATATTATGATCTACCTCTAACAACCTGTCATTTACAACAAATTACATACATAATATATAAACATTTTTGTTCCTCGTGTAGAATTATTACGATCGTGAGGTCTTAGTTTCTCGGGACGAGCTTCTTGGATATTTTCAGCAGCAAACAGGTCCATTCAACAGGAATAGATTCGCCTCTATTACGTGAAACAAAACTTAACTGATAAAATGTAAGTTTAGTGTGGGTCATGACTGCTTCGTGCTTGAGGTCTCGGGTTAGAATCCCGGGTTAGACCAACAAAAAGTAATTGGCTTTTTCAGACAAGAAATCGGTAGCAGTCCGGAGTTTGAAAGTTGGCAGTATTACCACATCGTGTTACGAAAGTTAGGGAACTGAAACTGCACTTGTGTTTGCGCATACACTTGTGCTCTATAATATCACGTGTGCTCAGTCTCCATTAAGATTGGCCGCAGTGACCGAAACTCAGTCTGGACGTCTTTAGTGTGCCTTTGCGCAACTATTCGCGACAAAACAGTAGTAAGTGACGTAAGTATAGTCCAAAATATAGGAACCTATGTACATTGAAATAAATAATGGCGTTTTAATGGCGTTTTAAATTCCCGGCAAGAGTACAGTGTTATAAAAATTTGTTTAAAATTCTCAGTAAGGAAACTGTTTCAAGAACTATACTTACTCGACTTTAAGTTAGCCTAATATAACGGGGGACGAGCTTGCAATATGTGGGCGTTGTACACTACGTCTTGTAATTTTGTAGACGAATATATTAATTATTTTAAGTTTTTAACACGGAGTAATTGTAAACACACTCATTGTTATGGTAAATGTATATTTTATATTCGTATTAAACAAAAATTGCTGATTTTATCAACTTAACTGTGACCGGCTGTTTTGAGACATACGCTCGGCGCAGTCTTAAGACTGCGCCGAGCGTAAGACAGATAATGACAGAGCTCGTGCGGCTCATATTTAAATCAGCGCGCGGCCGCCATAGTAACATTGTATGGAGGATTTGAAGTGCTTTTTTGATAAATATGTATCTTTATTGTCAACAAATAACTTAAATATTTGGGACGGATAAATTGTAATATAACTATTTATGTTTCGTTTAAGCTGTAAAATAGGATAGATTTCTACTGTTATAATCTAAAAATAACGTAATTTGCATTTTTCGTGCAAATTTACGTAATTTTGTAGAGGAAAATATTAATTATTTTAAGTTTTTACATGGAGTAATGTATATTTTATATTTGTATTAAACAAAAAGTGTTGATTTTATTCACTTAATTGTGACCGCCTGCTTTGGCACATTTCGCTCGGCTCAGTCTTAAGCATTCCGGCTGAGGCACATGTCCCGCCGACAGCGATCAGCGAGAAGCGAATCAAATTGACTACATAGATGGTTTAGTAGTTTGAGTGGTCACGTTGCCACTGCCGCTGCACCTAGGGTTGTGGATTCGATCCCCATATAAGACAAGAATTTTTGTGATAGTGTATCATAGTTGTTCTGAGTCTGAGTGATCTTTGTGTCTATTATTTGAATGTTTGTATATTTCCTCGCGACACGGAAATTACTCCTAGCGTGGGAAATGTCTTTAAAAAACGACTACAATATAGTAACTAACTAGATTCAATATAAGGCGATTATAAAAATTATGATTAGTCTTGAAGTTAAACATTACCGATAGTCGTTTTCGTCAATAGTTTACACAATATATCAGAAAACGTGTATTAATTAACACAATCAAACTCAGTATTTACATACCTTTATCTTTTTGAGAGGTTTAACGTTTCGGCAAGATTGCACTTGCCGTGATTCCTAGCAAATAATTATGTAAAAGTAACAGATTAATTCCCGAGAGCCTCGATCATCATCGAAAGAGCTTGCGCTGGATGGCTGGAACAAGTCGACACCGCAGGTATTGTATGGAAGTTCATCTCTTTGGAGACCTAACCACCGGTAGCTTGTTATCGATATATTTGTACTAAAACTTCGCTGACTCAGTGACCTAAAGCTGATGTTGGCCGCCGACATTAAAATATGTTAAGACAAACACAAAATAAGAATCTAATCGGACTCATTCATCTTTTCGGTCTTTAGCTATTTCGTCTTTCCAGCGTTATCTTGGACGACCCACCAGCCGACGCCCGGTGGATTACCCGAGATATGCTTTATAAACGTATAGTTTTGTAAATGTAAAATATGTATATAAAGTATTATAAACTGACCTACTGACTACTGGGCATTGGGCTTTTCTCCAGCCCGCCGGGTATAATTCCAGACACGATGCTCGTACTGAAAATTTGCTGAAAGAAAACTTAATAAGACTGTTTCATGCAGGCACTCTTAATGCATATATTCATCTTCTTTGTTTTATACCATATACACAATTTAAAGTGATTTCAGTGGGGAGACCAACAGACTGCAATGCACCTTCCTTCCTTCGAACCTACGTCGCGCACCTCTGACTGTCGGAAGTTATATGACATTTCGAAATTACGTGCGTATTGATTGACAATTATCGCCTGCTCCGTGCCTCGGAGAGCACGTTAAGCCGTCGGTCCCGGCTGACATGAACTCTATGGCAGTCGTTATTGGGAAGTTAGTGCCCTATAATATCCTGACACTGGTCTAGCCTTAGGGTATCGTTAGCCTTCGGGTTGCGGAGGTCAGGTGGCAGCCGCATCGTGTAAAAACTGATATCCAGTCAAAGCCGGTTAGACTAAAAAAGCCGACCCCAAGTAATTTGGGAATAATAAAGGCTAGGGAGACGATACGATTTAAAAATAGGAAATATTCGTTTGCCAGCCGCTACCTTGTTGACAGTGGGATGAAAGCCTATAAGGCAGGCACATAATTGTAGGCGTACAAAAGCCTCATACTTCGTTACGTTCCTTTGAATGTTATTATTTTACCATTAAAGTTGCGCCCACTTGTTACCGTGTTTATTTACACTGGCCCACACTTTGGTTATAATTCTGCATCCATTCAAGAGTTTTAGAAGCTGCTGAGCGGTATGGGTTCAATTCTTAATAATAGATAAAAGTCGCCTGCGATACAGAAATTATTTTTATTGCGGGGATGCCTTTCACAAAGAAAATAAAAATAAAAAATGCATATCACATTAGTCAGACTTATTAGCAGGAAAAACAGAAGCACTTCGCCTTAACTTGGTAATCAAATCCAGGACCACAAGAAACGGTGACTTACGTTTGGAAACTATCAAGCAATAATTACAAAAATATATCTATTTAAAATTGTTTACTGTATAGTTAGACTGTCTCGCTGCTCTATCCACCTCTTCTTACCGCTTCAGGGCAATTCAAGCGTGAGTATGTGTATATATTCTATTCATACTAAAAACTCGTGTATTAAAATTGTTCACTCACAAACCAAATAGAAATAATTAAAACTAAAAACACTTTTATAAAATTTTGTTACAGCAGTCCGTCACTATCAAGTTCATGTCAAAATATTCGTTTATCAACAAAAACACAAAAATCCTGAACATATATTTCAAAATAACGACCGACTCTAATGATCAAAAACATTGATACGCTACACGAAAATATAGTTCGTTTTGTTGTGAAAATATTTTCACTAATATCTCTCGACATCGTATCGCTTGATTCACGAGGTATTTTTTTACAGGAGGCAAATAAACATTCTACCTCCGCTGGTGGTGAGCAGTTAAGAGCCTATGGACACTTGCAACCTTAGGTAGAGGTTTGTCAAATTACTTTTCTAAGAAATGGTTGCTAAGCACCCACGACATGGGGCAAAGATATAGCGCTGGCTTCACAGTAATCTTTTCTTCTGCTGATAGTACAATACCTACTATAAAATGTTTACTTGTAAGCTGTTTCGAATAACAACGTATCAAATAGGTGTCTTGTAATTTATTCGAGCTTAATTTTCAAAATGGTTTTAATACACTCTACAGACTAAGGTAAAAGTGTATTATAGGTGGAATACGTTTAGTCCTTTTACGATTTACATTACGCATCCAAACTATTGACATAATATTTAATTAGTAAAAGGACTACAAACACAGTTTAACCGAAACCGAACCAAACGGCGGCTAACCTTAAGACTGGCCTTCTGCGCAGGAGATATTATAGTGCACACAAAGTGTTTGCACACAAACTTGTGTACTATAATATCTACCGGTAAACTTGCACTAGCATTACTGGTTCCCTAATTCTCATAATCCAATGGGATGCCAATCTGACACAACCAGATAAAACCAGGCGCAGAACCAAAGGCTTTACGTGCATTCCGAGGCATGGAGGTGAGCCAGCTTCCTAACACTTCACTAACAATGCGCCACAAAGTCAGTTTACCAAGAAATTGGTAAGGACAGGCTCTTCCAGTTTAATAAATTACAGTAGTTACCGCTTATCATGTCATAAGATATGACTTCCGTATATGGTGACGCTGATGATTTTGCGGCTTATTAGAGAAAGCAGGTGTGATGCAGCAAAGAGTTTAACAAAGAAACTCCTGAGGACTAGATGAAATCGATTTCAGCGAGGATGCAAGTAGCTGGCGTAGGCTACATACGCAAACTACTCGCATAAGCTACATGCATGTGCTAATCGTACAAATTACTTGCGCGAATGACTAGCGCAGCTCTACTTGCGTGTAACCTGCGTCGTATACAAGAGCAATACAGCTGTGAAGCAACGTAACAATAATCAAAATTAATCCCTTTCAAACTCAATAGCATTATTTGTCTTTCAGTCTATTTTTTGTGTAAAACAAAGTAACTGAATAAATAGTTAACCAGATTCACTACAATAATAGGTGCTATTTTATTTGTTACCTAAAATAATACTAAACTCATTATAAAGTACAATCAAAATAAATGAGACGCAACTGTTACATTTTTTGCTCTTAGATTACCAAAATCAGGATAGGTCATTCTATTTCATAGTACGGTTACTTTAGTACATTCGGAGGGTTACCTTGGTTGGTATTTATCCGGTTGTGACCGTATATTGTCTTAGATATGCCGGGCTTCTTATATTACAGAATCATCAGCCAAAATACTTTGTCCATAATTCCTGTATATTTATTGCTTTTTAAACAAAACAACTCCCGCATCAGGTTCAATTCTTGTATCGCGGGCGACCTTACAAACGTTCAAACAACAGACATAAAGAACATGCAGACTCGGAACAAGCATTTGTGGATCACACAAATTGTGTTCCAGTGTAGGATTCGAACCCACAACACTCGGCGTAGTGGCAGTACTATTTTTTTAAACCACTACGCCATTCCTGCAATCAAAACTGTTTATATTCTGTTTAATTGTGACTTTACGTTGAGTCGTGTATACCAGCCGGGATTCTTAAATTACAGAAATACTTTAGGTCAAAGAATTTGAATTTGAATTTTTAAATTCCGAAAAACTGTTATACTCCATCTTTGTTCATCCGTCTGTTCGTTACAACTTTCAATTCAAGAACCGTAAAAGCTAGAGACTCGCGGTCAACGCCATTCGACTCAGCATAGTCGATATACCCCGAAATGTCTATGCCCTTTGACCTCTGACCTCAAGGTCACGTGATATCACGTGACCTTTGCATATTACTTGAATAATTTTTTCGAACTCTAAGATTTACGGTAATTCATTGCCGATTCTCACTTGTTAAGTACTTACTTTCATTCAAATATCATCATAAACAATAAATGTTTGTTCGCCTAGTATCATTCAAGTAATTAATGGATCAGCACGGTATATATTTTTCTTCCATTCGTCTTTAAAATCTATCAAGATTTACACACTTTCTAATTACGACACTATTTACACAATAAATTCATATTTTCGTAGATCGCCATATTTTTTATAGCGTTTATTAAGTACATATAAGTATATGTACTTAATAAACGCTATCTATCGATTTACACAGATACTCATATCTTCTCCCTAGCCTTTATTATTCCCAAGTTACTTGGGGTTGGCTTTTCTGGTCTAACCGGATTTGACTGGATATCAGCAACCCGAAGGCTAACGATTACCTAAGGCTAGACCAGTGTCAGGATATTAGAGGGTACTGACTTGCCCAATAACGACTGCCATACATGTTCATGGCAGCCGGGACCGACGGCTTAACGTGCTCTTATACACAGATGCTCATATAAATAATAAAATAATATCAGCCCTGTAATACACTGTCCCACTGCTTAAGAGTTAGGCCATTGTCCACCATGCTGACCCAGTGCGGATTGGCAAACTTCACGTATTATCTTTGAGAACATTATGGAAATCTCTCAGACATGCAGATTTGCTCACGATGTTTTCCTTCGCCGTTGAAGCAAAAGTTAATTAACTATTTAATACACGCATAACTGCGAAATGTCAGAGATGCGCGCCTCGAGATCGAACTGGGACTGCGTGGCAGTCCAAAGGCTAGACTAAACTATCGCTGCTATTAGAACTCATATTTCATTTTTATATGAATATATCTACTTCATATAAAATGAAATAAATTATATCAAAAGCTAGAGTAGCAACGTATACAATGCACTCGCGTCTTAATCGAATTAGTGACAACATTCTACAGTAAAGTGATTAATAGGTGAATGCGCTGCATCCTTAACCATGCAATGTAGGTATCACATTGTGCACAGCTGTATTCAAATATATAGGTATATTTATAAATATTTATCAGTTCTGTATTAAACTGTCCTACTGATGGGCACTTTTTTATTTATTTTACAAATTTATGCAAAATTCTAACTAAATTTAAGGTCACTGTAGGAAAACAACATTAGTGTTTTTTTTACTTTATAACCAGAAATACAGTAATATAATTATGCACTTCACGAAGCTAGAGTACTAACCATATCTACACAATAACAAAATATGGGCATGAAACTACTTTTATGATTACGACTGAGGTTTATTTTAGTTTGTAATGTTTGCGTGATTCAACCATGATAATGGACATTAAAAGTGTATATAATGTCGGGCAATGTGCTGTTAAATTTTAAGAAATTTATGACGTGATAAAATTTATTTTGTAATTTGAATATTTGTTATAGTTCACACTAGTACTAAAGGAAGATTGTAATATCAACGCTGTTTAATTTCGACCATTTCATCGACATCCCTGAACTCAACACTACAGGAACTTTATTTATGATGTTTTAAAATGTTTATAATGATATTTGAATGAAAGTAAGTACTTAACAAGTGAGAATCGGCAATGAATTGCCGTAAATCTTAGAGTTCGCAAAAATGGTTCAAGTAATATGCAAAGGTCACGTAATACCAGGTGACCTTGAGGTCAGAGGTCAAAATGCAGTATCAGCGAATGTCAGGTAATGAGTTTATGTGTTGTGAATGTTTCTGTAGTGACTGTGTGTATTATGTGTAATTAGTAGTGGTATTTGATTCTTATCCATATTTCTAATTCTAAGTAGCTTAAAGATGGTAAAACGTTTCGGTCACCTCATGCTAACAGTTCAATGACCAGTTAGAATAACTTGAACTGGTTTTAAAATAATCGTTTCAAATTCCAAAATATGCTTTAGAGTATAAAAAAGCTGAGTATTATGTAGAGCCAAGATCGAATAAATTAATTTGAGTTTTTTTTCCATATGAAAGCGTGTAGTACGCGTGAAGATTAAATATTATTTTAATAATGTTGTTACGCATATTAAAATAATATATTTTAAAATAATATTAAAGACAAAAAGTGTGTACTATGTACAAACAATGTGTAAAAGGTTCTAGCTTAACAGCTAACTAAATTTTGATATTTTTTGGATACAGTATATTTACTGTATCCGAAAAAATATCAGTTGGCAGACCTATAAATAGGTATTCGTAGCAGCCTATACATTTCTTTTTTTTTTACGTGGGGCAATGCATGACCCATACCCCTCCGCGGGGGTGGGCGGAGGGGTTATGTCGGACTCGCCGGGGTAAAAGGAAGATGAAATTAGAATAATGTACCTCCCGGAATACCGACTAAACCTACCACGGTGTTCCTCGACAAAACCACTATCGACGAGGCCGCGCGAATCACTTGCGCATGCGATCGCGACCCCGCCGAGGTAGCAGCTTATACATGGTCTAAGGTATCCTAGCTTCTGAATGGAGGAATTAGGATGTCCTTTATTTTTACTTAAAAGCTCTCACCCGGGGAATAATGATTGTGTCTCAGGACACTTTACAAACATGCAAACAACGGACAAAATGAACACCCAGACGCGTACACCTATTTGTTGATGACACAAATGTTTGTCCTGTTTTGATCTCACAAAGGACCTACAGCACACGGCTCTGTTGCGGCCAAATTTGAATCTAGCAAAATGAAGGTATCCACCTTCATTATCATTAAGTAGGTACTTCACAAAAGAAAGTGATAGATCTATCTATCACAAGGGCCGAAGAGCGGGTAGGCAGAACTCTAGTTCTGCCTACCCGCTCTTCGGCCCTTCACGCATGTACGCATGTATAGTCGAATAGACTTATACTTGGTTGAGGGGATGGATGGACCAGTTTTTTTTCCTAGCTCTTTACTGAACCATTAATCCAACGATTTTATTTTCAGAGAATATACGAACAATATTTTTATAACGAAATGTTAATAGCTTGTGTGGTTTGAAATTAAACTACTTTATACCTACGCATTTCCCTGGTCAAGGAAAAAGAAGAGAAGCCCTGAAAATAATTAAACAAACGAAACGTTGTCGGAAAGTCTGGATATAAATAGTTTTAAAATATGATTAGCTAATGTATAATAATATAATATTCTACCACAAACACACAACACCATCTAGCCCAAACTAAGCAGAGCTTGTACTATGTGTTCTAGACAATGGATAAACATACATATATACTTTTCTTTTTTGTAAATACATACATATTATACATAGAAATACCTAGACCAAGACAAACATCCATGTTCATGCACATAAATGTTTGACTTGTGCGGGAATCGAACCCGTGACCTCAGGCGTGGCAGTCGGTTACACTAACCACTACGTCATCGAGGCTGACAAAAATAATATCTAAAGTTATAATAAACATAAACTGCGATAGATCGGTGGCAGTCGCAGTGGTATGTGACCGCTGTACATGTCTAAGGTCTCGAGTTCAAACCGGGTTAATCAAAATGCTATTGGTTTTTTCTGTCAGGAAATGTTTAATTGCAAGTCTGGAACTTCGCTTGTTAGACAACAAAAAACTCGCTTCTTATTACATAGGACGTAAATCCGTATCTAGCAAAATGTAGATCTAATAAACCTCTGCCTAGTCGTTTCACAGTTGAATATATAATTAACCTATTGAATGGCAGTGCCACACCGGTGGCTAGACACAATAGATTTTTAATTATGTCTGGTTTTCTAAGACTTAGACAGATTACAGTAAATTACGATAACATTTGTATAAAGCAGTTTATTTCCAATTTGTTAATTGCGTAAACGTAAGACAGTATTAGATAGTATGCTGATGAAAGCCTCCCACATCCAAATAGAGTATTACAGCATTGAACTCATTAGCAATTCAGCAAAATCCTTCATTTACTAACACACTACAAACATACATACCTAGCACAATTTTAATTATGAGTGAAAATGATTATTCTGACAATACAAATTAAAAAATAACATAAAGGAATTTTTTAATCAAGTGCTACAATGGCAACATGTAAATGAGGCCCCATAAAATGTAACCTCTATAGTAAAGTTTTAAAGTCCACGCCAAACAAAGAATGCTTTTAGTGAATGGCTTGAAAAATGGTTTAACATAGACACCGCTGATGTAGAGTTACGCTGGAAGTTTTACAATCTAACTAATATTATAAATGTTTATTTTTAGAGTTCGAAAAATCTCTTATACAACAGCTTTGTCCATCCGTCCGCCCGGCTGTTATACAACTTTCAACTCAAGAACCGTAAGAGCTAGAGACTCGCGGTCAACGCCATTCGACTCAGCATAGTCGATACACCCCGACATGACTATGGCCCTTGACCTTAAGGTCACGTAATACCATTTCTTTCGAACTCTGAGATTTACGGCAATTCATTGCCGTTTCACACTTGTTGTAAAGATGTTCGGATATAAACTGTAGAACACACTTTTTTGTCTAAGAAGTGCCAGCGTTTCATCTGGCGGTATGTATGTATCTTATGTGGGGGCCAGTCAGTGCAGACCGACGACACTTCGACCCAGTGGGATCTTTTGTGTCGACACTCTCCCAATAACGACTGCCATAGATGTTCATGGCAGCCAGGACCGACGGCTTAACGTGGTCTCCGAGGCACGGAGCAGGCGATAATTGTCAATCAATACGCACATAATTTCTAAAAGTTATATAATTTCCGAAAGTCAGAGGTGCGCGACGCGGGTTCGAACCCGAGACCCTCTGCATTACAGTCTGTTGGTCTCCCCACTGAGCTGTCGCTGCTCTTTCATCTGGCGATAAGTGGAACCTTCCGATAATGTAACCTGTGCTTTAGCAATGTCAGGCGTCTACACAGCTAAATTGCTGCCTAATGCAATAATAGTACACTTTTTACACCTCGTTTAAATAATACTCCTGCACGAACTTGGGAGAAATGAAGGCTAACAGGATGTGGTGCTTAAAACCTTGGGAGAAATGAAGGCTAATAGTATGTGGTGCTTAAAACCTTGGGAGAAATGAAGGCTAACAGCATGTGGTGCTTAAAACCTTGGGAGAAATGAAGGCTAATAGCATGTGGTGCTTAAAACCTTGAGAGAAATGAAGGCTAACAGCATGCGGTGCTTAAAACCTTGGGAGAAATGAAGGCTAATAGCATGTGGTGCTTAAAACGAATTTGGCACTCAGATAAATCAAGCTCTGGACTAACACATTGAGTACGTCATATCAAGGTATGCGTTTTCCACCCCTAGGATTCACGCGGCAGCAGCCGCAGGCAAATACTAGTATTACTAATTCTTTTTTAATTTATAGGTTCATAGATTCTGTGATAGAAGGTGGACTTACATTAGTGTGCGGTCGAGAAATCCTGAGTTAGATGCCCGGGTCACGCTGCATTTTTTAAGGTACATGAGATGAGGTGCTGGTAGCAAGACTTCAGTGCCATCACGAAATCTTGCAACGGCTCTACTACTTGACATTTAATAATTGCGCAAAACCTTCCAGTATGATGGTATCCACGTTTGACAGTTTTTAATATCCCGACGTTATGAGCAAGACACGATGACTGGGCCTTGTTTCACAAAAAGGATTTCTAACTGAATAAATATTATAATTAAACCGTCCCTAAGTCATGCCTGTGATAAATTTGCGCCCTCAGATTATGATTCAATATGACTCCATATGCTTATAAGACGTATTATTAATTCACATTCAAACGTCATTATGAGTGCGTCGTTGTTTCGTGGCATAATGTGCCGCTAGTTATAGGACGATCGTGAAGTCTCCGATGCAGTTCGTAGGTCAAGCCAACTGTTATTAAGTTTTTTAATAGCATGAATCTGACACAGGGCCTGTAAGATGGCATCGAAATATTACGTGATGGAGTTACTCTATCCACCATGACCTCTATCTATCTATCAAATCGATTACAACGTATAGCAACGTTCGGATACGGAATCGTGTCGGTTAGTGTTTTGGTTGTAATTGCACACAGCTTCTATCAATAGATAAACTAAGTAAACATTAATATAGTCCATGAGCGACGGTAAACACTTTTGGGTGGCGGTTATCGCTTTAAAAAATGCGGGTGTCTCCGATTTTGGGTTTTTGTAGCTATATATTATACACACAAAAGCAAACAGGAAACAAATTAAATCTTTTTGAGCCAACTGTATCCCAATTTTTTGCAAAATAATGAAGTAATTAAAATTTGAATAATAGCAAATGTTAAGTGTAGTGGGGATATCTTGCTATCTCTCTCGGACAGCTGCATTTAAATAGCTGGTACTACAAAGTTAGTAACGCGCATCCTTTTTCTGTCATTTGACGATTTCTCCTACTACCAGATTTAAAACGCTTGTATTATTTTTAGTAGATTTCAAAATATCTTTGTATTTTTGAGTTTGGGTAATGTATTACGGATATAGAATGTATTATTTATTGTTGAGTAGTGTATAGGAATCTCAGGTATTGAATTTAATAAAACAGCTAGTTTGTTAACAATGTACTTGTAATTACCCTTTTACATCGGTAAGCGGATAGTGAATAAAAAACAATAATTGTTGAACATAGATTAGCGAGAGAATCAGATAAGACGTAGCAAAAATATAACGCGTGATGTTATTGCTGTAAAGGTTTTAATAGGCGCTTTTTAAAATATAGATAAAACAAATTATTTGTGGTGTAGAATTTTTCTATTTATTTTTGACATATGGCTGATTTTTCACTGGTTCGAAAACATGTATCTCAGAAATGAATATCGCAATTAGACATATTTTAACAAAGCTGTCAAAAGGTCTAACATATTCCCCAGATAAAAGTTATCCGACGATAAATCACAATAAAAATTGTGAGTCACCTATCCTATTGCACATCGGTTATATCATTAAGCGAAGGCAAGTTTATATATATGTATTGCTGATATATACAGGTGTCCTGTAATTAATGGATAACCTTGAAATGTCTTATAGAAACACTGATGGTCAATCAGAAAAAAAATGAATATTCAAGAATCTATCTATTAGCATAATTAGTGTTTAATAATAAAACAACTAAAAATCCGATGGAATTCATTTATTTATGATCGTAGTGTACAAGAAACTTAAATATGGTAATTACAAAAAATCATATCTCAGGTAGTAATTAGGATAGACATTTCTTTATTTTTTTTCTGAACGGTCATCTGTTCTACTATAAGACATTTCAAGGTTATCCATTAATTTTCGGACAGCCTGTATATCATTGAACAATATCTGATACAGTATATTTATTTAACAGTAAAGCTGCAACGTTTCGCGTGTGTCATTGGCGGCACTATCTGCGCCGTGTGATAGCGGGGTACTTGTTTGTGCAGCGGTACACTCGCATCCGGAGCAGACAGTCAACGATCTTGTAACTGTTCAGTGTAGGGTGGTGACGTGAGCCACGACACTAGCGATATATGTGTATTATGTATTTTTGTAAACAGTTAATGGATTTAAAGTACTGAATTTTTATTTGTTTGTGTAAGGCGATAACACTTGCAAACAGCATGCCTGATAGGAATCGAATATCTTGATTTTGTGTCATACGTTGCATAAGACGCACGCAGTAAACGCTCTCTATTTGCTACCTCACTTCAAATGACACATTCCACGCTGCAATTGAAATTACGTTCAAAGCAGTAACCAAAGCGTAGCAATTACTTTATATGTAATGAAATAAATAACATATCGTAGAATGCATAAACGATCCGGCCGCTTTTAACTAAAATCCAATACATGACAACAGGTTTGCCCCTTTTACGAGAGTCTGTGTGGTAGGACATTGTATAATGTTCTTTCAACACAAAGGGAGGATTTGAGCCGACCAAGCTGGCTGATCATGGCTGGCGGGCCGGTCGGTCATTTAAGCGCCTCCTTATTTCTTTTTTCGAATTACACCTCTGGTTTTCAGAGGCTACGATAACAGCTTATCATCCATATTATTTGCCACCTTTATAACATAAATCTTTGTTACTTCCTCATTGGACTAGTGTAGTTGGACATAATTATGTAGGTACATATAATAAGAATGTAGATCATAAAGGCTTAGATACGATTTTCAAGTCAGGCGAACAAAAATGTTTTTAATTATGTCAATAAATTTGTACCTCTCGGAAACACAACTTCTTCCAAAATCATAGGTACTCTATGTTCTTTTCTGTACTCTTGATAACCTGTGTGCGAAATTTCAATATGATCAGTCGAGTAGTTAAGGAGTGAAATCGTAACTAACTCACATTCGCATTTATAATATTAGGATAATGTATCTTGTCATCGCCATTTTGTTTAATTGACAGCATGTTTGGTGGCCCCACGCTAAGCGTTATGCATAGCGCTGCGAGCTGGTCAACATCGGCAAGTTTATGACTAATATCCGATGCTTTATGGACGCATGCTCATCTCCGGCCGAGAATGTATTTTTTACTATATAAAATGAGCCGCACTTTATTTTAATACTATTTTGGGATAACCTCAGTGATACAGCAGTAGAGAATGCCAGTACATGGAATCTCAAGATCGATTCCTAGATTGAGCAATATTGTTTCTGTTGGGAATTTCTCAGTGTGGAGTTTGCATAGGCTTGCTACCTATAACGCTGGAACCCAAGAATATAATATTCCTACCAATTTACCGATTCCTACCAAGGATGCTTCGCGAGGCTATTGAAATCAAAAAACATCCAATTTTAATAGAGAAGATGATTGGAATGTACCACCAGCTTGGGATCCAGTAATAAAAATAGTCAAACCCAAGAAGAAGCAAACCATAGCTAGACTTCATGATACTTTGAGCTCATTCTGCGTAAATAGAAACACCAATGATTAAATTATGTTCGGGTACTTTGAAATAACTACACTGGAACATTGAGACATCTACCATCTTAGTCTCCCCGTGACCATGGCTGCTGAAAAGCAACCGAAACGTCGGGGAAAGTGTAAAATTAAATTAAATCTAAACAGTCAGCTTGTGACCACGGCCGGTGTAACCTGGTCGAAACGTCAAGCATAAAAAAGGTAAACATTATGCATGATCGCGTTAATACCCGTTACATATTATATATAAATCTAAACAGTTTTAATAGCCTTAATAATAATTTATTTAGCTTTAAAATTAGCAAAGTTTAATAGTAGTAGTAGTGTAACAGTTTTCAAAATTATGTAATAAAGTGTAAAATAAACAACGCGATAAAATCCGTAAGTTTAATTTCAATAACATGTAACTGGCAAAATGATGTAATTCTTTTGCGTACTCGTTATAGGCGTGAGAGACGTTTTAATTTTGTTTGGTATTTCGATTTGACTGTAGCAGCCCGGATTGGGTAGTATGGTATTCTATACAAGATTTACAAACCAAACAAAAACCAAACAGCTTTAGGTTGCACTTCTGCAAAGTTTTGGGGCTTCTACAATAAGCTATGCTATCAGCAAGGGATCAATTATCTTTGTCTCTTAGATGTCAGCACTGTGACTCCATTTTAAAGTTCGACATTTCGCAATACGGTGTTTTCTTAACGTTGCCTTTGTAAAAAAGATAAATAACATGTCTTGGATATGATAGCTTTTCTTTAAACAACTTTTATGTGGAAAGTATTTATATTCAAACTTGTTGACTTACAAAGCTCTTTTATAATTACACTACAATTTGCCTGCGGCGTCGCTCGCGTAAATGTAGATTAGGTTAGGTTAGTCTATACTTTTTCTGGATGACAGGTACCCTACGTCCTTTTCTGTTCCCCTGAAAAAGTGTATTGCGAAATTTCACGTTGATCAGTCGAGTAATTAAAGTTCGAAAGCGTAACCAACAAACAAACATACTTACATTCGCATTTATAATATTTGTTAGAATTTAATTTTTTGATTAATGTATAATCTTTGCCTCTGTGAGCACGTCTTCATAGCCAAAATAGGTTATGCGGGTCACCAGATAGCTGAACTGGAGTGTGCAGCGCAGCACTCATCAGCTTACCTAGTTAATTTTTGTCCATAGTTTAAATGTTTGCAAAGTCCCCACATGCAGAGATTATTCCGCGTATCATCGGCTAAATAGCAATTACTGTATTAACCAAATTTACATTAACGTGGCCGGTGGTATGCATGTGTTTTGCAGTATTACCATTATATATCATTTCCTTTGCCGACATTAGAATTCCAGTTACTCCATGCAACAATGGTAACGATCACAGGTACAACATGAATTTGGATCGTAGGCCAAAATTTCCATCCATAATTCATAAGGAACCAAACAAACCGACTCAATTCAAACGCATAGGAAGCGGTTATACCAACATTTATTCCCGAGGGCGGCTCCACAATACAGAGTTATCGCTGAAGGAAGAAATGACAAATGCATTTGATTTGTATGCCACACACCGAGCCCCGGGGCAACCGACAAACCGAAGCTGAACCTAAAATATTCTATCCCAGACATGTATTCGGCTATATTTTTATTTGTTGGAAGTCTACAACATGGAATAGTGAGACGGCGAATCAGTGGAAGCGGTTACTACTTTAACTTCTTTCTTCTTCTTAATACTTTAAAGATCTTCTCGGTCGATCACTCGAACTTCTCTAATACATTGAAATGAAACTACTATATACGGATTTTATCGCGTTGTTTATTTGACACTTTATTACATAATTTAGAAATTGTTACACTACTGCTACTATTAAACTTTACTAACTTTTAAGCTAATAAAATTATTCTCTAATACAGAAATGATACCGGCAAATAGTACTTTGCCACATAATTATAGAAAGTGGGCCGTCGATATAAACATAATATCCTAATTATTTTCTGGTAATCAATGATGCCATGTGCTAATACACTAACATTGCGATTGTCTAAGTGCCTCTGTGAAGATTTTAATTTCAAATCGGGTATAGTGCAATTTGGTTTCTCAGTTTAAAATTCCGTAGTAGCATCACGTAATCATAAATTTAAAAGTTTAAACTTTTTCCATCAGATATTAATTTTTGCCTACACTGGTATCATTAATCAGAGAACCATTGTAGCCAAAAACACATTAAATGGTAAGATCAAAACAATGTTTCAAAGAAAATTTACCTAATATTTTGGATAGCTTTTATAAAAAATGAAATGGCATGTTTATGATAGTAAAAACGACAGAAGCGCACAGACACAGCACAGAAGTTTATAATAATTTATGTCCGAGGTAAAAACGTTTATTAGATAACATTTTCTTGGAATAATTCAATGCTAACTTTTGAGCGTGGCTTTGCTGGGGTACAGTATGTTTTCTGGATGAAAAGTATGTGCTTTTCTGTACCCTCGGGTACAGACAAACACGTTGTCAGCACGGCGTATGTATGCGATTTTTATGATGTTCGGTCAGGTAGTTAAGGCGTGAAAGCGTAATAAACAAACAAAGTCACATTCGCATTATGTTTGTTAGGATTATACGCATTTTATTTAGTTTTTAGCAGACGTAGCTTGAATCAGCGAAAGCGTAATCGCTTAGAAAAGATATGTATGTCGGAGAATAGGACGGCAACTCGCTTTTGACATGATGAAGCAACAAAATATAGGCGTGGTATTATACTTCGTACGTATACTAATGATAGGCATATACAAGAGAAATAAAGCAACAAAGGTTGACTGTGATTATCTCTGATTTGATCCCTAACGAAGCGAGTTCGTCACCCGAATGTGTCCGCGCACGGGTCTCCGGCGCTTATATAACGTCAATATGACACTGACAGTTATAACTGTCACTCTAACTGACACATTGGTTCTATGGCGACCTCACTCAAGCTTATGCTTGACGTTCCGAAACAAATCAATAGAAGGCGCTTTGTTTAACTAAAATTACAGAAATAAATTGCAATCCAATGATTAGTTTCCTGTCGCTCCGACATGTATGTAGTATTTTTCTAAAGACTACTCCCGCACTAGTAGATAATAATTCCTGTGTCGCGAGGAACTTTACAAACATTCAAACAACGGACGCAAAGAACACCCAGACACGGAATAATCATTAGTGGATCACACAAAGTTATGTCCCGTGTGGGATTCGCTCCCACAACACTCGGCGCATTGGCAATGGCGAGACGACCACTTAAACCACTACGCCATCTGAGCAGTCAAATGTATGTATGTATGTATGCATAGTCATGTATTTAGTTCCTCACCATTCTGCCGTCATAAGGGAAAAAGACGTAACATTGTTTTCGAAGTTGAGTTTTTTACGTATATGAAATCAGTAAAAAAGAAGCATCTGCCAGTATATTTATATAAAACTAGCTGTCCCGACAGACGTAGTCCAGTAAACACGAAAAAAAAACAAATTTAAACCATTCTCGAATCCACTTGAACACACACAAAAAATATCATGAAAATCGGTCCAGCCGTTTAGGAGGAGTTTAATTACAAACACACGCACAGAAGATTCATATACAAGGTAGCGCAAATGTTATCACATTATTTGAAACCACTTACACTACATGATATTCTTTGACGATTTACAAATTATGAACCAAATGTATTCAGTAGTTTAGCCACAAGACATTTTTTTTGTTTTCATAATTTATAAATTTTAGAACATCATGTAATGCAGAGATACTCGTAACTTAGGTGTCAAAGACCTTAAGCAGCAATATAAAAAAAACCGTCGTATTGTATTATAAGGCTCGGGAATTTCCGGTAGCGATTTGATAAAGACGATTTCTCGAAACCTATGACCGTTAACCACCTAGGAACAGCGCACGATGGTGTTCCAATTCATGTCTAATTTTATTTTATTTATTTTGTTCAAAATATCATTTCCTAATTTCTGCGAAAATAGTTTTTTGTTTATGTTAACCGTCTTTTATCAACCAGCTTAAGGCAGTATATCATTTAATGTGATAACATTTGCGTCACCTTGTATATAAAGATATCATTTTTTGGCAGATACATACGTCGTTGTTCCTTATGACGGCAGCATTACATTAATTCCTACCCATTAACCCACTTCTAGGACTAGTAACATGCACAAAAGAAAATACTGTCTACATGTAAATTGAACTGGCAGTGAATCATGGTCAACTAGTCAGCACTGTGACACGTTGCCGTGTACCTGGTTGCCGCTTCCTTTATCTTCACAACTCCATGTTCTAAACGATGAAAAGTAAAGTTTATTTGGCCCGGAGGATGTGTATGTGCAGTATTTCTTTATAACAACTAATGCTGAGTTGTTGGTTCGTTTCCATTTAAGATGTGGAACGCATGCTTGTGGAATGATGATAACAATGGTGGGTGTAGTTTTCATTGAAGATATTTCTATATATGTATACCTATTCAGGCGGCAGACAAGCTTAAGGTTCGACTGGCTAAGGATAACGCATGTTCGATCCCTTAATAAAAGAGTTACTGCGCTTTGAATCGTGAGGTAGGTACTAGATAAAATCCAGGACTGATAAGTGTAGTAAAGTCTGGGATTATTTCGAGACTTCATACTACTTATACTATAACCTACTAGTAATGAGATTGGTGTAAAAACCCTGGGTTCAACTTCTTCGTCTTCATGTGACCTTGTTTCAATTATATTTTAATTAACATTTACGTTAATGTTGTATATAATTATATAGTATGTACATGTTTTAATAATAAATAATTAACGTACTTTTCAATCATTGCCGCCGTTGAACATCATGCCCACTGCTACCTACTGCTGGGCATGATGCCCACAGTTGGACCTCATGTCCTCTTTTGGGCATCTTGCCCACTGTTAGGCGTCATACCAACTGTTGAGCATTATGGCCACTGTTGGGCATCATGTCCATTGTTGGGCAACGTGCCCACTGTTGGGCATGTTATGTTGCAAAATGCAGCACAACACAAAACTCGATATCAAACAGCAGTAACCAACTCGAATCAGCACACCATACTGTATATAAATGAAGCTATTTTGCCATTTTGCCATTTAAAATACATGTGACCTTGTGACCCCTATATCTCGAGAGTCTTTTGACCCACAGGGCCCATATTCAAACTCGACAGAGGGATGACCCCTAGGTGTCTGCACACCAAGTTACAAGTCAATCGGTTTAGGGGTTCCGGAGCTATGCCTGTCACTAACACCAATCTGTCACTAACACACAGACCGTTACAAAGTGTTTTCATTATCCTCTTCGAAGAAGACTCAGTGGTTAATAACATTGTCTTTAATTCCTAGAGTAAGCAATGCTTGCCTGAGAACCTTAAGAAGTCACTAACAAACTGTCACTAACAGACAGACACACAGACCCACAAAGTGTTTTCATTAACCTCTTCGAAGAAGACTCAGAGGTTAATAAACGTACCCCAACAAACAAAAAATCTAATCTTTCCTCTTTATAATAATAATATAGATGACATCTGCGTAATATCCGCATATATGGACGAGACTGTCGCCATCCACTATTCATCACATACACATACATCCATATTCGCAGACTGTCTTGCTGTTGAGAATATCATAACAGAAACACCAAAAACACTTTACTTGTGACCTCATAATAGCACCGACAATTGTGCCTCGGGACCAATGAAGTAATTAAAAATACACGGTCGCCTTAAGTCAGAATTATTTAAGAGTGTAAATTGACATATCACCACATAGTTTTATTTGCCAACAGAACTTAATATACATATATTTTCTCTTAAGGACCGATTTTTTAATCATCTGATAACTTATACTTGAGGTATTTATATTTTCTTTTTTTCTTTTTTATTCCCTTTTTTGGCAGACGAGCAAGTGGTCCACTTGATGGAAAGTGGTGACCGTTGTCATGGAATTCAGCAATGTCAGGACACAGCAAAGCCGTTGTTTACCGTGGAAGAAGAACTTTCTTTAAACCTCGTTTGAAGAAGGACATATCATAGCGCTCGGAAAACATCGAAGCAGGCGTTCATTCCAGAGCATGCACGTATGTACGTGAGAGAAATGATCGCTGAAAGCGTACCGTCTTGAATTTGAACGCTTCCAGGTGATATGGATGAACCCTGCTCTGTTTTCGAGTGGTACGGTAATAGAAAGGGGCCGCTGGTACCAAATCAATATATGTACATAATTATAATAAATTATAATGCAGCTAGACATATGTTCTATGCAAAAGCACCAAACATATTCCCCAGTTAAAAATTATCTGACGATTGAAAAATCAGCCGTAAACCTATCAGACGAGATATTGTCAAATATTGTTTAAGGCCAAACTGACCTAACAAACAGTGATGAACGCCTACAGTTTGACGAAGAGCACAGGTTAGTGAATACCGTATACTGGGTGTCCCAGATGTAAATCAAATTGTAACGGGAGATTCCTTAGGTGAGGACCTTTCAAAGGTGGTAAAAAAAAAATATATAGAAATCATGATCTTCGGTTAAATAAAAAAAACAAAGTTATTAAAAAAGTACGACTTTTCCAGACTTTTAACTACAGGTGCTTCGTTTATGGCTAATTTTCATTTTCTTTTTTACTATTATTATTTGTGAAGGATTGATTCGTTAAACTACAAACGATATTTTCTTAAATGACGTATTTTTGAAATTGCTGCCTTATTTTGGTGTATATTTTTTTGCACCAAATAACATCTTGTACGTTTGACCAACAACACAACATAATATTAGAACTTTTTATTTATCATATTTGAAAGGTCCTTACATAAGGAATCTCCCGTTACAATTTGATTCACATCTTCTGGGGCACCCTGTATAAATGCTGCGCTCTCGATCGTTCGAAAGACTGTCTCTATGGCTCTTGTGACGACAAGCTTACGTACAGCGACGAAATTGTATTTAGGAGAAAAGCATAGAACGACGTACTGAACTGACCTAGATCAGCGACACTATGTGATGAATTACGTGTATACAAAATCGCCTCGGTAGCGCAACGATAGTTTATACAACTGCTGCAATAAGGTCTCGAGTTCGAATCCCGGTTTGGGTCCTCAAAACTTATAAGATATCCGACAATAAATAATTACTGTAGCAGTCCGGCGTTAGGAAGCTGGCGGTATAAGATACCCCTGCTTTGGTACACACGTGAAACCGTTGGTCCTGCGCTTGTTTTTACTTCGGGCGTTTTGGATTGCCATCCTATCAAATAATGAAAGTTAGGGAATAGACAGTGCACCTGTGTTTGCGCACACACTTGTGCACTATAATATCCCTGGTGCAGATGGTTAGTCTCCGTTAAGTTGCGCAGTCAACGAAAATGGGTCTGGAGCATATTATACAAACCGTAAAACTAAGTTTAAAAATAGAAATATTACTTACTACCGAAACCTCTTAAGGCTGAAAATCTGAGATATAATGGAAAATTAGGTGCAACCAGCGAAGTTGTAAAAACATAAATTATGATTCGATGGAAGCATAAAAAAGTTGGTAGCATAAAAACTTTGTGCAGGTAAAATAATCTCGTTTTGTGATTCCAAACCTCGTGGAATATTTATGTGGCCTCGAGTTTGTGAATTGAAGGCGTGTCAGAGAAAGAAATGTGCCGAACAAATCTAAGGTACTGTGTGCTTTACTGTATTTTTATTACCAATAAAAGAATAACATATAAAAATAGCAAGTCTTGTTGGTGCCTTATATAAGTTTACGCTTATGTTTTGATCGAAAAGTTCCGGGTGGTGCTAAATGCTATTGGATTTTTATTTTAAAACATTTTAGTATCAACACGGTGTCTGGAAACATGGTTAATAGATGACAATAGGCCTTGTCTACATGTAATAAGGTCGAGTTTATTTCTGTTTACCAGGTTAGTTCAGACAGTTCCTGACTCCGAGCTGCTACTGAGCATTTCCTGCCAGCAAACCCAATAACACAATTCGACCCGGAAATTAAACCCGAGACCTCATTCACAACAGTCGCATTCACACTACAGGAATCTGTACAATATTTCGTCATTACTCTGTCGTCCCTCGAGACGGCCATCGTTGAAAGCCAATACAAAACAATACACAGTTACATTTAATCTAAAACGCCAATTTAACGTAAACGATACTTTACTTACAGTTTGGAGGACCTCAGAGTCCTTTGTGGTTCAATTAAATATAATTTCAAGTTTCAAGTTTCGGGACAATTCCGCTTTTGGGTACAAATTAGTTCGTGTGAACGCAGCCGACGGTTATGCCTTGCTTTTAATAATTGAGTAGTTTTGAGAGGTTTCACAGGTTAATTGAATTCTTCAGTTCAATCGAATGGTCATTTTAATTTAATATGCCGTTAGAGAGATTCGTGAAAAGCGTGTGGTATCCACGTAGTTAGAGTAGAACTTCGATGTTAGACTAAATTTTTTTTGTCATTCTCTCTTGCCCATTTTTGAGATCCATTTCCAAGTTGTGCAAAGGCTTGGTTATTTTCAGTCAAATTATACATACCAATACGGAATTTGAGTTTTCAGTTTTTTTTTGGTAGTAGTAGACTACTACTAAGTAGTAATGTAGTTTATGGCTATAGGCTGTCCTTGTATTATGCGGTAGCCTTAAATATGCGCACTAGCTTTTGCAGTTTACAAACTTCTTTAAAATTATATTTATTGCTTACTCTAACATTTAAATAACATGGTGAGGAAACCTGCATATTTTAGAGGTGCAGAAAATGTTTTTGAATATCACCGAGGTAGACTGTGACAAATCTAAATAAAAAGAGAAGTCCATGCCCAACAGTAGGACAATTTAAAACTAAATTATAAAAATATAACCCTGCTGTTATTTACTTATTTTCTAATATATGTAGTTTCACAGCGAAAGACCAATCAATCAATTTCAAAGATTTATACAGTAGATGATTATAATTATTGAAAATATTGGGCATTGATGCGCCTCATTACCAAATATTGTTTTTAATTTTACGAGTTTCAATTTATTCTACACTTGAAACCGAATAATTAATGCTTCTAATAGTAGACATTGTTTTATCCTTTGTTTTAATTGCTAACTTACAATTGCCTTTGAATATGCATCATGTCTACAGGTAAAGATATGCAACCAGACCTCATAATCATAAATGTATGCACTCAAGAAAAATCGCAATGATAATTATTTTTACATTTAGTCTCTGAAAAGAAAGGTAAAATTTAAAAAAATGCCGTATTTATAGTAACGGTTGCCCACGACGCAAGAAGAGACGAAAATAATCTATTTTATTTACTTTAAAAAACAATTATTCATTCGGTTTAGATAAAAAAAGAAATCGCTAGAAATTTGGCCCACAAACTAGTACACACGGCTACACATCAAGTTAGACACTCTATATACGCATAACTACGCTACATACAAAATAGAGAATTGTCGGAAAGGGAAAGTGCATAATTATGTCGATGTAATGGTTAGGATAGAGCGTCGCATCCCGTTCAGCGTGAGTGAGACAAAATAACAAAAATATAACGCACTCTCTCGCACGATTCGCAGCGTTCATCTTCTAATAGTTCAAAGTCCAAACAGTCTAGATTGATGTGTCGCTGTGTACTATTCTTGTAAAATCAGCATCCTAGCATGGTAGACAGAGTTTATCTGCCATGCTAAGATGCTGCCTTTAGGAGGTCGAAAGTACAAAGTACGGCATTTAATTCTTCAAATTTTTTATTTATTGTCACATATATTATTATACTAGTTGTATCATTCAGTGCTAAGACCTGCTAGGAATTTGTTTGCGCAGTGGAATAGCTATTTTCTAGCCCGATCTAGCAACAACAGTGAATGTACTCAGCCGCGATACATGGCGTGTGATTAATATTATTATGAGGTTAGCATAATTACTTACCTTAATATGTCCTTCAGTCGACGGGCTGTAAGTCAAGTTGGGTTAGCACAATTGAACAATAAAACGGATCCGAATTAGAGTCAATAAGCTTACCCCAACCGAGAACAGCCTCTTCACAGGCGGGTGCTCTCAGCACGCCGGCAACACGTGTCACACGTGTTTACAAATTTACTATTTTCAACAAGTGTTCACAGTGCACACAAATGACATGACAATATTACTCATGTGGTGCGTGATTACAAAACAAAGTCCAACAATCAAATTTCTAAATATTTACAAAAGGAGGCGTAATTATCCCAAGTGGCCTCGTGTACCAAAGTTAGGTCCAACCAATATTATTTTCAAGTGACAAATGACATTTCTACGTTTCAATTTACTCTATGATTTCCGCGTTATAGACAACGGAAATTACGACCAAAAGATTGTCAGTAGCAAAATTACGTCTTGGACGGAACACTAATATTTTATAAATGCAGCGATAGCCTAGGTGGTAGACCGTTAGACTAGAGCTCCAGTTCAATCCTATAGCACGCGCATCTGACTTTACGAAGTTATATGCATATTATATAGTACAATATCGCTTGCTTTAATGGTGAAGGAAATCATCGTGAGGAAACTTGCATGTCTGAGAGTTCTACATAATGTTATCGTAGAAATGTGAATTTGTCAACCCGTACTAGGCAAACGTGGTGGACTCTGGCCTAACCCTACTCACACTGAGAAGCGGCGCACAGCAGAGGGACAGTTTTTATACAGAGCTGCTATTATTATCACATTAGGCAGGATAATCTGTGTTAATATTATATACGAATGTGTGTTTATGTTCATATCTACCAGCTCTCCTTTATAATTTTTCTCATTCTTTGTCATCATTGGTAAGTCCCATTCCCTAGCGATTTTTCCAGAAAATAACATTAGACATACTTTTAGCATTAAGCCTTTAATATTTTAAGCGTAGTCAATCCTCGTCAATCATGCGAAGACATTATTCCCAAATTCAAATCGAAAGTATACCTTTCCAAGTCATTTAAGGAATAAAGAAATGTAAAGGGTGTCCTAACAAAAGTCGTCCGTCCATCATCGCATCGTCGTAGGGTAGCTGCATAGATTAATGGCATAGCATTTATTCTCACGAAGTGAAGAAATTTTGTATTTACGTAGAGCATTTTAGTTTGGGGCTACGAAGACAGCGACTGTATAAAGAAAGAAGATAGAAAAATTACTTATTTCACACATACAACAAACACATAATAACAAGTATGAAATAAAAAGAAATTGGTGAAATAATATTAGTTCAGCATGTGTCAGACGAAAGCCTGACGCTGGTTTTCAACTGGGCCCTTTAGTGACTCACAGATATAAACCATCTATAATATAATTAAAGAAAATAATATATATATACATATATATATACAGGATGTCCCAGAAGTCAACGTCAAGCTGGAATTAGGTACCAGGCTAAGTTATAATAGCTATCAGAAAAATATAAAAACAATGCTAAGGTACGTGTTTTAAAAATTATAGGCATTTCATAAAAAAAAAACATTCTCATTCAAAATTCAACACACTGTGACGGTCTTTTCACTCCTGTTACTACAGATATTTACATTTTGTTTTTTTTATGTTATCTCGAATAATGCTTCTTTAAGGTCTTGACTTTTTTCGATTATTCGAGATTACATAACAAAAAATATATTTTATTCTAAACTGCCTGACCTGGAAATTGAACCTGAAACCTAATCTCATATCCCAATTTCGTCGCGCCGTCTCCTCAAACCTTTTAACCCAGATTGGGAGTTAGGATTAAGTCACTGATATTTCCCGTCATACATCCGATATTTAAGGCAGGCAGGAATCAGATTAACAATCAAAAGATTCTGCATTCAATCTGCAACCATTTAATTATCCCGAACATGAGCCCAACAGGATCATTTAGCTTAGCAGGCTAACAAGGATAAATATTAAAAATAATCCTAACTAATATTATAAATGCGAATGTGAGTTTATTTGTTACGCTTTCCACCTTAATTTCTCATATGAAATTTTGCATACACGTTGTCAGGTGAACAAAAAAATACAAAGAGCACTTTTCATTGGAAAAAGTATTGTTTCTAAACTTTTTAGAGTTCGAATAACCACAAAAAATAACCTATTGTATTAAAAACAAATTACTGGTAGTCTAACATAAAAAATAATTTAATGGTGTAGGTCGCTTTTCTTTTGGCCTCGTAAGCTCTAGCTTAGATCCTTATTGATCTTGCCTGAGAACAGGACAGAAGGATTGCGGCATCCGTCTTGATTATGTCACTCTTAGTATGACGACTGCAGGCAATTTGTGTTCAAACTTCACTGACACTCAAATATAATTGCTTCCCGTCGGTATTAATGTGGCACTGTCAAATTATGTGATTTGACATATTATCACTTATAAGCTCAGAGTATGGAACATGCTAGCTTCATATATATTATACACATTTATGTAAAACTAGCGGTCGCCAAGTGGACGAAGTTCGACCATAAATGATTTAAATTTTAAGTTGTTTGGTCGTTATTAAGGTATTATTGTCTATAACTATACCCTTATAATCACATTTCAGTCACCTCCTCCACATACATATTGTTACGTGCTGGGTTCGAGGGATAAGAATGTTAACAATAATACCGACTAAAACACGTTTTATTCAAACACGCAATTAAATTTAAAACACCACACACACTACTTGAACACTATTCCACTATAACTGCTTTAAACTCTATAGTGTTATCGCTTCCGTTCGCTTCGATGAATACTTGATCGCTTACGATTGTAAATTGACTTGGCGGTGCGCGTGCGCTTTATTTATACGCGGGTAAAAGGTTTCTAGAGTTTTCTAGTAACGCTATACCCGGTATGTAAACAGTAAGAAGATTCGAGAATGTGCCTTCGTTCTCTCTACGCTTCGCGTACCCATACTACGTAGTTCCGTAAGATGTCAATAGCCAAAATGCTGAGAGATGGCACTGGGCGTAACAATATGTAACCATAGTAACGAAGCATTCTACGGCATCAGCCGAACAATGCCGAAATACTACGAACGCGATTCGACTGCTTGTGTCAAATGCATGATAGTGTGCTTGTAGTGTTTTTCCACTAATTTAATGTATTTCTAATGCATATTTCATAAAAATATTAGGATTCACCCCTCCTTCTCCATATAAATATAATGGTATTTGTTCAGTAGTTAGGTGAGATGATACCGTCAATCAAAACACAATTGAGTTTCTCTGTAATAAAAGATTTATATTTGTTATTTACATGTTTGTTCGACACTAATTCCAAAATATAACATTAAATTAACTATAAAAACCTTACCTGTAATAAAAGAAGCGACATTTAATGCTTATAATTACAATATCAATTCTTATTTCCTAACTAACAAGTAATAGTTTTCACAATTGTTCTAACACGACCACAGATACAATAAAGGCGGGCGACATTGCGTTTGCTACCGTAATGGCGGTAGTAGCGCGGCCTGAATTCTAATTAAAGGAAATATATTTTCTTTACATAAACTTTAATAGTAATAATATAAATCGCCTACTTCCGCGCAATTTTTGTAAAAACGGGTACAAAGTTTTGGCTTCACGTATTAATATATATCTATATTTTGTGTTTATTATGTTTTAGTTATAAGTATAGATCGCGCACTGTATGATGGCCGGTCTGAACATTGTGCGAGTGGCGTCGCAGTTGTAAGTTTTAGGTCTCTTTGGTGACAAGGGGCGGGGGCGGGATGCAATCCGTATTAACTGACAGACTGTACATGCGCAACAATTCGGAGACGCTATGTTCAGTCCGGCCATCATAGATTGCGCGATCTGTAGTTTGTTAATATGAGTTAAGTTGTATATTACGATTGTAGCTTTTGTACATATAAATAATAAAAATAAATACTTTACAAATTTTACTTATA
The DNA here is from genome assembly GCA_930367265.1 of Catocala fraxini. NCBI lineage: Eukaryota > Metazoa > Arthropoda > Insecta > Lepidoptera > Erebidae > Catocala > Catocala fraxini. Next base: position 22,950,688 of record OV884038.1, read on the forward strand.
AGTTCTTACTAAAAACAACTAATAACTGACTATCTTACTTGGAACATTCTGTGCACACATTTATTTGACTGCTTCTGTGTTGCAATGGTAATTCAAGCGACTGCTGTACATATGTTTTCGAGTTCGAAAACCGGGACGGACTAACCAAAACTTATTGGGTTTTTTGCCAAGAAATCTCAATAGCAGTCTGAAGTTAAAAAGTTAACGGTGTTACACACCAGGGGTATCTCGCAAACCACGTAAAGGGATTGCTGATGCGCTATGCTAAGACAGTCTTACAGATGCAGCCCGGCGTTAGAAAGCTGGCGATGTTACACATCCTCGCGCCTCGAAAAGCACGCTAAAGTCCTGCACCTGATCTCCGGTTGTGTCGGATTGCATTACCATAGAGAAAACAGAGATTGCACTTGTGTTTGCGCACTCACTTGTGCATTATATCAACTGGCAGATCGCGCGCCGTCTGTAAAATATTTAATTGATTCTTTAAGATTGGCCACTGTGACCTAATTTGGTATGGAGCACATTATTTTTTTATTACTGCCAACTTACTATAACTGCTTACCATAATTATTTAGCGTATTTGCTACCATAACTGAATAAAAAAATGTCATTAAGCCTATTCTTTGTCCTCGACATCTGCAGTAATTCATACTGTGTACTTTTCTTGGCAACGTTTAATTACGATGGAATAAAAGTAGGTAGTAGCAGACATAGCAATTAACAGTAGAAGATAAATGCAACCGCTTTTTTAATTCTCCAAACTGTCTCGTAATTGCAATTTCATCTCGCAGTAAAAAATAAATAATTTAATTAGATTAGTATAGTATTATTTGTAAGCGGTAGCGAATTGCTTCGTACTGTAGGATAGATATGACTTGGTAAATTATAACAGAGGAAAAAGGCAATCCATTAAACATTATGTCGAGGTCGCAGATTCAAGTCCTGCTTCATGAATTGTCTTTTTCCCCTGTTATTTTTTTATTATATTATCTAAGCATGGGAAATGCTTATTAAATAAATCATAATTTACTAATGATTATAATAATGAATCACAACGGTATGCTTTTTAGTTTAGTTACAATATTTGCAATGACCCTTGCGACAAACTCCGAGAAACAAAACTGGAATATCACTGAATTCAAAAGTACAATATTATCTTTCTTTTCTATCTGCCTCGTTTGGATTAAATTGAACGTGGAGATTTACCAAATGTTCAAACAACGCAAATTACGAACACTCAGACTTGGAACAACACTTTAGTGTATGACACAAGTTTTGTTGTTTCGTGTGACGTTCCCACAATACTTAGCGCGTGGCAAGTATCAAGACGGCCGCTTAAGTGTGTTTGACCCGCTCAGAACTTGTACCACCAAATGAAACAACAGCTCTCATCATAAACCAACGCGTTTAAATTAAATAAAGCCCGTCTTCATGATTTAAGGACGCTAAGTCGCTCGCGAAATAAAGTTTAACACAAAATATTCGCAGCACAGAACGCTACGATTTAAGGCGCACGCCCCACATTATAAATTGTTATTTTCATGTTAATTTTACGTGTTAATTTATGTAATGTTTCCCTGCTTTACGGATGTTAAAATGATTCTGCCACAATAACAACGATATTTTTTTCTGTTGCTGGGTAAATGAAATACTAAAGAGCCAATCTATACACATAATAACTTTGTAAACAGTTGATGATGTTTAAAAATAAAATGTGAGCGGTCTTTATAAAAGCTTTAGAAGCCTAAACAATTTTTTTTAGAATTTATTTCTGCCTGTATGTTTGTACGCGCATCACACAAAAACTACTTAACGGATTTAAATGTAGTTCATATTCAATTTCATCTTGATACGAAGTCGAGTATGAGCCTTAAAAGCCGTATCTCCCAGAACATTATAAACTAATAAAATTAAAACACTATTCATTGTATGATATCTGGTTATTCCACTCGTAAAGTCGCAAGTTATTGTCAAGTACGCGAACTGCATGCAAATTATTCTCATGCGATATGCATTTGAATATTGAGAAGCATAACCTAAGCGTTCTCGTCATGGGGACCGGCGGCGGATGTAGCGGATTTGATCCAGCCATTTCAATATATAGTTTATAGATTAGATTTAAATCATAATATTGTTGAAACTAAACAAAGTTTCAAAAGAGTTCATTTTTAAAAAGAAATTACGTACCAACCCTATTATTTGTAATAAAATAGTATTTTAACAACGCGCCTACAGATTAGGGTGTAAGTTTTTAGGTCAATATTTAATTAACTCGAAACATAAAAGTATAGTAGGAATTATAAATTTTATTTAATCTAAGGAGTAGCTCGGGTAATACTTGGCTTCTGGCGAACTAATTAAATCTCACTCATGCAAACATAGAGTTTTGCCTCTTTATTACTGTCTAAAATGGGTGTCCCTATGTATTCTGAAAGGGATAGGTAGTGTAGTCCCTAATTCTGCAGCTATTTTTAACCGGCTTCAAAAATAGGAGGTTCTCAATTCAACTGTATGTAGTTTTTTATGTGTGTTACCTCAGAACTTTTTCCTAGATGAACCGATTATGATAATTATTTGAGAGCAGCGATAGCTAAGTGGGGAGATCAACAGACTGCAATGCAGAGGGTCTCGGGTTCGAACCCACGTCGCGCACCTCTGACTTTCGGAAGTTATATGACTTTTCGAAATTAGGTGCGTATTGATTGACAATTATCGCCTGCTCTGTGCCTCGGAGAGCACGTTAAGCCGTCGGTCCCGGCTGCCATGAACATCTATGGCAGTCGTTATTGGGAGAGTGTCGACACAAAAAATCCCACTGGGTCGAAATGTCGCCGGTCTGCACTGACTGGCCCCCACATAGGATACATGATAATTATTTTAATATTGTCTTCTGTTTACGCGAATATTATTCATTGAAATTAAACTACTATATACAGATTTTATCGCATTATTTATTTGACACTTTATTACATAATTTTGAAAACTGTTACACTACTACTACTATTAAACTTTACTAATTTTTAAGCTCATTGAATTATTATTAAAACCATTAAAACTATTTAGATTTAATTTAATTTTACACCTTCCCCGACGTTTCGGTTGCTTTTCAGCAGCCATGGTCACGGGGAGACTAAGATGGTAGTTGTCTCAATGTTCCAGTGTAGTTATTTCAAAGTACCCGAACATAATTTAATCATTGGTGTTTCTATTTACGCAGAATGAGCTCAAAGTATCATGAAGTCTAGCTGTGGTTTGCTTCTTCTTGGGTTTGACTATTTTTATTACTGGATCCTAAGCTGGTAGTACACTCCAACCATCTTCTCTATTAAAATTAGGATGTTTTTTGATTTCAATAGCCTCGCGAAGCATCCTTGGTAGGAATCGGTGTTCTTTAGCGAGAATCTGTGGTTTGTCAAATCTCAGGTAGTGGTTGGTCCCCTGTTTCACATGTTCACACACAGCAGACTTCAACGAGCGTTGGTGTTTTACATCAGCTATGTGTTCTTTTATGCGGGTGCCTATGTTTCTCTTGGTTTGACCAATGTATGAGAGTCCGCAGTCACAATCTATTTTATAGACCCCTGCATCTTGTAAAGGTAGTTGGCACTTGACGGATGGTAAAGTTTAATAGTAGTAGTAGTGTAACAGTTTTCAAAATTATGTTATAAAGTGTCAAATAAATAATGCGATAAAATCCGTATATAGCAGTTTAATTTCAATGAATAGTATCAGTGTTTAGTTTTTAGATAAATTATAAAGAATATAAGCTGATCTACTCAGTTTTTTACATACCACTTCTGCGTGAGGTTTCCATGTCAGTTGGAAATATAACCATAATCCATATAACTACATACTTTAAAATAAACTGGCAAAATACTTAGTAGCACTCTGCTTGCCGTAAGTACTTTATCAACTAAAACTATAAAATGCAGACTTATTACTTCAAATGGATTATCCAGTACTTTAAAAGTCTGGGTCATGAGTTAAGCTTTAAATTTTGACGCGTCATTAAGCTTAATAAATTTAGAAATTTACCCTGTATTTTGAAATTTAAGCTATAAGCACTCGAATACTTTTAATTTCAGTATAATATGTTCTTTTATTTTAACCTATTGAGTCGCAAGGACACACTGGAGACCAGGCATAATAGGTTTTTAAATATGTCTGACATTCCAACAATGACGAGTTAAAATTGCTGCTTTTGCCAATAAAACAATTACAATTGTTTATGACCAAAGCAATCTTTTAATTTGACTTAAAACACAAAGTTTTTTTAAACGACATGTGTCACGGAGGACTTTACAAACATTCAAGCAACAGAAACAAAGATAAAAAACTATTAGTGGATTACACAGATTTTTGTCCCGTGTTCCCCACCCACAACACTCCGCGCGATGTCATCTTCGCTGTTTCTAACCAACGATTTCAAAACCAAGTTATTGAAGTCTGCTGAGATATAATCCATAAGACACAGACGCAAAACTCTTTTACAACATCTATCTACCTATTACCTAAATGTTATTTCGTAATAATAGTCTCACCTTTTGTAATATTTAATGTTTATCCGTGGACAAAAGTGTGAGTTATATGTATGAAAAATGTGTAATCTAAGAGAATTATTTTACAATTTTTAACATGTAGCTGGGTTTGCAAAAAGATACAGAACTGGAACATTATAAAAGGAAAACATAAATACTTATAATAGTGCTTATGCTACAGAATACGTATTAATACTATCATATACATCAGTAATTCGGTACCCTATGTTCTGCATATATTTTACAGAAAGCTTAATTTCAAAACCTAAGTCGCCCTTGGTTTCCTCACTATGCAAGCTTGTATCAAGGAAACCTTGAATAACTTGTATAGTTTTAGAACTAAGCGGTTAACTAGTTTCTCTAAATGTATTGCAATACGTCCTGTCGCAATTTCTTAGAGTTCGAGTATGTATGTGTGTGTGTGTTTCTAATTGCATGTGAGTCAATACATATCTAGTCTTCATGAATCAATAATCTAATCGGGCTGACATCTTGACCACATGTAAACAAGCTGAGATCCTCCACGACTTGATTAGTTTGCCTTTGGTTTCAGTTAATAGAGTAGTACACAAAGTCCTGTGCTTACACGACAGTCAGATGTAAACTATTTACCCGATGAATAGCTTATAGACCTTAGAACTGAGAGTTCTACTTCATGTTAATACAACAACGTATACGAAATCCTAAAGTTTGAAATTGACGTCATAATTTTTTTTCATTTATCATAGGCATTTCGGTTCGTGTGTTGTTAGTTGAATGTAGGTGATCCTAAAATAGTTGTTTTAAGTCTGGGTGTTCTTTGTGTCCGTTGTTTAAATGTTTGAAAAGTTCTCCGCGACTCAGATATTATGCCTAGTGCGACAGACAACTCTCGCTTTTCATAAAATAGAAAAACAAAATGATTAAGGTAGGTTAAGAATATAGTTACAAATTTTGAAATTTTCTTATGGTATAACTTAGGGATCCCTATCCATTAGCATAAAATGTTAAGACCTAATATAACTTAGCATAATTTTGTTTGGCATAATTATATTTTCGCATAATATAATTACGCATAACAGCTTACGCATAATTTTTTAAGCATAATTTCTCTAACCATAATAATGATTAAGCATATATTCTAAAGCATAAATTTATTAAGCATAAAGTTTAAGCAAGCATGCAGCAGGCAGAGTTTCTGTCACGGCTCCGGCGCTGCGGGCCTCCGGCGGCCCCACGCTTCTACACGATTTTAAATTACATTCTAGGGGTAGGACAAACAAGACTACGTAGAGTCGGTTTTGCAGCAATTCGGTTCTGTCACTAACTTTTGTTGCACAGCATATTAAATTTTTAACCAACAATATTATTTAATTGTTACAGAAACTCATCATTAGGCCTACTAACGTTATGCGAATCAAATTTATGCCAAAACAAATTAGTCTTTAAGATGATTATGCCACCATAAAATGTATGCCTAAAAAAATTATGCCGAGGTATTATTATGCCAAAACAAATTGTGCCAAAATCGTTATGCCGAAGTATATTAGGACAAAGAACATTATGCGAAAAGAAGGGATCCCATAACTTAGATTACGTTAAAGTGGAAAGACTGTACCGGACCCAGGAATTAAACCAGGATTTATGAATGTAAAAAATAATCTTAATGATGCGAGGCATATAAATATATCAAAAGCCACATAATACCAGCCACCATAACCAGTGATAATAATTTGGAAAGTCATCTACTGTTAAACGAGTACCTCCGATTTAAATATATTTATTCAACAAACTTCTATTATCCAGGATAGTCTTTAAAAACATAGAGCCTAGAGTAGGCTATGCTAACAATATTTCATTTAAATCCAATTATAGCACTCAAAAGAAAAATATAGGCATTCAGATCCTTAACAAATACCTTCTATTCGAAATTACATAAAATAGTATGATATTAATCATTTACTAGCTACTCAATTTTACCCAACTTCATGTAAACTGGTTAAAATTTTCAAGAGCCATCATAATTGAGAAATCCATCACAAACGCCCGTGGGACACCCAGGGCCATTCACCGGGACCAATTGTGTTTCAGGGACACCAACCGTGAGTTTTTCAAGTATAATTACATTGCCCACAATTGTGCGAAATTCTATGAGACCTTGTTGAAACGCTACCCAAATGTTTGCCCATTTAAATAGATTTATTGTTTGTTCCGAAAATTATTACCTATGTTTTTGCCAATTTGTTAATTTGTCATAAAGATTTATTATCTACTGGAAAACAATTCGTTTTATTGTCGTTTTTAGGTAACTAAATCTATCCAGAATAATAAAATGTGTTTTTTATGCTACACAAGAACACTCCAATAAATAACTCGACTGATAATAATCCATAACGTTATAACTTTTTTTATATTTCCTTTTTTATACTAACAAATTGACTAACATACTGCCTCCAGTGTTAAGCGTTTACTATACATATGTTTAAGTAAGAATGCCCCTAAATTCTGCTTCTCAATTTGACCCTTTACAACATTCATGTTTTGAAGGATAGTAGGTAGATATTCGGTTAAACTAAATATTGATCTAACAACTTAGGTATTTAAATTCAACTTGTACTTATATAAATTCTCGTCTAAATCATTTCACCATTTTCAAATTACGTCGCAAATCTTAAACAACTATTTGAAATTCACCCGTTTTTCTCTGTGAAATATCTTTCTCAAGTATACATTCAAACAAAATTTAACTTGAACAGAATGAGCGAGAGAGGGTAGTGAGATATTACTTCAAACTGAAAATATAATTCTAATTGTCTAAATATTAATAGGCTATCTCAAATATTTAGCTGCGAATGCCTATTATACTTCGGCGTTAGCGAAATGACGAGTTCCAACGAATTGCTTCTAAATCAAATGAGAAATAATTTTAAACAAACTTTGTGCGTATTCAAGTCGTATTTGGGTTATTCGGGCTTCATTTATACTGACTTTTATTGTTCAATGATTGCTATATCATAAGCACTTTTAAAACATTAAGTTTATGTACTAGGAATTAAATAAATACAGAAACAACCTAGACAAAGAATACCCAGGCTCTGCAAAGCAACAATTTGTGTATCACATACATATATGTTTGTACCATGGGATTAAACCCACAGCACTCGGCACGATGCAGGTGTAGTAGCACACTTAAAATAAGTGCACCAAGAAAAAAGGCCAGCATTTAAATGACAACGCTTAAGGCGGCAGCGGCTCGCTGGCGGCATAATTTTGTAACTTGTTTTATGAACGCAAAATACTAGGAATTTTTACTGTATCATTGAGAACTTTATAAAACTTAAAAGAACACCCAATCTCGGCAAAACCATTTATGTATTACACAATTTTTTGTCATGTGTAGGATTCAAAGCGAAGGCTTTGAATCCAGAGCATAATGGCAATGTCGAGCTGGCTACATAAACCTAAACCACTACGGCAACCCTGCAGTTAAAAATGATGATATAGATAGATGGTTTTCATAAAAGCAATTTTCCTTAAAGCTATATTTATTCAAGTTGCACGCCAATGTAAATATGTGGAGAGCTCGAGTTTATTTTTCATTTCCAGATGAAACATTTGATATTATCAGCTAAGAGGCTACATAACTTCCATACCCTGGAGGCACATACAAGAAACTTTAAATTTTAACTAAAAGTACGGTCAACAAAAAAACGTATAAGAAAAACCACCGCCAAATATTGTCCAATGGAAAATGCAATACCAGAATAGATAAGTGAAGGTCCAAACGAAATTGCAAAAGGATATTTATTTGTAGAGGTTTTTTTTTGCTGACCGTACTATAGTATGTCGTAGGTTCATAAATTTTGTCTATTTTGTAGATCCAGGAAATCCAACTATAGAAGTGGGTAACGGAAATTTCATGCAGACTTAATGTGCAAAACAGGTATTAAAAAATGGCAGTGGATTCTGTACATATACTTTTCGTTTGAAGCGGCAGCAGTTGAACAGTTAATGCAGTGGATTTCCATTTAAAATGTCTTAACCCTTCCAATAATGAAAAATCGAAAGGAAACACATTATCTAATTTGGAATCGAATGCACGATCTGTGGATCAGAGTTTTCGTAGGTATAGGGATCAAGCTTAGAATAAAGGATGAAAAAGTATGTAATTGTAATATCCAGTTACATGATTTTCTAGATGTCTTTGTCGCACCCGCGATAGAATATATTTGTTCATCTCGCCTAATGTCTTGCTCTAGGTAAACCGATTCGACGGTTGTTAATAAACATTAACACGCTTTTATTAGCTAGGTATGTATGTATCCATGTGTCTATGAATCTATGTAACGGAATCTTTGGTCGTGATTTTCACCCCTTTTAAACCGACGGATTGATTTGAAACTTTGCACACTTATCGAGGACTAAATGAAACTAAAAAAAATAGTTTAATAATAATAATAATAATAATAATAAATCTTTATTTCAGAAAAAGAATCTCCATATCATTTACAAACAAATCAAAAAAAAAGAAAATATAAAAATCAAATAAGTAATAATTATAAACTAAGACTAAGACATACCTTTGGTTATGCAGCTATCTCTAACCATTTTCTAAACATAGAACTAGCACACAACCTGTCCGCAAGTTCCTTAATTATACTGTTACTACACGTACCAACCCGGACCATGAACCCAGCGATTCGACTTCTTTGGATGGCATTAAACGTGTTCAGTCTTGCCTCTGCAAACATTCCCGAGGCGCTACAATACGGTGCTAAACCCATTAGGTGTCGGTAGATATTATTGTACTGAACACGAATGCCATCCAACGATCTCTTCGTGTATCGGATCCAGAGCTGGCACGTGTAGAAACTTTGACAGTAGGTCCTAAACAAGTGCGCTTTTGTTTCTACATTGGCCTTATAAAATCTCCTCGCTATCATATTACCAACGATTGATAACGCTCTACGCTGGCGATCGATATCTGCATCGTCTTTCATATCTGAAGTCAGTATGTGACCAAGGTACCTGAACTTCTCCACTACCTTAATAGTCTGGCCGCCTATCCAGACCGGTGGGATGTTATGTGGACCTCTTCCCGACCTAAATACCATCACCTCTGTCTTTTTTGAGTTGTAAACCAACTCATGCTCTTTGGCATATCTTTCACAAGTAATAAGCAGTCTTCTTAAACCTTTGATCGAGGGGCTGAGCAGGACCATGTCATCAGCGTAACTTAGGTTGTTGACATATCTATCACCAAGTCTAAGCCCCACTGGTGTCCTGCTCAACTCCCCGATCAAATCATTAATGTAAAGGTTAAATAAGTCAGGAGAGGTTAGCCCACCCTGCCTAACGCCACATGACAGCTTAAAGCTGTCAGACAAAGCTGATTCCCACCTGACATTATTGGACTGATTAGAATACCAATACCTAATCAGTCCAACAACGCCAGCCTGTACCTTACTGTTACCTAGTTTTTCCCATAGCAAGTCGTGATTTATTGTGTCAAAGGCGCGACGTAGATCAAGGAAACAAGCGTAAACGCTTGTAACGTAAAAGAAACTAAAAAGCACGCTTTATTAAAAAGCAAACTAAAATGTAGAAAATAATTTAATAATTTTTATGTAAAAAAGCGTGGGGTGAGGGTTATCAAAATATCTTAGAAAGTACCCCACGCTAAGTTTTAATAAACCGTGTTTTTTAGTTTTTTTAATTTTACTATTGAGAAAGGTTTTGAGTTTACTTTAGACACACATTAAACATATATGGCGCAGTGGTTAGTGTAACCGACTGCCATGCCTGAGGTCGTGGGTTCGATTCCCGCACAAGTCAAACATTTGTGTGCATGAACATGGATGTTTGTCTTGGTCTGGTTGTTTCTATGTATAATATGTATATATTTACAAAAAAAAAAAAGTATATATGTATGTTTATCCATTGTCTAGTACCCATAGTACAAGCTCTGCTTAGTTTGGGCTAGATGGTGTTGTGTGTATGTGATAGAATATTATTATTATTATTATTATTATATATCTTTTTATGTAACTAGATCCTGCCCGTGACTTCGCACATGTAAATATAGGTTACGTTAGATTAGTAATAGTATTTTTCTGGATGAAAGGTACCCTATGTCTTTTTCTGTTAACCTAAAAACTCGTATGCGAAATTTCATGATGGTCGGTCGAGTAGTTAAGGCGTGAAAGCGTAACAAACAAACTCACATTCGCATTTATAATATTAGTTAGGATCAGGATACCAGTTAAACACGGCCACACTTTGCTGTGGCTCGCCCTGATGGGTTTAATTGACCATTCTTGTGGCAACTTTGGGGTAAAAAGTATATAGAAACACACTATTAGAGAATTACAATGTAGTGTAAAAATTTCAAGTCACTTAAAAAAGTACTTCTTGAGCTTTGTAGACACAAACTTCCTGAATTTTTATGTATGAAGAGCCGTCATACATACAACCACTTTATCTGGAGCGATTTATTTTAGGACAACCTAAATTGCTAAGAATAATACCATTAAAACTTCACAAAATAATAGAAAATTCTTAAGAGCAACGCCGAGTCTGAAATATTCATTAAGGGATCCTTTTTTAAACCTATCCACTAAAAATAGAAACAATAAAATCAATAACCTATCGGGTAATCTAGAGCCTGTTTATAGCACTGAAGTATTAAAAGAGCTATCGATTAATTGGCTTTCAAGTATGTATTGCTTCACTTATTATAAACTCCACGGGGATTAAAACAAATTACATCAATTTTACCAAATGAGTTACAACTGTTCACAAATATTTATCTGTCAACTGGCGTTTACGTCAATTAAAATTTTTATATTGTCTAGTTAGTACAACTTTATGGGTTACTATTATAACTATCTCGAAGGAGCAGTATCTTTTTCCTGGATGAAAGCACCCCAAGTTTTTGTACCTCTGACAATGTGTATATAAAATTTCATGATGATCAGTCGAGGTCTTAAGGCTTGAAATCATAACAAACAAACAAACATACATAATTAATTAGAATTTCAATAAAGCAAGTTGTTGAAGCAATTGTCATGCTACCCCTCTATTCTTTCACCAATTAAGAAAAAGATGGCACCTGATGGTATCTTGCTTTATAAAGCTTATCTGGTGTAAAAAGGAGTTTATTCTCATAATCATCGAGTAAGTCTGGCTAACATTTAATATATTATGATATCCATAGCATAACAGGTTTAATGATATTTCTAATTGGTAATACGTTTCTATTTGGTATCTACATATATATTAATACGTGAAGCAAAAACTTTGGACCTGTTTTTACGAAAATTACGCGGACGGAGGAGTATGTTATTTGGCACAGTTAAAGTTTATATGGAAAAGGAGTGGCGAATGCTAATATTTTTCTAAAATATGCATTAAAAATACATGAAATTAATGAAAAAACACTAAAACCTACAACAGTTTTTCTGTTAACCCTTTTGAATCCCGAAATATGAGTATACCGGTAAAAATGAAAATTTTTACAGTATGCACTTGACCGACTCGCAATGCCGGAGCTCTTCTGTTTGCTATAAACAAATTATAATTTCAACGAGTGTGACTTCCTATCCTGCATATTTTACATTTTATTCCAAAAACTGTCCCACTGCATCATACTGTTTACGCTTAACTTTGCGACCGATAATGTGGTTCGATATCCGAATCGGACAAAGCATTATTGCGTTTGTCTGTAAGGAAATTCTCAATAACGGTGAATGGAAATCGTGACAAATTTTCGCCGAATTACTGTATCCAAACCAGTGCCCGCAGATTTCCCAAATACACTAGGTATATACATATATTTCATTCTGTTTTTCTTTTGTTTTGTACTACTAAGGTGGCAAACAAGCATATGGCCTACCTAATGGTAAGTGGTCACCGTAGCCTATAGGCGCCTGCAGCACCAGAGGCATCATTTGCGCGTTGCCGACCCTGTAGGAAAGGAAAAAGAGAAAAAGGAAGTGGGTAGGAGAAGGAGCGGGAAGGGGGAAAGTGGTTGATTCGCCTCCGGCACTCTCACTTACCGAACAAAACACAACAGTAGGAATACTGATATTTCACGCCGATATTCTGTGAGAGGGTAGTCCTTCCCCGGTCGAGTCGGCCCATTCACGCTGATATCAGCGAGGCTCTACTACTTTCATTTCATATATTTCAATTTTCTTTAAAATATATTGCTGTTATCACACTTTCACTTACCACTTCGGAGACACAAAGGCGTTACGCCTAAACATATCATAACATCGATATTATATCTAAAGTCTTAAGTAGATGTAGCTATTTTCCGCCAACTATGTATAGCGATACATAAATTGTCGGCTTTGATAGAGTAGTGGTTAGTGTAACCGACTGCCACGCCTGAGGTCGTGGGTTTGATTCCCGCACAAGTCAACATATGTGTGCATGAACATGGATATTTGTCTTGGTTTGGGTGTTTTAGTTTTATATGTATAAGAAGTATATATGTATGCTTATCCATTGTCTAGTACCCATAGCACAAGCTCTGCTTAGATTGGGCTAGATGGTGTTGTGTGTATGTGGTAGAATAGAATATTAGAATGAATACTGCCACGGGACTAACGAGGTATTCTAAATAGGGACTAACGAGGTATTCTAAATACCAACTATCTTATATAAACATGATTGCGATAGATATGTTAAGCAAGCGATCCGCATTGGAGTTGATTCACAATCAATATTTGAATGTTTGCTCTGACAATAGCCGATGTGTTCGCGGCTGTTCGTTTAGTGTTCGAATCTAGTTCACGATTTAGAGGAGATAGTATATAACGTATTGAATGTATTACGACGGTGGCATAAAATATAATTTAGACTGGTCCAAACTAGCACATAACAGGCATATGTGGCAAAGCGAGAGAGAGGCCTTTGCTCTGCAGTAGGACAATGCAGGCAGAAATAATATATATAAAAATATTAATAGATTTTCCCGCGGCTCCACTTGAGTAAATGTAGGTTATGACAATTTTGTATCCCTCGGGAACAGTACTTTTTTCTGGATGAAAGGAATCCTTTGTTTTTTTATGCAACTAGGTTGGCTGTCAATCATACGGCACACCTGATAGTAAGTGGTCACCGTAGCCTATGAACGCCTGTAATACCAGAAGCATCACTTGTGTGTTGCCGACCTTTTAGGAAAGGCAGTGGGAAGGAGAAGGAGCGGAATGGGGAAAGGGGGTGATTGAGCCTCCGGCACTCTCACTCACCGAACGAAACACAACAGTAGAAATACTGCTATTTCACGTCGATTTTCTGTGAGAGGGTAGTTCTTACCCGGTCGAGCCGGGCCCATTCATGCTGAAATCAACGAGGCTGTACTACTCACGGGGCTTTACTACTCACCACATGTAGTAGTTAGTCTTGAAAGCGTAAACCAACCGCCGCAACTACTAGTGGTCCAGTGTGCGATAGCCAGTTGCACTCACTGATCGGTAAACGATTAGCGAGGTTAAACGAACGTTGGGTGCGGTCAGTCTATAGATGGGTGGCTGCTTAGTGGTATTTCATCTGAGCGTTTCCGTGCTTCTGAGGGCACGTAAAATGTCGGTCCCGGTTGTTGCCAAATTGATAGCAGTCGTTAAGCCATGTCAGAGCCCTACAGGCGGCTTGAACAACTCTTGACAACAGGTTGGCCACTAACCACGTGAAACAAAAAGAGAAGAAGAAGAGTGTGTGATATCACTTACACAAATGTAAGCTATGTTTTTTCAAATATTCATAATCATGTTATTAAAGACATATTATCCATTTGTGTCGGTGAAAGTAATGTATTTCTACGCTCAAAGAAAGTCAAGTTAGAATAAGTGACCTTTGACTGAGTTATTATAAGAAATATTGAGGTCTATTTAGTTTAACTGTCAGTAGCACACAATGTTTTGGTGTATATGAAATGTTTTTACCAAAATAGGGTCTATAGGTACTAATTTTATATTAAACGAAACATACCGCTGAATTAAAAGTTTCTGTCAATACCGACCAAAAAAACTATATAGCCTTCTTTAAGCGTTCTTTGGGGTTGTAGATGTAGTCATATAGCTTTTGGAGATGTATATTTACCTACCTTTCATCGCGGTATACGTTCCCGTGGGATTCCCACGGTAGCATCAGGCAGAAACTATTTTTTTTCTTTGTTTTTAAGGAACTTAGAGCCATTTTGACTATATCAGTCCCATCGGGCTTACAAATACTACACACAACTTAAAGTATCCAAGATTACTGGCTACATAATTAAGTAGAACCTACTACTTAACAACAAATTATCTATTATCTAATTTATATATCTATATATATGTATAAAACTCTTCCGTTACTGAGTGACTGACAGACAACGCACAGCCGAAACTACTGAACGCAAGAAGCTGAAATCTGGCATGTATGTTCCTTGGAGAGTTTAGGGGAGCACTAAGAGAGGATTTTTGGAAATTCCACCCCGAAGGAGGTGAAAGTGGTGAAACCCGATATTCACACGGGAACGGGACTTACGCGGGTGAAACCGCGGTAAAACTACTAGTAAGTTTATATAAGGCAACTGCTGCGTCTGACATAGGTCCAGACAAGATACTTAAAAAAAACTCCAACATCATTCACGTTAATATTAAAATTAACTTTTAGGTGATCTCTCAGATTATCAGTTTGAATACATTCTGTTAATAAATGGTAAATATCTTCAACAACATTACATGATAAGCAGTTTGGAGAGTAAAAAATTCGACTCACTCCATACTTTCCCACTGAAAAGGCTCTAGCACCAACTATAAAACTTAAATTTCGAAACGTAGAATTTGTACTAATTTTAAAGCTAAGACTTAGAGCTTATGGAATTTAAGACCTAAAATTCAATTTAGGTTTTAATTTTAGTAATAGTGCTCTTAGTGGGAAACTGCTGGATTTTTTTGCTCTCGAGTTTAGTTTGACATAAATCCGTAGCATTTTTAAACTGAGATTACAACATACAAGTGGAATTGCACTGAAAGTACAAAATGACTCGCTTTGTCCATCAACCACGGTCACCGGGCGTTGTAATACGTCAAAATAACACAAAGCGTCGGCATTGTCATTCACACGCGTTCATTATCACGACACGGTATTAAAAACTGACGTATCTAGGTCGGTGGTAGCCTAGCCACATTGCAGCGTCATATGTACCTATATAAGTGGTCATAACTGACGAGCGACTACCCAACTAATATTATAAATGCGAATGTGAGTTTATTTGTTACGGTTTCACACTTTAACTTTTCGACTGATCATCATGAAATTAGTCACATATACACGTTGTCATTTCATCCTGAAAAAGTACTATTACTTATCTAATCTAAGTTAGCCTATATTTATGCGAGCGAAGCCGCGGTAAAAATCTAGTAAATAATATAATGAAAGTGAAAAAAAAGAGGGTTACGGCAGGATCTTAACAAATGGAAATTCGTAATCCTTGCCTACCCCCTCCGAGAAATAGGCATGATGCGGTGTATACAAGTGAGCTTATATTGTTACAATTCAATGTTTTTTTTATTTTTGAGAGATTTAAACAATATTATTATTGCGTAGTATAGCATATATATGAGTAGTAAAGCCTCGCTGATTTCAGCATGAATGGGCCGGCTCGACCGGGGAAGTACTACCCTCTCACAGAATCGACGTGAAATAGCTGTGTTCCTACTGATGTTTCGTTTGGTGAGTGAGAGTGCCGGAGCCCAATCGCCCTCTTTCCCCCTTCCCACCTCCTTTTTTTCCTAAAGGGTTGGCAACGTGCAAGTGATGCCTCTGGTATTGCAGGCGTCCATAGGCTACGGTCACCACTTACCGTCAAGTGGGCCGTATGCTTTTTTGCAACATTAGTTGTATAAAAAAAAGGTATTTTCTAACATATTATATTAGAAAAATACCTGGCCTTTTGGAAGGCTTACACGGAGACATAGGTCCAACGTGAAGAGGCCCTTCGAGAGTTTTAATAAAAGGTGGGATGGAACACCTACAGCGGCACTAGCCTAGCCGCAGCAGGCGTAGGACTATATCTACGTATGGATTCTAATATATGGGCTATAGGTATGGGTGTTTGGTGGACCGGTATATTGATAACTATGGATGAAAAACGGCATCTGCCCTGAATACTCTAATAGCATCAATGCAATTAGCAGACGGTGACTCGCCAACTCACTAGATGGGCTCCCTGAATAGCCAAGGTATACAAGCCAGTAGCAGAGGGCAGCACAGGTACAAGTGGCGAGGGGTGTCGAGCGGTGCGGCGCCGGTTTCACCATCACGGGTATCATGACAACGGAGACCCGATGCGGGTTTCCCCGTAGTTATGCCCTTGAAAATGACACTTCCACCCCCAAGCATATAGCTCTAGCGGCCCCCCTCTGACCAGCCGACCAAGGCAAGCCAGAGTTGAGAGTCCAACGGGCGCTCTTGAAGTTCCACCCCAGCCAACCAGTAACGACAGCCGGGGACAAGGCCCTAACCGACTCTCTGAGGCATTCAGGACCGCAGTGTCGCCACTCACATTCAGCTCGCCACAAGCTGCTCTGCGGTTTGTGCGCTTTTATTAAACCGGGTGATACATTTTTTGTTTATATCACAAGGCGAAGGTGATAGTTTAAAAGCTAGTGTACTGTGCTCTCCGATATCGCGTTAGTCTCATGATGAGATAATGACTGTCCCAGAGGGATTTATTATTATTATTATTATTATTATCTATACTAATATTATAAAGCTGAAGAGTTTATTTGTTCGTTTGAACACGCTAATCTCAGGAACTACTAGTTCGAATTGAAAAATTATTTCAGTGTTGGATAGCCCATTTATCGAGGAAGGCTATGACTATATAACATCACGCTACGATCAATAAGAGCGGAGCAGCAATGAAAAATGTTGCAGAAATGGAGGAAATTCTCTTATATGAAGGAGACGAAGTTGCGCAGGTCAGCTAGTTATTAAATATGTAGGACTCTTATCTAGACAGTGAAAGATGTGGGAAGACGTGCGTGTGTTTGTGTGTGTACTTTGTAGCACTGTGGTGTGAACCTTAGGATTTGGGTCAGTTAATACAGAAATTATCGTCAATAAATAATGCCTGTGAGCGAATGTCTATAAATAGCCTATATGTCATAAATGTCATAATACAAGTACAAAATACATACCTACATAATTATACAGAGTGCCGTTCTAATACACAGTCAATACCTATAAAACTCGACCGACAACCCACCTCGATACGCTGACCATATCTTGATCGCACAAGTATAGTATGGATCTGATCAATATACATTATGTACAATTAGGTGCGCACCTTACCTGTGTCTGTTTGGGTGAAAAGGTACGGTAAGGTTTACTGGGCTCATTTCTAAGCACCGCGGTGCTAGTTTCTTTATATGTACATAATATATTCTAAAAAGACGTTGGAACTAGGGACAGTCCATGTACCGTGGGAGAGTTTACAAACATTTCAACAACGGACAAAATAATCACCCAGATTTGGCACTACTATAATATATTGAACACACAATTTTAGTCCCTTTTGTTATTGACTTAAACACAACGCGAGCGATCCTTACAATCAAATTACAACAAGGGTTAATCCCTTGTAGTAATTCTAATACGCTAAATTGTAATATGCTTTCTCTAAAGCAAAAACCATCGTCGGTCTAGTTATCGTGTGTTAAACATGATCGTGTACTTCACACCAAACACAGCGGTCACTGTTTTTGTTCAATGTTTATTCAAACTTTGACACACCAAATGTTGTTTTATGTTGCAATGTTTTTGTACCGAACGTGTTAACTGTCTCATATCGGGAGGTGTTTCAGACAGTGTACTATTGTATCGCAGTACTGTGTATTATTCCATGATAGTTCGATGGTTGTTTACACATTATTTGGCTGTACGTTTTGGATTGGAAGCTTTTAAATTGTTTATCAATAATCATGGTATAGTTACTCCAGATTTGTGGTCTTCAATTTTCCGATTTTATTGTAGACTGCTTTCTAGCTATCTGCTTTAGTCTTTATATGCAGGTTTGAGCTTCATACAAACTTGGAAGAAAAATAATATTGATTGCAAATACTGGTGCTATAAGCAACAAAAGCTGTTATATTTCACCTTGCACGTTAAATTTTCTTGTTTATCGATTCAACATGTATCGAACCTTATCCAATTTAGTAAAATTTTTAATATCAGTAACCTGATAAAATTAGGATGGGTCAAAAAGTTCGCGGAATGGAGTTTTCAGCCGGAATAATTTGTTTATTTCTGTGAATAATGCCCTGATTTTTATGAGTGTGGCAACTAGTGCAGGTAAAAAAGTGACACTTCCCTCCAACATACCGCGAACTTTTTGACCCAACCTCGTTGTCAAAGTTAAAGTCAAAAATCATTTATTCATTTAAGTCACAAAGCAAAAACACACACTTATGAACATCAAAATATATAGGTTATCTTATCTTATCCTATGTGGGGGCCAGTCAATGCAGATCGGCGACACTTTGACGCAGTGGGATCTTTTGTGTCGACACTCTCCCAATAACAACTGCCATAAATGTTCATGGCAGCCGGGACCGACGGCTTAACGTGCTCTCCGAGGCACAGAACAGGCGATAATTGTCAATCAATACGCACATAATTTCGAGAAGTCATATAACTTCCGAAAGTCAAAGGTGCGCGACGTGGGTTCGAACTCGGGACCCTCTGCATTGCAGTCTGTTGGTCTCCCCTTGAGCTGTCGCTGCTCAATATATAGGTTAGGGAGTTTACTAAGTTACTGAAGCTACATTTAGGTAAGTTGCTAGGTTCTGGCAAAGGGTTGAGCATATGAGAAGAAATCTGCAAGAACCTCACGGCCACTCTTTTAAATCGCCAACTAAATATAATTTTAGTATTTTACAACACATATCAACAAGGTGTTGCCGCCATTATACCGTATACTACTGACTATAAAAAACTAAAGATAATAACTTAATAATATTACAGAGATAAAATAATTTGGTTTTAGTTATATTTTTAATATAAATCTAAAATAGGCGTAATACCCATTGACGATTTATACATACGAACGACCTAGAAGCTCTTATTTTTCATCACCGTTCTATTATCAAATACCATTTTCCCTAAAGTCTAACCATCCCGCATTACTTATAAGACTACAATTTGACATTGAACATGGAGAAGTCAACGACACAAATTAAATTACGGAAAAATAAGTAAGTTTAATCTTGTTGTCGAGTTGTAAAACGTTTCCTTGTTGCGAATACTTAACAGCTCATAGTCGCTCGAGACTAAAGTATTATGAATTACAGACAACGACCCTTCGAAAAGTATAAATTAGTGTAGTTTCTGAACACTGAAAGACTTAAGTACATTTCAACTTTACAACAGTAATTGTTAGAAAAATTCTATGTAGTAATTGTGGTATGTCTTTAAAAATTATTCACTAGTGATCTGAAAGGTAAATCAACAGAATTATGAGTAAACAGACGACGGTCAAACGCATGTCAACTGAATAATGACTAAATTAGCAACACTCAGTTAAATTATTTGACAATAGATTTTTACCCGTGGCTTCGCTCGCGTAAAAGTAAGTTGAAGGTTAGGTTATGTTAGTAACAGAAGAAGGCGGCGTAGCGGATCCGTGAGGTAAATATCCTGGTAGATCCGTGTCACCGCCGGCGTACCAGGCGGCGCAGGCGCGCGTATGCACGCTTTATGCCGCCGCAGTAAGGGCCGCGGGTGGTAGAAGAGAGATTTCCCGCCTACCAGCCGTTGAGTCGGTGCGACGACACCCTATGTCGTGCCGGGGCGTCGCCCAGGAGTCGTCGCCAGCAGACCTTTTCTTTTCTGCATTGGGCCCTGCTAGGTGGGTCGCTGATGTAGTTCTAGTTCCGGCGACCTACCCACCTTACAAAGCAGCAAGGTGGCACACCGTGGTGGTTTTAGTCGGTAGGCCCGAAAAGTCTCGGGAGAGCTCGACATAGTCCTCTCACGGCGAGTTATGATAGTAACAGTAAGTACCTACTTTCTTTTAAATAAAATATGGCCTATGTTACTCGGTGATAATATAACTTTCCAATAGCGAAAGAATTTTTTAAATCGGTTAAGTAGTTTTTAAGGAAAATCCTTACAAACAAAAAACTTGACAAACATAAAATCAAATCCTTCCTCATGATAATATTAATATGGTCTTTTGACAACGTTGACGCCTTCTAGAAACGATGTTATGTAAGAGGAAGTCAGGGTTTTATTTATCTTTCCCATTGACTCTATGCAACCTGATGATAAGTAGTCATAGTATAATCAAAATCTGTCCCAATTTTTAATAATGCGAAAATTACACATTGTTCCTTATATTGATGACTTAACGAGATATGTTTCATGCGAAAACAATATAAAATTTAAAGAGAAAAGCTCACTTTTACCTTTAAATTTTAATTTTTTTAGAAAACTCTTTTAGAAGTGTTTTTACCTGGCTCACCAGATAAAAATACTTTTAAAAGTGTATTACCAAGAACGATGGACATTGAGATGACGGCATGGTTGACATGTAGTAAGTCACTTCGCCACTATCAGTGTGCCGAATATTAAATATTCGATGATACAGAGCAAATATTTGTATGACACAAGAAGTTGTTATTTCGGATTGAGACACTTTTATGTTAACTACTGGCTTGGTCATCGTTATATTTAACTAGGTCTATGTTTTTTTGTCTGCGAGTGCCCAAAAGCACAATGTTTACTATCTGAAGTCAGGAGAGACGTTTATCTAAATGCCACTTATTAAAAAATATTAATCTGACCAGATCGGACATTCTGGAGAAAATCTAGATTTAAGAGTACCTTAAATGCCTTTTAAAATAATAATTAATTAATATACCTACTTAATAATTATGATATTAAAGTATTTTTTATTTTAATTTACTAATATTTCTTTTTTTTTAATTCTTTATTTATTTAAACACAGATATATTTTTTATTTGATAATCAATAATTATAATTATATTATACAATATCATGATTAATTAGTTTTCTTGAATTTTTATAAAAAACGCTGTACAAAAATTGCTTGCATATACATCGGTCACCAAGGTATTGCTGAAAATCAGCGCTGTTTCGCTTATGCGGATACAGCTTCGGGCTGAGCAACATCTTTTTTTGACAGACACTGCGACGCACACTGCATACGTTAGGTTATATACTTACTAAATTAATCGAGCCAAGGGTATAATATTTTAATTGTTTTATTTCTTTATTTGCATATTTGTTGTTCATTCGTATTTGTGTTTGTGTTTGTCTATTTTAAATTGTCATTTACTTTTGTCCTAGTATCCCATTGTCTTTTTTTCCTGTCTAACTGTATACTACGTTAATGCTGTCTGCAGTATGCGTTGTGTGTTTTTCTGTCAAAATAAATGTATTTTCTTTCTTTCTTTCTCTCAAATGGAAAATTTATCATGAAGAATGTAATGCGAGAGATGAAACAAAAGCGATATTCCATAACAAAGCCAAAAACCTGTATTTGATTTTGTACATAATTTTACACGCAAGAGCAAATAACAATCATAATAAATATTTTTGTGTAAGCAGTAAGCATAATGTTCTCGAAGATATATGAAGTCTGCCAACCCGCACTGGGCCAGCGTGGTGGACTATGGCCTAAGCCTTCTCACGCTGAGAAGAGGCCCGCGCCCAGCAGTGGAACAATTTAATACAGGGCTGATATAATAATATCAGCCAATTTACCAAAATTAGATGCAAAATAAGGAAGTAATTAATATTTAAATTTGGATATAAAAAAGTGGGGTGTAGTAATTGGGGATATCTCGCTATCTCTACCGGACAGCTGCATTTAAATAGTAGTTACGTCACAGTTTGTATCGTGCATTTGAAACTACTGTGTTTTCCTCCTAAGAAATTCTCAATAGCACTACCGTATTTAAAACGTTTGTATCTTATTTATTTTAGAGTAGATTTCGACTTTAATATTAGTGAACTACTCTATTGTAGGAAGTGGAACTCTGTGCCTACTCTCCTCCGAGAAATATATGTAGCTCGATATGTATATCATTATTAAGTAATACATACCTAATTATATTTAATAGTAGTATATTTCTGAGAATATATTTGATGTAATCCGTTCTCCAATGTAATATAATTTCCTGTTAGTAGAACCGCACAAATAAACTCATACGTACGTCTCATTTCCTCCCTTTAATTAACTATACAATTCATAGGAATCGGTCTAAAATCTTGTATTTATGCGGCCTCATTACCTATCTAAAAGGACGGAGAAATACAGACGGGTCTCATACGAAAAAGCGTCTTCTTCTCCCTAGCCTTTATTATTCCCAAGTCACTTGGGGTCGGCTTTTCTGGTCTAACCGGATTTGACTGGATATCAGTTTTTACACGGAGCGGCTGCCACCTGACCTCCGCAACCCGAAGGCTAACGATACCCTAAGGCTAGACCAGTGTCAGGATATTAGAGGGTACTGACTTTCCCAATAACGACTGCCATAGATGTTTATGGCAGCCGGGACCAACGGCTTAACGTGCTCTCCGAGACTCGGAGCAGGCGATAATTGTCAATCAATACGCACATAATTTCGAAAAGTCATATAACTTCCGAAAGTCAGAAGTGCGCGACGTGGGTTCGAACCCGAGACCCTCTGCATTGCAGTCTATTGGTCTCCCCACTGAGCTATCGCAGCTCTCATACGAAAAAGCGTATTAAGTATTAATAAATATTGAAGACTAGATTTCGCCCGCCACTTCGTTCACCTGAACGTAGATTTTGTAAAGCGGGACAGTACTTTTTTCCTAGATAAAAGGAACACTTTGTCCTTTTCTGATCCTCTGATAACGTGTATGCGAAATCACAGGATGATCCGTCAAGTAGATAAGGCCTGAAAGCATAACAAACAAACAAATTCACATTTATATTTATAATATTAGTTAGGTTTCAAGATAAAAGTTGATGAGATAAAAGTAGGGATGAGCAAAAATGGCTTTACAATTCTGGTTTGCAGCTGAAATAATAAGGGGTGATGGTTTGTCATCTACCAGGTAGAAATCAATACTCCGTAGTACTACTAAAAATTTCTTGAAAGAAAAACTATGTCACGCGGACCATGCCTCGGCAGCGGCTTGCTCTTGCTCCGCCGCAAATAAAACCACGGCTACGCCCTGGATCGCCATCTTTCACCTGCCGACGCTCCTCAGTTAAGTGTCTCAACTGTGTTCCTGCCGTACCTCGCACCGAAGCCTTTTAATTGTATCTAGCCCTGAGATTCTTTTTCATATTTGTGCCAACTTAAACTTAGTAAAATTATTATATTATTAAAAAAAAGTTAAGACATCTTCTTATTTTTGACGTGGAATATTTGCCATTTGCCTAAACCCCCGATGCAAAGGGAGACAAGGAGGTTATATTGGTCTCTCTTAAGAATTTGGGTCCGACTAAAACGGTGAGTTAACTTGCTGCATTGCTAGTAGGTGGATTGCTGACTACATCAGTGATCTACCCATCCAATCACTACTCTACACTACCGAGGCAGGAGCACTAGCACACAATCGATAATACAAACGTCGTTTGCATAACACTTATGCTGTACATACATTCATACATCCCAAGAATATTAACCAAAAGTTGTTTCTGTAACTTGACACTACACTTTCCGTGTTTGTTCAGAGAAATGGACTTCGATCGTCTTTGTTTGACGCCATAATTTGTTTAGACTATTAATGGAGAAGCAAAACCCTCTATTCGGATATCTTGATAGTACGGCGACTTATGTACTTGCGTAATAGACGAATTGACTCACATTATTTTATTATTTAAATCATTTAACTAAATTACCCAAACTCCAAAATAAATCTGATCCAGCTCACCACAGTCACACTGAGCAAGGCCGGGCTCCCTGAACCTCCACCTACACAAGTTAGTTCTACAGCAGCCAACCTGGGTGCGAAGTCTCTTTAGGGACTTCCATACTACCCATGGCAGAGTGTGACTGGGTGGTAAAGACTCCTGTGGTGTGATACAATGTGAGGGTGGGGGAATTTTAATTACTATTCGCTGTTGTTTGTAAAATAATTTACAAAATCAAACATATGCAACTACCCTTATGCTGATTGTCTAAAAACTGCCAAGTTTGTCTTATGACACCTATGCTTGGAGCTTTACACTTAGAGTCGATAAAGTGATTTAAGAATCGATTCTCTGATCGTCAGTTGAAGCTCAACCTCTTGGTCCTTTCCTGGTCCTGCAGGAGGATCTCCTACTCTTTTTCTGCTGTCTTCCTCACATACAAAATGTAGAAAGAAGAGTAGTCAAATATTCTGTGGGCTACTATCTACAAAGCACTAGATAGATCATGGTCTTGTTTCTACTTATGAGTTTTAAAATACGCAGCGGCTTCGTTGTGTTACTTTAGAATCACTTCTGTGGCATACAAAAAACACAGCTATATCTATGAGCGACGCTAAAGGCATACCATAACCTTGACGTTCATAAGTGTTATTTTGTGATCTAAATTATCAAAAGTTTTTAACTTTGGCTTGACTTAACATGATCTTGCAGCCTCGAATTGAATACTCGAAATATTATTGCCTTTTACTGTCTGGAAAAGCAGCCTTAAAAGTAGCTCAAGAGACAGCAGTAAATTTGGTCTGGTTACAAAAATAAATATAGCGTGCAAATTATGTGTATAATTCATCCCCGCCTACTTCTTTGAGGATATGTACACGGGAGTCATGTATATTTGAACCAATATCATTTCAAAAGCAACATCCATAAGAAATCTATCAGATATTTCGAATATCAAAATGGAATGAACGTTCGTTCAAACGCAATATCGAGATCGCGTCGATACATCGCAGCGACATGGGACAGGTACTTGTGAACGTGCTCCAAATTTGTCACATCACAAAACTTGTTCGGAATTTCGTTATTGACCTCTGAACTGTGTATCTTTTCTACATTTCCCTTTGGTGCTTTAAAACATCGATCCCGCTTGTCTCGTTCACGACAAACTGAAGGTGAGGAAAGTAACCTCTGCCATGCACGTTGAAAAAGGGAGTCACTTTATTATACTCTTTTCTTCTATCTTTCTACGTGACCTCGTACAGATGTATCTATATAAAAAATTAAAACAAGTCAAAGGCTTTACTTATAGGAGATACTTAAGAAAATAATGGAAGGGATCTTTTTAAGAGCTATAAATAACCGCTGCTAATACGTAATCAATCATCTATTCAAACATTCGAATAATGAATATTCGAATCAATTTAAATAATTCGAATCTTTCTATTGAACAATCATCGCTACGTTGAACAACCAATACGATAGATATTACCCATTAACATTCAAGACGCGGTATGATCACACAATATCACACACGACAATACGATCATAAGTTTCAAACTACCTCCCTAACTTTGTCACCGAGTCTAATTTCAAGTGTCACGCCGCGTGAATACAATTAATTCATCAAAGTTAGATATAGCACTCAATTTCCCGGGAAATGTGTCACAATGGGATCAAAACTTTTGGATGACAAATTGCTGACTTCCACAAATCCCCAAGAGAGGAGAATTAGAGCTAGAATGGTCGAGTAATAAACAGGTTTATAGGAATATCTACTGTCATGGTGGCTTAGTGGTAGTGAATGTCACTGCTTTGCATGCGGTCTTAGATTCGATTCTAGTTCAGTTTCTTAATTGGGCCGTATATTTTTTATTGATCGAATTAGATTGAAACGTTACAGACAAGTTTTAACCTATTTCGAGCAATGTAAAAGACCGGCGACGATACTGCTCTGCTTCCAGCATCTATGTCATCTCATATCATGGTCACTGTTCCGATGGCGTACTGATTTAAATCGTCGCCTCGCGACTGCCACTGTGATGAGTGTTGTGGGTTCAATCCCACATGATGCAACGACCCTGGGTGTTCTTTGTGTTCGTTGTTTAAATGTTTATAAAGTCCCCCGCAGCACAGGAACAATTCCTAGCACGGGAGCTGTGTATAAACAAAAACAATATCTCTATTAGTCTTTTCAATTTAATGTACTTAGGCAGTTTCTTATAATTTTACTACATCACGGGTTTCTGTTTATGACGCGTAGATTCACGAGATCGCATACTGGGATAAAATGTATTTTATGTATCAACCCAGTCTATGAGTAATCCAAGTTTTCCATCTAAATCCTTTAAAGGTTAACGCGTGTTTGATTAACTTTAAACGTATAACATACTTTTCTGTCGCTTATTGCCCTGTTTTATTGTGACAAACACAACAATTCATATGTATGTTTCATGAAACAAAGGTAGAGCTAAGTGAAGTAATGTTAATAGTACTCGCGGCCGCAATACGACCCCGGATGTCCGTGATACGACTGTGGCTGCATACGAAATAGTTTTGCTGCGTTAAAATATTTATTTAGTGTGTGTTTGAATACACACTGCCTTGTTAGCTGCGGTATAAGTTCCGCTTATGTTTGCGAGCGATGTTTAGAGTTTAATTAACGGTCCGAATTCTCAGTACATGCAATAGGAATCTGAAAATTTGTCTCGTAGTTTGTTCTTGTTTTTAAATGATTAAAGCTGGTAGGTAATATCTATTTAAGAAATGATGACTAGTATTTTTGTTAACACCGTCAGCTAAACTCGAATGCTTGTGTTAGGAATGGGTTCATGTCGGTAGTGCAATGTCTGGAATTCGAACGTGCGACCTCTCAATCGCAAGTCTGATCCCTTATCCATTGGGCTACCGGTGCTTGAATAAGCAGTATCTGCCACCTTAATCGTGGACCTATATAAACATGACCTCCAGACCGAATTTTGGTCACGGCGGCCAATCTTAACAGAGATTGGCCATCTGTGTATGTGCGCAAATAAAAGTGCACTTTCTGTTCCCTAACTCTCATGATCCGATGGGACGGATAATCCGACACGACCGGAGAGAGATCAGGTGCAGGACCAACGGCTTTACGTGCTTGCCGAGGCACAGGGGTTTCTAACACCGCCACCAACTTCCCAACTCCGGGCTCGTATTAAGATTTCTTATCAGAAAAACCCAATAAATTTTATTTTCCCGACTCTGGATTCGAACCTGAGACCTCGGAGGCAGTTAATATACATATTATACAGGATGTCCCAGAAGTTGACGTTAATCCAGAATCAGGTAACAGACTAAGGTACCTACCTAGGTTACCTACGTATTTCAAAAATTATAGGGAGGAATTTCAAAACAATCGAAATAATCTACATTCTGTGACGGTCTTTTCACTCGTTTTTTTTGTTATGTAATCTCAAATAATGTAAAAAAAATTAGAGCTTAGAGAGAGATTTTAATATTTTTCTGACGGTTATTATAACTTAGCCTGTTAGCTGATTCCAGTTTGACGTCGGCTTCTGGGACACCCTATATAAGCACTATGTTATAATGTATGTATTTGGAACAACCTTGTATATGTATACTGTTGGCGTGTCTAGCCTAACTTTATATTATAAATGTGAAAATGAGTTAGTTTGTTACGTTTTCACGCCTTAATTACTTGACCGATCGTCATGAAATTTGGTATACACGTTGTCAGGGGTTCATAAAAGTACATACGGTACCTGTCATCTAAAAAAGCACTATTACTATCCTAACCTACGTCTACGCGAGCGAAATATGTAGAGTGCAAAATCTAGTAATAAGAAATATAGTATTTAATTTACCCTGTAGCGTATGACACTATTATCATCACCTAAGCTGAAAGACGTCCACTGCTGGACATAGGCCTCCCCCAAGGTTTTCCACAAAGAATAGTCTTGGGCCACCCGGAGCTAACCATTACCACCTGGTAATGGTTGGATGCAGGTGGCCTCGTCGGGCCACCTTGTGAGGGGCTTACCTCTGGTGCGTGGCCCACACTCCAGAACCTTTCTGCCCTAAAGGCCATCGGTTCTGCGCGCTAAGTGCTCTACCCCTACACTGCCATTTCAACTTGGCTATCCGGAGAGCTAAGTCGGCAACTTTAGTTTTCCTGCGAATCTCCTCATTTCTGATTCGATTCCGCAGGAAAACACCGAGCATAGCTCTCTCCATCGCCCTCTGAGTGACCTTGAGCCTTCTGATAAGGACCATAATGAGCGACCACGTCTCTGAGCCGTAAGTCATCACTGGCAACACACACTGATCAAAGACTTTCGTATATTGCGACGGACAGACACTGCGGTATATTGGAGCATGACAGGCAGGTAGAAAAAGGTAGCGTGTTGCTTACTCATAATAAAAAGAAATACCAAACACCAATATACATATTCTAACTCAATTCTGTAAATAAATAATACATGACTTCATCACCCGGTTGCCGCCAACTAAAGTTTATTTAATGAATATCTAGGTCAGTCTCCAATCGCAATGTTTATCTCTGGTTACAAATTATTTACACGGAAATCTACCTGAAGTAAATACATATAAGCGAATATATGAATACGCTTATTCAAACGATTAAAATATGGTTGTTATGTATTAAACCTTTAATCTATTGAGTCACAGTGGTACAATAATATTTGGGGTTCTATCAATTGACAGGTTAATAAAACTCGTTGTTTAGTGACACTGGTTAGTGTTCGCGGCTACTGTGTGTACTGCACCGGACTCAATTCCCGGTTCAGACAAAATATTATAGGATAACTGTCAAAAAATCGCAGGAGCACGGAGTCTGAAACTGTGCTTGGTAGACAACGATAAGGTTGATCCCTAATACGTAGTGCCTAAACAATAGCTGACAAAATGTTGGACAGTACAATATAACCTTTATTTATACATTGTACATAGAAAAGTGGTATTGTACTGACATACACTTTGATAATTAAAAACTATATAAAAATTATTAACAAGCAATTATACATTTCACAATCAAGCAGCGATAGCTCAGTGGGGAGAAAAACAGACTGCAATGCAGAGGGTCTCGGGTTCGAACCCACGTCGCGCGCCACTGACTTTCGGAAATTATATGACTTTTCGAAATTATGTGCGTATTGATTGACAATTATCGCCTGCTCCGTGCCTCGGAGAGCACGTTAAGCCGTCGTTCCCGGCTGCCATGAACATCTATGTGAGTCGTTATTGGGAAGTCAGTGCCCTATAATATCCTGACACTGGTCTAGCCTTAGGGTATCGTTAGCCTTCGGGTTGCGGAGGTCAGGTGGCAGCTGCTCCGTGTAAAAACTGATATCCAGTCAAATCCGGTTAGACCAGAAAAGCCGACCCCAAGTGACTTGGGAATAATAAAGGCTAAGAGAGAAGAATTATACATTTCTTAGATTATTTCTTCAACTGTATGTAAATACGTACTGTCTGTATGTTAAAACATAAACCAAATAATTTATTGCCTTTCTATCAAAAATATGCTATTTACATTTAAACAAAATGAACTCAGTGTGTAAACATTTTTTTTCCCATTTGTGCGATAAAGCTATAAACGTGTGTGTGTGTGACAACACACGTGACTCCGATGTCCGCAGCGCCGCGCGCCGCACTCACGAGATTTGCACACTGGTTGTGTTTGCGGACAGTTTAACATGTTAAGTAATTCTGACCTCATACTGTAACGTATAACATTATCCCGTATATTTACTTCGCTGGAGGAAATCATCATGACAGTGTAGACTGTAGACTGTAGATACAGGTGAAGATTCGATGTGCTTTAGAAATCCCCACCGCTAAATATCCACCACGGATTATATAAACACGATCAAGGGAGAATTTTTGGAAAATAACTATTCCCACCAATTTACTTTGGCCCGTTAGTAATGGAACCAATATATTTTTTATTTTGTTATCATATTATTTTCGAAAACACAATTACCTATCGCACTTGTCATAATTCCTGTATCGCGGTGGACACTTCAAACATTCAAACAACCATTTGTGGCACACACAAATTTTTGTCCCACGTGGGATTCAAACCCACAAAACAGCGCAGTGGCAGTGGTGAGGCAACCACTTAAACTTATTATTACATATAATATAGATTAATGACAAATGTAATTTTTCACTAATTGTACAACCCATTTTTCGGCATCAAAGCTTTTCAAATTCCTATAATAAAGGTCAAAAATATGCTTTTCTCTTATTATATGTATCCTGCATGTAATAGGAGATAGAACTAAGCAGCGATAGCTCAGTGGAGAGACCAACAGACTGCCATGTAGAGGGTCTCCGGTTCGAACCCACCACGTCGCGCACCTCTGACTTTCGGAAGTTATATGACTTTTCAAAATTATGTGCGTATTGATTGACAATTATCGTCTGCTCCGTGCCTCGGAGAGCACGTTAAGCCGTCGGTCCCGGCTGACATGAACATCTATGTGAGTCGTTATTGGGAAGTCAGTGCCCTATAATATCCTGACACTGGTCTAGCCTTAGGGTATCGTTAGCCTTCGGGTTACGGAGGTCAGGTGACAGCCGCTCCGTGTAAAAACTGATATCCAGTCAAATCCGGTTAGACTAGAAAAGCCGACCCCAAGTGACTTGGGAATAATAAAGGCTATGGAGAAGATGTAATAGGGGACGAGCGTATTGTCGTCCATTACTATACGAACTTTCTACTATAAGAGATCTTACTTCTTTTTATTACCTTTGTTTTTGATATGTATAAAACCTCCCGCGATACGAGGTTTACTTTTAGCATTAAACTATTATTCTGGCGTAAAACCAATGAGAAGAACCGGCAAGGAACTCACGACCACTCTTTTTAATCGCCAATTTGCCACCACTAAACACCACGCCTGAGGTCGCGGGTTCGATTCTCGCAAAAGTCAAAAATTTGTGTGCTTGAAAATGGATGTTTGTCTTGGTCTGGGTGTTTCTATGTATAATATGTATGTATTTCCAAAAAAAAAAGTATATATGTATGTTTATCCATTGTCTAGTACCCATAGTAAAAGCTCTGCTTAGTTTGGGTTAGATGGTGTTGTGTGTATGTGGTAGAATATTATATTATATTATTATATCGTATCCGCTTCACTTTGAGTAGTAGGTAGATCCCTTTCAGTCGTAAATCAAACATCAATATTTTTTAAACAATTAATAATCTTTTACTACACTTTCAATAAATACCTCATATTAATTATCTCTTTCACAAAAATTTATTACTGGTCATGTTTCAATTACTCTTATTAAACATTCTGTTATTCATTAACAAATAAATTCTGGATACAATCACTGTGAAATGAACCCACAATTCCGATAAGAACACTTTATGGCTACAACGGGATATTTTCAATAATTATTCAAGCGCAGATTTGGTCAGGTGTTTAATTTTGAGGTTATCTTTTACGTTTCATATTCTGGATGGCTAGTGCGAGTTGTTTTTACGTAAACGCAATCGAATTGTTTACCGCGTTTGGCTATCTGATTGGTTAAGAGCTTGGAGCGGGGCAATCGGAGCGCCGAACTTCATAAACGTATTGATAGCGTTAACGTAAAACAAACTGGCAATAGGCACCCTGGTCTACTAAGTAGGTATACATCCGTGCACTGCGAAATACATTTGTACCCACAGTAAATATATCAAAATGTTAGTGAAAGTAGGTAGCAACCAAATAATAATAATAATATACTACCACATACACACAACACCATCTAGCCCAAACTAAGCAGAACTTGTACTATGGATAAGCATACATATATACTTTTTTATACATACATAGAAATTTATACATAGAAACACCCAGACCAAGACAAACATCCATGTTTATACACACAAATATTTGACTTTTGCGGGAATCGAACCCGCGACCTCAGGCGTGGCAATCGGTTACACTAACCACTACACCATAGAGGCCGACGAACGTCAAATAAACGTCAATATTAGGATTCCTATATTATGGAAATAATTCCGGCTGCTAGATTCGCTATTGTTTTTAAACTAAGCTCTTGATTTTACTAAGGAACACGCCAGACGCACGCCATAATCCCATCACAAGAAATTTAATCAAATTAAAAATGCTTCCTATGGTCTTTAAACGCTTGGATAGCGCAGCGGTTTTAGTAATCGCATTACCAACTCGATCAAGTCTTGTGTAGTCTATGCTCATACAGGACAACGGGTGTAGTCTTTTCAAACATGCTGCACTTTATGAGCTCATTCACGGCGTGCAAGAGATATAGTTTGACCAAAACCGCTGTACCGCGCCTTAGGTATGTGCGCGTCGAGAACGCACGGCAATACCCCCCGCCGCGCACATAGCCTGAGTCGAGGGCGTTACAGACACACTATACTTACGATCGATACTGTAAACAAACTGTTGTTTTCACATCGTTATACATACTCTTTAAGCGTCAGGTCGTTTGCCAAGTATATGCTATCTACGAGACAGGGATATCGTATATCGGTATGTGTCACGACACACCGCACAATCCGAAGAGTCCAAACATAAATGTACGATAAGACCAAAGAGCTATGAAAGGAAACGAGTCACTAAAAGACATACACAGTCTCACGCCTATATAAATAATTATAATAATAATAATAATAACGTTTATTGGCATTAAAAGATACAGTCATTTGAACACATAAAAGTAAACAAATAATTTTACAGTCCACTTGTTAAACACTGGTACCCAAGCTAAGACTGAACTTGTGGTATGGGTACCAGGGCTCTCGTACTTAATACATTTTATTTTATTTATCAATATAGTGTATCTTACATTGGCAACATTTATAGATGACAGCTGTAGGTCATTGTGTGTGTGTGTGTATGTGTGTGTGTGTGCGTGTGTGCGTGTGTACGTGTGTGCGTGTGTGCGTGCGTGTGTGCGTGCGTGCGTGCGTGCGTGCGTGTGTGCGTGTGTGCGTGTGTGCATGTGTGCGTGTGTGCGTGTGTGCGTGTGTGCGTGTGTGCGTGAGTGCGTGTGTGCGTGTGTGCGTGTGTGCGTGTGTGCGTGTGCGCGTGAGCGCGTGTGCGCGTGTGTGCGCGTGTGCGCGTGTGCGCGTGTGCGCGAGTGCGCGTGTGCGCGTGTGCGTGTGTGCGTGTGTGCGTGTGTGCGTGTGTGCGTGTGTACGTGTGTGCGTGTGCGTGTGCGTGTGCGTGTGCGTGTGCGTGTGCGTGTGCGTGTGCGTGTGCGTGTGCGTGTGCGTGTGCGTGTGCGTGTGCGTGTGCGTGTGCGTGTGCGTGTGCGTGTGCGTGTGCGTGTGCGTGTGCGTGTGCGTGTGCGTGTGCGTGTGCGTGTTCGTGTGCGTGTGCGTGTGTGTGTGTGTGTGTGTATATAGAAATACGTGCGTTTAAAATTAATAATAGATTATACAATATAGATTACAAAGTAGATTATACAACATATAAAAAGATTTGAGTCATATAAAGGGTAAGCAGAGATGTATTGCACCGACATTTTATATTTCAGGTCTTACATCATATGCTACAATTACCATTCACCTGCTATAGGTTCAGGTCTCGCTTAAACGTGGTCAGAAACCATAGCTAGCCATAACCATAGCAAGTCGAGCCTATTGTCGTCCGGAAACCGGGAACAGGTTTAGACGCCGTTCTGTTACTGAAAATTGCTTGACTAAAATACCCAATGACTCTTGCTGAACCGAAATCGAATATGCATCTCATGCACAGGAATTGAATTTATAAACATATTATTCATTTTACCGTTGCATTGAGCAGCGATAGCTCAGTGGGGAGACCAACAGACTGCAATGCAGAGGGTCTCAGGTTCAAACCCACGTCGCGCACCTCTGACTTTCGGAAGTCATATGACTTTTCGAAATTATGTGCGTATTGATTGACAATTATCGCCTGCTCTGTGCCTCGGAAAGCATGTTAAGCCGTCGGTCCCGGCTGCCATAAACATCTATGGCAGTCGTTATTGGGAGAGTGTCGACACAAAAGATCCCACTGGGTCGAAGTGTCGCCGGTCTGCACTGACTGGCTCCCACATAAGATACATACATACCGTTGCATTACCAAGAAAGTAAGTTTAAGCTTGGCGTTAGATGAATAAGAGCACCGGAGAACTAGATTCAACATTCTTTACGATGTTTTCTTTAACCGCCAAACCGATATACTCGTAAAAATACCACTTCACTTGACTTGCCAAAGCAGCGACGTTGTGTTGAGGTTTCGAAACTCATATGGGACAATTATATTTGTTCTACAAATATTTTTCTAAGTCTGTGTATGTGATAGAATATTATTATATTATTATTATACTCTATGCCCGTTAATTATTTGTTTGTAAAGTACAATGCGGCACAGAACGTAAACACTAACGTGCAAGTTGTTTTAAAAGAACTTAAAATAAATGGGTGTCTACATTTTCCTACCTCCGCGTTTCTCAACTCTCTTGCGAGACGATGCCGAGAAATTTACAACTACGGAGGTTCCGCTGGACTTTTAGCAGCTGTCTTACATCGCCTGGGGATGAGTACGATTCGTGTCCATATTATTCTGTTTATACAAAAAATGCGATTGAAGTGTCTGTTTATAATGACAAAATAACAGCTTTTACCAAACGCATATTAAAGTATATACGATAGATACTTATATAAAAACATCTATATTTGTCTGTGTCTCTGTCTGTCAGTTCGTTCCGGCTAATCTCTGAAACAACCGGACCGATTTTGACAGGACTTTCACTGGCAGATAGGCTACTTTTATTTTAGAGAAAATAGGGTGCCGCGAATAAGAAATTAGAACTTTTTGTTAAATTCCACGAAGATGACGTCGCGGGTAAAAGCTCACTTAATAACTCACGCTTATAGATAGAAGTATAACTGCACGATGCAGAGTTTAAATGGTCGCCTCGACATCGCCAGAGCGGATTCGATCCCCATACGGGATAAAAACTATGTTACCAAAAAGATATTTAAAAAAAATCCTATTCCCGCATTATAAATAATTCCTTCGTCGCGGGAGACGTTTACAAACATGCAAACAACGGACACAAAGAACACGCAGACTCAGAATAACTATTAGTGGATCACAGAAATTTTTGTCCTGTATTATTATTATTATTATTATAATAAAATTATAATAATAATAATAATAATAATAATAATTATATTGAAAACCTTGTTACATTTTTACAATAATTATACGATAATGACTACAGTAGTATAAACTGTGTCGTAGTCATTAACGCCCACATCCGAATATATTTTTAAATAACTAAGGTCTGAAAGGTACTATTTTATTGTTTGATTATAATAATTTTGTGCCTATGTTGAGGATGAGAGTACACGTGTTTGTCGGTGAGTGTATGTGTGTGTCTACGTGTGTATTGTGTATATGCAGATATGTGTGTGTATGTGTGTATCGGTATGTGTAAGTGTGTGTATATTTATGGCAGAAAGATTTATTTGTTATCATGCTATGATGTCCTCACATTGTGTATAAGTTTGTGAAAGAAGCCACTCTGTTAATTTACGCTTAGATTTATTATAAGTTAAAGGATAGATTTTACGCACCCTATTTATCTTATTGTTAAGTTTGGGACTTAGAAAGTAATATTGACGAGATGCCAGAGAAGTCCTGTGTGATTTAAAAGGACAGACTCTGTCGGATCTTCGGTTATTTTTAATAAATTCTATGTCATACGGAGTTTCAGTATGCTTACGCAAAATCACCTGCAATATATATAATTGTCGTACCGTCAGCACCTTGCAGAGATTATAGAGATTAGACGTTGGGAATCTTCTAGGCTTACCAGTCATGACCTTGAGTATACATCTCTGGGCTCTCTCCAGACGCACCATTAACGTTTTATAACTATAAGTTAACGTTTTATAAGTATAATGATCGAACCCACGACACTCGGTGCTGTAGCTATGGTGAAGCGAACATTTAAACCACTATACCATTCGTACAGTCCGTCTCTGGTTATCCGTTCCATTGTTTCAATGCCTGTAAGGTGCCGACTTCACAAGCATTGAAATTTTTGCAACATACATTTTTGTATGTGGTCTGGGGCCACACTAACGGGAAATGCCGTTAATTATCCCGATGATGGACGTTTAACGTAGGACATTTGTATTTGACAACGGCATTCACATTTAATTGCCGTTTACAAATTATAGGAACATTAGCGCCAATTTTATCGCCAAAAGTGGGCATTCACGTTGAACGTTCAAGTGTAGCCAATAACTTTATCGCGTTAATAATTAACACAATATTTATCGCGATGATAGGCATAAACACGTTTTCTTTAAAAAAGCAATAAAGTTTAGGAGGTAAGTCTATTATGGCTACAGTTTCTAGTCCTAACCGCCTGATATCTAAGAGCAGCAACATTTACCGTAACTGTAAAATTATCATGGAATCTTCGCAGAGAACTTATAAGAATTTGTACAGTTTGCATATTCAAATATTAGAACGTAAAACGATCTGACAGCAGTTTAAGTACCAGTTGTACGGTTAGCAAAAAAACTGCGACATGAATTA
Source organism: Catocala fraxini (assembly GCA_930367265.1). NCBI lineage: Eukaryota > Metazoa > Arthropoda > Insecta > Lepidoptera > Erebidae > Catocala > Catocala fraxini. Next base: position 22,987,689 of record OV884038.1, read on the forward strand.
TATAAACACAAAAGTATCATTATATAAATTTCTCGAACAGATACCTCGCTGACTTCAGCATGGCTCGACCAGGAAAAGTGTGCAATAACCTCTTAATTCTGGACTGTTCGTTAAAATATTCCTTCCAAGTTTTATGGCATAAGGATTTAAACTTATATAATATTTCTGAATAAACGGTGACCACTTACCATCAGGTGGGCCGTATGCTAGTTTTCCACCTTAGTACTATAAAAAACAAAGATACACTTGTAGCCACATTGCAACTATGTCACCTCAATATTGTAGACGTACCTACGACCTCAATTAGTGTACTGAATTATAATTCAATGTTTTTAATTAATCATTCATATTTCTGTTTTCATGTGTGTATAAGTGTATGCTTACACATACGCTTAATCAAATAAATAAGCATTCTCAACACGCAAACGTAGTTTCCACTACACTTATTAACAAACTTCTAAAAAGACCGCAGTAATATTACATTCTTTCATCATTCATCATTCATCAAACAACCGACTCAAAGAATATCCAGATTAGGAACAACTATTTGTGGCTCACACAAATTTTGTGGGATTCCATCCCACACGAGTGTGGGATCATAACACTCGACTATCCGACGTTATGTATCCATACGTTTTTAATCATTGAATTCTAGTAATTTTTTATTGTAAAAGATCCCGCATTAAGAATAATAAAAAAGCTAAGCTTAAAAAGGGACTAAGTATGATGAATCAATGAACATAATCGAATATAGAATGAATATAACTGCTTTAAATTTAAATTGAATGAAGAGTAACGTTTAGTGAGCGTTTCATTAAAATCGGTTGAGAAATAAAAAGAGATGTCAATTTTAAATGTGCGCTGTGATACGTTCAATGAATGTTTCATGCAATAAATCAAGGAGAGGGCGAAGGTTGGCTCGTATTATAAGGTCAAGGTCAAATCGGGGTATAGAAAGGGACAGCGAATGCTTTACCGACAAGAGGAGCGCGTTATGTAGATGATGCTTGTTTCGCATGATTTAAAGGGCACTATTATATTTTGAAAAGAGCCTGTGTCTTTCATTATAGCTTTTATAAATAACATGTATTATAATACACTTTTTTCGTGATGACGAAGTCTGGGTCTGTAAACCCTAGTGGCACAGCAGTAGTACAAGCGAAAGCTGTGGTTTCGGGTTCGATTTCCGTCGTAAAAGTGTTTAATGAAATGTATAGTCTGGAACTGTTCTACTTATGATGTGGGGTCTAATATTAACCATTATCTAATATAACTTACTAACGTACACGGATTAATTTATTATCCACAATTGTATATTTTTATTTATTTCTAACTCACGTTTTGAAAATGTATGTTTTTTTTTTGTATTTCAACACTTAACCAACTACAGGAGAAACAGCATAAACAATAAACATTATTTGTAAGAAAATGTATCTGTTGGCAGACTTAACTTAATAAATAAAAAATATATATTTAATAGTTTTATTATCTATACTAATATTATTTTCTTGATCAGATCGGAGGCGTTCTGGACAAAGGCCAGGTTAAGAGCACCTTGAACCGACGGGTGTGTATGAGGAATGTGATGAAAGTGAATGAAGCCAGAGAAGTGTGTCAGGGTCGTAGCAAATTGAAAACCGTAGTTTCTGCCTACCCCTCTGGGAAACAGGCGTGAATCTATGTATGTATATTATATAGCTGAAGAATTTGTTTGAAGCGCTAATCTCAGGAGCTACTGGTTCGAATTGAAAATTATTTTAGTGTTGGGTAGCCTATTTATCGAGGAAGGCTATATGACATCACGATACGACCAAAAGGAGCGGAGCAGCAATGAAAAATGTTGCGATAACGCGAAAAATTCTCCTATATGAAGCAGACGAAGTTGCGCGGGTCAGCTAGTCATATCATATATAATCTTCACCGACGAAGTCGCGGGATATTTACCGCTACATTATGTGTAGCGATAAATATATTAAATACTTTTATTTTTTATTACATTACACTTTATTTTTCATTACATTTTATGTTTTCTTGTTTATTACATATCAATAGAGGTTTGCCAAGACAGCATCTGCACTAGTATGCCTAATATTTAATTAATAGTAATATTTTATACTTATACAGACTGATTGATAAAAGGCTGGACATATTGAAGAAGGGTATTCAGTACTCGATTCTGGACCCAAATATCTAAGAAAATTAGTACTTATAATTTGACCTGGTTATCCAATAAAAACTTATTATGCGGACATTCTTGCGCATATACCAAAGCTAAACAAAACCTCTCCCCCCTCCCCCCCCCCGCTACCGCACCCCGCACTCTCCCGAATTTGCACCCCGCCTGTCCTTTTCTTATCAAAGGTCATTAGCCTCCGACAGCTGTGTGCGACGCGCGCAGTGTGCGTGCAGTGTCCACATTTTATGGATATTTCATACAAATTTTCATAAAGGTTTTCTTTGCAGGTTACACAGATTTTATTCTTATTTTTTTTTATACGTTTCCACTGACCATAAATTATCATATCCTTAAGTATGTACAATGTTTAAACAGTCACACTGTATGACTGTTCATGATAGCAAAGATTTTGCGAGCACTTAATCAACAGACACAAAGAACATCTAGCCTCAAAACGAAAATATTTTAATCACATAATCTTTGTTTTGTGTGGGATTCGAACCCACATTACCCGGCGTATTGGCACTACGATATCCATGCTTATACAATAGCAGCTATAGCCTAGTGGAAAACCATTGGACTGCCACGCAGAGGTCTCGGGTTCGAACCCAAGGCGCGCATCTCTGACTTTTCGAAGTTATATGCGTATTTAATAATTAGTTATTGCTTGCTTTAACGGTGAAGGAAAACATCGTGAGGAAACCTGCTTGTCTGAGAGTTCTCCATAATGTTTTCGAAGATATGTGAAGTCTGCCAACCCGCACTAGGCCAGCGTGGTGGACTACGGCCTAACCCTTCTCACAATGAGAAGAGGCCCGTGCCCAGCAGTGGGACAGTTTAATACAGGGCTGATATTATTATATTATTATATCCATGCTTTAAACTTTGCGGCCACTCTTGTTCAATTGCTGACGGTACCGTTATAACTTTAAGTACCAACTTTACAGTACGAATGGCAGTTATTTTGCAACAGAATGCTTCGCTACCAACCGTTTACAGCTCACGAATACAAATATAATGTTATGAGTTCAACACTAGATTTACACTTTTAACTCTTTAGTATTGCAAAGAGTTTACATACACAACTCTATCTATAAACTCTTTGCAATGCTGATACCGTAGTATCTACAAAGATATTCTTATACTAACTGTGCCCGCGGTTTCATCCGCGTTTATAATTACTGCGCCGCCTCCGTGGGTCGTAAAGTGATGTTATATAGCCTATAGCCTTCCTCGATAAATAAGCTATCCAACACTAAAATAATTTATCTTTTCGTACAAGTAGTTTCTGAGATTTGCACGTTCATCCAAACAAACAAACAAACTCTTCAGCTTTATAATAGTAGTATAGATAATATCAGCCCTGTATTAAAGTGTCCCACTGCTAGGCACGGGCCTCTTCTCAGGGTGAGAAGGGTTAGGCCCTATGGCCTAACCCTTCTTACCCTGAGACGAGCCTGAGCCTGAGCCAGTGTGGTGAACTGTTCCACCACACTGGCTCAGTGCGAGTTGGCAGACTTCACATATCTACGAGAACATTATGGAGAACTCTCAGACATGCAGGTTTCCTCACGATGTTTCCCTTCACCGTTAAAACGAGCGATAATTAATAATAATATAATAATAATAATATTCTATCACATACACACAACACCATCTTGCCCAAACTAAGCAGAGCTTGTACTATGGGTACTAGACAATGGATAAACATACACATATACTTTTTTTTGTAAATACATACATATTATATATAGAAACACCCAGACCAAGACAAACATCCATGTTTATGCACACAAATGTTAGACTTGTGCAGGAATCGAACCCGCGACCTCAGGCGTGGCAGTTGGTTACACTAACCACTACGCCATCGAGGCCGACAAATTAAATAATTAACTATTTTATACGCACATCACTTCGAAAAGTCAGAGTGCGCGCCTTGGGATCGAACTCAAGACCTCTGCGTGGCAGTCCAACGGTGTCCCACTAGGCTATCGCTTGTTATCCCGATTAGTTTAATTTCAATGTATAACGTTCGCGTAAATGTAAGACAGAATTTACTATATTGGCCTTTTTCTTTCAGGATGGAAAATTATCTAAGTAATGGTCCTCTACGCTCTGGGCGGGGCGAAGGAGTATGTCAGACTGGTACAAAATAAGACTATGCCCACGGTACACCACGCAGTCCATCCATAAAATATTCGCTTTTGTGCTAGTGTCTTTTGTGGGTTCGAACCCACGTCGCGCATCTCTGACTTTCGAAAGTTATATGACTTTTCGAAATTATGTGCGTATTGATTGACAATTATCGCCTGCTCCGTGCCTCGGAGAGCACGTTAAGCCATCGGTCCTGGCTGCCATGAACATCTATGGCAGTCGTTATTGGGAGAGTGTCGACACAAAAGACCCCACTGGGTCGAAGTGTCGCCGGTCTGCACTGACTGGCCCCCACATAAAATACATTGTGCTAGGTCATCATGTGCTATGTAGAAGCACTTACATAAGTACTTGCTATTGCCTTACGTTTACGCGAATGTTATAAGTACATTGAAATTAAATTACTTTATACTGCTTTTATCGCGTTTTGATTTTTTATAAAACACTATTAATACATAATTTTGAAACTTCAAACTACACTGTTACTAGTTACTGTTTACTCCTATTTAAGCTATTAAAATCATAAAAATTATTAAGATGTTATTTTTGTAGTTTCATAGTTTAACAGTATGTATGTATGTATCTTATGTGGGGCCAGTCAGTGCAGACCGGCAACACTTCGACCCAGTGGGATCTTTTGTGTCGACACTGTCCCAATATCGACTGCCATAGACGAGCATGGCAGCCGGGACCGACAGCTTAAAACTAGGTATTATATTTACATACTGTTAAAGAGCAGCGATAGCTCAGTGGGGAGACCTAGACTGCAATGCAGAGGGTCTCGAACCCATACGTCGCGCACCTCTGACTTTCGGAAGTTATATGAATTTTCGAAATTATGTGCGTATTGATTGACAATTATCGCCTGCTCCGTGCCTCGGAGAGCACGTTAAGCCGTCGGTCCCGGCTGCCATGAACATCTATGGCAGTCGTTATTGGGAGAGTGTCGACACAAAAGATCCCACTGGGTCGAAGTGTTGACGGGCTGAACTGACTGACCCCCACATAAGATACATTAACGCGATTTAATTGCGTGTGTCAAATGAATGGTTGTGTGTGTGTAGTCATTTTTCATTAATTTCATGTATTTCTAATGCATATTTTATAAAAATATTAGGATTCGCCCCTCGTTTTCCATATAAACTTTAACTGTGCCAAATTTCATACTCCTCCGTCCGCGCAATTTTCGTAAAAAGGGGTATAAAATTTTTGCTTCGCGTATTAATATATAGATAAGTTAATTTCAATATATACAGTTTTATATTATATTCGGTGTTTCCGATCCGTACCAACCGAAGCCCTATCATATTATCAATCAGCAAAGTTTGTGATAATAAGATCATACAAACACACCTCAGCCCATCCCTTGGGCGATAGAAATATATGTATATATATATATTTCTATCGCTCATGCTCAGCTATTACTTAAATACTAATACGTCATGCTCACTATTAACAAGCGCTTAAAATAATTTACACATTTTGCTCAAATAAGGCGTTTTTGTTCGCAACGTCTTTACAAGCACATTTTGTCCGCGTCGGACATGATTAATGATATGTTGTAATTAATGGTGTAAGGTCAAGGGCCTGCGCCTGACACCAGACATTGACCTTCCTGAAGACTTTTCAGCTTGTAAAGGTTGGTATACACAAGAACAGTCTTATATACCTTAAAAAAATAATATATTAAAGCGACTGTTATTCATAAACCGGCTCCTGTCAATGTGGCTGATATAAGTAAATCCGTCTTCTGGGCACATTCTCGGTCGACAGCGATGCTGAGAAATTTAACGACGTTGCCTAAGCCAGCCATTCCTTTTCATTAAATTTTACAGTCCCATATTTTGTTATTTTTAATTTTTTTCTCTTTATAAGTGGTTAGTCTGATAATATTAGTTAAGTTGTAAGTTATAATTGTTGCTTTGTTTATGTAAATAATGAAGAAGAAATAAAAATTTATAACTAGAGTAAATCCGAACTAATATTATAAATGTGAATGTGAGTTTGTTTTTTAACGCTATCAAGCCTTAAGACTAAGACAATTTATACAGATTTCTCAAGTGCCTTTGACAAAGTTGATCACAACATATTATTGTATAAAATGAAAAGTAGTTTTGTATTCTCAGATGATGTAATTTTGTGGCTCAAGTCTTATCTAACAAATAGGTATCAACGTGTTGTAAGGGATGGATATTTTTCAAATTCATATTTGGCTTCATCAGGGGTACCCCAGGGTTCACATCTGGGACCTTTATTATTTGTGTTATTTATTGACGACATAGTTAAGCAGGTAAAACATTCCAAGTGCTTACTTTTTGCTGATGATTTGAAGCTATATAAGAGTATTAACTCAGCAAGGGACGCACAATTATTACAAGAGGATCTATCTAGTATTAACGACTGGTGCACCGCAAATAGAATGACAATGAACGCTAGTAAATTTCATTATATTAAATTTACGAAGAAAAGACTTCCAGTTTGTTCGACATATAGGTTAGGTAACGTCATGCTAGACGAAGTTAGTACCATCAGGGATCTGGGTGTCAATATGGATGGCAAAATGAATTTTATTGATCACATTGACGGTGTAGTAAATAAAAGTTAAAAAATGCTCGGTCTAATAAAACGCGTGGGAAGAAGATTTAAAAATATCAAGACATTACAAATTCTTTACTGCGCTCTGGTTCGTAGCCGTCTAGAATATTGCAGTCATATATGGAATCCATCTTATCAGGTGCATATCGATCGCTTCGAGAGAGTGCAATAATCTTTCACTAGGTTCCTTGTGCATAAACAAACAAATACTGGCAGAGGCTGCATCAAGTGGAGGGCAGATTATAGTGAGAGACTTAAATATTTTAAAATGGATTCTCTGCAAAAAAGACGATCTTATCTAGAATTTATTACGGGAAATATTGCCGAACATAATCTTCTGTCCAACTTAGATTTTTACCTTCCTAAAGTTAATAGTCGAGTAACACGTAACAACACGTTTTTATGCCGTCGAAACAAAACCAATGTCGGTAAATTCTCCCCCTTACAAAGACTACAAAACAAATTGTAACAGTCTACAAGCAGAATTTCATTTGGATATCTTTAACAGCACCCCCTCGCAACTGAAGCGTCAAGTACTGCAACAGCCATAACTGGACCTACTTATTCTGTGTACCTACACTGTTACTTGTCCCCTTTAATTTTTAATTTTTAATTTGTGTTTTTAATTTCTAGTCTTTTACGTTTTTTCTTTCTATTGTAAACTTACTACTTGTAAATGGGAAATGTTGTCTCACACCTGTTATTAGCTCTTAGGCCAGATTGTTTAGTTTTTATATAAATGTGTATCAAGTTGTTTCGCCTAAAAGCTGTTGGTGTGCCAATATATAAATAAATAAATAAGACTGCGCCGAGCGTAAGACGCGGTTGGACTGAATGACAGAGCTCGAAATTCAAATCAGCGCGCGGCCGCCATAGTAAAATTGTATGAAGGATTTGAAGTGCTTTTTAGATAAATATGTATCTTTATTGAAATTAAACTGCTATATACGGATTTTATCGCGTTGTTTATTAGACACTTTATTACAAAATTTTGAAAATTGTTTCACTACTACTACTATTAAACTTTACTAATTTTTAAGCTAATTAAATTATTATTAAACTATTTAGATTTAATTTATTTTTACTTTTACACTTTCCCCGACGTTTCGGTTGCTTTTCAGCAGCCATGGTCACGGGGAGACTAAGATGGCAGTTGTCTCAATGTTCCAGTGTAGTTATTTCAAAGTACCCGAACATAATTTAATCATTGGTGTTTCTATTTACGCAGAATGAGCTCAAAGCATCATGAAGTCTAGCTGTGGTTTGCTTCTTCTTGAGTTTGACAATTTTTATTACTGGATCCCAAGCTGGTGGTACATTCCAACCATCTTCTCTATTAAAATTAGGATATTTTTTGATTTCAATAGCCTCGCGAAGCATCCTTGGTAGGAATCGGTGTTCTTTAGCGAGAATCTGTGGTTTGTCAAATCTCAGGTAGTGGTTGGTCCCCTGTTGCACATGTTCACACACAGCAGACTTCAACGAGCGTTGATGTTTTACATCAGCTATGTGTTCTTTTATGCGGGTGCCTATGTTTCTCTTGGTTTGACCAATGTATGAGAGTCCGCAGTCACAATCTATTTTATAGACCCCTGCATCTTGTAAAGGTAGTTGGCACTTGACGGATGGTAAAAATTGACTTATCTTCGTTGGCGGCTTGAAGTATATGTTGATTGAAGCTCGCTTCAAGATGTAGCCAATCTTGTCAGTGACACCCCTTACATAAGGCAGTATAGCAGGCTGGCGCTCGACTGTGGCTGGCTTTTCTCGGGATCTGTGACAGCGGCGCGGCTGTTGGAGCTTGTTGTCTTGCAGTACTTGCTTGACATGTTGATATATGATATATATACAGTGTGGCTCAACGTGACTTTGAGCCACACTGTATATAAGAAAAAGACCCATACAAATAGGTACTTAAACGGTGAATCTCACCACCATCCTAAACAGTTAGCTACCGTGGGAATGTCTTTCTTTTAGAGAGCCCATGGGATCTGTGACAAGAAACACCTGGACGCCGAGCTTCAACATGTCAAGCAAGTACTGCAAGACAACAAGCTCCAACAGCCGCGCCGCTGTCACAGATCCCGAGAAAAGCCAGCCACAGTCGAGCGCCAGCCTGCTATACTGCCTTATGTAAGGGGTGTCACTGACAAGATTGGCTACATCTTGAAGCGAGCTTCAATCAACACATACTTCAAGCCGCCAACGAAGATAAGTCAATTTTTACCATCCGTCAAGTGCCAACTACCTTTACAAGATGCAGGGGTCTATAAAATAGATTGTGACTGCGGACTCTCATACATTGGTCAAACCAAGAGAAACATAGGCACCCGCATAAAAGAACACATAGCTGATGTAAAACACCAACGCTCGTTGAAGTCTGCTGTGTGTGAACATGTGCAACAGGGGACCAACCACTACCTGAGATTTGACAAACCACAGATTCTCGCTAAAGAACACCGATTCCTACCAAGGATGCTTCGCGAGGCTATTGAAATCAAAAAATATCCTAATTTTAATAGAGAAGATGGTTGGAATGTACCACCAGCTTGGGATCCAGTAATAAAAATAGTCAAACTCAAGAAGAAGCAAACCACAGCTAGACTTCATGATACTTTGAGCTCATTCTGCGTAAATAGAAACACCAATGATTAAATTATGTTCGGGTACTTTGAAATAACTACACTGGAACATTGAGACAACTGCCATCTTAGTCTCCCCGTGACCATGGCTGCTGAAAAGCAACCGAAACGTCGGGGAAAGTGTAAAAGTAAAAATAAATTAAATCTAAATAGTTTAATAATAATTTAATTAGCTTAAAAATTAGTAAAGTTTAATAGTAGTAGTAGTGAAACAATTTTCAAAATTTTGTAATAAAGTGTCTAATAAACAACGCGATAAAATCCGTATATAGCAGTTTAATTTCAATGAATAATATTCGCGTAAATAGAAGACAATATTATGTATCTTTATTTTCATCCAATAACTCAAATATTTGGGACCGGCAAATTGTTATTTAACTATTTATGTTTCGATTAAGTTGTAAAATAGGATAGATTTCTACTGTTATAATCTAAAAATCACATAACACGAGCTTACGTTTTTGCATTTTTCGTGCAAGTTTACGTTATTTTGTAGGCGAAAATATTAATTATTTTCAGTTTTTTACACTGAGCAATTGTAAACACATTCATTATTATAGTAAGTGTATATTTTTTATTTGTATTAAACAAAAAGTGTTGATTTTATCAACTTAACTATGACCGCCTGTTTTGGCACATTTTGCTCGGCGCAGTCTTAACTACGTAACCGATCATCGTGAAATTTTGGATATACGTTGTCAGGGAGACAGAAAAAGACATAGAGTAACTTTCATAGAAAAATGTCCCGTTTCCGAGCAAAGCCGCAGGCAAAAGCTAGTTATATGAGAAATAATAATGTCTTGAATAATATAAATAAATACATTATACAAGATTTTACCCGCGGCTTTGCTCGCGTAAATGTAAGTGTATAAACGTCACTCAATGACATTTATGTCAAATAGAACTTTATTATAAAAGTTGTTGTTTTGTTGCCACTAGATAGAACTGTGCCTTGCTGAATCGCGGTGTTAAGATTCTCTGGGGATAGTATATAAGCAAAAAACATGCGGGGCATTATAACGGGTTGGGAGCCCTTTGCGCTCACCCACAGTCCGCGTAAAGTTGTAGAGGCCATCTGAGGCTAAAACCGAACAGAAACAAAAAAAACCCAGTCTTTGAGGACTGCCGATAGAAGTGAAAACTAAGTAACTTGTGAATTGTATCGTCGAGCTATAAGTTTTTTTTTAAATATTGTTTGGTAATACTGACGTTAATTCCATGATTTCTGTACACCCAAAAAGTGCTCAACGCGCCTAAAGAAGTGTTCACCTCAATTATAATGAGTCAAAATTTCGAAAATACATCTGTGGAAAAGGTCAGTTTTGTTTAATTGACAGCACCCTAGTACACAAACGAAGTCGACCACAACACTTCCCGTGTTCACCCTAACTGGGACAAACTGTAGGTTAGATTAGTAACATGACTTTTTCTGGCTGAAAGGTACCCTATCTTATCTTATCTTATTTCGGGGGCCAATCAGTGTAGACCGGCGACACTTCGACCCAATGGGATCTTTTGTGTCGGCCCCGAGATCTATCCCTGAGCTATCTCCCTATGAATGTACTGCATCAGTCGCAGCGTACACTTCAGAGGGAGAAGCCTGAAGTCTTCAGGGTTCGGATATGCCAATCCCATCAGACCCATCCTTAGTCCAGCCAACGCGTCACATTCACTCTGCAGATCAAATTGTTTGCCAAACCTCATCTGCACAGAAAGTCGTTGTTGCCAAAATGGCCAGTGAACGCTCCTGTGAGGAGGCGTATTTGGCCCTTGTTGTACCCGCAGAACTTCCGGGTGAAGCCCGTGGCTCTGTTTGCAATGAATTTCTTGGAGTGTTCCAGACCTCTAAGGTCCATCCACTCCAGCCTATGTTTATCATTGCCATGTGCATTCATAGCTGCCTTGACGGTACTCTCTGAGAGTCCTTCGAATGGGTCGGGGTCAACAAATAGTTGCTCCGAACCCCTCCTGGCTAATTCATCAGCCTCCTCATTACCCTGCATGCCCCGGAACCCACACCAGCCTGACTGTGTTTTCCTTGCCAAGTTTGTTAAGGGCTTTAACACAGTTAAGGACCACTCTGGAGTCCACCCTATAGGAGTTCAGAGCCTTAAGAGCAGCCTGACTGTCACTGAGAATATAAACAGTCTTGTCAGTGACATTTTTGTTGATATTCTCCTGCGCACAGGCAATTATAGCATAGGTTTCCGCCTGGAAGACCGTTGCGTTTTTGTCCATGCTTTGGCTCACCTTGCAGTCGTTGGCATACATACCAGCGCCTGATCCTGTTTCCATATTGGAACCATCGGTGTAAAAAAAAGGTACTATATGTCCTTTTCTGTTCCTCCGACAACGTGTAGGTGACAATATACGCAACCATTACGCCATAAAATCTGACGCAACTGGTAAAATGTATGTACACACAGCGACACATTAACCTAGACTGAGACTTCAAACTATTAGAAGTTGAACGCTGCGAATCGTGCGAGCTAGTGCATTATATTTTTGTTATTTTGTCTCATTCACGCTGAACGGGACGCGACGCTCTATCCTTACCGTTACATCGAAACCACTGTGCACAGTCCCTTTCCGACAATTCTCTATTTTGTATGTAGCGTAGTTATGCGTATATAGGGTGTCTAACTTAATGTGTAGCCGTGTGTACCTTAGCTATAGATCTGTCCGAACCTTATTAAGACTGCGCCGAGCGAAATGTGCCAAAATAGGCGGTCACAGTTAAGTGAATAAAATCGACACTTTTTGTTTAATACAAATATAAAATATACATTTACCATAACAAAGAATGTGTTTACAATTACTCCGTGTATAAAACTTAAAATAGCTAATATTTTCGCCTACAAAATTACGTTAATTTGCAGAAAAAATGCAAAAACGTAAGCTCGTGTTACGTGTTTTTTAGATTATAACAGTAGAAATCTATCCTATTTTACAGCTTAAACGAAACATAAATAGTTATATTACAATTTGTCCGTCCCAAATATTTAAGTTAATGGTTGACAATAAAGATACATATTCATCAAAAAAGCACTTCAAATCCTCCATACAATTTGGATATGCGCCGTACAAGCTCTGTCATTATCTGTCTTACGCTCGGCGCAGTCTTAAGATGTCAACATGTTAATGATACTGAAGGCCTACCGTGAAACGTGTATTACGCAGTTGCGTACGTTCGTTCGTGCTTATTCTTACCATGATACATCATTCGTTACGAAATTCGTCGCGAATATCGGCGAATGACGTTTGTACGTCTTAAACTCTACCGCGAAGTGGTACGAAAAACGTACTAATGTCACTTTGACATCCCCGTTTTCGTAATATTAACCTCAAAATTCACGAAAGGTTAAAAAGTAACTTTTTGCTTTCGTAACTGCGAATTTTATTAATAATAGTGCTTTAACCCGACTCGGACCCGGGAGTGATATAATCGTGCTCATGTTGATGTTATAAAGTAATAAATCTGTATATTGACGTCCAGGAATGTTCGTTACAGCAGGGTCCAACGACATTACTGCATAGTAATATAGTGCAACTTCGAGTTATAAAAAGTATACTATAATAGTTAGTTTTTGACCGTATTCAAATTCATATTAATATTCAATTTATAAATAAATTGTTTCTTTTATATTATAGGGTATAATTATTATAACAAAAAGGTTGGATTTGAATAGAAAAATGTTCACAATGTATTGAGTGATGTGCTGCGTCACGGTTTTTTATTACAGCTGTTTCAAATAAATGATTTGTGGCCACCGCTTCGCATAAAAGAAATTTACGAATACGATACGAAACGAAATACTATTCTGTTACGTTTTATTCTAAGGTTTAATTTTAATAGATACACAGTATCACGCCTAATTCCTAGTAGGCGAAATTAAACTACACCTATATTTTATAAATATCTATACTAATACTAATATTATAAAAAGAAAAGATTTGATTTTTGTTTGTTTATATGTATGGATTTAACTCAAAGACTACTCAACCGATTTTAAAAACTCTTTCAACATTTGAAAGCTAGATTATCACCGAGTAAAATAGATTATATTTTATTTAAAAATACGTACCGGTTACTATCATAACCTCACTTAACCAAACTTACTTTTACGCGAGCGAAGCCGCGGGCAAATGCTAGTAGTTTTATAAAAAGAAACAGCAAAATCCTAGTCGCAAGCGTTGGAATGCTACACGTTCTCGAGTTCGATCTTACGGCACGCACTTCTGACTTTCCGAAGTTATGTGCATATTAAATACTAGCTGACCCGCGCAACTTTGTCTGCTTCACATAAGAGAATTTTCCCCGATTTTGCAACATTTTTCATTGCTGCTCCGCTCCGCTCCTATTGGTCGTAGCGTGATGTTATATAGCCTATAGGCTTCCTCGATAAATCGGCTATCCAACACTAAAAAGATTTTTCAATTCGGACAAGTAGTTTCTGAGATTAGCGCGTTCAAGCAAACAAACAAACAAACAAACTCTTCAGCTTTCTAATATTAGTATAGATTAAATCGCTTGTTTTAATGGTGAAAGAAAACATCTTGTAGAAACCTGCATGTCTGAAAATTCCAAATAGTATCCTCGAATATATGTGAAGTCTGCTACCACGCACTGGGCCAGCGTGGTGCACTATAGCCTAAGCCTTCTAATACTGAGAAGAGGAGAAGAGGCACGTACCTACCCAGCAGTTGGACAGTTTATACAGGGTGATTTAAGCAGATTAGGATACAGGGCGGTCCTTCTTATTGCCCCTTATTATTTACGATATCAGTTATTGTCAAGTTATTTTCCTTAAATTAGTAAAATATTAAGATTGTGTCGGGTGGTTAACATATGACTATCTGAAACAATTTCACGAAAAAAATTCGTACATTAATTTCTCCAAAAACATAATTCTAATTTAAAAATAACATTGTCATGGTTATTCTATATCACCAGTAGAATGCGTGGTTAAAAGGAATTACACGATTTCAAAATCACCCTGTATACAGCGCTGATAGTATTTATTATCTATACTAATATTATAAAGCTGCAGAGCAGCGATAGCTCAGTGGGGAGACCAACAGACTGCAATGCAGAGGGTCTCGGGTTCGAACCCACGTCGCGCACCTCTGACTTTCGGGAGTTGTATGACTTTTCAAAATTATGTGCGTATTGATTGACAATTATCGCCTGCTCCGTGCCTCGGAGAGCACGTTAAGCCGTCGGTCCCGGCTGCCATGAACATCTATGGCAGTCGTTATTGGGAAAGTCAGTACCCTCTAATATTCTGACACTGGTCTAGCCTTAGAGTATCGTTAGCCTTCGGGTTGCGGAGGTCAGGTGGCAGCCGCTCCGTGTAAAAACTGATATCCAGTCAAATCCGGTTAGACCAGAAAAGCCGACCCCAAGTGACTTGGGCATAATAAAGGCTAAGAGAGAAGACTAATATTATAAAGCTGAAGAGTTTGTTTGTTTGTTTGGTTGAACGCGTTAAACTTTCTGAGATTAGCGCGTTCAACCAAACAAACAATCTCCAACTACTGGTTACTACTGGTTCCATTTAAAAAACTCTTTAAGTGTTGGATAGCCTATTTACCGAGAAAGGTTATAGGCTACATAACATCACGCTATGACCCACGGGAGCGTCGCAGTAATCATAAACGCGGGTGAAACCGCGGGCACATCTAGTATTATTATACCTATAGAAAGATTTTAATTATTTAATAATGACTATTACGCATTTTATACTCATTTCTATTAATTATTGATCGACCATGGACCGACTAAACAGCATAGAAAGATAATTAAAAATTTGATGCTTAACTATGTCTTATATAATATGTTTACATCTATATATTAATACGTGAAGCAAAAACTTTGAACCCCTTTTTACGAAAATTGCTCGGACGGAGGAGTATGAAATTTGGCACAGTTAAAGTTTTTATCGAGAAGGAGTGGCGTATCCTATTATTTATATAAAATATGCATTAGAAATACATTAAATTAATGAAAAAACACTACACGCACACAACCATGCATTTATACATAAATACTTTTATGTTTTTGTAAATATGTATATACATATTATACATAGAAACACCCTTTTTTTTTTTTTTTTACGTGGGGGTATGCATGACGCGGGGGCGGGCGGAGGGGTTATGTCGGACTCGCCGGGGTAAAATAAGATGTTAAGATGATAAAGTACCTCCCGGAATACCGACTAAACCTACCACGGTGTTCCTCGATAAAACCACTATCGACGGGGCCGCGCGAATCACTTTCGCATGCGGTCGCGACCCCGCCGAGGTTTCGGCCCGCCGTATGAAACGGCAGGCCACTACACGAAAGACCTACCACCACTCCCTACTGTCCCCCCTAGAGGGGAGACGGACTCAACACAGAGGCGCGCGTGGGAACACGCACGCCGCCTCTCGGACCTGGTGCTGAACGGATGGCGGGCAGGCCCACAAAGCCCGCCACCCCCAGGTCAAACCTCAGGGTGGCTGGAGGTCGTCCCGCGCCCTCCGGCGCCCGGCTCTGTGGTTGGGGAGAGGGTTCAAACGCTCCCTCTCCCGCTCCGCCGCCTCCTTGATGGAAATGACTTCCTCACAAAAGGAGGCGACGGCGTTCCACGACCTCTCACTCCGGACCATAGACTGAACTACGGCCGGGAGCGAGAGGGCAACCAATCCGACTGCCGCGATCAATTCACGGCGCTGCGATGCCCAGGCGGGGCAAACCGCCAAAGTGTGCAGCGCCGTGTCCTCAACTACGTCGCGGCAGTCGCCGCAGTGGTGACAACCGGGCGTCTCTTGCCGGCGTATACGACACAGGAACTGGCCAAAACAACCGTGGCCAGTCATTACCTGTGTCAGCCGGAAGGTGAGGGCGCCATGGCGCCTCTCCAGCCACTCCTCAAACACGGGACTTACCGCCACGATCGTGGCGTGCCCGATACATAGAAACACCCAGACCAAGACAAACAGCCATGTTTATGCACACAAATGTTTGACTTGTGCAGGAATCGAACCCGCGACCTCAATGTTTAATGATTAAAATATCAAATTTATAAAAATGATTGTTAAGTTTGGGTTACAGAAGACTGATTATTATGTACTGTAATAATGGCTTCAAATTAAATCCAATTAGCAGCAGTGTGTCACAAATACCATTTGTTAATGCTTATTTTTTTGTGTGTGTTTTAGTTCTTGGCCTCAGATGGCCTTCACAACTTTACGCGGACTGTGGGTGAGCATTTGTTAAAGCCTCACCAAGACAAATTTTATAATAACGTTCAAATGAATTATTGCTATAACAAATGTACAAGGCGTTACAAGTGAAATATAGTGCTCTCATTCATTTGATTATTTTTTATGTATACACACAATTATCTATTATTATCTTATCTTACTATAAATCACTTACCATATGTGATTATATGATAAATAGAGAATGATAATTTAGCACACTGTTTTAGATGTCTTGAGAATGATTCATCAGCCCACAATCGAAAACTGTAACCAGTGTTTATTTATTATCAAAGTTATCGATATCTTTCATTAAGAAATAATTGTTACCATACCTTTTTATCTTAACAGATTTGACTGTTATCACGAGTGGAGAAGTATTTAGCTATTTAACAAGTACCTACTTATTTCATCTCGGCTAGAATTGTATGCGTGTATAAATTGTTGTGCAATAGTAAGGTAATCATTACGACAATAATATAGTAGTTAAATTGTTTGCATGATTGGTATAAAATGTGATTAGTGAATTTTGGAATTATTATTAGGTTTTAGCTGCTATAATTAGTATATTTTACCTTAAAACAGCCAATTAGCTGAATACTGTAGTTACAAAATATCAATGTTGTACAAACTAGCAAGTTTTGAAGACTCATGCATTGCTTCTTTTTGATACTATTATTAAAACAATAATATATATAATTTTTTTTTTTTTTCTTTTTGTAATTATTTTGGGTACAGCATTATACCGATACCACAAACTTGTTGTTTCACATATATATGGTTCTGAGTCAGTCGAGCTTGGATCGTATCGTGCCGCGACGTATGCCGACATAAAACTCTATCGATTGCATGAAGTGGGCATGCTATTGTGAAATACACTGAATGAACCAACAATTATGACTTATCTAATCTACGGCCGATAATGTATCGGCGAAAAGAGCTAATATATAAAGTACAGTGTATTATGCAATTCTGATCAAACAGAGTATAAAAATGCTTGCAGCTATGACCTGCTATAATAAGGCGACACGGCGCCTATAGTATTACAAGTATAACATGTAACATTTTAAAAATTATGCGATACTATAATATGTAATTACAGAAAATTTATTTCAATGTGGTTACATTCAAACTCTTTATTTCTGTAACAATAATAAAATTATTACCCTGATCGGCGGATCACTTGGCTCGCGGGTCGATGAAGAACGCAGCTAATTGCGTGACGAAGTGTGAACTGCAATACATTGAACATCGACGATTCGAACGCACATTGCGGTCCATGATTAAATTCAGGACCATTCCTGTCTGAGGGCTTGTTGTATATGCTAAACCACATTGCGCGCAACGCGCATTTGACGGTTCTGTAACTATCGTTATAAGTCCGTTTAAAATTTCGCGATTATAATAATCAAATGACACTTACATAGATATTAGATATATGTATTGCCAACGAACGGTTTGTCGCCTGCGCGACCGCAAACAGTTAACAATGTTTTGCTGAAGTGCTCGCGATGTGCTTGATTCTTTGCATGTCCGCTGTGACGGCGAGAGAGTTGAGCGCGTGTAATGTACATGCACTGTGTAAAGCAATACATAAGTCTATAATTTGTCGTAAAGTGTTGTTATATTCGTATTCTTAAATAAAAGAAGAGAAGATCCGACGTCTAGTCTGCGCATAGTCGTCACTTTGCTCTATGTAAAGTATGTGTAACTTCATAGCGACGGTGCCGTCATAGCGCTAACTGATATTGGATCTATCTCACTGACACATTGATGGCCTCAGATCAGGAAGGATCACCCGCTAAATTTAAGCATATTAGTAAGCGGAGGAAAAGAAACTAACTAGGATTTCCTCAGTAGCGGCGAGCGAACAGGAAAGAAGCCCAGCACTGAATCCTTCTATCGTTCAGATGGCGGGAGATGTGGTGTTCGGGAGGTTCCTTTCTCTCGTCAGGGCCTAACATCTGCCCAAGTTTACCTTGAATGGGGCTGATTATCCGCAGAGGGTGTCAGACCCGTAGTGGCAGTGGACCGAAGCGAGAGGGACTCTCCTTAGAGTCGGGTTGCTTGAGAGTGCAGCCCTAAGTGGGTGGTAAACTCCATCTAAGGCTAAATATTACCGCGAGACCGATAGCGAACAAGTACCGTGAGGGAAAGTTGAAAAGAACTTTGAAGAGAGAGTTCAATAGTACGTGAAACCGTTCAGGGGTAAACCTGCGAAACTCGAATTAATGAACGGAGAGATTCATCGCCATCCGTAAGAAACGGGCAACGCGCCTCTATGTAATCGGTTTCGATCGATAGACACTTTGAGCGTTCGTCGACGTCCGCGGACGGCGTGCACTTCTCTCTCAGTAATATATCGTGACCCGTTCGATGTCAGTCTAAGCACCTCAGAGGAGTCCCAATATCCCTTGGCGGGGACGGGACCTGAGATTGATGGTAGCTGACTGACTGTTGGACGGTAAAAACTATTTGTGCACGCGTATGGAACGCGTCCAGCTAGACACTTGCGATGATCATATCTTACAAGTCGCCTATGCGCGCTCGTAGATACATCGTCGCAGATGTCTGTAAGCTCAGGCTGTGCGCATCTGTGTCAACGATAATTCAGTTTCGGGCACTCGCAGGACCCGTCTTGAAACACGGACCAAGGAGTCTAGCATGTATGCAAGTCATTGAGATTATAAAACTAAAAGGCGCAATGAAAGTAAAGGCGCGCGCAAGCCGTGTGCTCTGGGAGGATGGAGCATCGATATAAATCGATCTCTCGCACTCTCGAGATGTCTTATTGCCAATCCGTGAATTCAGACATACTTTGAGCATAAATG